>JAMXBD010000713.1:0-709115 GCA_024138025.1 Combretum micranthum
ATTTCTTGATTGTTGATTAACTGTAAACTAATCCAGTCACAATATAAACTACTTTTTACTTTTAGGATTTGTTTGTTTTGGGATATATTTTCAAACCATAGTTAATGTACAGGTTAAGTCACAAATGGTACATAAATTCAGACAAAATATGCAACTAGATATCGGACCTTTGAAAATGATCAATTTAGAAATCGAAAGAACTTTTGTGCAATGTCAATACCTTCATTGGATTTTTTTAGATACTAAATTGATGAATTTCAAAGTTTTTTGGGTACTAAATTGATCAATTTTAAAGTTTTAGGTACTAAATTGAATAATATTAATGTTCACATACCCAGTTACATTTTTACCAAAGTTGATGTACCACTTATAACATATCCATAATCTATTTGCATTTAATTATTAGGCCGAAAATGCACTTTTTAAGTAGAGAATGTTTTTCTTTTATAGGGAAACCTCAATATTATTTTAGAAAAATAAATTCAAATTTTCTAAAAAGAATTATCCTTTTAATTACTTTTCATGATAAATAATACTTCATATATAGTTTATGAGAAAAGGAAATTAATATTAATATCTCTTTAAAAAATTACAAAAATACTACTACGATGAAAAAAAATCCCAGATTTAGGCAAGTCTAATATCGCCTCTTCAACAAGTGAGATCACAATAAATACATGAAAGAGACGAGGTTCCTATTGATACATATACAATGTTAACAACATGAGCCTTATCCACTGAAACCAAAGCACAACATAGATAATTATGAAGCCTTTGACAACAACAACTTCCTTCCCTTCTCATCCGCACTATCTTATTAACACTCAATGGGCAAATTATTTTTGTCCCACCGGCTGAACCCAACTTTCCTTTGAAACCCGCTCAAAACCTAACATCCCAAACTCATGTCCCATTCTGTAAATTGTGGTCATGCTCCCAATTTTGTAAACTTAACATCCCAAACTTTGGTGATTATAAGTTAGTTACTATGGTATTCTTGGTGGGATTTATCAAAGATTCAATCTTTTGCTTAAGGAGTTTAGGAATAATAGGACTTTTTCAGCTAAAATTCTTAAGGTTTTTAATGACTTGAATTCTAGAGGAAGGGTTCTTGATCATAGGTGTTTTAGCATTGTACTGGAAGTTTGTGAAATTTTGATGAACATGTGGTTTGGTGTAGAAATTCATGCATGTTTGATCAAGAGGCCATTTGATTTTAATGATTACATCCATTATGCCTTGATAAGTTTCTATGAGAAATGTTGGGGCATAGAGTTTGTAGATGGACTTTTTGATGGTATGCTGGATAAAGGAGATTTAGGTTGGAATGAGGCAATTAATTTGAATATGGAGCATGAGAAATGGATGAAAGTTTTAGAAATTTTTGGAGGCCTGTTGTGAGAACCTTGTATCTTCAAGAGCGGAGATTATGAAGAGATGAGATCAGCCACTTATGAACCAGTTTCTTCAGAGGTCAATTTACCTAAACTTGGGATTTTTTTTTCATTTCAGTGATATTTTTGTAATTTTTTTAAAAATATGAATATTAATTTCATTTTCCCTATCGTTTACTTGAGATTAATTTTAAAATATTTGAACTTTTTAAATTTTTTTTTTTTACAAAACATAGTTAAGCCATGAAAATATGTTATTTTTATAAGGATTAATATCACAAACAGTACATGAACTTTAATAAAATATGTAATTAATACATAAACTTTGAAATTGTTTAGTTTAGTACTTGAAAGAATTTTCGTACATGCTAACAATACCTTCGACAAGTTCTTTTAGATTTTAAATTAATCAATTTTGAAGTTTTTCATGTACTAAATTGATAATATTCAAAGTTTAGTTATTAAATTGATTAGTTTTAAGGTTTAATTATCTTAATTGTATATTTTGGCAGAATTCATATAATATTCATGATATTAACACTTTTTATAAAAGTATATTTAATAAAAAAAATTTCTACTAATATTTTTTTTCAAAACCAATACTTATTTTAAAATAATAACCAATTAAAATCCACCAGCAAATATGGCAATAAACTAATAAAGAAAACTATATAAAATTACATAAGTTGGTGTAAATAATTTGTGAGTTAATTAAGGTTTGAGTTTTCCATTTGGTAAATTTAATTCAATCGGGATAATTATGTCATGAACGATACTTAAATTTTGACAAAATATACAATTAGATACATGAATTTTGAAATTAGTCAATTTAATAGCTGAATTTTGAAATCGATCATTCAATACTTGGAAAATTTTAAAATTATCGATATAGTACCTAAAAAAACTTTAGGTACTATTGGTATATATGAAAAGTTGTTTCATGAGTCCATCGATGGGATCGTTTTGCCATTAATTTGACTGTTAAAATAAATATAGTAAATGAATATTAACTATTTTAATGATTTGATCACGATTGGATATGATATGAGTCGTTGGACTGTGACGAGACCGGTCAATCAAAATTAACAGTATGATTATAAAATTTTTTGTTGTTTCATATACAAAATTGACAAACTTTAAAGATTAAGGTTTAAATACTATATCAATCAATTTTAGAGTTAATGTATATTGCATATTTTATGAAAAGCTCAGATAAGGGTTATTTGGATATTTTGTTTTTAATCTATATTTGTATCGAAACGATATGTGTATATATATCTGATTTGCATTATATTTTATCTATATTTGATCTTTTTATGAAAATTATTAATTTATTTTATCTATTTTTAAATAAATAATTTATTAAATTTTTTTTAAAAAAAAATCTATATGAATCAGTGAAAGCTAGCCACAGGACGGCAAATAATTAATGGTGTGGCATTACTCATTAGGATACAGGAACAGGACAACAAACCAGCGTAGTGTGGCACGACCGTACGAGTAGCCAAACAGGTAAAAACCCATGGCCTGGGTTGAACCTGCACTGCTACTCGCTCTAGGCCTTACTCCCACCTTCTTCTCCACGGCGACCTGTAAAATAGATATGGACATTGCTCTCTTCTCTCCTTCTTCTCTTTTTGCTGACCAAGATGACTCTTCCTCTGGTTCTCTCTCTCTCTCTCTCTCTCTCTCTATCTTATATATATATATCTAGATGCGCAGGGTGCAGACGCAAACAAACATTGAGTCGTCATTGACTGCCGTTAACACTTTTTTTGCAGAACAAGAAACCGAAGAAACGAAGACCCAGCAGAGCTATGAGGAGAGGACGCACCAATTTCCTGGAACTGTTAGCTCACTTACTCAATCTTCGTTACTGCATATTTATTTCCTGTGTCTCCTTAATAGAAAACTATGTAAAGTTTTCCGTTCTTGCTAATCGCATGTTGTTATGTAATGCTTTAATGTAAGAGTAAAAAGAACCTCGGATACTCATATAAGATTGGGCCTGCAAACGAAACGAGATTTTTTGAAGCTCAGGTTTGGCTTGTTTAAGAATTATTGAGTTCCGCCCTACTCTCAGCTCGTTTAGCTAAACTAGCTTAGCTTATTGACAAATTGAGCGGCTCAAATCAAGCTTTTTATCGACCTAGCTGCTGAGCAGCCTAACCGAGTTTTTATGGAGCTTACAGCTTGTTTTTCTAATTTTTTTTTTTTTAAGCCTAAATATCTACAAGTAGAAAACTCAATTGATTGATGGTGAACTCGAATTTGGGTCCTACTGCTTCAATACTATAGATCACAATCATCTCATTCAAAATCTTAAGCTTTAAATATGGTGTAGACTATCATCTTTTTTACTTAGTACTTGGTTCTTTGCTGCATATTATTGGAAGGATAGTTGGTGGCACATCAAACATTTGGGGACACTGGGACTGAGAAAATATAACTACTTAACGATCTTCCTCCTTTGGTTTTTAATTGAAAATCATTGCAGCTTGCACGTAATGAGTACCTGTGTAATAATTGAAAATTGGCTTTGAGATATCCAATGAAGCTTGACTGAATAGTTGATCCTTGGTCACAGACAAATTCTATAATGAAATTATAATAGGAGTGGCAGGTGCCAAAAGGGAAAATTTATTCACCTTTACCTTTTTCGTGAAGTGTGGAGCAATCTAAACGTGGCCCATCTCATAAAGATTTGAACAAATTGATCTGTGACTGTTGCATTGCTCTCTTTCATGGCTTCGAAGAATATAATTGCATTAATAGATTGCCCTTGCTTATGTGCAGGAACTCGTCATTAGAGAATTTTCATTTCACCAGATGAATGCCAATTTGCTCTGGCCAGGGACATTCTCATTTGCTGAATGGTTAATTAAACATCAGTCACACTTGCAAGGCCGGTGCATCCTTGAATTAGGCAGGTACAGGACTGTGCTTTTGCAGGTTATGGCTTGACTGGGGCTTCTTTTCTTGGATCCTCCTTAATTAAACATCATGTTAATGTTAATAAATATTTATTTGAGGAAGGGAAGATGCACATCCGGTTGCCCTCAAGTGTGCTTTATCTGTTCTGCATAATCATTTTATAGCATTCCTGCTGCAAGGTGCAAAAGTGGAGATTTTGAGTGTTATGAATTGTTTCCTCACTTAATGGTTAGGGAGGAAATAATGCAGACCATAGGAATATTTCATGGTAGCTGTTTGGTTGAATCTTTCCTTCTCTTTCACTCTCTCTCTCTCCATTCCTCCCCCACTTCCAGTTGTAAAAATGTTGGGAACTTGTCTGACATCATTCCATTGCCTGATTGGTAAGCATTATCCTATTTGACTTTTGGTCTTTTCTTTCGCAGCATCTTATGGCTGAATTTAAGGTAGCGACATGGAGATTTTATTAAAATGTACTTGGATTTTGCATGCATAAACTATGTTTGGATGCTAATGATGCTTGACGGCTTTATCCTTATCTTTGGAAATTGCTTTGAAGGCTAATTCTACATCATGCAGATTTTTCACTTTGAATGCTGTCTGATGTTTCTCATGCATCGCTTATGTCGTTTTTTAATCTCAGTGGCACTGGTGCTCTAGCCATCTTCCTTCGGAAGATATTAGATCTAGACATCACGACATCAGACTATGATGATCAAGAGATTGAAGAGAACATAGCCCATAATTGCAGGGTAAATGGAATTTCTCCTGTTCTTCCTCATATTAAACGTGAGTGCCACTCTCCATGCCCCTAATAATGCCTAATTGGATTGGCTTGAAAGTTGGAATCTCTTTGGGTGTTTTTCTTGCAGTTCAGAAGTAGCATAGTTATTTAAGGGATAAAGTTTCCTGCTCCCATCTGGTGTCCTTGCCAATCAAAAACTGTCACATATGCTAGATATATAGTGCCAGATTGCTTTTTCATCCATACATGGCACCTTGTAACTGGCAGGAACACAAAGGGGGACAATGGTTATTCTTACTAGTTATTACTGCTATATCCATTCCTTGCCATAATCTGTGTAAAGTTCAGATCTACTTTTGTTTCAGATACTTGGGGCGATCCCTTTCCAAGTGCCAAACCAGAGTGGGACCTTATAATTGCCAGTGACATTTTATTGTGTAAGTTATCTGATGTCTCCATAAACGAGCATATTTTCATGACATTAGTATGGTTCTTGTAAAGTTAGCAATATATGATCGAAGGAGCTATGCAAGAACCATGGGAAGCAGATGAAAAAAGCTATGTTGTTTGATGCATGGTTCTAGTCACTGGATGTTGGAAGTCCTTGATGTCCACATTAAAGTGATGTGCAAACATCTATTATTCATTTGCTTGTTGCATACTAATGATCTGCTGATTTATAAGAAAGTGTGATGAGTTGATGATATATCAGCTTTCCCTTCTTATGGATGCAGAAAATGGGGTCGTATTTCTTTTCCCTTCAATAGTAAGGTGACCTTTGGAGAATTTTTTGTTTCCTCAATATTATTGACCATATATTGACATGATATTGGAATTACTAAACTACTTGGTGAGGCTAATTTAACACTCTTACGGTTCTTTCACTTCGCCGTATGGAGTAAGCGGAGAATTGAATTTCAATTCACTAGAAATGTAACAAGGTTGTAATAGTTATTATAATGTTCACTTGGTGTAAAAAAAAAAGAAAAAGAAATTATTAAAGTAAAAAATAAAATATTTATAATGTCCATTATTTTTATTAAAATATCTATAATTGTACAAATGATATTTTCAAAATAGGTGTATTTATGATAAAGTTGAAAAATAAACCATTGAATGGAAATTCATGGGTGCGAGGAGATGGATTGTTATTCATTATTTTACGTAATAGCAATTCATTATAAATTGTTATTTTCCTTTAATTGAACACATAACAACAGTTTTACATAGAATAAAAAAGGAATAAATGCAGGAAATGGGGTGGTATTTCTTTTCCCTTCAATAGTAAGGTGACCTTCGGAGATTTTTTTCCCCTCAATGTTATTGACAGTATATTGACATGATATTGGAATTACTATACTACTTGGTGAGTTTAATTTAACATTTACGATTCGTTCACGTCGCTATATTGACATGATATTGGAATTACTATACTATTTGGCGAGGCTAATTTAACACTTTTACGATTCGTTCACTTCGCTGTATGGAATAAGTGTGGAATTGCAATTCAATAGGAATGTAATAGAGTTATAATAGTTATTACAATACCCCTTGGTGTAAAAAAAAAATAATAATAATAATTATTGAAGTAAAAAATAAGATATCTATAATGCCCATTTTTTTTAATTAAAATATCTGTAATTGTATAGATGATATTTTTAAAATAGGGATATTTATAACAAAGTTGAAAAATAAACTATTGAATGAAAATTCATGTGTGGGGAGATGAATTGTTATTTATTATTTTACGTGATAGCAAATCATTATAAATTGTCATTTCCCCTTAGTTGAATACCATAATAGTAGTTTTACATAAAACGAGGAAGGAATGGATAGATATTTATCTCAATTGAACGGGCTGTTAGTGTTTATCATATGCTATTTCTGTGACGGGTAGGAGAGAATTACTCTTATATGATTTAGTCCTTTGATTGTTTGCATCTTAATTGATTGATTTTCAAATTTCTAAAGAGGATGACTATACTTAATGTCAAACTACCACAAGATAGCTAAAAGAATTGGCTTCTTCTAGTGGCTGAACGGGCAGAAGTTTGTAGAATTATTTGCATTTAGATGTTTGATGCAAGGTTAATTCCTTTGGAGGAATTGTTTAGCCCTCTATTGAGGAGGAAGTTGGTTGTTTGGATTTTCTGCTGCTATTTGCTATCATTGCCTTCTATATTGCACATACATACCTATTGGTGTTGTCTTTTTAAACTTTTGTAGATGTGAAGCAGTATCCAAATTTGATTAAGACTCTCTGCTTTCTATTAAATAATTTCAAGCCACAAAACAAGAATTCAAGTGCAACCAAAAAGGACAAGAATGGTGATAATCTGCATGGCTTAGTATTATTATATGTTTTCTTTTTCTGGTATAGTGAAAACATTTTCTTACCATCCTTCATTTCTTGTGTAAAGGATCTTCTGTGGAGTTTCCCCTGCCAGCCTTTATTATGAGTTGGAGACGGAGAATAGGAAAGGAGGACGAGTTGCTTTTCTTCCATGGTTGTGAGGATGCTGGGCTTGAAGTGAAACATATTGATTCCGTGTTTACTGTATCAAGCCTAGAGAAACTACAGGTTAGAGGGCACTTGAACTTTATGAATGAGCTTTATCTCCGAAGAGATGCAGATTGGACAAGTAGAACATTTTCGAAAGATTTTATAAAGCATAAGTGTTGGAGATCAGGAAGATTACCACATAGTTTTATAGGTATTATTTCACTTAACCTATGTGTGTGTGTGTGTGTATATATATTATTTAGCACAAGTGAGAGGATTTACCATATGAATACTAATTAACTATAAATTGACAGTAAAAATAAAAAAAAATGGCTCAATATAACATTGCAACTGTGTATTATTAGCACCTGCATCCTTATATGGTGACTTATGAGAAAGATATTAATAATACTTACCATGCACAACATACATTTATAAGCTTTAACAATAAACTATATGAACAAAACGAATCCAAGTTTTTTATCCTAATGATAAAAGCCAACTTTGTTTGTTGCAAATAATGTACTTACCTATGCCCATGAGCTTCTAATCATCTAAACCTAATTTTAACGGTTCTATTTTGCCTATTGGTTATGGCGAACCCTTTATAATTATCTTGGCCTATAACTTTCAACATTTGATAAACATACAGTAAGTCAAGCAAGGTAATAACAATTGTATGAGTTGCTTGCTTGAATCCCTATCTTGGAAACCTTTAGCCCAATAGTTAATGAAGCTCATCTTCCCATTTATTTATAGTCAACCATCTTGATCCCTATTAAATATTGCCATCTTTACTTGCAAGTCCTTTGTTTTATGTATCATATCAATTTCTGTTTAGCTCACAGAAATCACCATCACTTGTTCTGAACATGTCACCTGGGCGATGACTTGGACATCACCTAAACATTTTAACCCTAGGCACCTCAAAGCTACAATCTTGTATCATTAGAAGGAAACAGAGAGGCTCAACATGCACAGCAACTGCCCTTCGACTGCTGCCAGTGGCTGCTATGGCTGCTTCCTTGATGACTTCTGGTCCTCTCTATGTGACCTTTTCAACACCTTTTGGATGCTCTCTAGATGTCCCTTTGCATGCTGTTGGAGTGCCCAAAAGGTGCTCCATGGTGGCAGCCATTCATAAAATGATTTTTCTTTTCCCCTCTCATGTTTATTATGTGGAACATTGTACTTTATCATATATCAATGAAATTCTGAACTTATCCAAAAAAAATATTGCTAATGTGGAATCCTAGAAGTTTCAAAAATGTAAAAACTTAATATTTCATATCTTCAACATTAAATTGTCTAGTAAATCCTGAAATTTGCATGTGTTGAAGAGCTGGAGCTGATCTATAAGTAATTATTTTATTTTATTTTATTTTTTTTGATAGAGAGTTTATAGAAACAAGGCTACATAGATTGTAATGAACAGATACATGGAGAAACAATAGTAACAACAATTAAAAGTATGTAGGCCCTGGTACCAATTTTGATCGGAGCATATCCATAGCAGGAGTTTTTTCAAATTTTTTTTCCAAAAAAATAGTGGATCTTATGTTATTATTATCAAAGAGCACATTACTACGCTTGATTGATGACTTACATATGGAAGTTGATTTTGTGGGGAATCTAGAGCACTTCGTGTACACATAAGAGCAACTCTATCCATTATTACATCTGATGTGACCACCTCCAACGGAACTGTAGGCATCTCCACCTTTAGTGTCACTTTAATGCACAAAAGTTAATCATGTGGATGCCTGTAAAATTTCACTTGCACAAATTTTTTAAGAATGATCATTCACCAATGTGGTAGGGATAGTTAGGAGGTCTCATGTCTCTGGTCAATGTGTGAGCCAAGGTTAGAGAGGAAATAACAGCCTGGTGATGGAATGGGAACATAGCAATATACACTTGGGACATGAAACCTTGGGTTTTCATCCAAGCTCTAGATCATATGCCACACTCTTATGTTTTGTCTATGAAACATGTGCATGGAACATTTCCATACGTACTCTTAGCATGGACTAAACTATGACCATGTGGCTCATGTCTGAGTCACGCATTTCACTTTCTTAGTCATTATCCTCATGTTGATTCATACTAGGCATACTTGAGATGCATTTCCTCTGGCTTATGTAAAAGACATGATAAATCGGTTATATTAACAGCCTTATTAACTTGATCCTTAAAAAAGCTTTTGTATAGACACTGCTTGATTAAGCTTGTACTGAACATTCATATTAACTCAATTAATTTAGTTATCTTGTTTGTTTAATTTTCTAAATAGTTCCCAACTTCATTTTAGACTCAAAGTAAGCCTGTTTAAAACTAGATGCTATTGCATGCCACTTCGGATCCTCTATTTTCCATATATGGAAGAAACTTCCTACTTTGGATGAGGACCTAGAATATGATCTAGCAACGTTATTTGACATCTAATGAAATGGAGATTGTCTTTGACCAATGAAACAACTTTTGACACAACTAATGTGCATTTGATCTCTCTATCTAATAACATTTCAGATTTTTTTTATGCATGATGTGTCATTATTCAACCAATTCTTTTCTTGATTAAATAGAATGACAAGACTCAACTCTTACTTGTGGAGGCACCCTACCAAGTGCCATGGTCGTGAACTTCAAAGCACTTGCATTCCTACAAAGTGCGGCTGGAGAAACCTACCTTCTTAACTTGAAAGCAATGATCTCTTCTTGCGTCATCACCACCCTCTTTTCTCGACACTTCATGACTAGTGATTTTATTTTTGGCAACTTGCAGTCAAGATTGTTTCTATTGCTATCAAAGTACGATGCTTCATATATAGCATCCATAGAGGTCAGGTAAAGGCTATATACTTGTTCATAGAAGAGAAGGAATGAATGATGCATTTTCATATGGTATCCTCTTGGTTAAGGGTTGACTTCAATATGCTCAACATGTGCATCCACGTAGTGTATGATACTCACTCAAGATTTTTTCTTTTTTTTTTTTTTTTTTTTTTTTTTTTTTTTACGATAAATTATTTTGCAACATAACAAAATCGAATTTAGGATTAAGGACCGGAATATCGAGTAAGAAAGTATATGTGGAATACATATACTTTTGGACGCGGAGGCCATCTAGAACAGGTGCTACTTCGGTCACTTCTAGGGGAGGAGGCTTTCGAGGTCCTTGCATGTGCTGGTGAAAAATGAAAATGACTATGTTTCTTCACTGTACTTATTTGACCAAGTACAGTTTCAAATGATCTTTTATTGAATTCCACCAATGATGATATTGTTATCATTTCAAAATGTTTATACTGTCCATATAACTTTATTGTAAATGATACACGGGTCGAAGGATAATGCGGCTAAGTACGAGCCTGTTAATTTAGAATAGCTATAACACGAAAAGGCTTTGGCACAAATTGCAGGGAAAAGGAAATTAATATATAAATTTAAAAAATTATAAAAATACCATTGGGATAAAAATAATTTTAAAATTGAACAAATTGATCTCATCTCTTGAAAATATGAGGTTATAAGTAACTGACTTCGTCTTTTTAAGAGATAAGATTTATTTTATCTTCGTCTCTTGAAGAGATAAGGTTGGTCATCTGTTTGGATTGTCTGTTTTTTCATCTGTATCTGTATCTTTTTAAAATGATATGTGTAAATATATTCGATTTGCATCTAAATTTTATCTATATTTGTTCTATTTGATCTTTTGATGAGAACTGTCAACTTTTTTTTATCTATATCTATTTCTTGATAAATAATTAGTTAGCAAAAAGTTTGAAAAAGTGTCTGTATCTGCCGGAAAAAAGTCAAAACAAACAGACCATAATCTCGTTTCTTTAAGAGATGAGTTTAAGTTGTTTATTTCTGTTATTTTTTCTGATATGATGGGATTTGTGTCTTTTTTTTTTCCCTCTTTTGTTAAAGTTGATCTTTTTTCCCTTGATCCCAGATAGCATGCTATGTCAATGGGAGCATTGGTGAGCCTCCCTCCATGCGGCAAAAGATGTTCATGGTTCGTGAGCATTTTTTCCTCCACGAGGCATTTCTTGGTCTGTGTCCATTGCGAAAAATTTTTCACTACTAACTTCTATGGGAGTTTAGACCGTGTCTCAGATGGCATCACTACAAAACTCTAGTGGCCCTTGTATATTTTTTCACTTGGCACAATATTCTTTGTTAGATGGCTTCCGACATGCGAGTTTAGTTTAGAAAATGTTTGTCAAAACAATTCCTTGATCCATGTACTAATGATGATGAAATCTCTCAATCCTTTCCCTAGTTAAATTAGAAATGATTTAATTGAATAATATAATAGATAATTAATTATGAATATAGTTTAGATAGTTTAAATAATAAAAGGAATAAATAATAGAACATGATTAGATAATATGTAAAATTAAATTAGTAGATACGTCAAACTGGGATTTGAGATTTTAAATATTTTTTTGGAAATGATTAATTTTTTTATTATCGGCTTTATAAATTAAATTATCCAATTTCTCTTAATTATCAATTTAAATTACTTTTCTTATAATTTCTTATCTCTAAACTCCTAAATAATCAATTTGAATGTTTGATAAATTCTTTAAAATCCCTAAACTTTAGTTAACTTTTATTTTGTAAAATCTTTATAAATAATGAAATCAATTACTTATTTAAAAATATCAGTTTTAAACTCGAACCTAAATTAAATCTCAGATTTTCATAAATTAAAAAATTTAATTATGGTTTTATATCAAGTTATAAATTTCTAATATACATGTTTTCAAATTATTTATGATATTAAAGATAATTACCAGAAATGTTTAAATTTAATATCTTATTCTAAAAATATCTTTAAATTTTTCTTTTACCTTATCTCTTTCTTTCCTTTTCCTTTTTCATTGCTGTTTTGTTTCTTTCTTTCTCGTTTCCTTCCTTCTTTTTCTCTCTTCTTCACTCTTTTCTTTCTTCAAATTCAACCCCAAATCTCAATTTGAACAAGAATAAAAAAGGAAATTAAGGTTAGACAAAGAAGATAGAAGATGGAAACAAGCTTAGGTAGCTTTAACAACTAGAAATGAAGACTAAGAAGTCTATGTTTGTTAAATATATAAGGTAAGTTGTTTTCTTGCTCAAGTTGTTTTATATGCATATATTTGATGAATTGTTGTTGGTTATAAGTAGGATTTGAGTTAAAGCTTATAATATATGAATTTGTGTATCAAGACATAGGTTGTGTAAACATGTTAGACTTAGGATTAAGACAAAATATAAGATAAAACATGTTTGTAGATGTTGTAAATGATAAATCTTAGTTTATATGTTGAGGACAGGGTATTAGAAGTTGAAAAATTGTACTAAATGAGCAAGAAAATGAATTAAGTTTTCGAAATGTGAAAGCAGAGCAAAGAGCACATGATGAACACAAGGAGATGTAAGTGGTCGTGCTCTTCATTTTTTATTGAAAACTTTTGAAAAATACTCATCAAAGAAGAAAAACGACTGAAACATGGCTAATTGCATCCATTCGTGCTTCTCTTTGATTTGTAATATGCATGTAATTCCAGAATAGCACGACTAACATATGACCTCATCTATCTCCCCATGCTCCTCTTTGTTCTTTGTGTATATGATGTGTAAAATGAAATACGGGACAAATACAACCCAATATATTTTACCGTGATTCTATTTAAAGAGAAGCACAATTGAAATACGGCCCAATGTATCACGCCGTGCTTCTTGTTAAAACAAAGCACAGCTCGATTTCGCATTGTGTTTCCCTTTTATTTTTAACTTGAAGAAAAAATGGTTGGAACACAGCCACGTCTATCTCATTGCGCTTCTCTCTAAGTCAAATTTACAAGTGAAATATGTTGGATTGTTTTAGGTGTGTTTCTTTTGTAAAGAAAACACGGGGAAGTGTAAGGTTATGTACCTGCCCATGTTCTTCCTGCAAATGCAAATTTATAAAAATAAAATAAAAATGAAAAAGATAACTAGTAGTTAATAAATTATATTGATTAAATTATATTATTAAGAATGAATTAAGTAATTGGGTAAATTTAATAGCTAATTTTGAGTTAACATAGAAGTTATGTACAAAAGAAATTTAATTAATCAACATGGGATCAATTTGGCTTAATGAATATAAATGAACTAAAATGAAGTAGATTGATTAAATATAATCAACTTGGCTAAGATTAGATTAATATGGACTTATCTTGTAATTAGCTTATCTTAATTATGTTAGGTTAAATCTTAAATAATAAGGAGTACGTAATTTCTAAAATATATTATATTAAAGCTAGGTTAATTAAAACGATTTGATAGACAATGAAGAACTATCCATATCTTGGTGGGGTGATCTTCGCAGCCATGTCAGGTTCTTATTTTCATGTATGATCAAATGAAAACATAAAATGAGTTTTTAATAAGATTTTGATATAAGTTAACAAATAATTGGATTACTTATATAATTTAATCTTTTGAATAGATGTTTGGGATTTGGTTTATGTTTCTTTTGGGTTATCTTCTGATCTTCATCCAGTTTATTTGAGGTATGTAGTAACTTGCATGATGATTGCTAGGATAGATATTTTAAAATGGATTAAAACTTAAAGACGACCTTTAAATTGAGTGTTGCTTGTGCTTGTGTTGCTAAATCAGAGTAGAGGAGCGACAATCTTGTCCCAAGGGGGTATGATAGTTTAGGCGCTTAGGCTATCCTCATCATGATGCAATGACATTTATAAGTGGCTCAACAAGTAGTTGATGGGGCAAACCGTATTGACATAATGTCTATCTAGATTGGTGAGAAGTAATATAGTAAGGCTCACGTTTATGAAACCGGATGAGCCCTATTATATTATGGATTGTAATGGATAGAGTGTGTGTAACAGCTGTGAACTTTAAATGAGGCTATTTTTCTTTTTTTCGATTAGATATAGGAGATATAGGTATTTGGGCTGTCTATACCAACTCCTGAGCAGCTGCTGTTACTCGGATCCTAAGATTCCCAAAGGCTTGTTCTGAAGTGTGAGTGCTCTTGTGTTGCTCGCTTTAATTAAATGAAAGATAATAAGGTATTATTTGTTGCATTACATTTAGCTAGGCTTATGTGCCATTTTGTGTGTATTTGTGTTACTATGTACTAAGTTTCAGCTCATGCCTGTTGTTGTTGTTGTTCTTTTTCCAAGTGTTGTATGGATGGTTGATGATGTTTTGTTGATGATGATGTCGTTCACTCGGGTTTTGGGCGATATTGGATGATTTGGATGAGTGGAGTGAGTTAGGATCGAAGAATGTATTTAGTTTTTTTTTCTTTGTTTATCTAAAGAATTGGAATAGTATTTTGAGTTTGTAATTCTTAAAGAGCCAGGTGGAGCCCATGTTTTGTAATTTAAAGTTTGCAAGCTTTGATCTATCATCATATGAAGTATTGGAGATACTTGATGGTGGGGTTTTGTTATCATGAAATTTGATCTACTCAAGTGAGTAGATAATGTTTTATTTTTGTAGAGATCGTTTTTCCTTGTTAAGTCAGTTGTTAAAAGAATATAATTGAATGATTTCATAACTTAAAATTAAGTAGCAAATATTCATTGTAAACATACCTTTTTGTGGAAGCCTGTGTGTGTAATACTTAGGATATTATATGTAGCATTATAGTTGACATCGAGAACTTATTTTACATCAAACCCTCATTGAATGCACGCCTATCTACATACGGTTGCTCAAGTCCCATCTTTCTACTTTACCACGACACAGGGGATAAATATGGGCTTTTACTGCGTTCAATCACTCCTTGTTTTAGCATTTTCTTCGTGACTTTTCTAAGTTTTGACTCATTGTCAATGTACATAACCACATGGATGCATATTGCCTAACTACTTTTGTTACCTAATGTAAGTGAATATGGTATTTGATAGCAAATATACTCATTAGTATTAGTATCAATAATATTTTGATATATTGAAAAAGAGAATTCCATTATTATAGAAATTGTTATGTCTAAACCTTGCTATTGTTTGTATATTATTGATAAGTTCTTGTGACATGTTTGTAGTATTATTATTAACATTCAAACAGCTGGCATGATGCTGGGGTATCAAATGATTGAAAAAATTTACCTTGCACAGACTCTACGGCTGTAATATAGGCGAAATTTAATATCTATATTATTTAAAGTAGAGCTCCATTTGGTCTCTTCACCCCTTTGGTTTATTCACCAATTTTTTCCAATCACTTCCCTAATTTGCCCTTACCATAACTAATTTATTAATAGGTAATTTATTTAAGGAAATGTTGAGGAGGAGTTAACAGTAATTTACAATAACTCTTCCACCTCATCTACCCTTTTTGTCCAACAACTTCCACGTTCTTCAAATTTCCTCCACCCATCTTGTGCATTCGAATTTTCAAACAGAATACATCCTCTTATTTTTCCCACATTCTCTGGTTTTTCCTCGCTCATCCTGTGCGTGAGGAGGAGTTAATAGTAATTTATAGTATCTTTTCCACCTCTTCTACTCTTTCTATCAAACAACTTCCATGTTCTCCGAATTTCCTTCGTCCATACTGTACATTCAAATTTTGTAACAGAATACATCCTGCCATTTTTCCCACATTCTCCAGTTTTTCTCCGCTCATCTTGTGCGTTTCAATTACGAAACTGAACACATCCTCCTACTTTTCCCTCTTACCATAGCTCTCCTATATAAAGAAAGAAGAAAATATAAAAAAAAATTAAACAGTACACTCTTCCCATCTTCCCATTGTATTAGTATTTGGAAATTTTGGTATTGTCAAACTACTCTTTCTTCTTCTTCTTCTTCTTCTTTATTTATTTATTTTCTCCCTTGAAAGCCATTTTCAATTTTTAAAGGCCGCTCCTTTTGGACTTAAATGTATAGAGATACAAACATGTATAAGACTAAAAGAGGATGCAACATGGATGCATGTTGATGAGAAGTTAGAGTTTGGGTTTGCTTGGGGGGTTTTCAAATTTGTTTGTTGTTGTAATGGGTACTCCAACTGAGTTATTCAATCAAATCAAGGAAGACATTCTTAAAGAAGGAAAACTATGAGTGAGTGAGTTGGGCATGCCTTGTTGGGGAGAGTTTCCTTTTTGCTTTGTATGCCATATGATAGAGGGTTTGTTGTTTGAGGTTTCTATACATAGGAAACCTTCTTAGGGAAGTTAATGCATTTTCTCACACAATTTTTGCTGCTATACATGTGTATTGTCGGTATGGTTGCATTTTGATGTCTTTAGTTCTCTGTGTAATTTTGTGTATCGATGCGCGTATGTTGGAAATTACATTGTCGAATAATTTTTCCCCCCTTGCTTGCACTATATTGCACTACTATTATTATTTAGATATTTTGGTTTTATCAATCTACTTTTTCTTTTTCTTCGTCTTCTCTTTTTTTTTTTTCACCCCTAAACTATGTTCAATTGTTCTTAGTTTTGCATGCAAGATAACACAATCCTATTCAAAAAGGCTAGGAGATTCAAATATTCAATATTGTCTACCCACTCTTTCTTTTGTTTTTTTAGATTTTTCTCTTTCTAGAAAACCATTTTTAGCAATTTCACTTATGTTCCGAAAGGTGCATCCTCTTCTTTACTAAATTAGATAATACCAAATTTCTTTATTAGGATATGGTGTGGTTTGACCATCTGTCACCAATTTAGCTTTGTGTTCATAACATGACACCCCACAAATTTTTTTAATTGTTTTATTGTCTAGATTAGAGGATTGTAGAATTTCGATCACAATACTTATGACATTGTAAAAACATATGGACAAAAATTATTGATTATTGTTTACATCATCATATACAACAATAGATCATGCTAATTTAATAATTTAATGTCTATGTGAATGGATGGTTTGTTTAATGAAATAAGTGAATAGGCATTTATCAACTTTGTTCATTACAATTTTTTTTTCTTTTCTTTGCCAATGCCTCGACAGTGACAATTTAACCTTTTCTTCTCTTAAAGATTTACAACTTTTACTGTCTAAGATAAATTAGTATGGCTAATTACAGAAACTTATTAATCCGTGTATAATTTAGATGTACTTTAATGATCTATGTAAAGGGGGAAAAAACAAAATTCTTACTACTCATAACTCCAATAATCAACACACCAGATGTGCAATAGAAGTTAATTAAATAAAATTTTACCTTTGCCAAATTAAATTTTACCATACTATCAAATGCAAATTAAAAATATTTTAGGATTAATTGAACCTCAACATCAAATTTTTAAATCATACTCAACAAAAGATGCTATTGTGTGCGCTATATTTACTAGATCCTCAATAACATGCATTGCAATCTCCCAACAAATTGAAATTTAAGCATTTCCTTTAATAACAAAGTTATAGATGATAATTGAGAAAACAATTCAACCTAAAGTTAAATTTTACAAAACTAAAAAAAATTATCCGATGCACCTATGTTTTGTTACTGTGTAAACAAATTTAACAATGCTTTTTATTAATTGTTTCTTTTACCGTGTTTTGAATTATTTTTACAAGTTCGAGCTAATTACTAAATGGAAGTACATTAATTATAGATACCATTACTGTTGTATTTGCAAGTGATCATCTTTATTTATTTGAAAACCAAAATAATGAACGAGGCTATTCTAAAAAATGATTTACATTTTGTTGAACATGAATATATATTTCAATTTCAAATATTGGTTTTACTTTTAATGAGTATGTTATTTCCCAAGCCTATTTATGCCACTAGCTTTTTCGATGTTATTTCCCAAGGCTATTTATGCCACTAGCTTTTTCGATGTCTTATAAGTAATTACTTACTGTTTTATAATGAAGTGGCAATTTCAATAAATCTGTTTTTATTAAAAATAAAATTAGATTGTCGACCTTATATTCATTTAATGCTTATAATGATACCATGTTGTCATTAATCTTATGTACTACACAACTAAATGGAATGGTTATCTTTATTAAATCATTTTTAAAGCCATCTCTGCTATCAATTGACGATTTTGTGTTAGACTATTTAATGGAAGAATTATCTCAACCTTTGGTTTATACAAACACCTTTGCACAAAGGAGGTGTTGGAGAGAGGAAGCACGGTCTCGTAGACAATCTATGAGTCTGCAACAAAGACAAGATTATCTTGCAAGACGTAGAACTCAACACCATCAAACAAGAAGCAACATAAACTCATTACAAGTTATTCCTTCTTTTCAAATGTTCTTTATGGTAGATTGAAGTGCTAAACATATATAAATTGTCAATTTCCATTTATAGGCTCATGTGCGTTAGACTAAGGCTTCTACAGGGATTCGATTAGCTGATGTTAGACGGTTGGCATGCTTAGGACAAGGGCATACTTCATCATACCGAGATTCAACAAATAATTTAGAAGGCATAGATACACTAACTATTATACGTGATATAGGTTATGCATGGACTCCTAAATTAATGTTTTTCATAATTTTATTCTTCCATATCTTCAAAATGACAATACTACTAATGGAGGTATTTATTGAAATTATTTCACCTACACTCATTAAATATACTTTTCGTCTTTATATGTTTCATTCCATATTCTCTAAAAATTTTCAATGCTCCATATGAAATAGCTATTAGACTAACACGAAGATTAGGTAATCTTAACATCGGTCGAGGGTTTCATGAAAGCTTCGGTTATTAAATACTCCAGTTACTTGTAATTGTACCTTGCCAATTTTGTGATGCCTAATTACTAAAGTATGAGACCTTTGGGGTGTGTTGTTTGAAAGGAAAAATTATTCTCCCTTCCATTCCATCCTCCCTTGAACTCCTTCAATCATATATTGACCAATCAAATGTTGGCCGACACTTTAGGCAACATATTCGATCGTACAACCATATCTTCTTATTTACCTCCATGGGTGTCCATGTTGACGATAGCCTTTTGTTAGGGACTTGTGGCATTTATACATTTCGTGCTCAAGGTACAATTTACCACAGAATTGGCAGTTTATTGCCTAATGAAAATGAGAGGCCACGGTTTTTACAAACTTATATATGACACTGACCAGGAAGTTGAAAATCTTATCTTTGAGAATCAAAAGCTAAATGTTGATATTATAACACCAATTACTTCCATCCTAAATTTCCATAACCCATTCTTCCATCAATTTCACCAACTCTCCTTACTCGTAATGTTGAGGAATGTCATTTCATAATCCATAAGCAACCTCTTAATTAGCATCAATATTCTCTCCTAACCACATCTCAAGTTGCTGCTATTATCGTTGGAGGTGAAGAAGAAGGCGAATGACGTGATCGTGATATTGTCATTCATTCACATGCTGGATACCTAATAAATGTTAGTCATCTGGTCGGGTATTATGATCCCTTGCAGTGTCCACTTTTGTTCCCATATGGAACATATGATGGGATGTTAATACACACTCTATCAATGGTAACTCAGTCACATGTGACGCCTTTTATGTGTATTATCTATAGGTGATCATTTCACTTCATAAAAAAAGCTTAATTATGTTCTTCCAACTAATATTGTCAAACTTTTTCTCACACACCAATTTTTCAGATTCGTAACCATGAACAAAGTCTTATTCTACCATGAACAAAGCTTAATTATTGTCTTTGACAATAATATTTGGTAGATAACTTTGTTAAGATTGAAAATCAAAGGCTTAAATGGCTACGACATAACTAGGCTACTATTCGAGCCGAGTTCTACAAGGATTGCAGGACTCATTAGCTGTTGAAGAAAATGATGCAAGTTAGTTAGTTTGTTCATTGTATATGATTTTTGACTATGTCAAACTTATTGAATGGTTTGTTATAAAATAATTTCCAACATCACCACAATATAGGAAATATTAGGAAAAAAGTTATGTTGCCTTCTTCATTCTTTGGAAGCCCATGTGATATGTATCTAAGATATCAAGATGCAATGGCATTTGTTCAAAAATTTGGAACACCCGATTTCTACATTATCATAACATGCAATTCGTCTTGGCTAGAGATCTACTGTGAGTTATTAGAAGGATAAACACCACAAGATCATCTTGATTTACTTTCATAGGTATTCAGATATAGATATGAGGAGTTTAAAAAGGACATTGTTAATTGAGGCATCTAGGAAGAGTTATTGCTTACACATATGTAATACAATTCCAAAAGCGGGGCCCTCCAGATGCTCACATGCTTATTATATTAGACACTAATTTTAAGCTCAATACGCCCGATGACTATGATTTTGTTGTCCGAGAAGAAATTCCGAATAGAGATGATGAGCCTACCTTATTCATTGTTGTGCTTAAACACATGGTTCATGGACCTCGTGGTATGTTTAACCTTTCCGCACCATGCATGAAACAAGGTCATTGTAAACATCGTTTCCCTAAGCCTTTTGCAAAATTAACAATTCAAGGCGATGACTCTTATCCAATATGAAATATACAGATACATAAATTATAAAGAAGGGTAAGGAATGTCATATACCGTTAAATAAGATGGAACAATAGTCCATTCAAATCAAATAATAAAGAAGGATAATGAATGTGATATGTTAATAAATAAGGGTTTTATGGAGATGTAATAAATCATAAAGAAGGACAATGAATGTCATAAAGAAGGACGATAAATGAAATATTTCAAATTAGGTTTTCCCAAAGCCTATAAATATCCCCTTAACCCTTTTGTTCCCTCCTCACAACTCTTCCTCAGTCAAAACCCTAGGCAAGTGGGTCTCTCTCTAGTATTTTTCAATTAATCATTTAGGGTTAAGGTTCTTTTCATATGTTTGAAGGAGATTCAAGATCTAGTGAAGAAACCCTAAAGTGGATTTGGAGATTTGTGGTTTTGATTGAAGATAAAGGTAAGATCTTTATTATAGTTTTGTGATTTCTAAGATTTATAGATTATAGGAATATGATTATAGTAATTAAGAATAGTTAATTGATTGTGTCGGAAGATTGATTGAATTGGGATCCTATTTCAAGAAAGATTTGAAAGATCTAAGTAAGTGTGGATCCATCCCATCTTTGTGATTTTAAAGATGTGATATTTTTCTAGTGGTTGGTTTATTAATGGAAGATTATTTGTATATTGAAGGAATTGTGGAAGAAAGTAAGAATCTTTGAACGAACTGTGTTTGGAGATTTCATTGGATTATGAACAAGATAAACAGGTATGTTGAATTCTTATTGTGGATATATGATTAGGGTTATAGATCTTTTGAATTGGATTATGGAAATTAAGGTTAGGGTTTAATTATGAATTTGCAATTGAAATTGATTTGAGATATGCTGATGATTAGGAAAATTTGTGAGATTTGAGTTTCTTTCTGCTAGAAGTTCTATTGGTGAGATTGGAATTGAAAGTGAATCCAGGTACGACCTTACCTTGCTTGTTTTTCGTGCGTGTAGGATTAGCGAAATAAATTGACCTTATTCTATTAGACCTTTTAATTTGATTTGCTGCTTGTACTTGGCTATAGTTAGTAAAGACTACGCAGGAGTGTGATACTAATGTTGGCAACTTGATGATCCTTGTACCGCGTTGTCCCTAATGGAGCCATACATGGAGATGATTCGGGTAGATTAGGAGTCGTGTCAGCTTAATTGTGGTACGCAACGGTGGGTGGATCACATCCAACACCAATATATGTATATAAAAGTATTTTGGCATAAAACTTATCTTATGGAGTCATGAGTTACTCCAGGTTTAGGATCAGTTGCAAATGGTTCTAAACTGTGTTGGTTGCTTGGCTAAATTAAAGATAACAAATTGTGGTTGTTGCATTAGTTTTAGGGTTGTATGTGATTTATTTATATTGTATGATCATGCGTATTTGTTTGTGGTATGACATACTGGACATTTTTCACTCACCCTTTTATCTTTTTCAGGTACAGGTGATGATGTTGTAGTAGATGATCTATCTGGCTATGATATATTCATGGATCATGGGAATGGCGATAGTGGATTAGACTACCTAGTTGATGATCAGTAGATTTTTGGATATGGAAGTAGGTAAGGATAGTTATTGAGAACATATTGAGATTTAACGTTTTAAAACTTTATGAAGCTTGTTATTAGGTTTCTTTTGATTTAAATGATTTGAAGTTCTGAATTGTATAGTTTATGAGATTTTGATATGAGATTTTAAAGGATCAATTTATCAGAGTTTTGATGATTTGAATTGACAACTGGTGGATTTAGTGTATTATAGCCTTAGCGTGTTCTTAATAAGAGAAGGACACGTAGCGAGTTGTAATGTCTATAACTTAGGGCGTTACACAATATATAGAAGATGAAAAAATGTGCTTGTTCTACTTCCTACCTGTCCAAATATCATAGCAAACAATAGTTAGATAATCCCTTACAACCCGTGGTTACTCCTAAAGTATGATTGTTATATAAATGTAGAGGTTTGTGCAAGTGTTAAGAGCGTAAAGTATCTGTACAAATACATTCACAAAGATCTCGATAGAGTGTCACTTGATGTTCGCATTGGATCTGGTAATGATGAAATACAACAGTTTATAGATGCGCGTTGGATATGTGCTCTCGAAGCCATTTGGAGGTTATTCAACTTTCCGATGAATCGAATGTATCCGAATGTCATAAGAATGCAAATACATTTGCCAAACATACATATAATTACCTTTAGACATGGTTACACCATACAATCAATTTTGCTTGTAGTCCTACTCACGAACAATGCTTAGTGAATTCTTTTGTGTTAATGCCACAAAACCTTCAGCAAGACAATATTTATATAAAGATTTTCCAAAATATTACATGTGAAGTAACAATACTTGGCATCGTAGAAGAGCTGTTAACAAGGTAATTGGAAGAATGTATGTTGTACCACTAGTTGATTCAGAAAGGTTTTACCTTTGGATACTACTTAACCATGTTCGTGGCCCTACTTCCTTTGATGATTTGTTGACACATGATGGGATACAATATGACATGTTTCAAAAGGCATCCGAGAGTAAAGGCCTTATTGAGAATGATCAAAGCATACAACATTGCTTACTAGAAGTTATTTCCTTTCAAATGTTGTTTGCACTCCAAAGATTGTTTGTAATGATTTTGGTATATTGCCAACCAAGAAAAATTAGGTCATTATGGATGAATTTTATGAGAGCATTTTACAAGATTACGGTTCCTCATCTACAACCTCAGAAGTTTTCTTGATGAATAAATTATTACATGACATTAATAAATTGCTGGGATAGCACGGGTAAAGTTTGTTGGATTATGACTTACCACATCTTCAGTATAATCTAATGGACTATAATGACATACAAAAGTCTATTCGATATGAGTTATCGAAAACTGTTCTTGATCAAGATATGGATACAATTGCAAACTTAAATGTTAATAAAAGAAGTACATTCCAATTAGTTATGACTGTAGTTGACCAAAATGAATTTGCTACATTTTTTGTAGATGGTCCAAGAGGTATAGGTAAAACCTTTTTATATCATGCTATTTTAGCATTCCTTAGAAGTAATGGCTACATTGCCTTAGCGATAGTAGCCTCTGGGATTGCTTCCACAATATTACCAAGTGGTAGAACAACGCATTCAAGATTTAAGGTCCCTTTGATACCAAATTCAAATTCTGTTTGTTCAGTAAATAAGCAATCCGAACTAGCCACACTTTTGAAGGTGTGCAAAGCTATTCTATGGGATGAAGCTTCTATGGCTAATAGGTATGCCTTTGAATCATTAGATAGAACATTTTGAGATATAATGGAAGTTGACACTCCGTTTAAGGGTAAAGTCCTGATACTAGGTGGAGATTTTCGACAAATTCTTCTAGTGGTCTCAAAGGGAACAAGAGCTCAAATGATTAATGCATGCTTAAACAAATCGCCCCTTTAGACTACTGTTTGAGTCCTTCGATTAACCTAAAATATGAGGTCGTGTGCTAATGTGGTTTTTTTAGATTTTATATTAAGAGTTGGTGATGGAATCGAACCAACCGTACATGATGACTACATAAAAGTACCTCCACCATGACCATATAATGGCAAGATGATAGGTCGATTCATCATTTGATCAATGCAACCTTCTCCAATTTGTCTGAACATACAATTGATGCATCTTATTTCATCAATCGTGCACTTTTAGCCCCAATAAACATTGAGGTTGACAAGTTAAATAGTGAAATCATTCTATCTTTTCCAGGTGAAGAACACACATATTATTCTTTTGATGCTGTTATTAATGATCATGGACATATGTACCAGCAAGAATACTTGAACTCTATATCCTTAGGTAGAATGCCTCCTTATATTTTGACACTAAAGAAAGAAGCATCAATTATGCTCTTAACCCAAAGGCAGGTCTCTGTAATGGTATAAGTTTATTATGTATGGACTTCTTGCCAACTGTAATATATGCCGTGGTCTCGACTTGTCATGCAAGAGGGTTAGGAGTTTTCATTACAAGGATATCTTTAAAAACATCTGAAACTTTAAATCTCCTGTTTGATATGACAAGAAAGCAATTTCCTGTGCGTTCGACTTTTGCTTTGATAATTAATAAGGCACAAGGTCAAACAATACATACCGAAGGTATTTACCTATCTGAGCATGTGTTCGGTCATGGGCAACTTTGTGTGGCCTTATCACGTGGTGTGTCAATAGCATCGACAAAGGTTTTGCTAAGGAAGGGAAAAATATGTGGGGTAGATGAAACACACTCACAGAATGTAGTTTACAAAGATGTTTTATTATCTTGAAGGTACTCCTACGATCAATATGCCATATTGATTTTAATTGTGTACAATACCATATATGCCCATATCTAATTCTAAAATAATAACTTCTTTTGATCCTCATATTATTAGCAGGTTATCATTGTTACTACGCTTTAGCAAATGAATTTAAGATGAGGCATCTTGGACTCTATCATGTAATATTTCTTATTAACTTCTGTCCTGTATGTACAAAATTATATGATTTCATTCAATTACTATGTCTTATACATTAAAAAATCTAACATTTAAATTGACATTTAGGAATCTTCTTCAATTGAAATCGATCCAAGGATGCATGCATGGCTATCTAATTTAGAAATATCCATAATTACTTCTAAACACACTCCTCTTACGGTTGGTTAACCCCATGGGCTCTAAATTCGAATTGATTTTCATCTTTTATTTATTTCCTACTATAGAAAATCATATAATTTTAATATTTGATCATAGAGAAATTATCTCACGATGTACAGCTTTGGGTGGTGATTTTCCATTCAATTGGATAGACGAAGTTATGTGACATTTATTAAACATGAGATTGAAAAAATGCAATCCAAAAGATACCATGATCGTTTCTTACCACAACAAACTTTATAAATTCATAACAATCAATTAGGTAAAAGGATTTTTTTTTTTTTAAATAATCATGCTTCATTTAAGTTATATTTCCTCAACTACCACATACGAGCACATAAATGAAGATACTACAATTGAAACATCATACCAGCAATGCCAACACCATTTAGCATCCCTGTAAAATAAATTATGTTCTACTTTCGATTTATTGCTGTTGCATTATTAATGTGCACCTCATTTTTTCAAGTTTATTTTGCAGATTTATTGGCTACATATCCATGCATTGTTGCCTTGTTAAGGTTTATTCATTTTTCGTTTTCATTATATTATTTACAAAAAATTGGATGTCTTTGCAATACCTTACAAAATTACTCTATTTATACAATTTTTTCGAACATAAAAAAATTCAACACCTTCATGTATGATGATTTTTGTGATTTATTCACCAGGTTACGTATGTCTACATATAATCGTATCTATACCTTAATTTCTAATACAAAACATCATCATAATATTTTTTATTTTTCACATCATGATAGGAATATTGCAACTTCGTCGATGAAGCAAATCCATGATTACTAGTATTATTTTTAACATTATATTTACAAAGGCAAATATTTTTGTAGTTATCAATCATTGATATCTTTCATCAATTTTAGTGTTATTCTTTTTTTTTTTTTGCCTCCAAGCCCAATTTTTTCTTCTTATACTTTTAATTAATTATGTGTTCTATTTTATCTTTACTTACTGTAATATACAGATAAATAAATCATAAAGGTGTGTAAAAATGTAATTTGATATATTATAAGAGGGTTTGTGGTCCATCCTAAAGTATAGTTGTTTGTTTTGCCAAATGGCAGAAGTGTAATTGAAGATGGAAATTCATAGCTGAAAACCGGCCAAGTACGCATTGGCCTAGAATTCAACACTGCCAGTTTTAAGTATGTATGTCGCCAGCCTTTATATTTACACTACTGACGTATATGCAGGGTACATGTAAAGAAAAATAACTCGAGACGAAAAGACCACCAATTTTGGCGTTTATGCTACTGGTGTATGTTCAAAAGCCGCTAGCTTTCCCGTTTGGGGAAATGAAGAGTCTCACGAATTTCTTTATATCCTAGCCTTATGTATCCTCTCCAAAATCACTCTTAAACCTAGAAAATCCTCTCTGTGAGTGATCATAGCATCCAAGGAGATTCAAAAGATCAGATTAAGGTAATCAAATAACTATATTTTCTTTGGAATTTAAAGGATCTATCATATTCCTTTGGGCTTTCTATTGGGTTTGAAGGAGAAAATGAAGAAAACCTTAATTTGTTTGGAGATTTGGATTTTTGGTTATCAAAAAGGATTGAGAATCAATTCTAGGTAAGTTTGAATGTTCTTAATCTTTATGATTACATAGAAGCAATTTTCTATTGATTATTAGTCTGATTTATATTAAATGGAATTCTAGGGTTTGGAAAGATTGTTTAAAAGATTTGTTATTTTGAAGAATTATTATCCAGGATGAAAGTGTGGAATTATATTTATGTTAAGATTAGGGTTTAAGGTGAAGTTTGAATTAGGTTTATGGCATGGACGTCATATATTTAAATCTATTCTGTTTATGTTATCAGGGTTTTATAGAATTAGAGTTCTATTCCTTGAAATTGATTCAGGTATAACCTTACCTTACTTGTTGTATGTGCTTGTAGGCTAGAATTGATAATTGAATTAAATCTATTTGGCTTTTAATTAAATTTTCTTGTTGTTTGTATTTAGCTGCTGTTAGTAAAGACCAAGACCAGGACCAGGCAGACTGTGATACTAACGCTAGTGCCTTGATGATCTATGTGTGAGGTTGTCCCCAGTGGACTTGAGCATAGAAATGATTTCGATAGTTTAGGAGTTGTGCGATAACGACACTGGGTGTGTGGGGAGTATCCAACACCAATATATGTATATACATTACCTATTTTTATACTATTTGCTTTTATGGAGTTATGAGTTATTTCAGGTTTAGAACTAGACTATAGATGGTTCTAAACTGTATTGTTTGCTAGCTATTAAAAAGATAATATCTTGTATTTGATGCATTAGAATAGGTTGCATGTGATTATGTATGATGTATGCTCATGCGCTTGTATTTGTGGTTTGGTATACTAGGCAATATTTGCTTATTCTTTTATTTTTCGTTTTAGGAACAGGTGAAGATCGGGTAGTATATGATTTATCTGGATGTGAAGTATTTGTGGATTACGGGAAGGACGATAGTGTACCTGACTTTCTTACTGACATTTAGATTGGCTGGCATGGAATTAGATTGAGTTGAAGATTTTATGAGATTTTATATGTTTTATGAATTTAAGATTGATTTATGAGATTTTTCTTATGTTATAAGTTTGGATTATGTTGGCTATGATTTATACCAAAGAGGTTATCTAGATGTTTTATTATTGAAAGTATTGTAAACAGTATTCTTTTATTTGAGAGTTTGAAGTTTCATGATATATATTATGTGGTTTAATGTTTCATAATCTTAGCATGTCCATCCATGTTAAGGATGCATGATGGGTTATAATGCCATCAAGTTAGAATATTACTTACCATGTTATAGAGATTACTAATTTTTACATGTATGGTAGATGCGTCGTCCGCTGGTCCTTCATTAAGCATCTGAGCCAACAGCTGAAAAATAGGTTGCAATGGACTGCAAATGGATCGGTCGGCCCAATTCACGTCTGACGACTTATGCGTTTTAACTTGTTACGGGACACGAGTTCATGCATTCGCTGCATAGGTGAAACATAAAAATGTTCCTTACAGCTCTTGGCTCTGAATGTTCAAATGTTATTTCATACATCTCTTCGGAAAGTAGGTTCTGGTCTATGCATATCATATCGTGGGATTCCTAGGTAGGAAACACCACCAACCAAATTCTTTAACAACTCTATCTTAAACATTGTTTCTTGTCATCTCCATGCCCAGGTCAGGTCTTGACCTTGATTCGAATAGGCTGGATCTAGGGCGAAAAGCCTGAATCCATGATCAACTCCGATTTGCGTGGTGTTAATCTAGACCTGCAAACCCACTAGGTAGGTTCGGAGTGGTTTAAACGGTTCTAACTTGTTCAATTTAAAAAAAAAAAACTAAAATTCTAAATTTTTTGAAAATTAAACTTTAAATATAAAATGAGTACAAGAATATACTATTTTCTTAACCTATATTCAATTAATACTATTAAGGATGTACAAATATTTATACATACTCAAATTCCTATTGAGTTGATATATTAGCAATATAGGTCTATTGTGATACTCTAAAAGAGTAAAATTTACAAAAGAAAAAGAAATCTTATGTTGTTTGAAAGCAAGATTTTTCTTTTAGTAGAACTCTATATAAAGTATGTGATATAGTTTTGAATTGTATTTACCACATATGTTGTGTTTAATAACAAATTAAATACTGTGACTAGATAATAATTTATATTAACTTGTAAACTAGTCTAATCATTAAATGTCATTTACTTTTTAAATTTTTTCTACTATTTTGTACTCTATATTTATTTTTAATTTTTATTTTGATCAGTGCTTTGTATGTTTTGCAAATTTGACAATTTTATATGTAGATTTATTTTTATTTATTACTTTTTGAATCGTTTATATTAGTATGGTTAAAATCATGTCAAAAGACATAATGTAAAGGGTAATTTATGGGGACAAGTAGATTGCCCATTCTTAAAACATCTACCACCTAACAAAATAGATCACTAGTGGTGTAGTATAGAAAAATTTCTTTTGAAACAACCAATTGTTTAATAATTTTTTAGATGATTTATTAGCACAATGGGTAGAGTTTGGTCCTTTTGATCAAATTCGATTGTTGATTAAACTTGCACTACCATTTCATTACTTTGGTTAATTTTTTTTTAAAGAAACTAATATTCTAATTTTATTTAAATTAAACTTTAAATGTAAAATGGGTCTAAGACTATGTTACTTTTAGCCTGTATTCATTTCATACTATTAATAATGTACAATTATTTATACATATAGACATCTCCATTGAGTTGACATATTAGTATTGTAGGACTAGAGTAACATTCTAAAAGAGTAGAGTCTACGGAGGATAAAAATGTTCACATTGTTTAAAAGTGAGATTCTTCTCTTATATAATTCTATATATGAGACATGATTTTGAATTGTATTTATTATATATGTTATTATCAACAATGCATTAAATATTGTGAATTAATAATTGATAATTTCTGTTTCATGGAATAATTTAAACATTAAAACCTCGTTTGTTTTAATGAAAATGTTTTTTTAGGAAAATGCAATTTTCATTTTTCCATGTTAGTTTAAGGAAAAACAAAACAATTAATGAAAAACATTTTTCCTTGCCACAGACATTTTTTTATTAAATTTTACTATTTTTTCTTTAGGTAGATTTATTTCTCATTATAATGAATGTATTTTTTTTATTTTTTATACTTAAAATATACATGTTACCTTGAATTACACAAATAGAGGAAAATTATTTTCATAAAATTAGCCAAATATTTAAAAATATACTACTTTTTAGGAAAAATTTTCAAGAAAAAACGTTTTCATTAATAAATACTTTTTGTAAAAAAAAGTGAGGTCAAAATGTCATTTGCTTTTTTTTTTTTAAAAACCTTTCTACTATTTTTTACTCCATATTCATTTTAATTTTCTCAATGTCATAATAAATAATATATATTTATTTTTTTTTTCATTAAATAGAACTAGTTGGACTCACTAGGTCAATGAGTCTAGCCGTAGACCCAGCTAGGACTCATGGACCATGGCAAGTCTATAAATCGGGTCGGACCAACTCACAAAGGCAGGTCTCCGATATGGCAAATTCGGATTCCAGTTTAGACCCAACCCCTTGGAGATGTCTAATGTCTAGATCCACAATCCAATAGGTTTAATGACATTCCTATAAAAAAAAGATAGATACATGAAAGCGTATCTCAGATTACCATCATTCACATAAGTGTTTTGCTTCGACATCTAGAGCTTTTCATCTACGACTTCTCCGCATTATCATCTTGTACTTTAGTCTTGGCAATTATAATGGTTTACAACAATAAGTGATGATGAAAGCACTAGTAGTGGTGCTTAGCAACTATGGAATAATACTTACAAGTAATACCCTATAGAATCAATTGACTATTGGCAAACTTGCCATGTTTTGGCTTACCATTTCAAGTGCTAATGACTTAAAAAATTGATTCATATGATTACATTTGATATGATCAACATTATGGAAGCAGGTTTGCCAATAACTTTTATGAAGACTATGGAGATTGGAGAGTAGATGATTTACTTATATCTCAAAGACTTTACTAAGTCTTTAGTTACTTTCATAGTTTTGAGACTAGATTAATAATTTTAGGAATTTCCTTTAATATGATTATATTTAAATAATGAAATTGTAGATAACTTTATTTGAGGGTTCGGATGGATAAAGTACCATGAGAATATGTTGTAGATTCTATTGAGTAGTGTAGGTTCCTATACTTAGTAGGAATATGTGACAAGTTATCACATTTTTATGATATTGGGGTATGACTATCAGAATGTCACTAGAGTTTAGGTTTACAATCTTTATGAAACCTAGAAAAATGACCTTTCAAATACTGAGTTGAAGAATGTGGGTAGATAGGTGCTAATTTTGACCTTGAAGTGATAACCATATTACTACCTATTTATCATTGCAAAGCTTTTGATTTATGACATAATATATATGAAAGGAATCCTAGCATGCACATGCATGGCTCCATTAAGATATTTAATGCGAATTGTTACTTGTTGAAATAATTGGCTTGTTCACATTGAATAAGCAAACAATAGTATACTTATCTTACAATTTCTCCTTGCCTTTTTATAGAAAATGGACACAAAAGTGAAAAATTTTAACAATCAAACGAATAGCCAAACCTTAAGACTTGTAGGGCACAATACGATAATGGTAGACGTTGTTGTGGGTCGGTTCGGGTTTGGAGCAGTACCCAAACCGTTGGTTCATGGTTCCAAAAATGGTAGAATCGAATTGAACCTGTGGTAGCTAGTTTGGTTCTCGATTCTACCATTTTTGGAACCATCGGTTCTCATGGTTCGGTTTTGGTTCTAGATGAACCGAGAACTATGAAATAAAAAAAAATCAATTAAATAATTTACTTAATTTAAGTAAGAAAAAAATACAAAATAAATTTTTAACTTAAAAATAACATTAAGCTTAGCAATAATTATTTATAGCCTATTAGTTAAAAGAAATTCTACAGTTATGTATTTATTTATATTCAATTACTTACACTCTTTTAGTTTCATATTAGCAATGTTACACTATAAAATATCCAAGATATAAATAAGTCCCGATAACACAAAAACAAGTCACATATTGTTAAAAAAGAAAGTCTACTTTGGTTAGAAGTCTACATAAACTTAACAAAATATGATTTTAAATATATATTTGTTACTTGCATTGTTGATAACAACACATTAAATGACATCAATAGGAAATAAATTTTTATTATTCATGCGAAAATAATTTTAAATATTTTTTTAGTTACAATTTTTTTTTATAATTTTCTTTTCTTTCTTTTCTTAAACTTTTGTGGCATAGAATAACGAGAACCGCCTGATCTACCAATTCTCAACTAGTTCTTAAACCGGCAATTCCAAAACTGCTAGATTAGATGGTTTTTGGGAGTAAAACTATAAGGACCCACCAGAACCGAGGGTCTTTTACCGGTTTAGACCTGTCATTTCCAAGTCGGTTTCCAGTTCAGGAACCTCTAGTGATGGGTTAGGTTGGTTCTTGATTCGGAACCGAACCATGATGATGTATAGGTAATGGTGCTGGGTTTCGAAGTAAGAAACTCATTAACTTAATGTAGAGTTTGATGGGCTAGTATAGGGGCAACATTGACTAATGTAATTCAACGTTAAAGTTATGTAAGAAAATGTCACATTGATGTGACAAAAGGGCCATCGTATAGCTTTGTGCAACAAAGTAAATAGGAAGAATGTTATATCTAGGTTGACTAGGTTTGTTAGGTTGGTGAAATTGTTTAGTTCTGTAGCCTTTTTTTCACTTAAAGCTAACGAGTGGATAGAGTAGATCGAGAAAGCCTTTATTGTATAATGCACATGATATGCTAGAAGTAAAAAAAAGTTAACATATGCTTTTTACATATTAAAAGGAGCTACATCAAAATGGTAAAAGATAGTACAAAGGTTAAATGCTCAACAATCATCTTGGAGATATTTTGAATTGCCTTCTTTAAGAGGTGCTTTCCAAATAGTTCAAGGAATACTAGCTAACTTCTTCAATTTGAGGCAAGGTAGTAAAATTATGGAAAAATATGAGGCATAATTGAACTAGCTTATCAAGTTTGAACTGGAAGTCCTTCGAGCACCACTATCCTAAGTTTGTGCTACCTTATCGCATAGCCTCTATCTCATGCTTGCATACGTTTAACTATCAAACCAAAATCATCTTTTTGTCTACTTAATATCTTAATTAATGCTTAATAATGCATCATCTGGATGTAAAACCCTTATAAGTCTAGGTCTCAACTAGCATAGCAGCTTCATAGTACTAGTATGGGATTGCAAAAATATAAGTATAGGATTGAAAAATATTATAGATACCCTATTTTTGCCTATTTAAGGCTTAAATTTATAGTAAAAATTAAGATTATATTAAGCCCACAAATTACAACAAAATAAAAATTATGATAACATTAAAAATATATATAATAGAAATAATAATATGAAAATTAAAAAGATAATAATAGTAACAAATAAAAGTAATATGGGCTTGATATAATAGTAATTGTAATTATAATTTTTTTAGATCTAATTAAATAGCTCATGTGAATTGGCCTATGTAAGTAAGTCCATTTTTGAAGCCTTAAATATAATTTCTACGCAAACTAAAATCGAGGCACAGGCCAACGGCCGATGGTAAAACACACACACATAGAGAGGCGACTAGGGTTCGAATCCGCGTGAGGGTTGCAAATTTTTTTTTTTTTCTGATAGGTGCGTGTAACACACATGCCTGCCCATGGCTGGGCGTTTGAACATGCTTTTTCCCACATAGCATGGCTATTTCAAGCTCCTTTTTCACCCATTTTTGCTCGGATTTTCACCAAATTGATGGAGGGGATTCGAAGAAGACATGGGATACTACGGAATTGGATAAAAAACTAGTCCTAAAACTCAGGATTTGACACTTGACTTTTGATCCAAAGTTTATGAAAAGTCTGTTTTTCGCATGTGAAGCAAATTCAATTTTGATTCAAACTAACCACTTAGCTTCTAGAAACACATATTTGAAGTCATTGTCATCCTTCCTGATGTTCATTAAGCTCGAAAATTGCAAAAAGCTTTGGAAGCTTAACTATGTGCGCATCTTATCTTCGGGGTTGTTGGCCACTTAATTCGACCCCTCGCTAGTATAAATAGGGGTCGAGGACTTTGTTCATCACATAAGAAATAATCAATTTCATCAGAAACATCCAAAAAACACTTTTAAGTTTCAGATCAAGCTTTGAGCATCTAAGGTTTTGATTTCGAAAATTTTTTGATTACTCTTTATAGAGGTCAAATCGGAGTAAACTAAAGCTACAATTGGATCTAGGGGTGGTGAAAGCTTTAGCTAGTAGCTTTCTCCTTCATCTAAAGCCTCTCACCATCTCTAACGAACACCACCATCGATCGCCACCCACTAGAATTTAAACCACAAACTTCCAACCAATTTCAAGCCAAACAACCATCATTGGAACTTTCTCCATCCTCTAAAATCCCCATTAGAAACAGTCGTGACCACTCAGAAATGCCAAATCGGAGTTTTGAACTCCGTCGGCCTCTTGCTTTTAGATCTGAGCCCGACCCAAATTCCAACCCGAAATTCGTGCCTAAATCCGAGATTTGACTTATGCTGATACAGGTAAGCTTATTCCGTTTTCTTTATTTATTTACTTATTTATTTATTTTAGTGATTTAAATAGAAAAAATCTCTTTTTATTTCTTTTCTTTTTTTTTTTTATAAATAAAAAAAAACTTTTTTTTCTTTTTTTTTAAAGGGAATATAGAATTAATTTACTATACATATAATAATAATGATAGAAATGTGATGAAAAAACACATTTTAACACAAAAATCTTATCTTAAAAATAAAAAAAACAACGTGATAGCATGTAAAATTTATGGAATTTAAAGTAAAAGAGTTCTAAAAAAAATACCAACCTACTAAAGTTTTCTTAAAAAAAAAAAAATACATATTATTTGATCCTGATTACCAGGTACATAGACACCTCCGGAGTGATATAAAAAATTAAAAACCTCTTTTTTTTTTTAATTTTGAATTGATTCTTTGTAAACATTCTAAAATTTGATGATAAATTGTAATAACATAGTTTTTAAATTAGTAATTTTTTTAGCATAAAAGAAAATAAAATTTAAATCGAGAATTAAGGTGTTAACCATATGGTTTTAATAGGATAGCTTATGAATCTAAAAATCTCTGATTTATTAAATTGGTTTTAAAATTGATTTTTTTCACAGACTAGCAGCTAAGTGAGGATCAACCAACCTATTGATCGTAATTTACAATTTTTTTTCGATTTCAATCAGGTAGTGACTCCTAATTAAAAATAATAACTAAATTTCTTTTAATTCCTAGTCGATGATTTGTATTGAATTAGTTTAAGTTTAGTATGGATTAGATTAAAAGAAATAAAACCAAAAAATGAAAAATCCAAACTCAATAACTTAGCGACTTCACTAGGGATACCAATTTTTTTTTTTTCAAGAGGGCTAGCTACCTAAAATTCATAGATTTAAAGTTTATCCTTTTTATGCTCATTCTTATATAGTATTTGTATAATAATTAATTTGTAAATAGTTATACTAATATTTTCTTTAAGTGATGTAGATAAGAAGAGGAAATTTTATATATAGCCTTAATAGGGGCGCTTGATACTTTCGGGGGAAAAATTTATAAAAGTGTGTGCTAGGTATGATTAGAACTAGACCATCTTAGGTCCTAAGTAGGGAAGTCGCTAATAAGATTTGGAGGTTGTGGCTTTTCCATCCTTTGGTTCATGAAATGACCTCCCGCTCCGATTTAGTGTTGATCCGCGATCTATTAACCTAGGAAACCTTTTAGAACCCACCAAATATTGCATTCATTTTCATAGGATGACAATTATAATCTCATGGTGAATCAACAATATCAGACTTGTGTTTTTTTTTTTTTTAAATATATAATAAAAACTTTTAAAAAAGAAGGAGAGTATATTTCCCTATAAATAATGATATAGGTTAATTTTATGTAAATACTTTATACATAGAACTAAGAATTTTTTTTTTCATGTATTCTAAAGTTGGTATACTCTAGGAAATGTTATCCTCAAGCTCGAGTGCCAACACTAGTCTTTGGTCTCATCTCATTAGGGAACATCATGCTAAAACCTTTAAGGATCTTATGCCTTTGTTAGACTGGATGGTCAGTTTAATCCCATTCAACAGTCATTCATTAGAGATAGGCTGGGCCTGATCCTTCACCTACCAAGAGTCCACATTCCATTCACCATGTTTCGTGCTCTAACTCACTTGTGGGAACCAGAAGAGGAAGCTTTATGTTTGGGCCAACATTCCTGAGCCCAACTATAGAAGAGTATGCAGATTACTGCAGGACCCACCTATGTCTGAAGGAATCTATGTCCCGGAATTTGGTCAAGGCCCTGCCCGCATTATTTTAGAATTTTTAGGTGTAAAGAGAGGCTCAATAACTACATCCACGAAGACTTGTAATGAGCATTGCATCAAACTCTCCACCCTGATAGATTGGTTTTGGGCCCTTAAAAACTTCAGAAAGAAACGAGATATCTTTTATGTGTCGTCTAACATCTGGGAAGACAATAGGGTCAACACTTTCGTTGTTACTACTTTGGCCAACATCTTGTTCACACATGGAGATCTATTCATTCACTATGTTACGCCCCAAGGGGTACCCTAAACACAATAGTCCACCACACTTAATATTAAAGCTTAAGTATGACTACCTTAGTCATCTCATAAGCTTTGATACCGGGTGTAAGACATACGTTCACAATCATAGAGGACCAACTTTGAAACAAGTTGTTTAAGAAGACATTCATATAGCAGTTTAAGAATGGAAATCATAACATAGTAACTTGAAATAGGAAGTTATATAAAGGTCTTACAAACATCAAATGGGCATTCCCCCGCTAAAAGATATAGTTCATCATAGTCTGGAGAAGCCTAATCAAAATAATTACAAGGAGATTTACTTAGAAGTCTAATCTACATCTAGTCTTTAACTTCTTCCAAAAACTCCTTAAACCAAAAGGTAATACCTGAGAGAAATACCCCTGGGGCTTCAACCATAAATGGGGAAACTATAAGAGGTATCTATAAGGGGGTAAGCTCTTTTCTTAGTGAGAAATAAATCCATAAGTAAAGTACTCAACAATCAACAATCAACCAAGTTATTTAATGAAGCATATGGAATGCAAACAATCACGTGAGAAACAATACATATGATTTTCCAAGAATCATATGTTTGAATGGATTTCCCCCCCCCTCCCCACCCCCCCCCCCCCCCCCCCCCCCCCCCCCCCCCAATTCTGTGGTTAGGTGTTTGGGCAACGAAGCCATAGTTCACAAATGATATTTTTGTAGTTTCATACAGATTCCTACCAATTACTAAAATGTAGTTGATTCGGGTGCCTACTCACCATTTAATTACAGACAATCAAAGTCATAGATTAGGTTTTGAGTCTTCAACCTCATTACTATGCACTTGTCCCACCATGGTATAGTAATGAATGCAATGTGACTCACTACGTGTCATGCATGAATCATTTAATTTAAGTAATCATGGCATAGCATTAATCGTTTAATAAGTGACCATAGAATTTGCAGACAATCAAATACTAAACTAAATTATACAATGATTAGTTAACAATTCCCACCTTGATATACTTATCATAACTTTAATCATGTAAGTAAAACACATGCGCTTTCATATTTTATCTTTTCCCTAAATTTAGCGTCACTAAGCTACAAGTAAATACATAAGTACAATTATGAGAATTTAAACTCATTCGGCCATATCAGAAGCTCCTTAGTTGAAATAGTCCTGTAGGTAGGGTAGCTCGGACTCCACGCCACTTATACCAAAGAAATACCCGAAATAAGTATTTCTTGGAAGATCTTAAACTTGCAATTCTATTCAACTAAGTTCGTCAAAATTTGCATGAAGTGAAATTTCAACTTAAAATGGCTATAACTTGCTCATTTTAACTTGGAATTCCGCTCATTTTATACCGATTTCTACTTACTCGAAAAGATCTATCCATTTCTAAGGTTATTTCCTACATATAAGGTCATTTGGGTTGCTAAACACCTCGGTATAGATTCAAAATAGAATTTTCTAGATTTTGTAAAACAATATTCCAACTCAACTTTATTAAAAAATCCTTTAGCAAAAATATAAATATGTATACATAATTTGAAATAAAAAATCCTTTGTGTATATATATAAGCACACTTTATTTGCAAAAATTCTAATGGTAGTGTCTCAACGATTTATTCCATAAAACAATGCATTTTGAAGTGTTTAAACTTGATAAATTTCTTTTCAAAGTATTTTGAAGAAACTTTATATTTCCCTAGGTTATTATAAATGGGTACATTCTTATTTGTTTTCCCATTCGTTTTTCCAAAACAAATAAATTTTTTCCTTTAACTTTGGCGTTTCACAATTTTTACTTATAGTGATAAAGAAACAAAGTTTTCAAAAGTTCGTTAAGTTGTTGATAACCTATTTATAAATTTGCCTTTAGAATGATTTTAGAAAATGAGTCTTTTCTTTTTATATTTCTTGTTTATTAACTCTTTAACAAAAATATAAGTTTTTGTTTTCTAAAACTTAGTCTTTTATTTCATCTACAAATTTCATTTTAAAAGAATCCTCTTTATTAATAAAATCCTTTGTTTTTTATCTTATCATATTTATATTCTTCGTCAATCTTTGAAAATAAGTTCTTCTTTAGAAACTTGAAAATCATTGTTTTTCTAAGTGGATTTATAAGTTAATAGGTTGATTTTATCTAACTTAAAAAACTAGTTTGTTTTCTTGGTTTTGTTATGGAATTGAAAAGACTTTGAATCTTATGCTTTTTGTGAAAACTTTGAATACCAACAAATTATTTTGCTAAGACTTAGGGTACCATATTATGAAAAGAAAGTGTTTATTTCTTATATTTCCTTAGCAAAGCTGTTCTTGTTGTTATTTAAGAAGGCTTTGAGAAACTTGAGAAATGTTGTAAAAATTCATTTTTTTTCTTCTTGTTGATGATAACTCCTTTATTTAGTGACAAGTTACTAATAGAAAATTTAATTTCAAGTTCTTTATTAAAGAAAAATTTTTCTTTAAATTTAGTTGAGACTACATCATTATGTAGATGCATGTATTGTGAGCTTGTGGTATGTAGATGATGAAAATATAAGATAAGAAGCAAGATAATATTAATAAGCAAGATATTATAGTCAAGTATTAGGAACCTTAGTTTCATTAAGGTAACCCGATCATGTATTGGGAGCCTTAGCTTCATCAGGGTAACCCGGTCAAGTATTAAGAGCCTTAGCTTTATCAAGGCAATCCGAGACCATGTCCCAAAAAAAAAAAAAGAAAGAAGAAAGAAGAAAAAACAATAATAAGCTTGTTAGTGAGTTAATGATCATTTATGCTCTAAATATATATATATATATATATATAGATATATAGATAGTAACATATATGAAGTTAGGTTAGAAGCATGATAATAACAATAATAAGATCATAATAAACAACATAATATGAAATTTATTCATGAATAAGACAAAACATGAACATAGTGTTGCTTCTATAATATTGGAATATATAGTCATGTTAAGTTATATGACATGGTAAAAAGAAATAGGTGAGAACTTTTACCTAAGAAAATAATATAGAGGTGGTAGTAGAAGAAAAGCTTGAATAGTGTTTATGTGTGTAGAAAAATTAGGTAGTAAAAGAAAGAAAAGAGAGATTTTGATAGAGAGTATTTGAGGAGAGATTTTGGGAGAGTTTTAGTAAGGTGAATAAGTGTGTGAAAGAATTGGCGGGAGATGGGGTATTTATAGAATTTTTGGAGTGAAAATTGTGTGAATTAGATAAATTGAAAAAGAAAAATAAATATGTGTGTGTATGGGAGAGAGAGGGTCGGCATGATGGGTGGGAAGAGAGAGAGAGAGAGATTTTTGTTTTGTTTTGTATTTTTGTTTATTAAAAGTAATAAGATGTAAAATTTGATGTGAATGAAGATGTATGAGAAAAGTAAAAAGTAGATAATATGTATGGTAGAGTGTAGAAATAGGTGTAGAAAAAGTAGAAATAGATGAATAGTATAATAGTACTATGAATAGTACATAAGACAAATTAATACTTATAGTAAAGAAAATATACGTAGTTAAGCTATATCTGATATTTTGAGATACCAAAAAATTATAAAACTGATATTTTTAAAATCCTTGTATTTTTACGAGTTTATTGGAATTATCGAAATATTTTTGTTGTCGGGGATACTGAGGCACGATTTTTTAAAACTGATCCCCTTCGGATCCGAAAGACATAAAAAATTATCGAATCTGATATTTTTTTGCATCCTTACATTATTATGAACTATTATTCACTATTACCTCAATTTCATTGTTTCAGAATTAAGAACACGAGATTGCCGGATCTAATCTATTAGGGTTTGATCCATATTTGTTGGCCTTAGGGTTTCTTGTTGACTTGCGGTTTAAGGTTAGAACATAACCACAGCATAAAATCTAGGGGATTACACACTACCAAATGGTGGAGTTGGTGGCCCAATACTTAGCCGATAAATCATGCATCCTTATCCTATTAGTTGAACAAATCAGAAGCCTGAACTATATCAAATCCAAGGGCCGGGGTAGTTTCAAAGCCAACATGTATTTGATGATAGTGTGGTTCGCTAGCCACAAGACATTATGGGAGCAGTTTGGCTAATGGGGCCCTTGTCAGTATTGATTACAATCTCATTCGGTCTTTCACTGAATAGGTCCACATAGAGGATAATGAATCCCTTTGGGACTTAATCGCCCTTTTGGGAGACATGATGCTTGAAGACTATCTATGGTAGGCTCGTTGGCTCAAATGTTTGGCTACCATATTGGATTGTAAAGAATACCCTACAGTACCTTTGATTGGTATAACATGTTGCATAGGTGACTACCCTTTTAGTGTGATAAGGCAATATGGCATGTTGCAAGATATCATCATCAAACCAGATCTAGAACAAACCATGATTAACTACTTAGATCAACCAAGACCCTCACAGTACTAAAGGCTAGGGTCGCACAAGTCAAAGCCTGGGAAATCAAGCCAGTCTATGAAATTAAGCCAGAAAATAAGGAAACTAAGAGGTATAGGCTACTCGGTGGTATGTCGCTCGTCAAGTGAAGAGAAACAAGGACATCGTTATGAGGCTCCTAACATCTTGGAATCACACCACCTTATCAAAATCTAGAAATTGTTGCAAACATGGAGACTATATCTGCCCGTATAGAAGTACTACCAAGACTTTCGAAGAAAGGAGCAAAGTATGACCTACAAGCTTTAGCAAGCTGGAAGCAAGATATTGGAACTAGAGGCAGAACTGAGAGAGTCTAAGAGGAAGATCGATGTGTTGGAGGAGCAAATTATCTCTTCGAATAAAGTTAGAAGATTAGTTTAAGAGCTTTTATGTAGGGTTTTTTTTTTGGGAAATGGGAGAGTGATCAATGTAGTAATAACAATGAACTTTTTGTTCTTCACAACATAACTCCAATAAATAGTTTAAGATTTACCACAAACTCTTAGTTGTCATCCTTCTCGCATCCGTGTGCTGCATTCTTGCACTTGTTTTTTTTTACAAATTTTGCTTGCTTTGTTTCTAGAAAAAAAAAAGGAAAAGAGAAGTTTTTCAAAACATGACTAATGAGTTTTGAGCTAATCTAGGTTCAAAAAGATAGCTCCTAAATAAAAAAGCCAAATTAGAAGTCCCATTGTCACCAGGTCCAATTCCAAAATAGCTAGCAACAACAACAACAACAGCACCAACAACACTACTGCCAATAAAGATTCAACGGACGAACAAAGGATCCAATCCCTTAGCAAGATTATTGAACAAATCCAACTTCTCACCTAAAGCATTGGCCTAATAAAAAAACTGTGACCACCCATTGAGGGATACTTTGGAACTCGAAAAGGGGCCGATGGCTAGCCCATCAAAGAAGAAGAAGCACATTATGTTCCCCAAATATCTAAGCCTAACCCTAATGAACTAAAGAAGGAGTTAGGGGCTTAAAGCAAAGAAATGGAAAAAAGTCTTGTCCTTCAATTCATTGAAAAATTGAAGGCATTTGAGAAAGCTGACGAGTTTGATCAAGTTGGGATCACGAGCCTACCTGTAGCTCAAGATAATGCCTTCCTTGAAAAATTTAAGGTACTAGATTTTGAAAGGTATGCAGCATAGGTTGCCCCAAACTGCATACTAGGCTCTACATGAGCAATATGAGCCATTATAACCAATATGATAGTTAATAATCTATACTTTTCTGGATAGCCTTACTGGACTGATATTAACTTGGTATGCCCAGCTAGAGCTTAATGAGAATGATACTTGGGATAAATTGGACAAGGCATGTTATTATCAATACAAGTTTAATATTAAGGTTGCCCTATCCATGTAAGACCTTAGCAACATGACAGGGAAGAAGGATGAGACCTTCAAAGAGTATGCTCAGTGATGGAGGGCATTGGCAGCTATGGTTATCACACCTATTCCAGAGAAAGATATGGTATTAACCTTTATAAATACCTTGGAAGAGCTCTTTTTCTCCCGTTTGATTGGGCACAATTTAGTAAACTTTTCCGAAATAGTGGAGGGTACAAGATTGAGAGTGCCATCGCCACAGGTAAGTTGCAAGTAGAAAAGAAGCAGCCAAATAAGGTTCAACAATAAAGGGAAAGGGGCCACCATTAGTATGATCAATTCATCTGGGTTTCCTAGACTACACCAAGATTCACCATTCAACCACTTCTAATGATAAGCAAGCATCTGTCTAACCTTAGCAACAACAAACAATCTTAGCTGGCTAATAGATTCAATAGAAAGTAGTTCAACAGAATTCCAGTACCCCTAATTCAGGTACTTGCACAACTAAAGTTGATAATCTAATCAGTTTTGAGACTCTGAGAGAGGGTTACAAGCCAAAGAACTACAATCCCGACCTGAAATGTGACTACCATATGAGGCAAGTTGGTCATTCTACTAATGGATGTTGGAGGTTAAAAAAAAATTCAGGACCTCATCGATGCGAAGTTGGTCCAATTAGACTTTGTGGAAGCTCTAACGCCCAATGTTAACACAAATCCACTTTCAAACCATGGGCCCATTATTAATATGATCACTGTAGAAGTATCAGAGCCAACCATCGATTTGGATGAGTTACCTATCCCCATTGAGCAGATAGCTTGGATCCTTTACCAAAGAGGATACTTAGCTAATATGAACCTAAGGGAGAGGATGAAAACAAGGCCAACCATATATAACTTGCTTCGAACCGGACATTTCACAAGAGAGGACATTTAAGAGATGCTTTTCCCTAGATCTCAAAGGCCTAGCACCGAAAAGAGTAATTGGCTAGGCATCAGGAGTCTTTTGGTAGGTATTAGTACTTGGTTGATTTGTGGTTTGAGCCCAAGACCTTTACTAATGCACTAGCAATAGGATGGTGCTTGGAATTTAAAAAGGACGATAAGACCTTACTAGAGATAGTGTATCACTTCAATGGTATGACAGGGAGTGATCCTAAGCCAGTGATCATAAAGTATTATGAAGAACTACAAATGACACCGATGGTGGTGAAACCTAAGAATTATGTCTTTCATGTGCCCATTGTGCCATCAAATTACAAAGCCACCCCGTTTGATTACCAAGCCACTATCTAAGCTTATGAAGCCATGATAGGAAGGCTTGGTAAAGCCTATGAGCCAGGAAAGGAGAAAAACCTGACCAAAGAATTCCTCCCCCAAAAGAAAGACTAGGAGAAAGAAGAAGAATTAGATGAAAGGGATGCTCTAGCAAAAATCATGAAAGCAAGTGAATATAGGGTTATTGAGCAATTGACTAAGGTTATAGCCCAAATTTCCCTATTGGGTCTTTTGTTGAGTTTTAAGACACATCAGGAAGCACTATTTAAGGTGCTTCAACAGACCAAGGTCCTTGAAGGTATTACTGCTGAAGCTTTGGAACACGTGGTTGATTCCGTGTTTGTAATGGATCAAATCTCCTTTTCACTTGAAGATTTATGGGAAGAAGGCACTCGACATACAAAACCCCTATTTATCATGGTCAAGTGCAATAATTTGATTGTGGCCTGTGTTCTCATTGATAACGGGTCATCTGAATGTCTACCCATTAGCCACTTTGAATTTATTGGGTTTAAACACATCTAATATAAGGCCAAGCTCCACTATAGTAAGGGCTTTTGATGGGTCAAAACGAGAAATAGATGGTGAAATAGATTTGGAAGTCGTCATTGGTCCACAAACATTCACCATATCATTCCAATTTTTGGATATTCCAAGGTCATTCAACTTACTGCTTGGGGGACCTTGGATTTATTTGGCTGGGGCAATTCCATCAAGCTTACATTAGAAGGTTAAATTCATTATCAAGGAGTAGATTGTCAAGGTTTTTTGGGGAACAAGACCATGCTATCTACAAGGATACCACTATCCCTTATATAGGTAAAGATGGATCTGAGGAATTCGGCTTACGGATCTTTGAGGAGATTAATATGCTAATGCAAGACAACAAAAGGGAAATCGAACCAAGGGTACTAGGAGGAAGGACAAACGGGGACATTCGGGTTAAGGTACGTTCCATCCAGTAGGGGTGGGCAAAAAACCAACTGAATTGCGAACCAAATTTTTGGTTATTTTCTAAAACGGTTCGGTTTGATAGTGGAGATTTGATTTGCAGTTCGGTTTGGAGTGATGAACTGAACCGAAACGATTCAAATCGAACCATTTCACCTTAAAAAAGAAAAATCCTCTTAATGTTATTTTTATTTTTATAGTTAATTGTGCTTTGGTGTAAAATTTTGAATTTTTTATATTAAAGTTAATACTTTTAGGGTTTCAATGGTTGAAAAATAGTTGTAGTTTAATGGGTATTAGAAAATAGAAACATTATATTGGCTATCGCCTTCATCGGTGAAGGAAATCCAATCTTACTCCTTCCTTTATACACACACACACATATTTTTGTAATGGCACTTGATTACTTTTGAGTCTTAAAAAAAAGAGTACACCACCAATTTATTCTTGTGTTTATTTATTCTCATTTTAACAACGTATATTAATGATGTGAAAAAATTTAGCTCATTATAGTTGAATGTTGATTTCCATAAATTGACAAATGTGTTATTAATGATTTCGATAAATTAATAAATCAACTTTTCAATTTGTTGTTGAGGTTTGAAATGTAAGAACATAATTCATAGTTTTTTTATTGAAATGAAAAAAAAAAAAGAAAATGCCCATCAATATATGATTCAAACTGTATAGAAAAATTAGCGAACCAAACATATAGATAGGTTCAATTTTGTAAAAATAACCGAATCGAACAGTACCATGCTCACCCCTACCATCCAGGATGGAGGAACAAGAAATGAAGAGGAAAACAAGGCTGAGAAGCGGTAAAGAGTGGTTGAAGACCCCTATGGAATTTCCTAATATCCAAGAGACATTCTTAAAATTTGCTTATGTTCAAAAGTCGGATTCAACAGTAGTAATTGACTCCACAAATGATGATCCAGCAGGGCCATCTTGTGGCTCCTGACCAATCTAAAGTTTGAACAATTGGTTTTCTATTTTCTTGTGTGACCCTAGGGTTACCTCTGAGTAAGGGTTGAACCAACAAAATATTTATATGTTTTATTTTCCTTATCAATTTCTTATTAAAGAAATCATATGTACTCAACGATCCATCTTAATGAATGAAATAAAATGATTTTCTTTCTCTACATATCTTGTGTCCTTACTTTTTCCTTTTCTTTATTTGCCCTTTATCCAGATCTAATGATAACGATGAAAGTAAAGGATATCTCGTGCCCGTAGATAACGAAAATACTAATATCATTCCCCATCCCACTGAATCAATTATCGAGGGTGATATTAGTGATCACATAGGGATATAAGAAAGTTGGCAAAAATATGAACATGATAGGATTCAAATTGGATGAGCTAACGAATTGATCAATTTTGGGACTGAAAAAAGCCATAGAAATCTCAAGATAGGGACCATTTTACCCGGTGAGCGAAGAGAACAGCTGGTATCACTGTTAGCTAATCATCTGGACATATTTTCATGGTCTCACAAAGACATGCCTGGATTGGACACTTCTATAGTAGTCCATAAGATACCCACCAGAGAAGACATCAAACTGAGGAAATAGAAGTTAAAGATGTTTTAGACCTGATATCCTATTAAAAATCAAAGAGGAAGTGAATAAACTCTTGGATGTCAGTTTCATTGAAGTATCCAACTACTGTGAATGAGTAGCTAATATAGTACTTGTCCTTAAGAAAAATGGGAAGGTTAGAGTATGTGTGGATTTTCGTGATCTGAATCAAGCCACTCCTAAAGACAATGTCCCTTTACCCCACATAGATGTCTAAGTAGATAATACAACAGGAAACTATAAGTAGATAATGCGACAGGAAACTATCTCTTCTTATTCATGGATGGGATCTCATGATATAATCAAATCAAGATAGCAGAAGAAGATGAAACTAAGACAACTTTTATCATAACTTGGGCACTTTTTTCTATATGGCTATGCCTTTGGATCTCAAAAATGCTGAAGCAACATAACAAAGGGCAATGGTGGTGTTATTGCATGACATGATGCATAAGGAAGTTAAGGTATATGTAAACGGCATGATTGCTAAATAATAAAAAAAAGAAGATCATGTAGTAGTCTTAAGGAAGCTTTTTACCTGGTTACGAAAATTCCAGTTAAAATTGAACCAAAGAAGTGCAATTTGGGGTAACCTTTGGCAAACTATTAGGGTTTTTAGTCAGCCAAAAAGGTGTGGAAGTTGATCCAGACAAGGTCAAGGCTATACTTAAGTTACCCTTTCTGAAGACACTTAAGGAGGTTAGGGGCATTTTGGAATGATTAAACTACATCGATCAGTTCATATCACAATTAACCGATAAGTGCCATCCTTTATTCAAGATGCTGAAATGGCTCTATACATTGGAATGAAGAATGTGAGGAAGCCTTCAACTAGATTAAGCAATATCTAACAAACCCTCTTGTATTAGTGGCTCCTATACTTGGTTGCCCTTTATTCCTGTATTTGACCGTACTTCCTGAATCAATGGGTTATATGTGGGGCAGAAGGATGAAAATGGAAGAGAAAGAGCCATCTACTACTTGAGTAAGAAGTTTACAGAAGGAGAACAAAGGTACTTGGAAGTAGAAAGAATTTGCAGTACCCTAGTCTGGATCATGCATCGGCTCAGGTAATATACCCTATATTACTCTATTGAATTGCTCACAAAACATGATCCATTGAAGTATTTGGCCAACAAGCCGACCTTGATTGGGAGGATCTCGTAATGGCAAATGTTATTATCAAAGTTCGGCATCACATATGTGAATTAAAGTTCAACGAAACAATAAGCACTTACAAAAATCCCATTTGAACAAGACAAAGTAGAAGAACAATCCCATTTCCTAGGTGAAATGTGTTAGTAGTAGATTTGGATGAAGACTCATAATCATCATCGACACCCAAATGGAAGTTGTATTTTGATGGTGTTGCTAATGTATATGGGTGTGGTATTGGTGCAGTTTTAGTATCCCCTGATGGTGACCAGTATCCTGCATCAATAAAATGAACGTTCCCATGCACCAATAATATAGTGGAATATGAATCTTGTATCATGGGCCTAAAAATCGCATTGAACATGAAAAATAGAGGAACTTGAAGTGTATGGAGACTCTTCATTAATAATTTTTCAAACTCAAGGGGAGTACAAAACTAAGGATGCAAGGCTAATACACTATAACCAATACTTGATTGAGCTAGCTTAAAGATTCAAGGGTATCTCATTCACATATGTACCAAGAACTCAAAACCAATTCGCTAACGCATTAGCCACGCTAGCATCAATAATCCAAATCACTAAAGGAATAGAGATCTAACCCTTGAAAGTTAGAATTGAAGAAGAGCCGACTTTTTGCTTAAATATTGAAGAAGTCCCAAAAGGGAAACCATGGTATGAGAAATTCAAGGAGCTTCTCCAAACAGGCAAATACCTTGAAAATGCCTTGACAAAAAAGAATAGAAAGCATTGAGGCAATTAACAAGTCATTTCCTGCTTATTGGAAACCTATTATATAGGAAGTCATCTGATGCCACACTTTTGAGGTGTATGGATGAAGTAGAGGCAGAAACATTGATGAAAGAGGTTCATGAAAGGGTATGTGGACCTCATATGAATGGATATATGCTCGTTAAGAAGATTATGAGACGTGTTACTTTTGGTTAACCATGGAAATTGATTGCATCAAGCACGTTAGGCATTGCCATCTTTTCCAGATATACTCTAATAAAATGAATGCCCTTCCTAAAGATTTGCAATCACTATCATTACCTTGGCCTTTCTTAATGTGGGGGATAGATATCATTAGACTGATGCCACCAAAAGCTTCAAATGGCCATAGATTCATATTGGTGGCCATTGATTACTTTACTAAGTGGGTGGAAGCATTCTTATGCAAGTGTCACTAGGGGGGTAATTGTAAGGTTTATCAAAGAGACATTATCGTAAGCTATGGGGTTCCTGAATCCATCATCATTGATAATGGCATTCCAAATGACAATTTGATGATAGAGTTATGCCAACAATCCGAGATCAAACAGAGGAACTCTACCCATATCGACTCCAATGAATGGAACATTTGAAGCAGCTAACAAGAACATTAAAAGAACAATAGAAAAAATAGACGTTGCTTACAAGGATTAGCATGAGATACTACCATTTGCACTCATGGCCTATCAAACCTCAATGAGGTCTTAATAGGTGCAACCTCATATTAATTGGTTTATGGCATTGAAGCAGTCTTACCAGTTAAGATTGAGATTCCTTCCCTTAGAATTCTAGCAGAGACTAAACCAGATGAGGTAGAATGGGTAAGGAAAAGAATCGACCAGTTGAACTTAATTGATGAAAGAAGATTGACTACCTTACATCATGGTTATTTATATCAACAAAGACTGGCACGAGCTTTTCATAAAAAGGTCCAGTCAAGGAGTTTCATGGGAGGGGATCTAGTTCTAAGGAAAGTATTACCAAATGCACAAGTCCCAAGAAGGAAATTCACTCCCAACTATGAAGACCCATATGTAGTAAAGAAAGTCTTGTATGGGGGAGCATTAATTTTGTCACAAATGGATGGTCCAAATCTAAGGGACCCTATAAATTCTGATGCAACCAAGTTGTACTATAGTTGATGAATCAATGAAAAATCTATCAAGTTAAGAAAATTTGTTAGTTGCTTTGCCCATACAGGATCTAATTTCCATTATCTATCAACAAAAAATGATATCCCTAGCAGTTGCAGACGTTGGATTGGTCATTGACCAACCTCCCTAATCAATAAATCTTTCTTCCACATACTTCTCCAATACTGTAAAACACGAGTGTAAAGAGAGGGAGAGATCGCCGAGCAATTGATAAAATTATAAAACATTATAATACTTTGTAATTTGATCTTTTTCGAGATGATTGCTTATTACATGGGAACTAATGAATAAATGAGGAAGACAAGAACCTGTGGAAAGCATAAAGGAATAATGAAGTTTAGCCACCATATGTGTTGCGAATTTGAAAAGAATTTACACTTCGAAGAGTTTTTTGATACTATGAGAATCTAACAAAATTGCCCAGTCAAATAGATGAAGCTTAGTGACAATCAAATTTCGCTCATCAGTCTGACAGTTTTGGAACCTCTGCAAGAACTAAGTAAGACGTTTGATAAAAAGTGATTTAATACACACACACACACACACACACACACACACACATATACAGATCATAGGCCAGCTCAATGAGTGCCTATCTAAGTCAAGTGCAAGCTCGAGGAGCATATTTGCTCCACATCTAAGCTAAATGCCATCTCAAGGAGTGCTTTTGTATTAGATCATAGGCCAGCTCAAGGAGCGTCTATCCAAGTCAGGTGCCAACTTAAGGAGTGTATTTGTGCCACATCTAAATGCTAGCTTAAGGAGTGCGTTTGTATAAGATCTTACCCAGATCAAGGAGCGCCTATCTAAGTTAGGTGCCAACTCAAATAGTGCCCTTGCACCATATTTAAATGCCAGCTTAAGGAACGTGTTTGTATTAGATCATAGGCCATCTTAAGGAGTGCCTATCCAAGTCAAGTGCTAGCTCGAGGAGCACACTTGCACCACATCTAAGCCAAATGCTAGCTTAAGGAGTGCGTTTGTACCAGATTAAGTGCCCGCTCAAGGAACGCCTATCCAAGTTAAGTGCCAACACAAGGAGCGTGCTTACACCACATCTAAGCCAAATGTCAACTTAAGGATCACGTTTGTATCATAGACCAGCTGAAGGCTTGCCTATCTATGTTAAGCGCCAATTCAGGGAGCACGCTTGCACCACATCTAAGCCAAATGCCAACTCAAGAAGCACATTTGTATCATAGGCCAGCTCAAGAAGCACCTATCCAAGTCAAGCGCCAGCTCAAGGAGCATGCTTGCACCACATCTAAGCCAAATGCTAACTCAAGGAGGGCGTTTGTATCAAATCATAGGTCAGCTCAAGGAGTACTTATCTAAGTCAAATGCCAGCTCAAGGTGTGCGCTTGCACCACATATAAGCCAAATGCTAGCTCAAGGAGCATGTTTGTATTAAATCAAAAGCTAGCTCAAGGAGTACCTATCCAAGCCGAATGCTAGCTTAAGGAGTACATTTAGGTTACTTGTCTTGAGTTACTATCAGAGTAAGGTCAAGGGAAGTTTGTCATTTGGTCATAGTCCCCGATGGATCAAATGCAAAAGGTCTTTATTCGCCTTCCGCTTTTAAAAGCAAAAAATGGGTCTCTCTTTTTATTTTTGTGGAAAAATTTTATCAAACATCACCATAAAGAGGGGCAGCTGTAGATACTCTATTTTTGCCTATTTAAGGCTTCAATTTAAAGTAAAAATTAATATTATATTAAGCCCATGAATTACGATAAAAATAAAAATTATAATAACATTAAAATATATAATAGAAATAATCAAATAGAAATTAAAAAAATAATAACAACAAATAAAAGTAATATAGGCATGATATAATACTAATTTTAATTATAATTTTTTTGACCCAATTAAATAGCCATATGAATTGGTCTATTCAATTGGGCCCATTTTTTAAGCCTTAAATACAATTTCCAAGCAAACTAAAATCGAGGCTTAGGCAAAAACTTGATGGTAAAACACCCACCTACACACACACACACACACACAGAAGAGATCGGGGTTTAAATTTACGTGAGGGAGGCAAATTTTTTTGTAGATAAGCATGTGTAACACACACCCATGGATGATGGGCGTGCTACACACATCCGTCATCTTCCCCAAAAGAACGACCAGTTTTCCCATGCAACATGGCTATTTCAAGCTCTTTTTTGACCCATTTTTGCTTCGATTTTCACCAAATTGATGGAGGGAATTCGAAGAAGACATTAGATACTAAAGAATTAGATAAAAAACTAGTCCAAAAACTTATGATTTGGTACTCGGTTCTTTTATGTAAAATTTGCAAAAAGTTTGTTTTTCGCACGTGAAGCAAATTTAAATTTCAATTTGAACTAACCACTTAGCTTATAGAAACACATATTTAAACTTATTGTCATCTTTCTCGATGTTCATTAAGTTTGAAAATTACAAAAAAGCTTAGGAAGCTTGATTGCGTGCGCATCTTATCCTCGAGGTTGTTGGCCACCTAATTTGACCCCTAGCTAGTATAAATAAGGGTTAAGGACTTCGTTTATCACATCAGAAATAATCTATTCAATCAGAAACATCCAAAAAACACCTTTAAGCTTTGAATCAAGCTTCGAGCATCCAGGTTTTGATTTTGAAAATTTTCCAATTGCTCTTTATAGAGATCAAATCGGAGTAAATTAAGGCTACAATTAAATCCAAGGGTGGTGAAAACTTTAGCTAATAGCTTTCTCCTTCATCCAAAGCCTCTCACCACATGACCGACCGCCACCCATTAGAAATCAAACCACCAACTTCTAGCAATTTTGAGCCCAAAGACCACCGTTGGAGCTTTCCCCATCCCCTAAAGTCCTTTTCGACATGGTCATGACCACCCATAACCGCCAGATCGGTGGTTTTGAACTCCATCAGCCACTTGCTTCTAGAAATCCATGCCTCAATCCGAGATTCGACCCGTGCCGATGTAGGTGAACTTATTCCGTTTTCTTTTTATTATTATTTATTTACTTATTTATTTATTTTGGTGACTTAAATATAAACAAAACTCTTTTTTATTTTTTTCTTTTTTTTATAAACAAAATAATTTTTTTTTAAAGGGAATGTTGGATTAGTTTACTATATGTATAATAATAATGATAGAAATGTGAAGAAAAAAAAAACCTTTTGACCCATAGAAAATCTTATCTTTTAAAAATAAAAGAACAACTTGATAGCTCATAAGGTCACAGATAAGAATTATTTTTGTAAAAATTAAAAATTTAAGGAATTTAAAGAGTTATAAAAATAGAAAAAATACCAATCTACTAAAGTTTTCTTAAAAAAGAACTATGTATTCTCTGATTCCAATTAGCGGGTATGTAGGCACTTCCGGGACGATATAAAAAATGAAAATTTTTTATTATCTATTTTGAATTAATTCATTGTAAACATTATAAGCTTTGATGATAAATTGTAAATAACATAGTTTTTAAATTAATAAAATTTTTGAACATAAAAGAAAATAAACTTTAAATCAAGAATTAAGGTGATAACCATATGGTTTTAATAGAATAGCCTCACAATCCAAAAATCGCTAATTTATCAAATTGGTTTTAAAATCATTTTTTTCGCAAACTAGTGGGTAAGTTAGAATCAACTAATCCATCGATCCTAACTTACAACTTTTTCCCAATTTCAATTGGATAGCAACTCCTAATTAAAAAAAAAAAAGCTAAATTTTTTTTGATTCCTAGTCAATGATTCGTATTGAATGGGTTTGGGTTCAATACGAATGAATTAAAAGAAATAAAACCAGAAAACAAAAAATCCAGACTCGACAAATATAAGATATGACGTGAGCGTACTTTAATGGATTTTGGCTCTATTTTGTTATCAAAAGATTTTGTATTGGAATTTCTCTTGTAAAATAAACAACTGGTGCTTTTATAAGTGGTTTTCATGGGTTGGCTATATCAAATAAATTATTTGTCTCATTTACATAAATAAATTGGACTTTAGTTAAGCTAAATGGACAATAAAATATGGTTACTCAAATATTTAACATTTAAATCCATTAGAGTAATTCATGCTACAATATCTCATTTTCTTCTTTAGTTTTTAGTTGGAAAAATTCTTTTCCTCATCTCAAAGTTCTTTTTTTTTTTCTTTTCACTTTGCCTTTTTTCCTTTAACATTTTATTTTTTGTCCAACTATTATCATTGTTGTTGTTATTTTTATTGTTGTTTTGAGAATTCATTTTTATAGTTTCTTATCTTTTTAAACCTTTCATAAATTGGACTTTAGTTAAGCTAAATGGACAATAAAATATGGTTACTCAATATTTAACATTTAATCCATTAGAGTAATTCATGCTACAATATCTCATTTTCTTCTTTAGTTTTTAGTTGGAAAATTCTTTTCCTCATCCTCCTCCTCATCTCAAAGTTCTTTTTTTTTTCTTTTCACTTTGCCTTTTTTCCTTTAACATTTTATTTTTTGTCCAACTATTATCATTGTTGTTGTTATTGTTATTGTTGTTTTGAGAATTCATTTTTATAGTTTCTTATTCTTTTTAAACCTTTCATTTTATCTTTTTTTTCTTTAATCTTTTATTATTTTTCATTTTTAATTTTTTTTACTAAAAGTCTAGTATAAGCTAATAGTTAAATTGAATGACAAAAATGGGGTGTCCACAACTATTAATGGAATTTGCCTATAATAATAGTTACCGAACAACTATTCGAGTGACATTCTATCATGTAATGTTTAGAAGGAAGTACAAGTCCCAAGTACATTGGATTGAGGCCAGATAGAGGCAAGTATTGGGATCATAATGTCAAGAATTACAGGTTCCAAGTACAATGGATCAAAGGTTGATTTTGATATTGGTCTTGTTAACTAGTTCAATTGCCAGTTAATTTGATCAATATGATGAAGGATATACAATTTCATGTTTAATTGGAGTAAAATTGAGCTAGAAATGCTTATGGTAAGATTATGAGCAGAGATGTTTAAAGAATTGATTAGGTGAATTGGTATGTTTTCATCATTAGTAAGTTGACAACGTGTACTGATGGATCTAGATGATGTGTTGATATGAAAATTATGAGCATGACATGATGATAAATAATTTTTAGTATGCTAGTTGTTGATTCTTAATGATTATGGTATTAACATGAAGTGTATAGAATTGAAAAGTAGACTAATCAATTTTCTTTTCCTTTTGAGTATCTGACAAACCACCTTTGGACCTTGATTAAATAAAGTGAGTAAAATTGAGACTTTAGAAAAGGAAATGTTTTTCTTTAGTATAAATAGGTTGATTATTAATTATACTGTGTATAGTTATATGATTCATATCAAATTCAAAGAGATTTGAATTTGTTGAGCTATATAAGGTTCATGAGTTACTGTTACTTGATTATTGTTGTGTGTATAAATAGGTAAATGATATAATAGCTATTTAGCTACTAAAATTGATGAGTGCTTGTTGTGTTGTAGCGATGATGGTAGCTACTCCTTTTAGGTAATTCATGGATTAAGGGCTCATGCCTATTGTGGAATGTACATCTATGATGATGTAGCTACTAGTTAAGGTGTTAAAATTGCCATGTGTGAGTAGCTGAGTTGTCAATATGGATATTTACTACTATATGGCATCAATAATCCTGGCAGGAAAAAAAAAAAAAAAGAAGGAAGCTTACATAGATCTGTAGTGAAATGAACATTACATTGGAAGGTTACATTGGATTGGTTTCTCAAAGGATAGTTGTGGTGTGAAGCCAGTAGAGATGACTAGGATGTAGATTCAATGTAAGTGTTGATTTATGGTTAGATAATCCATTTATGAAATTTGGTTTCCAGTGAGGATTTGATTTTGGGCTTTAAGCATCTAACCTTAGGATGGTGGGTTCTGTGCTTGCAACTCTACTTAAAGAAGATAATCAAATCGAGTCATACAGCATGCCATGTGGTTGTTCTTGCACCTAATGTCCCTATACTGGCTTTGACAATAATCCATATTTAGGATTGATATTTTAGGTTGTTTGATTCATATGATTACTTTATATAGGATACATGCTATTGAAGTGGGGTTGATAATAGCATTTTGACGACTATGAAGACAAGGGGATTTAATCTGGCTTTGAAGGACTTGCTAAGAATTTCCTTTATTATAACTTTATTTGGATAATAGAATTATAGCTAAGTTTTGGATTTCAATTATAAGTTTGTAAGCAATCCATGTTTTTTCTATAAGTTGGGAGTAAGTAGGCTATAGTGTTGTCACATTTAAATGGTCTGGGTTATGATATATAAATAAGCTAGAATGCTCTATATTTATAATAAAATTTTAATGTTTGTGTCAAAATACAATCAAGGTCTTGGTATTTTAAGTCATTTTAAGACATATATATCTGTACCATTGCTCTTAGAAATTTCCATGTTCACAGTATGAAACGAGAAGAGATTAATCGATGGACTTGGTGTATTAATGCATGTATAAATGATTCAAATTATTAAACTGAAAATGATAGTGTATATAAGTATAAAAAACGTAAATGGCTCTAGATTTCTCAAGATTTTATAAATATCCCAAGTGATTATATTAATTACTTTTTATTTTTCCTTTATATGAATCTACATGCCAACCAATGGAGGCTAGCATAAAAGAGAAAATATATATATATATATATAAAATAATATAAATAAAAGAAAGACGAGGGCAAATAATCAACCTTCTATTTGTAGTTTCCTGGAAGCTTCCTTTAGCAGAGAGAGTAATTAAAAAATAAAAAAAAGGAAAAATCTCGAAGCACTTCAAATTAGTTTTTATTACGACTCTGGCTTATATATTTCTACGTATCTTCATTTTTGTCATTTATCAATCAGGTTGTTTCATTGTATTTTAGTTATTTTTGCATCATATTTTTATTATTTTTAAATAAATTTTTATCAAAAAATAAATATCAATAAATAACTAATAATTTTATTTATAAATAAATCAAATAGATAATATAAATATAATATAAATAAATTATAAATATAGATTAAATATAAATAAAATGCATACCATCCAAATCATATATCCCGTCCAAAGAACACGCCTTTAATCGGTGGTTCTCATTGTTTCGAAAACGACGTCTGTTTCTGTTTCTATTTACGTATAAAACATGATATGGGAAGTACCAACGAGTCGACGAGACCATGACTCATGGATCCATGAATCCTGAATCATAAACCACAACTTTGCTTGCGTGGTTTTCAGTTTTTCGAAAATGACTTTTGGTTTGGTCTGGAGAAGGACGATGTCCTATCAACCGTGTTGTACGGAGTTTTACGAGACCACAACTCATGGTTGCGAGTCGTCATGGGAATACCTCTTTCGTTTGGATCCAAACCAATAGGGAATAATAAGGTACAAACGATATCTTATAATTTACGTATGATAAAAATAAAAAAAATAAAAAATTTTATAATTTCCTATTCGAAATAATGTAGAATGAAATCCTTAAATTTTATTACTTTTCCAATTAACTTTTTAATTTAAATAGATTTAATTTCCTCTAGCTATTGTCGTTAATGATATAGTACTAGAGCTTAGCAGCCGTAGTTTTTTTCTTTACTAGTTCATTATACCAATGATAATTTATGGATACCTGCATGCATCTTTGGGTTGCACGCTATAAAAGACGATGTGTTAATTAAAGTTTGGTGGTTTAGCCGTGACATTTTTCAAGTTCTAAATCTTCATATTTCATATCTTTAAATTGAAGTATGGACGCCCATGATTTTATAGTTTAATAGTTAGCTGATCTCTTAAATAAAAAATATTAGATTCGCTTTTTTTCTTATCATTGTAATAGGAAAAAAAAAATTAAGATATGGATGTGGCAAATTACTACTATATATGCTTTGAGGTGTGTATCACTTATATTGAGTGCTAGATAATATAAAATGGTTGAGTATTAACAATGCATACTATACAAAATTTATCACATTGGTACAAAATTGCTCGTCTCATAAAGCTCTTCGATACAATAATGCAATTATTAATATGATGACGATCATGACTTTTTATAACAGCATACTCTACATGAAAAATAAAACCACAATATAAATTATAATATTTCACTAAGGGCTTATTTCCAAAAATATCCGTGAATTGATAAACTATAATTTTATACAATGTTCATGTTGAAATCAAAATATCCTTTTTTTTTTTTTTTTAAGTATAGAGTGTATATTTTTTATAAATTGTATATATATATATTACAATTTACATGGTGACATGGTTTAAGAGAAATTATAAATTACTCTTCTAAACTTGTATCAAGGTGTGGATTCATTTCCTGAGCTTTTAAAGAGAGTTTTTTTTACCCCTTAAACTTTTAAAAAATTGATATAGTCAACGATACTTAATATTTTCTGTTAAAATAAAATAAGAGCAGCTGCCAAATACCGCATCAAACTTTTAGTTATATGTTAATTCACCTCCTGAATTTTTGTCTATGTGCGGATTTACTACTCTCCTCCAAATAAAAAGAAAAAAGATTCATGAAAAATGTTAATCATTCTTAATTATACCAACTTTTGAAAGTAAAATGGTCAAAAGCTCCCTTCGAAAGTTGAGGGGGTAAATCCGCATATTGATAGAAATTTAGAGAAATAATTTGCAATGTTTCCTATATATTATTTTTTTCCTACTCATGGGATTCATGGGAAAAACTATATGTTTCATTGATTGCTTAGTGAAAAAAAGAACGTAGTTTCATTTCCATACATGGCATGTTTTGTTCGCACAATAAAATAAACTAAAAATAAAATGCAATTTTTAAGAAATACAATAGAGAATGGATAACTATTCTTATAATTCCATAAAGGTCCCATATGTATATATGAGGATATAGTAAAAAAAAAAAAAAAAAAAAAAAGAAAAAGAAAAACAAGAATGGTTATTTCTTTAATAAGAATTTACAAATCCTCGTTCCACAACAATAATATAGTTTCATAAAGTAGCTATTCCTCAAACTAGATACAGAGTTGACTCTGCTAAAGAATAATAATTATTTTAGGATAAATTACACGTACATCTTTTGAAAATTTTAGAATTTATATGGATTTTTAATTTTTTTAAAAATCAATACTTGTAGCCTTTAAAAATAAGTAAGTTGTGCGAACCTCCCTTAAAAACTTTAAAAATTGTAAGAGCATCTAGTTTTTTTTTTTTTTTTTTTTTTTTTTTTAAGTCAACACTTATACCCTTAAAACTAATGTGATAATAATAATAAATTTTGTTTATTTAGTGCTAACATATTATTACATATTTATAATATGTTTAATTAATATTTTTTAAGAAATATTTTAAAATTTAAATATTAAAAAATGTAAACTTTTTAAATTTTTTTTTGACCTTTTAACCTAGCATATAAGGTGCAATTCTAATAAAAAACTGTGTCATGAGCTGTATTTTAACATAATAAAAAAATTTCAAAATATATTTGTGCCACGCTAAAGTGTAATTCTAGAAGAGGAAAAACTACAATTAATTTTTAAAAATTATAATAAAAATTTTAAATATTTTTTTCAAATTATTTAATTAAACATACTATATATGTAATGATACAAATAAACAAAATTTACATCCTATTCACTGTGTCAGTTTTGCAAGGGGATGTAAGTGTTAGCTTTCGAAAAAATTGGAGATCCATGTAATTTTTAAAGTCCTTAAGGAAGGTTCATGCAATTTACTTATTTTTAGGGGATATATACAAGGATGCAACTGGGTAAGTAGTTATAGGATTCCCTACTCATCTAATCCGTAAAAAGCCTATAAAGTTGAATCCCATAGGGTTTTGGATTAGATTTAAATATGTAGTAAAAGCCTTATAAGGTTATAGAATTGGGTTTAAGTATTAGAAAATACTCGATTGATATCCGACCTGATACTAAAATAAAAAAAAGAAATTGAGTTTATCAAGTTGCATTTGGTATTAGTAGATTGATTTCTCCCTAGACATTGCATTATGATGATTTTTTTTTTTTTTTGCCAAAGGACTTTCATTTCTCGTGTAACTTTGTATTTTTAATAATATGTATATCTTTTAATTCTTATTATAAATACAAAATTTCATTTTAAAACTAGGTAAAGAGAGAAAAAAATGCAAACATTATATAATTCATTTAACATCCAGTTTTGATTATTTTTAAAAATTGAAAACAGGTGGGAGATAAAAATAGGGCTATGGAGGTATAGGGTTAGTATAAGATTCTAAAGCAAACTCTATAGAGGTGGTTTAGATATAACATGAAAACTCTATAGATTTATAGGATTTGATTTGGCAAACCTTATAGGATAATGGGTTGGGTTTCGACTTCATCTAATTTGTTCGAAACTTAGTTTGATTACATCCATAAGTGTAAATATTAGATTTTGTAAATATTAGATTTTGAAAAACCTGAAGTCCCTCCAAATTCTAACGTTTTTAGGTAGTCCTTGCAATTTATCTATCATTTTATTCTGATGTATCTATCGCATTTTGCACGGTTACTTGAGTGATTTCGGTTTATAAATGTAACATACATTTCAATATTGTCAGTGGCATATAAATTCGTTGGATTTGAAAAGCAGGAAGCCCGGCCATAAAATGCCAAGAGTGGGAAAAGATTAGCGATTTCTTCTTTGAAAATTGCAAAAAATACATTTTTAGTCCCGAACCTTTAACCCTTTTTATACTTGAGTTTTCAAAATTTTGCAAATATAGATTTTTTTTTTTAATTATCGTTAACCATTCTATCCATAAATAACACGTGGTGGCACCTAATTGGTTAAAAAATAATTATATTAAATAAATAATATAACTAAATACAATTAATCAAGCAAAATAATTAAAAAGAAAAAAACTATAGAAAAAATCCAATACCCTGTATGACAAAAGTTGTTAACAACGAAGTTCTTGGGTCAAGAACATTTCTTCAAAAAAATTATCTTAAGGTTTACAAACAGGTCAAGTGCAGATATGTGCTTCTGATATTATCCTAGAAATGTTCGATGGAGGTGATACAACCGTACCATAGTTAAAATATCGAGCGATATATGAGTACTTTTCTTTTGGTTATCTTTTCATACTTAGATTTCTAGGATTCGGCTTATTTTTCATCAGTGAGTCTCTTTGGATATGTTTCCTGCCAAAAGTTTTCCAGCTTTACACTTGATTCGTCTCCAGAGTTAAGTTTTTAGCTTTTTTAGTCTTAAATCATTGTTGCCTCCAGTATTTTAGTCAAGAAACAGTGGTCGTTTTATTCTTTCAGAATAGGGGTCTTCATTCTTGCAATCTTCATGCTTTATTTTTCTTGATTAGTCTAGTGTTTTTTGTGTTCTTTCTTTCAACAGTTTCGCTTTCATTTGTTTTGATCCATCTTCAATTATTCAAGATTAATTTTCTGAAGCCTTTTTCTACACTTTCTTCCTTCCTGATTGTTTTTTTTTCCAGTCTTGTAGTTTTTTCTTTTATTTTCTGAATTTTGTTTTTTTTTTCATAAATCTATCTAATATATATCTATTAAATTATTTCATTTATTTAATTTAATGATTTGAATAAATCAGGTTGTCTCATGTGTCAAATGTGGATGGAAAAGCTAACACCATAGGGTCTTATTTTGTTAACATTTGCAAACGTTTAGTTCAAGTAGAAGGGAAAAGAAAAAGATGGAGACTCAAATAGAACACTAATCGATGTTGAGAATTAAAAAAATATTTTTGACTTTAAAATTTTGATATAAAACAATATTTAATGGTCGCAATTCATATATGTATATGAAATTTTACTCTTTATATAAGAAACTAAGTGAAAATTTTCTGGAATTCGAGCAGCTCCTCCCTACCTTTCTGGTTAGGGTGAATTCTTATAGGACCCTTCTTAAATTCTAGCACATTGGAGAATAAGATTGGTCTCATGTGTTACGCAATTATTGAATTAAGCTTATTTGGCCATGTTGTCGGATTTGTCCCCTTATGAAAACTGGTCTTAGCTTTATTACGAGAATTGGACGGGATAGGAAAGACTGTATAATATAGTGTAAGAAATATTAGACAGTATAATTTTTTTTATATTATGTTTGTTATGCATAGTTTTGGATAATATTGAGCAAAACTTTTATTAAGAGATTTTATTTTTATTTTTGTAAATTTCAATACTTTTATACCATAAAATATAAATGATAAAAATTTTAAGTATTATTTAATTCAATAATAAAAGTTTTATCTAGTTCCAAATATATTTAATAATTCAAACATGATAAAATAACTTTTGCCAAAATTAGTATCATAAAAAATTATTCAACTAAATACTACCTTAAAATTTGTTTTTCAAGCATAGCAACATCCCAACAGTTCCACCATATGCTTTCACAAATTCGCCACTTCAATGTTTAGAATTCTTCAAACTCGTATTTATCATGTTAAGGCCTATTACCTCATCGTCTTAGTGAGACGAAATTTACTGTATTAAGATTGTTTTAAAAAACACAGGGATAGTTTTTCTATTTTATCATGCTAAAATCGTTTTCAATTTCAATGTATGAATAATTTTAACCGTTCCACCACGGCAAAACTCTCTTAGTTGTAGTTAGGCATATAGCGAAGACTTCGATTTTAGACAAATTGTCTGTTTATTTGTTAGCAGATTATAAATATAAATACTTTTTAAAAACATTTTTTAATAAATTATTTATCAAGAAATAGATATGGATAAAAAATAATTGGTAGTTCTCATTAAAAAGATTAAATATAATATATATAAATGTATATGCAAATAAGATATATTTACACATATCGTTTCGATACAAATATAGATACAGATGAAAAACAGATGATCCAAATAGACCCTATTAATACCAGCTACACTATAGATTTATCATTATAAATCCTCTTAATTACTCAATTCTATGTATTTTTGTGGATTATGATTTATTCATATGATCTTAACATTTATGGGTTTGTGCAGAATACAAACGAATGACTAAGATTGAACTAGATTGGTCCTCTATTTTTAATTAGGTGCATTATAGAAATTTGTTTGTCATTTTTGTTACATTGCATGAATTGTAGGAATTAGGTTCTATGTTATATTTGGTTTATGTAAATAGAATAGTAGTGTTTTCCTTTATTATTATAAAACGACTATTCCTTTGTTTGGTTTATAAAACTTTTTTGGATAAAAAATACCTTTTTATATATGTAAAATAAATTAAAAATTTCTATTCCTCCCGTAGGAAGAAATAATGTCGTAAATGGTATTTGAATTTTGGTAAAATAAATAATTAGGTATCTGAATTTTGAAATTGATCAATTTAATACCTAAAAGAACATTTCGTGCGCGCGAATAATATCTCTGTGATATTAGTTAATATATAAGAAAGGTTCTTTTACATACTAAATTAATCGATTTCATTTTAAGGTACCTAATTACATAGCTCACAAGGTTCGAGTACCATTTGTGATATTTATCCGATAAGAAATTGCTACTCTTCACAAAATGTAAGTATTTTTTTTTCTAAATACTCTTAATTAAAAAAAAAAAAGAATTGCTACTCTTTCCTACTTTATTCCATTTGAGAGAATTAAACATAACGCCAAGATTGAAAATGAAGTTGGAACTTAATTTTCCCATCTTTAAAATTTTGCTGAGAGGAATTGATGCTGCTTTATTTATTTATTTTCACCTCCAACGTTGGTCCATTTTAATGCCGGTATTTCTTTCTTTTCTCTCTTTATTTTCCCTCACCCTAACTTATAATGAAGTTTCTTTAGTCGGGCTATCAAAACTACACGAGAGTTGAAACTGTTCATTTTCGTTGTGGACTGTGTCAGAGATGTCCTATCCAATTGTTTGTTTTAATTTTTAGTGCCTATATATCAATTAATTGTAATAAGTTAATTAAGAAAATAAGTCTTTTAATAAAAAATAATTATAAATAGGTTTGTACTGAGAGCTTTTGTATTATGCTTCTTCTTCCCGGATTAATCTTTATGGATTAAAGTATGTTTCCGCACATATTTAAGTTTATTCACCATAACTTAACTTTATGCATAAGATCTCAAGTTTATATGCATATAGAGATCTATTGAATTTTCCGAACATTGTTACACTCATGCAGTAAAGAAGGTGCACTTTTAAACAATAACCATCTTAATTTGTTGCAATTAATTGTACTATATTTTATGAAAAGAATTAATTCTATGAACAATGTAGTAGATGAGAAGGTAAAACATATCTATCGATCTTTCAAAAAAAAAAGTTACTTAAATACAAATAAGATGATTTCAATTACATCATTGCTAAAGATAAATCGTATTTTTAAAGCGAGATTCATGTGTACGGTCCTAAATCGCACGTTGAAAGGATAATTCATACATAAATCACATGTTTAACAAACGATTTATGCTAAATCGTCTTTTAAACATATAATTCATGTTTACACATGAATCGCATTTCAGATATGCGACTTGCATAAAACATGTGAATCGCATATTAAAAACGTGATTTTACATCAATATTTTACTAATTAATTTTATATGATTTGTATTTATATAATTTTATTTGACGTGCCAATAATCATACAATTTTCATGTAGATTAGTCGGAAACAATTTTGTTGTATAGCTATATAGTTGTGAATCCGGAAGCTATTATACTTTCAATATTCAATGGAGAAAAGCTTCCAAATATAATATCACCACTTTTAATCTATTTCAATTCTGTTCTGATTTTGGTTTGTTTCATTTTGATCTCTAACATGCGCAATTTTTTCAACCTTTGGGGTTGTAAAACTAGCTATAGTACATATCCTTAAAATTTTTGAGGATGATATTCATCAATTCATTTGGCTTCTTGTTAATAATGGAAGTCAGAAACGCTATCTCCATTAAAATCTTTCTATTGTTCCAGGAAGGTTCGTCGAAGCAACATAGGTATCTAGACACATGGATGTGGACCGTCATTGTGGTGGCCGTTTTCGAAGATGTTTAGGTTATGGTGGGGTGGGGGTTGGCTCGGATTTGATGTTTGAGCGTAGAACTAGAACGTGGCTTTGGAAGGAAGTGCTGCAAAGGAAAATGGCATCACGTGACGTTTGGAATGGTCTTGAAAGTTGACACAACACAATCCTATAACCACTAATGATGATGACGACAAGGACCAAAGCACAATGACTAGGCTAGCTGGATAAGCTCCATCGTATCTTTTATAGGATTTACTGATTTATTTGTCAGGATGATATATATCAAAACTATGTATATTCAGTTCTGTTGCAACATTATATATAATTAATGGTTGAAATAAATGAAGTCTTAATAATGTAACCATATAAGTATGTTAAGAATTTAAACAATTTCAACCATTGAGTGGTTTACCTGTGTTATTTACTAAAATTTTATTAGATTTCAAATAATAAGTACACATAACTTATAATAGAGTAAAATTGAAAATATGGCAAATTTCAATAGAAGAACATCTACAATAAAACAAACTAAAATACATATTGGTATCAACTTGAGTTGGATAAGGTGAAGTTAGATTCTTAAGCTCAAGTATATTCGATTGCATTAGGAATGTAGGACTAAAATAATGTGTTATAAGAAGATTTGGTTCAGATTAGATTATATATATATATATATGTATTGGCCAAAAGATTAGATTATATTAAATATGTTGGATTTAATTGTTGGGTCGTAAGGAAATAAATACGATCTTATTGTAATGAGATTAAAAAAAAAAAAAAAGAAAGAGAGAGAATATTGTGAAGAACAATATCTTATCACAAATGTTATTAGGAGAAAGAGCGTAAAACAGCATAAAATCGTCCTACATGTCGTATCAATTCTAGTCGTGTCGGTTTTGGCCATTCCATGTGAATCTATTTCTCATCTTCTTTTTCAGTTGCGAATGCGGGCATAAAAGTAAAGCAGACTGTAAATCAAACGCCAATCTTAAGTTTATGGAATTTAAAATTACCTAAATATAAATTATATAATTTTAATTATCTAAATATTAATGCAAAATCTCATATAAATATATTCGATTTACATACCTTATACCATTGCAAAATTACATATATAAGATATTCAATATTCATAATAAACATAAAATCGCATGTTAAACATGATTTAACAATACTATTTATATAATTATTTTTATATAATTAGTACTAACATAAATAAGATTTAGTGCAGATTAATAGACAAATATCTCAAATTTTAATATACCGTTTTTTATGGTTTAAAATCCCTGCCATTTAGAATAATGAAAACCAGCAATCATCTAATGTTGGATTGGTTTGGGTTCATAGGAAAGAGGATGGGTTGGACGGAATTGAATCACATCCAAACCAAATCACAAATTCCTTTCTTTTTCCACATATCTCTTAGCTAACGCTTAATATACATTTAAATGCTACAATCCCATAGTTATTGCTAAACCTCGTTTGAGCATACGTACTGGCATTTGGAAAAGCCGAATTATCATACGACAGCTCGAAAACCAACAGGAAATTAAAAATAATTAGCTAGAAACCAGTTGAGAGCTTTTCGTTTAAAAGAAATTTCACACACACATTATTGCAGATACATAATTTTTAGTAAAGAGAAGCAAAGTGCATCACGAAACTAACTTCTATAATTGAATAATACAGACGGGAGAAAATATGTGGGCGAAATATGATGGGGCTTCAGATATTTATGCTTACCAACATATAGAAATTTTTTTTTTCAATTTCGTACGCTAAATAATGTAGCCGAATAATAAAAAGAACTGAAAAATAATAACAGTACGGACATAAACCTCCGTAAGGGCTCTATGTCTGGCTTGGTCACGTACGATGTAAATGTTCTTCAGCGTCTTCCTTCACAGAACCTGCCTCAACTTGAACGCCCACAGGCTACATTGATATTATTCAAGCAGGAGTGAATCAAAATGGAGAATAATATAGTGTAAATTGGATCAACTTGTGAGGAATTCTGCTGATTCTAAGAATTTATATAATACGGGCCTTTCAGGAATAATGGATTTAACTGTGTAATTGGATAAGCCAAGTAACATATATGTACAAATAAAATGCCAATGGTGGAAATTTCTTACAGACTTTCCCCAGTTTTTGTACTTTGCGAGAACAGAAAATAACCCACTTTTTTGTTGGTAATTGCTCCTCAAGAAGTACTATTTTGTATAAAATTAAATTCACACGAACTTTGACGTGTTATAAATAGGCACACTGGGCATTATCAACTTTTTCTTTTTTTTATGCCGTTGTGTTGTTACATACTAATCCGTATGTAAGATTACTAATGTTGTTGTGTTTGGTCATGTACTAATTTGGGTGACAGCCGTTTCAGCCTTTTAAGGTAGTACATTAGTTCGTGGGAAGCTTCATCTTGTTGTGAATAATACGGTTTGTTGTACGTTACCCTGTTCGCTCTATGAAGTTATGTAGTGATAAAAGGCCATCGGGATGGATGATGATGGGTCAAATGCCCAATACCTCTATTGTCCCTCGATAGAAATTTGATCTTGGAATTGGCAGAATAGTATTGCCCATCATTGCTCTGCTGATGCATTGCCGTGCTTTATTATAATAGTAAGAAAAATGAATGATGAATAAATAAAAAGCTTTCTTTTTAAAATATTTGTTTTACATGGAAAAATACATCCATTTTATTGAAATTCTTTTGTAATTATTTGAAAAAAAAAAAAATCTCCAAACGGGGTGAGTATAAAGCTTAGCAAACAATCATATGCAAAATGAGGGCACTCATGTGTATGTTAAATCACGTACAATCTAAGACAACAAAATACATCAATCGGCATTCGATAAGCACACACTTATATTCAACCTAATTTAACTAATCATTGCTTGGTTTTGACGAGCCGCTAGTGATTGTGTAGAATCAAATCCTCAATGTCAATTTTGAGTGTGTGGACCCCTATGTTCCCCTAGAGTTTTTTGAAAATATGGTTTCATAATATTCTCTAGAGTTGGTTTCTGAAAATGTAAAATCATCATGTTGTTTGGAGTTTGTTTCAAAAGTGTCAAATCCATAATGATCTCTAGAGTCGAGTTTTTGAAAGTATGGAATGGATCCTTGGACCTACCTTTGAAATTGTGGAGCGAATTTCTAGAGTCAGTTTTCGAAGTGTGGAGTTAGCTCCTATCGTCACTTTTAGAAGTATGGGTCAATTCAATACCATGTTCACATGTATTTGTCACTCATAGCCTCTTGCCATTCACGGTAAGTTTGATTTTAAGGTTTTCTTTTTCCTATTTAATTGAGATTGCATTATGTATTTTGTTATGAAGCCTTAACCTTTTAAATTTATCATATATCTTCTTAAATTAGTCCTTTAAGATTTAGTTTCCCTCATTTGTTATTCTCAAATCGATTCTTTGGTTCAATTAATGCTTTATCTGATTAAGTTCATAGTTCCAATTTCATCATATAATCTAATATAAAGAGATTCCTAACATTTAATTTCATCATATGGACTTTATTCTCTAAAGATTTCTTTTACTAAATCTTTACACTATGTTTGAATAGCAGGAAAGAAAGGGAAGGGAGGAAATTAAAGAAGATAAATTACATTTTCCTTGTTTGCAAAAGTAATGAAAAATGAAAACAAAGGAATGATTGCAACAAAATTTTCCTTGGGGCCCATAAAAACTTATAGAGAAATTGCAAATAATCTCCCTAAAAAAAGGATTTTAGCACATTTGTTGAATTTTTTTTTTTTCAGTTGAGCGTTTAATTATATACAAGTATATTCACTTTTAGTTATAAAGTTAGTAATATGGGATAATTAAATACTCAAGATACACACAAATTCAATAAAAACAAAACAAAGTATCAAATTGTTGAGAAATAAGAGCTCACATTGGTTAGAAGTTTATATAAATCCAATTAAAAGTATTTTAAAGTTTATTTATTATATGTGTTATTAATAATAATACATTAAATATCTAGGAAATAAATTTTCACTGTTGAGATAAAAATAGTTTTAGCGATACAAACAAATAAAATAAGAGTTAATTACAAAAACATGACTTATGTTTCGGGTTATTTGTAATTACATGACCTGAGTTTTATTTTTTAATAATTACATGACTTGAGTTTAATAATCTTGTGTTAATTGTAAAAGAGGGACACATGGCATATTTCAATTGGCTTATCATACTAAAATAAATAAAAAAATCTAAAAAATTAAAGAAAAAAAAAAGAAAAAAAAACGAAAAAAGAAAAAGACAATCTCAGAACACACTAACCCTAACCCAGTTCCTCTTTCCCTTCGACCCGAAAATTAGAACAAATTAACCCTAACCCTAACCAAAACCATTCTTTGTCACTCTTTGGTCATATCACACTAACATAATCTCCACAAGCTCACTTATAGTCCGACCACGTCCTTTACAGTAGTAGATACACACACAGTTGCACTAATGACAACAACTCAGCTTCAAAACCGCCCTAAACTCTTGTTAGGATTGCAAATAAAACAATCTCAGGTCATCCCCTACTGTGTTTTAATCTTTGCCGAAAAAAAGCTTCACCATCTCCTTTCAATTTTCGGCTACGTAGCAAATGGATGTCGTGTGGGTGATAGGGTTTGGGTGATGGGTTCGTAGTGGAGAAAAAGGTGATGGATGTCGTGTGGGTTATGGGCTAAGTTAACTCAATTCTAGTGTACTTGATGGTGGTTGGATGTGTAATTTTGATGAATGAGTTTTACAGCTTGCTTTGGTTTAGTGACATCCGATGAATGAGTTCGAAAGGTGAGAAAATGAGATCTATTTGGGTTTCAAATTTGATGAGTTTGAAGGAGGTGGGTCAGAGGTTGACGAAGAAGAAGATGATGTTGATTTCGAGGGTATTTATTGGTTTAGAATATGGTTCATCTAGAGCTCAATGTGGTTAAGTTCTTGCCTTGCGCCATTCACAAAGAGGGTGTGGTTTTCGTATATGGCGACTTGGAGTTGAGGTTGAGTGGTGGGCAACGGTGCTTACTTGTGGTGGCTAGAACTGTCTCTTTTTTTCTTTTTATTATTTATAGTTCGTTTTTTTTCCTTAATTTTCTGGTTTTTATATATATATATTTTTATCTATTTTAGTATTTTATGCCAATTCAAATATGTCATGTGTCCCTCTTTTACAATTAACATAAGATTACTAAACATAGGTCATGTGATTGTTAAAAAACAAAATTCAAGTTATGTGATAGCAAATGACCCAAAATATAGGTAATGGTTTTTTAGTTTACCCATAAGATAACTACAAAATTAATCACCAAACTATATACAGAGATTATCTCTTATTACATCCGTCCATCCACCGCGATTGAATCCTCTTGCATCCGCCATCCAGTATCTTATTACTGGATCAGTCCAATTATCGCAAGTCCGATTACATCCGACAATCAACGGCATTTACCGACATTAAATATCCGATACCTTCCATGAAGTCAAAATCTCAAGTTCTCTGGAATATTAGAAGGACTTTAATTAACGAACTTCCGCACTATTCTGGACAGGAGTTACCCTTCCGATCTTGATACTAATAGCTGGGAAATTCCCTCAGCGTTATCTATATATAAAATACGTTGCGATCATGTTATTAGGAAACCTTGTTCCGATGAGATAGACTTATAAGTTCCAGATGTCAGTGCCTTGCGAATTGATGGCTTTTCGTTACGGACATTCAGTTCATATATGTATATATATTCAATAAAGTATATAACTATGGAGAATGGATATCAATATTAGAAAGAACTTGATAAATTTCAAATATAAATAAAATTCTTTTATATTTCTCTTCTGAAAACTAACATTTAAAATTAGGGAAACTAATATACTATACAAATTGAGGCCCTAATATCACACAACTGTTATGCCACTTGGGATTTAATCAAATCTAAATCCCTAATATGGAAATAATATGACCAACATATGTGAAATTCAAAACACAAAATAAAACAAAAGTATACCTTATTACATTGAATCACAACAGTATCAAATAGGGGTAAATGATCTTCTAACTGTTGTATGCATAACCTCTTTTGTAAGCTATGGAGAGTTCTACAAAATGAGAAAGAGTGTGAGAGAATAGTAGAGTATTTCTAGAGGGTCTCAAATATTTTTACATAGTACATATGCAGCCTAAATCATAACCTTAGCAATGAAATTTATAGATCAAACCACCGAAAGAACTTATCTATTTCAATAGCATCCTAGAATATCTACACATAATATATGTTATATAACTCTACACTATTATAAGTTGATAAGACCCCATTATTATTATTAATTGATCACTAATATGATGCCAAATGATTTTGTTTATTTGTGATAAATATACAACAATCTATAATGCAATTGCATATAGTCCACATGTCATACGTATCAAACCCATAATTGTACATGAATTAAATCCAAATTCTAACAAAAATCTTAATAGGACCTTCTTTTTTTTTTTTTTTTTTTAGAGAGGATTTTATTACCCATACTCAGGGATGAGTCTTAATGAATTTGACCAAAATCCATTCAATGATCACATATATACATCTTAATTATATGTTTTAAACACCCTGTTGTTATCCCTTACAAGGTGAAATAGAAAAAACCAAAAGAAAAAAAAAAGGTAAAGAGAAGATAATTAAATAATAAAATAGAAAATCCAAAAAATAAGAGAAAAATGATAAAAAAAAAAGAAAAAAATTAGAGATTTGAAAAGATGAAAAAAACAAAGATGAGAATTTGGGAAAAATATCAAAAACTGGTTATTTGGTGACTATAAAGTGCAGTTGAGGGAGAAAACAGTTTCAAGGGTCAAATATGAATTTCAAAGGTCAAATATACAGATATGGTTTAACAGTTTTTTAATAAGAAAATACAGAAACAATTTTCCTAGACTGAGTTGAGGCTATTTACAAATTTTAGTGAAAAATTTAGCTTTAAAGGATGCCTTAATCGAACTTAAATTGCTTATGTTATAAGGAATGAAAGTTTTGAACCAACTTAAACACCGAATGACGAACCTATAATTCTATCCAATTGATCTCTTTGTGAAAACATAACTTCTCATATGTATATTTTTATATTTGACCTAATTAGCAATTTTGGGTAAAAAAACATTTTTGTTGTTCGAAGAGGTTTCATTTAGGAAAAAAAAAAAGAAAAATATATATAAAAAAAATGCTACATCAATAGCTGCAGGAGTGTTGGCAATTTGACAATTAAACCACCATTAGGTAAGTCAATTCTGAATTCTTGTTTGAGTGATAGTTTGCAAAATTCAATAAAAAAAATTGAGAAAACATTAAAAATTTTGGGATAATATGTTTTTGATCAAAAATAGTTTTTTTCTTAATATTTTGCTTTTTTTTTTTTTTGAATTTTCACAGTTCTCTTGAATGTTATGAATTTCTCGAAATAAATTGACAAAAATTCAATATTTTGCTAAAAGGTGCCAAAAAATTAGTTCTCATGCCTTGATGATTTATGGCTTTGATGCATGTTTTGGTGTGTTTTAATATTTTGGTATTAAGGTTATTATAAAAAATTCTTTAATCAATATGTGATTTGATGACATGAAAAATACAAAACAATTAAAAAATTACCAAAAATTAGAAAACTTTCTAGAAAATAATTTTTTTATACTCTTTTAATTATTTTTTATGAAATAAACATGTTTTATATGCTTCAAGATCCCTTTTTGCAGATCGAAACAGACTTTTGATACCATTTGACGACTCTAAAAAAAAAAAACTAAATATAATATAAAATAATCATGTTCTTAGTGTTTTCTCATTTTGATTCATGTTCCTTTGATGATTTACTTGGTTTGGTGTTTATCCAATTTTGATCTGTTTTAAATAGAAATAAATATATGACTTTTCCAAATTTAGGATATTTCTATATTTTTCCAAAAAAAAAGTTTTTTTTTCCTAATAAAAATAACTGGCAATTCACTTAAAGTGGAACGTTTTTTTTCTTCTTAAATAAACTAAACTTAGAGACTGAGGTTATATATATATATATATAAGGTGCGAGCACTAAATCTTGATTAGCCAGAATGTAAGCATCTATAAAGTAGTCTATAAACACCACCGCCCTCCCCCAACCCCCACCCACAACAACAATCCAAAAAAAAAAAAAAAAACTTTTGCTAACTTATGTTAATATCTGTCTTATGTAAGTATTTGTCTTGCATTCAATTTTGTTTGACCCATTTAAATACTTAAAAGAATATGATGATAACCGCTAATGTCACGTGCTAGAGGGCATCCCACACTTGAAAGTTCATTGATGCATGTATATAAGAAGTCGTTGCAAAAGGGATCAAACGAAAAAAAATAATAAATAAAATCTTATCCCTCATTTCCCTTATGCTAGAGCTCCCAAATGTTAACTTAAGGTCGCTAACAACCCAACACGGTCCGCTGGTAAATGCTTAAAAATCCTTATTTACATAGAAAATTTTGAGCTATTTTGCTTGATTTTAATGGTTAATGGAAGAAATTGATGCTTGTTAAAATTTTAGTTTTAGGGCTTTGATAAGTGTCAAAGAGCCTTATTCTAAGTATTGATTTAATATTATATTATACAAATTTTATGATTTATTAAAGAAAATGATGCTCATTGGATAAATATGTTAATTTCAGGTGTAAGAGAAGATAAATGAGCTTAACAAGAATTAAAGGAGGTTTTGGTGAAGAATTGTACAAGTTGAAGATTTATAACATATAGGAGTTCCTATAGAAGCTATGTAGGAAATGGTGTAGAACGAGAATTTTGACTAGAATGTAATTTAAAGAGTACACAAGAAAGCTATACAAGCTCTATGAAAAGCTGTGCAAAAAGAAAAATTGTTTAGAAGGTCTGCATAGGTACCTTACACAAGCTGTGATTGGGGTTGTGCATAGTCAATTTGCTGAGAATCTTCACTTTTTAATCCTACATGGGCTTGAACACAAGTTTTATAGGATGATCGTGTAGGAGTTATTTTAATCCTACTTGTAAATAGCCGCCTTTAATCATTTGGATGGGTCATCTTCTCTTTCCTTCATCTTTTGGAGAGAGAAATAGTCAGTTTAGAGTTGAGAAATGCATGAATTCATTGAAGATCACAAGACAATGATCAACAAGGAGTTTTTATCATGAATCAACTCTATTTCCCTATATCTTATGGGAAAATTGTTTGTTTTTACCCTAAATTTTAAGAAACTCTAACCTTAATATAACATATCTGTCATTTATTTAATGATAGTTTATGCTTCTTCAATCTGTTCATGTATTTTAATTGTTTATTGATTTAATAATATTAATGAATGATTCTTGTTAAAGAGATTGAAAGATCATTCAATAAGATAAATCTACATGAATGGTGAAGTTTATATGTGATTCTAAGCATAGAAAAAGATGAACTTTCTACAAAAGATTAAATCTTATTAAGAGATTATGATCTTTAATGTAATCTTGTATGTTCTTAATGAGAAAGAAATTTCCATTAATTCATAATATAGGATTGAAAATTAATATTCTCGAGAGGGATGTTAATTAAATTAAGGATTCATACAGTTTAAGAACATAAATGCATCATATAATGACTTATTATCATAAAGATTGAGAATAGGGTTAGTGGTAAGTCAAGACTAGGGTAGTTTTGTGATATGATATTCATTACGAAGCATTTACAGTCAAATTGATAGATCAGTATAGGTAACTTTTAGAAAGTAAGAATAGTGACATCATTTGATTTACCCATATATTATTAGAGTTACATTAATGTTGAACACGAGCTAATGTTACAGTCATGTTCACCTAGAAATTTATGAAAGTTGATAACACAAGCAAGGATACATGTTCTTGTTAAGTATATCGATGAAGATTTTCTTAAAGATTCGGTTGGACACAAGTTTGAACATGGTTTCGATAGTTTCCATTCTAAGCAAGATATGAATAGTTGTCTTCATTCATTTAAAGGAATAACTTCTAGCATATTTGAGAGATTCCTAGAGAGAGAGAGAAAGAGACCAAAACAAGTCAAGAGGACAAAGAGATAATTATATATCGGAAGATTAATAAATCAAGGGCATTTTCTCATGAATTTTTTCTCCCATGTAGAAAGTCTTGAATAATACTCCTTGAATTTTTATTACGAGATTTAGAGATGGATGGTTCTTTTATCTAGACTTAAATGAATCCTAAGTTTGAAATGTAATAGGGATTACTTTAGATTTAGTGACTTTCTTAAATTCAATTATCCGTGCTTTATTGATTTCTTGAATTGGTAGTATAGGCATATTAATTCATGAATAGATTTCACTCTAGTAACATAATTGGAAAGATTTGCATGTAATCCTAGAGATAAGACGATATAAATCTTTTGTATTAGATGAAGCCGTAGGTGTGTTAACCCTTAAAGAAAATTTACTGTACGTAATGTGATTCTAGGTTACTATTGATTAGTAGAAGATTCCAATTGATTTACATAAAATTAGGGATTAGTAATCTCAAGAGAAATATTAACGCAATTGAAGAATTCATTAGTTCAAGAAACTAATAAAATCTTTAAAGGAATTAGAAAATTCTGGGAGATACTTATTGGGAATTTGATGTCTAGGTTGTCCTGCAATCAAGTTGAATTGAATTAATAATCTTGACTTGTAAGTGTGATCGATAGATTCGTAGTCATAATAACTATTAGTTGATGTGGTAGTCCAATTTGTTAAAATAAATGTCCTCAATCCTACCCTTTTCTAACTATAGGCAAGTATACCTATTATCTAATCGATAATGATCAAATTATATTAGTCTATCAATTACTACTACTATAAAAGTTAATGTTACTATACTATTCATAAGTCAAGGGTTAATTTAATTAATTCCAATTACAAAAATACCTAGATCTCAATCATCACTAACTCTATCATGCAATTGTAAACGCTAAAACTAATCCAAGTAAAAACCAAACTCTAGAAACTCTAAACGAGATTAAATACGAAATTTCATAACCTTAAAAAAAAGAGTACCTTAAAAAAAAAATAAAAAACCAATAATTATTCGACTCAAAATCCCTACGCTAAACAATGTAATCTCTAACACGTAAATCTAGATAATATGTCCAAATAATGTTCAATAACCAAATAATATGAAATAATTTTTTTTCAAGTCAAAATTCAACTAGTTAAACAAAAAATACTTCTTAACACGCAAATTGAGGTAAACCTCACCGGATAACAATTAATGACAAAATTATAAAACCCTATCTTAGAGTAAAAAAATTAAAATTAATACTAAAAGTCAAAACAAGTCAACATATAACACTAGAAGCCTTAGATTCGATTAGACAATCCCGAGAATCCTAAAATAATAAATGAGTTATAAAAATAGAATAAACTCAAATTGTGGGCTGAATACATAGTATAAATGTAAACCCCTATATTATATAATATTTCGAATAAACCTTAAAGCCGAAATGGGAATCGAATCCTTAAGAGTCAACTTAGGTTTACCCTAAGATCTAGAGTATTTAGATCTAACAATTCCGCTCTCGAAACCCTACAACAATAAAAATGAGCTAACCATAGATTATAGTTTGGAATAGTATCTTATAACCTAAAAAGATCAGATTCGTCAAAAATTCAATTGTTTTAGACTCGAACGAGATCAATTTTTAAATCAGGGTCCCGACATGCAAATTGGTGAAAATATTCTAGCAATATATCTAGACTTGTAATGAGACAAGGAATCGTAAAATATCAGTTACAAAATTTTTTTACCTTTAAAAATATCAGATATAGCCCATTTAATGTATTTGTATTACTACTGGTAATTTATTTGTCTTGTCTATTATTCTATTATTATTTACTACTATTCATTACTATTTTTCTATCTCTACTTTTTCTTACTATTTATTCTTACAACTTATATACTTATGTCTTATAGTTTACATTTTCAATATTACTTTTTACATAACTTTTCTTACACTTTACTTACTTTTTATTACTTAAATTAATTTTTAATCACATTTCTCTCCCCTCTCTCTCTTCCTCTCAATTTCTTTTCCAATTATATTAATTACATCTAATTTTCACTCCAAAACTCTATAAATACTCTATCCCTCTTTCATTCTTTACACACTTTTACCAAACATAGCTAAACTCTTGCAAATTTGCAACTCAAGCTCTCTCTCCCTCTCCTCTCCTAAAATCGCGCCCATACACACCCACACATACGTCCTCTTTGTCTTCTCAAATTTTCTTCATTCAATTACTATCCTCCACTTTAGGTAAAACACTAGACCTTCTTTATAAGTTCATGTTAACATAACATGAACAATATGTGTGATTGGCTTCCAAAACTCTCCGTGAGCATATGCTAGGGAATGATGTAAAAATAACATATTGTTCATGTCATTGTTCATCTCTATATTCATGATCATAATATGTTGTCCTAAATTCTAACTTCCCATATGCTATTATATATAAGTATATATATATATATATATATATATATGTTTTTAGGGCTTAATGCTCACTAATCTAACATCTTATTATTGTTTTTATTGCTTATTGCTTATTTTATGCAAATAAATAAGACTAGTTAACTTATAGTCTTAGACTTGTCCTAAATTAAGTCAAAACAAAGAGAACTTGTTCATAATCTAAGTTACAGGGAGCCTTGAAAATTAATTTAAGACTCCCATGATTTTCTTATTTATTTGCTTTGCCTTATTTATGAGACTGGCTATATTCAAGTCTCGAGGAACCTTACTAAAGTCTAAAACTCCCATAATTATTTCTTGCTATTCCTATTTTCTTTATAAGACTTGTTCATCTCAAGTCTTGTGAAGCCTTGAAATAAGTCTAAGACTTCTAGGATTTTTTTTAATTTTTCTTTTCTTATTTTCTTAGAACTTGTCCATTTTTAAGTTCCAAGAAGTCTTGATAACAGGATAAGACATCTGTATTTTTGTTCTTATTTTTGCTCATTTGGTTTTCTATTATTTTACATGAGTTTATAATTCATCACATAATATAACTACTAAGTTCATATTTATGCATGGCCATATGACAATATTGTTGTCTGAATAAAATTTTTAAAATGACAATATGAATTATTTTCTCTCACGAGAAATGATTTTCAACACCTAGAAAGAATTTTCATTAAGACTTAGGATAATCGTTCAACTACACTCTTTCCAAAATATTAAATTAAATTTATCATAAATTTCTAATGTTGATAATCCTTTGTTATGCAAGTTTTTCTTAGAAAACTCAGTTATGAGGCATATGCCAATATTTTGATGAACACTATGAATAAAACCATCTTTCTAAAACAAACTTAAAAATCAACTCACTAGTTAAAATCCACTTAGAAATACAATGGTATACAACTCAAGGAATCAATTTTTAAGAAGTAAATTCTTTTTTAGGAAGTTAAGGAAATATAAATAGTGGTTATAATAATTAGACACCCACTTGTAACAAACTATAAATCTTATTTTTCTTCCAACAACTCCCTAAAGATCCATGTGTTGAAAAATTACTAATTGAGAAAGAGTTATTATGAGAATAAAAATTTAGAACAAGCCATTTACTTAATTTTCTTCTCATATACTAAAACTTAAAATATTTTAAAGATGATACAACTTAGAATGATTTTTTTTCATAACTACATAAAGATTCATATTTTGAAAAATAATTAGTTAAAAGAAATTTAACATGAAAATAAAATATTCATGGACTCAAAATAAATATAAAATCATGATTTTCTTTTATTAAGCTTCACAATCTAAGAATTCAAAATTTTCTTCAAGAAAACAAAACTTAGGAAAATTTCAAAAGGAAATATATTTAGAGTTTTATATCACAAATAAATATAAAATAAATTGTTAAATGAAATTTTTAAAAAAAATAAGACCTTGAGATTTCAATATGTATATATATATATATATATATATTGAAATATGATTTTTGTTATTGAGTCAGATGTTTAACAAATGTCGAATTTAATCACAAGTCAAAGGATGATTTTTCATAAAACTCAACATTTCACAAATATTGTTCACAAAATTTTACTTTTAAGACAACAAAAATAGGATAATGCATGTAATATGAGTTATTGTCAATATTAAATGATTTTTAAAGGTAGAAATATTTATATGTTTGCTATAAAGTGTTTAAGTGAAGTAAAACTTCGGAAAATGTAAGAATTAAAGAGTAGGAATTGTAAGACGAATCTGTACCATCCTTTTCTGATACCTTAATGGCCTTAAATTTTAAAAATAACCTTAGAATTAGATAGATCTTTTCAAATAGGTAGAAAACGACTACTAATATACGAAATTCCTAGTTAAAATGAACAAGTTATGTCTGTTTTAAATTGAAATTTTTGTAAAAAGGAAAAATGACGCGAATACAATGAATTGAGTTAAAAAATTGAGTAGAATCTCTATGGAAGAGTCATTCTGGGTATCTCTTTTGTTTAAGTAACAAGGAGTTTGACATGCCATTTCTAGACGATTATTACTACTAAAAGTTGCTTTAATGGACAAGTAAGTTTTCTCTCATGATTTTGTTACCTTACCTGTGCTTCTAGATAGTTGCACTAGATTTATAAGCACAACATAAATGAAAATGTATGAGGATATGGGTACTTATGTATGTGCTTCTATTAATGTGTGACATGGGATGCTAAGCATATCGACACCAACAAGTGATTGTTTAATTATTTGGTCGATATTGCATGTTACTTATTTGTGTATGATGTTTGCTTGATCACCATTAAGTGTACCTTAATTTTACTTGGCTTTAATATCAAATAAATGGGCACGCATTGCATTTATCAAGTCACATGTCGAAGAGTACTACTTCTACGCGAAAAATCGGAATGGTCCGAGGCTAAGCTCATTCATAAAGACCCGCAATTATGCTCATTCTTAGGGATCTAAGGCGTGTCGAGGATACATCTTAAGGATGAGCCACGGCAATTGATCGCTGTGAGCAAAGTGCTCGGAGACTAACAGTGAAGATCGCGTAGACCTTCAACTCCTGTTTCCTTAACCCTTGATATGAAGGGCGTGAATCCATTCTATGTATGGTTTCCAGATACCCATAAATAATTGTTTGTAACATGTGGTTGTTGCAAAGTATGAATAGCATATACGTGAAAATTAATAAACTTGTTTGAAATACGATATGAATAAAGAGAATATCTTACTATGCACGTTATAAACTTATACCTTCATAGATTTTTGTTGAAATAGGTATACTTGCAACTCCATTCGAGGATTGGGACATTAAGAAAATCATTGGTGGATTCTTGAGCTTTTATGGAAGAAGTGGAAGCATAGGATGAATTTACATTTTTGAAAATTTCTTTATGTGTAGTATATGATATGTTAATATTTTGGAGATCACCATGAGATGCATGTATGTAGATTTGAAGACTTTAGTGGGGGTATACCCTTAAGAATTGTAATTGACCTTATTTATGTTTAATGATAAATATTTATCTTGTCTTGTTACTTAATTATTATCAATGTAAATTGTGTTATTTCGATGTGTTCCCTTGGTTATGATGTACGCCTTGTGCATGATATGAAGTATTTGTGTGATTAAGGTAGTCATTCCTAGGCTTTAATATTATGTACGGTGGACTTCCACGTTTAGGAAACCCCTCGGGGCAGGACAACAACTCATAAAATTCTCTAAGTTTGTTTTATCAGTTCCTTAACACTACAATGTTTTTATATTAAATTATTATCTTTCTTAAGACCAATTCCTAACCCTAAGTTAATCCATTGGAATTTCTTCCTAACCAACAACAACTTAAAACCGCATTAAAAACATAAACTCTTTTATGAAACCTAATTATTGTAGAAGATTTTTGTTATTTTATCTCTAAAATTATGAGCAAATCCCTTTAATTGCACAAATCTATTTATAAAAGTAAATTCTCAGTTAATTTTTATGAAATCATACATAACTTCATACATCAATAATATGAATTTAAGAAACATGAAAGAACATGCAGTTAAATCTTGGGTATATTACACTAAAAGGCCCAACGTTTGGATTAGTTTATTTGAGATCCCAATATTTCGAGTAGATCAAAAGAGTCCCAACGTTTTGAGTAATGGGTTAATTAAGATCCTCATTGGCACGTGTGAACATGAGAAATATCTAATTAAAACTCATAAAACCCATCATGTTATGACAAGTGTCAATAGAGACCTCAATTGACCCACTTCTCTAAACGTTGGAGCCACTTGTGATTCACTAAAAATATTGGGACCTTAAAGAAACTTACTCTTAAACGTTGTAGTCTTCTGATGTAATTTATCCATTAAATCTAAAGAAACTAACAATAATGTATTAAATCACAATCTCAATTACATAATAAAGCTAGGTTTCCCTAAGATTTGGATATAAATGTTTACTTCTCCATAGATTTGAAGATTAAAACAAGTAAAGAAAAATAATGAAATTAATTCATGATGATAATCCCTCCAATTGACGAATCCTTGCAATTCTTCAATCAAAATGCTCTTGACTTATTTTACTAGAGTTTTCTTTCATGAACTAAGAAATGATAGGGTCTCGGTTAAAGATTAGTATATATATAAATCTTGAAAACATTGATGTAAATCTTAAGAATGACATGTGACATGTAGATATGGTCTCAAGCATGAGCAAGGACCATAGTAATTTCTTACTTGTGAACCTTCCCTTTATATTAGTTGTGGTAGAGGGCATGAAGTGCTATATACATCAAATTGTTCTCCTTACCATCTTTCATACGAGCTGTAATGAAGCACATGGAAGTCTCTAATTGTATTCTAGGTTTCCATAATCTTTTATACAAGCCATGGTTATTAGCTTGTGAACATTATGTCTTCTTAGACTCCATCATTGTCCTTGGTACCACTTTTTTCCTAGACTATGATTGTGAATGTAGGTTGGCAAAATTTTTATTGAAACCTTTCTTTGATAGACATGAAAAGGGAAGTTCCCTTGTTAGCCTAGCTTCAAGTTTTCTTCATCAAATTCAAATGACTTCTTCACCAAGCTTCATCTTCTTCTCACATTAATCCTTAAGCACCTGCAATCAACAATTTAACTTATTAAATACCAAATTCTTGTGATTATTTAACAATTTTTCCAAATAAAAGCTCAAAATCACTCTTATAATAAGGGTACACTTCAGTTGTAGTTTTAGATAAAAGTAGGGTAAGTTGACTTAACCAATTTAATTATAAGGAGAGGGTGATTACTATTACTTAAGAACTCTAAGGAATAATACCTGAACTTAATTTCTATACCATATTCGGTAGACATACTTTCTTAAAAAGTGATCGTTGGATAGAATTGAGATAAGATTTTTAACTTTGTTAGAAAATGATCATTAAATTTTTAGTGTTGTTGCCAGACAATTGACAATATTTAAAAAGCTTATACCTATTAATCAAGTCATTCTCTTTGTGATTTACTTTACTTCCCCTAGATGTTGCTAAATTCAACTAGTCTTTATGGTTTCCTTTTGCAAGTTATGACAAGAAGTAGATCTTTCGGACTTTTGGACTTTGACTTAAAGATAAAATGGATGATGTCACGAATGATACTTGAATTTTGACAAAATATATAATTAGGTAACTGAACATTGAAATTCATCAATTTATTTCTTGAAATTTAAAATTGATCAATTTAATACTTAAAAAACTTTAAAACGATTAATTTAGTACCTAGAAAAACTTGACGGAGTTATAATTAGCATGCATGAAAAGTTTTTTCTGGTACTATATTAATCAATTTCAAAATTCAGATACTAAACTGATCAGTTTCAAAATTTAGATGTAAAATTGATCAATTTCAAAGTTTAAGTATCAAATTGCATATTTTATCAAAGTTCAAGTACCATTCACGATATTAACTTGAGATAAAATAAACCACATTGAGAAACTTAAGAGAACTGTAAAACAAATTCTAGCACCTTCACTTTGAAAATAGGAAAAGAGAAACCACAGGAAGATATTATGTTAGACAACAACAATAATGACAATGTTGGCAATGACATTAATGGTAACAAGAATGAAAATTTGAGGACTAGGTCAGATTATGCCAAGCCAATGCTTATTGGAGTTCACTCTGGTATTAATAGTTCATGCTTTGATGCCAATAACTTTGAGATTAAGCTTAATGTCATTCAAATGGTGCAATAATGTGTGCATTTTGATAGGCTACAAGATGAAGACCCTAATGCCCACATCTAGACTTTTTTGGAAATTTACGATACCTTGAAGGTTAATGGGGCAAGTAATGATGTTGAGTTGATTGCAATTGATTCCCTTCTCATTAAGGGGATGGGTATTCCTTGGTAAGAGGATCTGTCGGTACCTAGCAAGAGCTAGTTGAGTAATTATTGGATAAATACTTTCCCCTTGCCAAGACTGCGAAGCTTGGAGTGTGATATCTCTCCTTATGCCCAAATGGAATAAAAAAATGCTATTTAACATATGGGAGTGATATAAGGAACTACTTAAAAGTTTTTGAAATAGCCATGAAATTCCTAATTTTATTTTATAAGTGTATTGTTGAATTTAAGCATGATATATATATATATATATATATTGATAGTGAATTTAATTTTGATGAGTATTATGAGGTGTGAAAGTGTAGAATTATTTAAATATGTTAGATTAATTATTTATTGAGTTTGTAAAATATTAATATGCCTTAAAGTGTGTTATTTGTGCTTAGAATAATTGGAATGTATATATAAATATCCTTAGGTAGTAGAAAAATAGGCTAAAAACTTAACCATTAAACCTCCATTATGTGCCTTAAGAAAAAGATATTAATTAACCCAAAACAAAGTCATTAAGCCTTTAATGCCCTCATGCCCTTAAAGTCAAATAGGATAAACAAAACTACTTAACCTCTAAAATTCGGCCAAAAATTTCAGACCAAACCAAAAGCCCTCCATTTGCCCTAAAACCTCTTCTTCTTCACTCCAAAAAGGCTCCCAAGGTGAACCAAGTTTGAGACTTGATTTTCTACAACATCCACCATCAAAAGCTTGATCTAGAGTCATTAAACCAAGCCTTGAAGTTCTTGTGGTAAGTGTTTCTTCAACTTTTTTTTATGCATGAATATGTAGTCTTGATGCCATATTTGTTTAAATTTATGCTCCATGATGTTTTGATGGTATATGATGTGTTATAGGACTAGAGTGGTTAGTTTTATGTGCTTAGGATGAGTTTTGAAGTGTTGGAAGTGTTGGTGAATGCATGTGGTTGGATGACCTAATATTGAAGAAGATGATGAATAGTGATTTGGAGTTGATGAAGTTTTGGAGATGTTTGGTGTTGTTTGAATGATGGGATGATCATATAACAAGCTTTAGAGTAACTTGGAATGAGTTTAAAAGAATTTTAAGAGTGTAAAATGCACTTTGAAAACAGGGGATTTCGTCATTTTTTTGTTCCAGTGTACACAACCCGTGTACATGGCCGTGTAGGCCTTGAAATTCTTAAAAGTTGCTCTCGGGTCATTTTTTTTACCCAACACGGCCTCGGTACACGGCCGTGTACCCGGTCGTGTAGACTTCCCCTGTTTCGCAGCTCTTTGTATTTTAGCCGTAACTTTTTCATCCGATCTCCGATTGAGGTGATTCAAGTTGCGTTGGAAAGCTAAGGAAAAGATCTAAAACTTTCATGTTTTAAGATTTTCAAATTCAAAAGTATCAGTGCTTAAATTTCAATTCTTTCCAGCTGATACACTTTCCAACAAAGTTTAAAACTTATTGTTGTTTGCTAAAAGTTGTTCAAAGCTTGATAAATGGTCATTTAAGTATTTTTGAGTATTGTATGATAATATATGATATCTAAATGCTATGTGATGATGTTATAATGATTTATTTGAATTTCTTTGGATGATTATACTTGAGCTTTGATGAAATATATCTTGAACTAAGTGTGAGTTGTAATTACTTCTTTTTACAGTGATTGATTCCCTTTCGGTTATTCCCATTGACTCTCGATCTAGTACAGGTACGCAGTAACTAGCTTGTCTCTGTGTTAGGATAGGCATTTATGGAAACTATATATATTAAGAAAAACTTAATTGTGAGTGTTGATTTGTGTTTTACGTCGTTAAATCCAATCCCTGCCCAGGGTGGCATGAGTGCCTAGGGGCGCCCCCTCACAGATTGGGTGAGCCTGGGGTGGAATTGGTATCCGGTTCGGGGAGCGGCACCCTGCTCAGATTGGGCATGGTAGATTTAGGTGTTTTCTGTAAAATTATCTAGAACGGTATAAGTATCCGAGCTACTTATATCAACCCCCTGAGCGTCAAGGTTGTTACTCAGGATCCCCCACTATCCTTGTTGCCCGGAGTTTGAATACTCCCATGTTGAATTACTAACTAAAGACTAAATAATAATTGAATGGTTGTTGCATCTTGCATTTAGTTCAGGCTTGTGTGAATCATCTCGCTTTTGTTTTCGTTACTTGTGTACTGGGCCTCTGGCTCATATTTTATCTATTTCAGGTGAGGATCTTGATGAGTCTTATGCGAGCTTGGGTTATGGTCCTGATTTTGAGGATTTTCTGGAGGAGTTTGAGGACTAGAGATGGCCCTGGACTGGTTGGAGCCCAATCTTTTTGTAATAGACTAGATATATAGGTTGGATAGTTGTTTATATAGTTCTTGATGAACTATATGTTTTGTAGTTTTGCTAAGGCTTGTAAGAAGCCTTTTGGTTGTAATATATATATGTATGTATGTATGTACCTAGCTTGTATAACCTGAGCTATTTTCTTATAATGTTTGTATATATATGGTATTGTGTTTGAAAGTAAGCTATTAAGTAAATAATTTTCAAAATGACTTATGTTGTGAAATTAGACAAACAATTCATCAAACATTTCTTCTTGGACAACCTTACATATAATTCTGCAGATTATATGTGGTTGGGGAACTGTTATCACTTATTTTAAATTTAGGGGTGATAGCGGGTCCTTACAGATATGTGTAATGGTTGTGCTATGGGTGTATGGGGAAGGCTTATATGCATGTAAAAAGGGTTGGATGTTTGCCATGTGGGACAAGTCCTTCACACCTTGTGATTGGTGGTGCACTCCTCTGCTGCCTGCGGTGGTCCAAGAGGGACCTATGGGCGCCCACCTTAGCTGGCCCAGGGTGTTATGAGTGCCACCGGGAATTGGTATCGCTGGGTGGCCCACATGGCAAACATCCAACCCTTTTTACATGCATATAAGCCTTCCCATACACCCATAGCACAACCATTACAGTTTTCCACACCATGGATTCCTACTTAGATGCAGGTTCAGATTTTTTATGGTAGGCTTATATTCTAAAAGATAGATAATAGATGTTGTAGCTAGTGGTAAACCAAATAATAAAACACTAGAAGTGATTTTACAGATGTTTGAGAACATGGCTACCCATAGTCCCTTGAATAGGATTAGAGCAACTGGAGACTATGATGTATATGTGGTTATCACTTTAGCTTCAACAATATATGTTTTGACTAAGGAGATTAAGGGGTTAACAATATCTTAGCACCCTCGGTTTGTGAGACTAAACCTCAGTATTGGTGGCAATGCAAAGCATGAGTAGATTAGGCAACTAGACTACTTATAAAGTTCATTTTAACCTTAGAACAACCCCTACAACAACATCTATAATACGGGTTGAATAATCATCCAAATTTCTCGTAGAGCAATTAGAATGCTCAAAGAATTAACCTACACCTACCTGGATATTATAGACCCCCACCTCAAGAGAAGATGCCTAGTTTAAAAGAGTTAAGGACTTGATTTATTTAGCCTTTGGAAGCTCGTCAGTAGAGTACATAGCAACATAGAGAAATCGTGAAGCTTCCCTACACAATTTTGAGAATCAAATTGAGCATATTCCTAAGATGCTATCAAAAAGACCACTAAGATCGTTGTGTGGAAACACTAAAATAAATCTTAGAAAGCATGTGAATGCACTAGTCCTTAGGAATCGAACAAACTAGCAAATTGAATCTAATGAAAAGGAGGAAGTTTGGGAGATATTTGCTGAATATGGGAGTATTAAGGAAATGAAAAAGCTAGAGTTGTCCCTAAAAGTGAAGGAATATAAGCTACTAAATCCATATTTAACCCACCTAAAGAAGGATTGCATTGATGAACACTACCATAAATTCTTAGAACTCTTCAAGCAACTTCACATTAGTTTACCATTTATGGAAGCATTGCTGCAGATGTCTAAGTATGCCAAGGTCCTAAAGGACTTTTATCCAACAAGAAGAAATTAGGGGAAACATCCACTATGACTTTAGGAAAAGAGTATTCAATGATCCTAAACTCCCCAAAAATCTCAAGGACCAAGGAGTGATCGACGAATTATCTACTGAATGAGCATTAGTAGACAAGAGGCATGCATCAATCTCACGCCGCACAAATTGCTTGAGAGATTGGGTTTGGGTAAACTGAAGCTAATGTGGATGCATTTATATTTGGCTAATATGTTAGTGAAGTCCCCTATAGAAATCATTGACGATATGCTGGAGTTGCTGATTGTATGCAATACTAAAAGTCAAGAACAAGCTAAAGTCTCAAACTTAATTTAAATTGCAATTGTGAAGGTAAGTGCATTATCGATACTTGTAGCATTAAGATTAAGTGTGAGTATTCTTCGCATAGAGACCCATGAGTATTAGTAATAATTCATTTCTTAATATTTAGTCATCAAAATCTTCGTATCCAATTAATTAATAATTATCATAAGACAAGAATTTAATAAATGTCAAGGTGCAAGAACACCTAAGTCTTAAATTCCCACTAGGTATCCATATGATTACACTAAAGATAATTCTGATTTTTATTGTTGATGTTTTTTAATAGTAGGAATTCCTAAGTTAATTTGATATCTCTATCAAGATTACCAAATTATAATCCTAAATTGATTAAATGAAATGTCTTTCTAGTTAAAATCCCTAAGATGACATTATGAATCTAGAAATTCCTTATTAGGATTAACCTTAGTCCTGGAGATTTACGCCGTTCTATGTCTTCGTTGCATGCAACTCTCTCTAATTGTGCAAATTTATTCATAAAAGAAATATGTTGATTGACTTGTGAAATCTAATAAAAAATCAATATTTCATACTATCAATTTAAGATAAACAATAAAAACTATATAATTAGATTCGAGAAATCAATCAATATATTGAAAACAATAATAACAAATCACATAAACAATCTAAGGTTAATCAAAATATAGCTTTAAAAGTTTACTCCGTCATATATTTATAATAATAACACAAGAAGTAAAACTAAGGATAAATTATAAATAACTAACTTGTGTTTTGATGCTTTTGCAAATACCTGACTTGAATTTTTTTTTTTTTTTTTACAATTAAGTGACCCGTGTTACTCTTCGTTTTGTTCTGTCCGAATTAAGCCGTTAATGGGACACCTGTCAGTCACTTGATACCCAAAAAAAAAGCCCTAATATATTGTATCCACGTTCTCCCTTTGATTAAAAGGAAAAGAAAAAGAAAAAAGAACCAACTTCTCCTTTTAGCAGTTGACTGTCGCTTCCAATCCATGCCCCCAAACCCACCATAGTCGGAGCCACCACAGTCCAACAACAATTGCAACCATACAACCACTCTTTCAAACACATCTAGTAGACTCACAACTCAAAACAAAATCAAATCCATGTTAAGCTGAGTTAACTCAGTCATTGGGTCGAACTATCTTTGAGACCAAACAAACCCAAAAGTGAAATCAACTCATTCAAACTTAGGCATCTTCACCTACGTAAAATCTACTACCAAAATCCATCACCAAAATACAAACTCACATGGAGAAAGCTCACTACAAAATTGACTAATCGACCAACATCACCACATGCCACCGACACAGCCCTCAACCATCTCCTATGCGCTTCAAATTAAGGAAGAAGACTATCACGTCTTAAAGGGCACTCTAGACGTGTTAGTCCACCACATACCATATTGAAGCTTAAGAATGACTTCCTGTGGTCATGGGAAAGCTTCGACACCATATGTAAGGCATCCATCATAGGAACAAGAGATATCGATGGGATGTGTAGTTCGAGAAAGTAAATATAGCATATAAGAATCTAAATAAATATTTAACTTCAAGATCATAGAAATATGGTCTTTACATTATCTTAGGGGCATTCTCCTAATAAATCTCCAAGAATCGAAAGTATAATCTTAACTTTACATAACAATAACTAGAGCCAATAAGATTTTAAAGGAAATCTATTCTATGATCTTCAAAAGGATTTCCCTCAAAAGCTTCCCAAAAGCGTAATTTTACCTGGACAAATGGAGACCTCGGGTATAAGAGATATTGGTTCTGTGTTAACAAAAATCAATTGGGGTGTAAACTAAACTAGCTTAATGAGAATATTCCCACATCATCGTGCCCATAACATACAAAGAAAATAAGAAAAGTTATATTTAGACAAGCGCATGAAATGCATCAAACATGTAAGCAGGTAATACATATGACCAACCAAAAATCAATGTTTGAATGGAATTACGCTCTTCATTCAGGGTTAGGTGTTTCAGACTCTTTACAACCTTGCTTTATAATCCTATTATATAGTTTTTTCAGGCTCCCACTCGCTCCATCCTTAAATAGTTCTTTCAAGCTCCTATTCGCCCATCATTAAATAGTTCTTTCGGGCTCCTATTCGCCCATCCTGGCAAACTTACGGGCCTCTGCGAACCTTACTACTATACCTTCATCCCACTGAAGGCATAATAGCTAATGCAATGTAACTTACTTCGTGATATGCATGAGTCAATTAATTTATTTCTTGTCATGTAATTAAGGTATTTTTAAGGGTGATCATAGAAATTACACATTCCATCATGATAATAGAGCACAAATTTAATTAACAACAATTCAAGGCTCGATATACTTAGTATACTTTCAACCAAGATTATCATGCATATTCCAATGTTATGTTCTCCTCCTTCTAGTACCTCTAAACTACAAGCACAAACATAAGTACAAAAAAGTAGGAGATAAACTCACTTGGTCATTCTTGCCAAAAAACCTTCACTGGTAATAGTCCTCTAAATATGGATCTTCCAAAGCTTCGTCACCTAAACGAAAGAAATACCTAGAATTAGTATTTTGTGGAAATTCTACTTAAACTTTCTAATTCTATTATAATATTCGCGTCAAAATTCAGATGAGGGGAAATTCCAACTTAAAATGATCATAACTTACTCATTTTAACTCGGACTTTCACATATTAGATGTCATTTTCTACCTACTTGAAAAGATCTATCTATTTTTAATGTTATTTTTAACATTTAAAGCCATTTAGGTTTTGAAATGGGTAAGTACAAATTTGATATGAAAATTCTAGCCCTTAAATTGTAATTTTCCAAATTTTACACCATCCAAAATTACATAGCAAGCATATAGATATTTATAGTTGAAAAATCGTTTAATATAGATATATACTCATATTATATGCATGATTCTAGTGGTGTTGTTCCAAAAAAGATTTTTCATTAAATAATTCATTCTAAGAGTTTGAAAAATGAAGTTTACAAAATCTCTTTTGAAGTTGTTGGAAAGAAAATTAAAAATCTTTAGTTTATTATAAAAGAGTGTCTACTTATTATATCTAGTATTTTTATATTTTCTTAAAAATAAATTTACTCCTTTCAATTTGATTCTTTAAGTTGTCTACCAATTTTATTTCCTAAGTGGATTTCTAATTAGTTAGTTGCTCTTAAACTTGATTTATAAAAATTGTTTGGCTCTTAGTGTTCTTCAAAGTGTTGGTATGACATCTATAAATAAATTCTTAAGAAAAACTTGCATAACCAAGAATTATTAATATTTAAAATTTATAAAAATTTACTTTAGCACTTTTGGAACTCATGTAGTTGAACTATTATTCTACGCTTTAACGAAAATTTCTCCCAAGTCTTTAAAATCATGTTTATTGAGAGTTTGGTCCTATTTTAAATGAAAGAAAATAACTCCTTTTATTTGTTTGAAAACTTTATCAAGACAACAACATTATGATTATGCATGGGTATGAACTTATAGTTAGATAGGCAAAATAACTCATAGAAAATAAAAGACATAGAGAATTAAATAAACATATATATAAGAATAAAATTTAAAGTCTTAGATTGCATCAAGGCTTTTCAAAACTTAGACATGGATAAGTTCTTTAAAAAGAAAAGGAAAACATAAGGAAGCTTAAGGAAAAGAAGAAAATTGTGGAAGTCTTAGATCTTTATTCAAATCTTCTCGAGACTTAGAAATGGATAAGTCCCATAAATAAAAGCAAGAAAATAATAGGGAAATCATGGGAGTCTTAAATTCTTATCAAGGCTCCCCAGGACTTAGATTATGGACAAGTCCTAAAAACGTTTTGATTTAATGAATACAAGTCTAAGACTAGAGATTGAATAAAATTATTTATTTAGCATGAAATAAATAGAAGCATGAGATAAATAAATGAGTAAGGAAATAAGAGCATGAATAAAAGGTTAAATTAGTGAGCATTTAGGCTCTAAGAAATATAGATACATATATATAACATCATATAAAGAGTTAAGTTAGAATCATGAATCGTAATATAACAAGAACTCATTATGAAGATGAACAATACATGAACAACATGTTGTTTTCATGATTCTATCTCTCTAGCATTAGTATCATGGGGATTTACATAGAATCAAAACACACACATTATTCATATTATGTTACATGAACAAGAGAGAGGTTATAGAATTTTTACCTAAGGTAGATGAAGGATTTGGAGATGAAAGAAACAAATGGGTGGAGTGTTTACTTTTCCTAAAGAGAAGTGGATGGTAGAGTATTGGAGAGGAAATTGTTGAGAGAGAGGTTGAGAAGAAAATTTGATAGAGTTTTGGTATGTAAAATGAGATGTGTGAAAGAAGTGGAGGGAGATGTGATATTTATAGAGAAATGTTGAGGAAAATTAGATATAATAAAATAAACTAAAAATAAAATAAAATTGGAAGAGAGGGGAGGAGTAGCACTGATTCTAGAGAGGGAGAGAGATAAAAAAATAATTTTAATAAAGAAATAAATGAAGTATAAGAGAAGTTATGTAAAAAGTTGTAACTAAAATGAAAATGTAAGATATAGGTATAGAAGGTGTAAGAAATAGGTTGTAAGGAAAAAGAGATGAATGAATAGTAGACCAGATAAATAAAACCTGGTAGTAAGAAAAATATACTTAAACGAGCTATATTTGATATTTTTAGGAGTCGTAAAATTTTATAACTGATATTTTACAATTCCTCATCTTATTATGGGTCTAAACATACTATTAGAATATTTTCACTATTTTGCGTGCTAGGACCTTGTTCCTAGAAACTAATCCCGTTAGGGTTCGAAACAAGCGAATTTTTGACGAATTTGATTTTTTTAGGTTACGTGAGATTATTCCGCAACATAACCTATGGTTATCTTATTTCTATTGTTTTAAAGGTTCACATGCAAGATTTTCATATCTAGATTCACTAGGGTTTGTTGTTGATTTAGTTGACTTCAGGATTTCGATTTGACTTTCGGTTCTAAGGTTCCTATTGCAAGGTTAACAAAAAATCTAGGGGTTTACAAACACCCTTTTTCACCTTACATGTGTAAGTGGATAAGAAGAAAATCATATAAAATCTTTAAACAACAATTCCAAACGGAGACAAAATTAGAAGCATTGATAGGGACAAGCAATGGATGAAATGCTTTTATTTGCAACATTTCTAGTCTTGATTTCCACTTTCTAAAATGAAGTGAAAAAATTGTGACAAAACAATTCGAATCTCCAATTTCATTTAGGGAACAAGAGGTCAAGATGAGAAATTAAAAGATCTTTGTAGGTTGTATTAAAATGAGAATGGAATGGAACTTTGTAAATGTGTTTGTTTAATTGGAATAAAGGTATGAATTTGTGAAAGTAATTGAATTTTGTTCCTTTTTTTCCCCTTTGTTGTAAGATGAAGGGTGGGTTATTTTCTTTTTTGGGGTTGTCAAGTGACTGACGAGTGTCCCATTAACGGTTAATTTGGATGGAGCAAAACAGAGAGTAACACAGGTCACTTAATTATTTAAAAAATAACTTGGGTCAAGTATTTGCAAAAGCATCAAAACAAGTAAGTTTTTTTTTTTTTATAATTTACTCTAAAATTAAACATTAAAAAAAATGAACCCTTTGTTACAAAGATATTCTTGAAACTTAGATGAAACCTATATCTTGACTTGTCCAATCTTAGGATATAAAAATCTGTTTTTTGGACATGTAAAATTAAACATTGGAATAAAAGAATAAACCCTTTACAAAGATATCTTGCAACTTAGATGAAGCCTATATCTTGACTTGCACACAACTAGGATATAAAAATTCATTTTATGGAGAATGTGTTGTAGTTCTTAGATTTCCCTCTTAAATGGATCTTCTTGTTAGTTGAAATTGGAAATTCTCTTTCTAGAATAAGAAAGTTGCCTCCTTTATGTGTGAAAAGTTATCTTCATGATATGAAAAGTGAAATCTTCAAATAGAAAAGAGAGATCTTTAATTTAGCAAGGAAATTATCCTTTATGAATGGATAAGTTTAGATTTTTAGACTTTTCTAATTTAGCCATAGGAAATACTCTCTTTCCTCAATTTAGATTCATTTTCCCTTTTAAAAATTAAATTTGACTTATGCTAAAACTAGTTGTGGACATGGAAGTGTTGCTCCTTGTATCACTTTTAACTAAAAATTTGACACTGGAAAAATTGAGTTCAGCATGACTTAGGATATGGTTATGTCTCTTGTTGCATCAATTTTTCTTCTTTAGAATTCCTTGTTGCTTTTAACACAATTTAGACACAAATGTGTTATGCTTGTGTTACTTTTATAAACCCTTCATTTCTTACTCAAATTTCTTCTAAAATACATGAAACTTGGTCAAATTCTTCAACATCTTGAAGGCTGAAATCAATCAGAATTATTTAAAGTGCTATTTTCATAAAATGGTACAACAAAACAAACAAATTAAGCACATTTTAACATTTATAATTAAGGGTTAATTAAGGTTTATTAGTTGGTTAAGGTTGAGAACCTTATGTTGCTAGTAGATTTTGTTATATTGAATATAGATAAGACATGGTGTAAACCCCTAATTTTTAGGTAATTTCAAGCTAAAACCCTAAGCCGAAAAGTCAACCGAAAACTCTAGGTCAACAAATCCTTAGGAAACCCTAGCAGTCTAAATCTGGCAATCCTGTGTTCTTAAACCAAGAAGTCGAAATATGAGTGGAGAGTGTAGATTGGTTTGTAATAATAATAGGGTGCTTGAAAATATCATATTGGTAAAATTTTGGCTTATTTCGAATCCGATCGGATACAAATTTTGGAAAGAGTGTCCCAGGGCTTGAGATACCCAAAAATATGTTATTAGTACGGTTAGGTTAGTAATTTCATAAGATTTCCAATATATCAGTTATATAATATTTCGGTTTATAAAAGTTTCAGTTATAGCCTTTTATCGTATTTTTATTACTACGGTAATTTAATTATCTAATCTATTTTTTGATTTCTAATCACACGATTCACAAGTGCAACCACACATTTTCTTACATCCTTACAACCTATTCTTACAATTTATCATTCATTCTTTATAAATTTACTTTTCCAATATTTTTATTACTTAAGTTACTTTTAAATTTTGAATTTTATTACAAAACAAATATCACACATCTCTCTCTCTCTCACCCCTAAAACCGATGCCTTCCCTCCCATGCTCTTCTCTCAATTTATTTTATTTTTCCTTCTTTTATTCTACACAAACCCTAATTTAATCCTCTATATAAACCCCTTTATGTCCTTCACTTTTCCTTTATCTCTCTTTCTCTCAAAACAAACTCTTGTATTTTGGTTTTTTTCTCCTCTCTTCCTCTTTTGTGGCGTGACTCTCCCCATATGTAAGCCCTTAGATTTTTCGGTAAATATAGTAAACCTTAAAAACCGGAATTCAAATCGGAACCCTAAAGTTAACCTAATTCTATGTTTAGTCTAGAGAATCTAGATCCTGCAATCCCATGTTCTTAAACCCTAAACATCGAAATTGAGATATTTGTAGAAAATGGTTCGTAATAGTATAAGAAAGCTTAAAAATATCATATTCGCAAATTTCTAGTGTCCTTCAGATCCAAACGGGATTAGTTTTCGAAAATCGTGCCTCGGTACATCGGATAGTGGAAATATTTCGATTATACTAATAGACTCGTAAAAATATAAGGTTTTCAAAAATATCTGTTTTAGAATTTTTCGGTAACTAAAAATATCAGATATAGCTGTTCATGCATATTTTCTTTACTACTGGTATTTTAATTGTCTAGTCTACTATTCATTGCTATTTCACTATCTCTACTTTTCCTTACAACCTATTCTTACACTCTACCATACCTATACTATACAATTTACCTTCCCAATACAACTTTAATCACATCACACTTACATATTACTTCTTTTTATTACAAAACAACAAATTTAATCAAATTTTCTCCCCTCTCTCCAAGGTTGTCGTCCACTCTCTCTCTCCTATCACTCTCATTTTATTTTCTTTTTTATTTTTATTTAATTATATCTAATTTCCACTCCAAAATTTTATAAATATCCCCCTCCTCCTTCATTCTTTCACATAACTCATTTCCATAACAAAACTCTTCCAAAATCATTTCTCAAACCCTCTCTTTACAAATTTCTATCTCCATAAACAACTCATTTCTCTTTAAGAGAAATTCTAAACACACCATCACCTACCTTAGGTAAAACTTCTTCAATTTACTCATCATGTTCATTTAATTAACATGAGCTTAGTGTATGTTTCTTAGACTCATGAAAGTTAAAGAAGCAAAAATTATTCATGTTTTATTTTTGTTCATGTTATATTTTCCATTATGTCATTATTGTTACTATGTTGTTGTTATTATTATTATTATTTGCTTTAATCTAACTTTATATAGTATTATGTATATTATGTATTATATTTCTTTAGAGCATATAAGCTCACTTGTTATTTATTTATTTTTATATGCTTTGCAATTTATTTATTTATTTCAAGATATCATTAATATTAGTCTTTTTGGTTTAGACTTGTCCTTATCAAGTCAAAACAATTTTCTATCTTTTCTTTTCTTTTTGGGACTAGTCTATTCTTAGTCCTGAGATGCATTGATGAAGCTAAGGTTTCCATTACTTGACTTTATTATCATGCTCTTATTAGATTTATTTTATCTTATTATGTTATTTTGATTATATTTCACGTGACTACATATTCATATTCATGCATGGGCATATTGATATTGTCTCAACAAAAATATGAAGAAAATATGTTTATGAACTCTTTTCAAAATAATTTTTTGGTTACTTAAAGAAAGGATTTTCATTAAAAGCTAAGAGTTTTACCTTCACAAACCTTTCCCAAGAATTTAAGTAAACTCATAACAAATCTTAGCAATAATGGTACATTAGAGTTTCAACAAAGAATACATAAAGTAGAATTTCCACATACTCTCTTTTCAAACCAATGAGATAAGAAAGTTTCTTGAAACTTAATGTTACTGATTCTTTGTTTAACAAAAGTTTTCTTAAACTCATTTGTAAAGTTTTCATATTAAAGTTTAGATAAGTTTTACAAAATCATCAAAGAATAAATCTTTTTAAAGATGAATCTTACTTAGAAAATAAAATTTGAAGAACATTATTATTTTAAAATAGAACAAACTTTAGGAAAAACTAAGAACAAGTGAACTTTAAGAAAGTTTTGTCACTATCAAGAAAACATTTAGAAACTACACTTTTAACTCCAAAAAATGAAGTTGTAGAAATAAAATTATTTTAGAAAATATGAATTATTTTCAATGGATAGATAGAGTTAAAAAGAGGAAACCAAAGGGGGAAAATGTGAGGTAGGACTAAGAATCGGACGATGATGCTCCCTGAACCTCTGGAAAAAAATACTACTGCCTCCATTATCGGATAATGAAGAAAGACAAACAAAAAAGGTTAAAAACAAGATCTTTATTTCATAACGAAACACTGAAGATTTCTCTTTCAAGGAGATATTATTGAATAAAATGAGCGATGTAATGGAAGAGGATGACTCCTTGGATTTCGATGTAAATGTGAAAGATATGACCTTTGAAACAAATAAGGATATGCCTTCTGTGCGTTTTTCGAGTCGTGTCAGGGAGAAACTTGAAAAATCAATGGAGAGAACTGTCATTGTGCGTCTCTTAGGCAAATATATTGGGTACAATTCCTTATATAACAGGATAATGAGTCTCTGGAAACCCAAATGCAACATCAAGGTTGTGGATCTGGAGAAAGGATATTATATGGTGAGACTGGGATCGATAGAGGATTACATGATAGCATTATTAGAAGGATCATGGATTACTTTCAGCCATTATCTTACGGTACAACCTTCGTCCCCTGGATTTACGACAAAAGATGAGAATATTTCTACAGTAGCGGCATGGATCAGATTACCAGGACTACCTATTCACTATTATAAAAAAAGAGTTCTAAGGGTGATTGCATCCATGATTGGTAAATTCGTTAAAATTGATTACAATACATCGAATGCTAGGAGAGGGAAATATGCTCGCTTGGTAGTAGAACTAGATCTAAATAAACCTCTGGTATCTAAGATTTGTGTTGATGACAAAATTCAAATGGTAGAATATGAAAACCTGCCGTTCATTTGCTATAGATGTGGTTGTTATGGACATCTTAGCAACACATGCCATCTTTCTGAATCTAAAGGCAGCGATCATAGTCATCCTAAAACTGGGATTGAGAATCTGACTTTGAATTTCGATGACCGAAAAGACAAAATCGATGCTACTAATAATTTGGGTTTAGGACCTTGGATTCACACTACCAAGAAAGGAAAGAGGAAGCAATTATGTGAAAATGAAAATGGAAAGGATCAAAATTCAAAGAAGCCATTTAAGGAAAACTTTAATACTAGATATAATGTCCTTGCAGACATGGAGGAAAACATATTGGAAATTGGTCAATCCGAGGCATTAAATTCAACAGATACCAGACAGGAGATTTCAAAAGCAATAGCACTGATAATATGGTTTTGGGAAATGGAACCTCAGACAGGGCAATGATTAGAACTAACCAGGCATTTAAATTGAATGGAGATGAACCAGAACAAAAGGCAAAAAACCAGAGCTCCTTAACCACCAAAGAAAATTTAAACCCCAATGAAGCACTTTCTACTTTAAAGAATAAGAACCTTGAAGTAAATCAATCTTTGATCAATCCTACACATGAGAATAAACATAAGGAGCCTATTACAAAGGAAGCATCTAGAGAGGACTCACACACTGTGGTCATCATTGATTACCCATCCAAAAGTCAAAACTTAAATACGAGACTCCATGCTACCACCTATCCTTCCTCCTTTTCTATCTTACAAAGATCATATTAAGGTGGTCGACCACCTGATAAGTCAAAATTAGTAGGTGTACAGGGCAAACTGCGAATTAAGACAACTGGAATAAAAAAGACTCCTATTTCTAATCCAAGTCAGAAGAAGGAACTTTTTGAGATTTTATCATTACTTACTGATGATGATGGAAATCCTCAAACTCGGATCCACTCTTAGATGAAGCAGCTGTTGTTGATGCTTAAGTATTTACAATTATATACTCCATTTTAATCATGTCAGTGAACTTACTTGTGTAGAACTGTCAAGGTGCATCAAATAAGGATTTCATTCGTATAACAAAGTCTTTATGCTCTCTTAATTTAGTGAAGATTATGCCTCTGTTGCAAACTAGAATTAGTGGCGACCGAGCCACTAAGGCCATTCGAAAATTAGGTTTTGAGAACTCACACAGAATTGAAGTTGTGGGATTTTCAGGGGGTATATGGCTTTTATGAAGGAAATGTGTGCATCCAATTCTACTGAATGATTGGCAATTTATTCATGCAAAAGTAAATTTTGATGATGCAGGTAGTTTCTTTTAAAATAGTATATGGCAGCCCTTCCCATCAATAAAAAACATTTATGGGGAAAGCTTCATGAAATGGCGAAGAAGTTAACTTACCCTGGCTCGTAATTGGTGATTTCAATGCTTTTTATCTACTCTCATGAAAAGTTGAGCAATGTCACTAGAGGATTTGTTCCCTATAAAAACTTCAAGAATTGGATAGAGGAAATTGGAATAATCGACTTAGGGTATATTGGTTCGCATTTTACCTAGTCAAGAAGCCTTTGTCATGCTAGACTAGATAGAGGTTTGGTGAATAGGAAGTGGATTGATCATTTTGCTGTACTTCAATCAACCACCTTCCTAAAATCAGATCAATCATAATTCTCTTCTAGTTTAGCTACACACTCAAGTGAATAAAGATAATTGCACTAAATGATTTCGATTCCTAAATGCCTGGGTTACACATTATTCATGGGAATCCTTCTTAAACAAATGTTGGAATTCAAATGGAAAGCTTCAAGACAATATCTCAGAATTTGCCTATAGTGCCAATTTATGGAATCGTAATGAATTTGGCAACATCTTGCACAGAAAAAGGAAACTCTTAGCTAGAATCAATGGAATCTAAAAGGCCCTAGAGACAAGATCAATGCCGAGATTGAGAAGTTTGGAGGCTAATCTATGTGAAGAACTTGAAATGGTTTTAACCCAAGAAGACCTACTCTGGTAACAAAGGATGAACTTCGATTGGCTTATCTTTGGAGACCAAAACTCATCCTTCTTCCATGCGAAAGCTAATTACAGGGCAAAGAAGAACAAAGTAGAAAAACTTAGATTGAGCAATGGGCAATGGTGTTCGAATAATACGGTTCTTATATTAGAAGCAATGGCTTTCTTCCAAAGAATTTTCTCTGAGGATACTTCAAATGGTCAACCTTATCCTATCCAAGGTCTCTTTCCTCAAATTCCCAGTTTTAAACAAGAAATGTTACATAAACCATTAACTAACATGGAAATTAGAAAAGCGGTTTTCAATATGAATCCTAACAAAGCTCTAAGAATTGATGGACTTAATGCATATTTCTAACAAAGGAACTGGAACATTGTAGGTGAATCCTTGTGCAAAATGGTGAAGGAGACCTCGAGAGTGGAACAAGTGATGCTGGTATTAATAGAGCTTTCATTTACTTAATTCCCAAGATTGAAAATCCAGAATATTTCAATAATTTCTACCCAATCAGTTTATGCAATGTGTGCTATAAGGTGATTATGAAAATAATTTCTAATAGAATGAAGGCAATTATGCCCTGCTTGGTTGATGATTCCCAAACGAGCTTTGTTCCTGATCGCAACATTATTGACAATATTGTTGTGGCTTAAGAAATGATTCACTCAATGAGAACCAGTAAAACCAAGAAAGGACAGATGGCAATCAAGATTGATTTAAAGAAAGCATACGACAAGATTAGCTTACAATTCATCAAGGATACACTTCATAATGCTGGTATACCCCCCCTTCTCTCTAATGTCATCATGAGCTCTTTCGACACTTGCTCTCTGCAAATTAATTGGAATGGATTACCAAGTGCTTCTTTCACTCCAAAAAGGGGAGTTCGACAAGGAGATCCTATCTCTCCATACATCTTCGTTCTTTGTATGGAGAGATTATCTCAAACAATACATAAAGCAGTTGATACTGGTATATGGAAACCCTTTCGGATTGGAAATGAGACACATGTGTCACATCTCTTTGTGGACGACCTAGTGTTATTTTCGGAAGAGAGAGTTTCTCAAACTACTCTGATTCTCAAATCCTTGATGAGTTTTGCTCTACTCTGGACAATCTATTAGCAAGGAGAAAACTCATATTTTCTTCTCAAACATAAAAGAAGAAACAGCTTCCAATCTCAGCAATATGATGGGTTTTAAGAAAACCTCTGATTTGGGGAATTACTTGGGGGTTCCGATCCTTCACAAAAGAGTGTCCAAAGAAACGTATGGAAAAGTGTTGGAGAAAGTTCAGCAATGAGCTAACAGTTGGAGTCCTCATCGATTTTCTTTTGCTGGTCGGGTAACTTTGTGCCTATCTTCCTTATCTTCCATCTCCATTTACACCATGCAGACAACTGTTATTCCAAAGGAGTGTGCAACCAACTGGACAAAATAAGAAGACAATTCATATGGGGATCATCAATGCAACCATAGAAAGCAAAGTTTAGTTGAATGGAGTAAGATTTGCCAGTCAAAGGAAAATGGTGGTTTAGGAATAAAGGAGATGAAATCCTTAAATGATTCCTTCCTGATGAAAACAGCCTGGGGTCTAATGACAATGCCAGATTCATTATGGGTGAAAGTCATGCGAACTAAATACCAACTTTGCACAAACTCCATTCTAACAGAAAATTACTCGCACAAAGCTTCCCATCTATGGCAGAATCTTAGGAAAATCTGGGTGCATGTGAAATAAGTTGCTTTCTGGACTGTAAGTAATGGTAAGACGATCCTCTTTTTGGATAGATAAATGGCTCTCACCTAATATACCTCCCTTTTACAATCTCAATCAGAACCTTCCTGAAGATTTCCATAAAAAAACTAGTTGCCGACTATATTACAAAATCAGAAGTTGGGATTGGCAGCTCTTACAAAGCCTATTTGACAATTCCACTCTCCTCTTGATAGCGCAATAAGACCACCAAATCCTACAGCTGGTGATGATCGAGTAATTTGGGGACCTTCTCCTTCAGGTGAATTTTCATTGAAGTCAGCATATGAACTTAAATGTGGAGCTACCTAGAATGTAAAAGAAGACAAATGGAAGTTAGCGTGGCATTGGAGAGGCCCGGAATGCATACGATTTTTTTATTTGGCTGATATTGCATAAAGCATTATTAACAAATGTTGAGTGCAAAAGAAGACACTTATCTGACTCTAAAATATGTCAATTATGTAAGCAAGCAGAGGAGGACCTGGACCATGTTCTAAAAGGATGTGAGAAAGCCTTTGATTTTTGGTGTAGATTGGTTCCTATCCCAAACTGGCAGAAGTTCTTTAACCCTAGTTTTGATGAGTGGATTTCGATGAACTTGAAAGACAAATCTACTTGTCATAGTTCTACTTGGTCAATAATCTTTGGAATTGGCTGTTGGATGCAATGGAATAGATGGAACAAACAAATTTTTGCAGATGAATATATCGATGACCAATCTTTAGTAATCCAAACCATTCTCGAGCCAAAGATGCTTCTCAAACATATGAGGAAATGATTAGACTCTCTAATAATCATTTTCACCGAGCTGAACGTTTAATTTGTTGGGAGGTACCCCCAGTGGATTACATAAATATCAATACAGATGGTGCTGCAAAATCTACCCTACAATTAGTTGCCGCAGGTGGTTTGATAAGAGATCATTCTAGTTTTTGGATTAAAGGTTTTGTCGCAAATCTAGGATCATGCTCTTCGATTCTTGCTGAATTATGGGGAGCCTATTATGGATCAACCTTAGCTTGGGATCTGGGATACAGAAAGGTAATCCTAGAGATGGATAATAAAATAGTGGTTGAATGGATAGCCAATAAGAACTTCGAAGACCAGCGTTACTAGAACTTATTGAGACCTATTGAAGACCCATGTAAGAGAGATTGAATCATCAAGATACAACACTCTTATAGAGAAGGAAATAAAAGTGCAGATCTCCTAGCCAATCTTGCTCTGAACCAACATATTGGTTTTCATATGGTTGATAGACCTCCAACTTCTGTTTTTGACATTTGTATGCAAGATATGAGGGGAATATCTTTCCTTTGTAACTGTGTGATGTAATGGAAATTTTGCCGCCTCATAATAAAAAAAAAGGTTAAAAAGAGGAAAATATTTACTTATAATAAATCCAAGAACTTTTCCAACAAAGTTAAAATAAAAATTTCCAAAACATTACTTTTCCAACTTTTAGAACACTTTATTTTATAAAAATTGTTGTTGGGAAAACTTCACTAAATTCATGCTTATGATATGAGTCAATATATATATGTTCAAAGAATTTTTCAACTATATTGATGTCTATATTTTGGTACAAAGATTTTTAGATGAAGAAAAGTTTGAAAACTTGAGTTTTGAAATCTGGAAATTTCATGACGAATTTGTGCGTCACTATTCCAAGACCCCAATGACTTCTTTTGATAAAAATAACCTTAGAAATGGATTGATCTTTTTGAGTGGGTAGAAAACGATATATAATATGCGAAATTCCGAGTTAAAATGAGCAAGTTATAGTCATTTTAAATTGAAATTTCCATTTATACGAATTTTGATGAACCTAACAAGATAGAGTTAGAAAATTTAAGTAGATCTTGGATGAAATACTCATTTCGAGTATTTCTTGTGTTTAGGTGTCGAGGACCAAGATCTTCTCTTTCCCGAGGATTACTTCGACTGATAGAAGATCGCTATGGACGAGTGAGTTTTCCTTTACAATTTATGTATTTACGCATGTGCTTATAGAATAGAGCACTAAATGTTAGGAAAAGATAAAATTGATATGCATGCGGGTTATCATGAGAATTATGTATGTTAATTGCTATGTGTGATTAATAAACAATAAGTATATCGGAGCTCGATTTGTTGATTATTATAATTGCTTCTATGTAGATATTGCTATTTGTGCAATTATTGATTGATCACTTTAAATGAATTAATGTCGGATTAGAAATTCTCTTAAACTAAATTGCTCATGCATATCACTCAGAAAATCATCTCGCATTTTGCTACTACTCCTCAGTGTGGGACTGGAAAGGTAAGCTACCTAGCTACATCTTGAGGATTTAGGACGTTTGGGGAATACGGCCTCAAGTTGTAGTCGAGTTGGATTGATTGCTTTGGATATGGAAAGCTTAGGGACTAGTAGTATGTTTTGTTAGAACCCTAAGACGCGTGCAAAAATTTCAAGGAGGTTGTTTGAGGCCCAGTTCAAATCATTCCCTAACCACTAATGGAAGGGTAAATCTATCATACATACAAAATCGGATGTCATATGTACTGTTTGATCATATGGCTGTTGCATTTCATATGCTTGTTTAATGAACTTGGTTGAATGCCTGTTATGAGTACTTTTGCGTAAGGAATATCTCACTAAGCTAGTTATGCTTATTCTCCAATAGACTTTTGATATTGCAGGACCTTTGTTTCGTACCCGAGATCATCGTGATCATCCGGGTAGAATCTTTATTTTGGGATGCTTTTGGAGGAACTCTGTTTTGAAGTCACAGACTAGATTTCCTTTAAAATCTTCTACTTTCAGTTAATCTTCATATTAAGACTATATTGTTATAGAAATTATCAGGGGAATGCCTCGTAGAAGTTGTAAGACATCATATTTTGATGAAATACATTAAGTGTTATTTTGGCAAAGCTCTACATAAAGAAAATCATTTGTCTACATGGAGTACCAGCTGGAATCGTATTAGATTGAGAGCCAAGGTTTATGTCCAAGTTTTGGGGGAGCATGCAAAAGTGTATGGGAACTAAGTTGCACTTTAGCACGACATATCATCCTCAAACCGATGGACAATCTGAGCAAACCATATAAACTTTAGAGGATATGCTTCGAACATGTGTGACAGAGTTTAAAGGAAGTTGGGAGGCCCACTTACCCTTAGTGGAGTTTGCTTACGGTAACTATTACTCAACAATTAATATGCCGCCTTATGAAGCTTTATATGGACAAAAGTGCATATCCCCGTTATTTTGGGATGATGTGGAGAAATTGGTCCTTGGACCGGATCTTGTATAAGATGCCGCTGATAAGGTATGAATAATCCAACAACGAATGAAGGAGGCTCAAGATCTATAAAAAGAGTTGGGTGGATTAGAAAAGGAGGGTTCTTGAGTTCCAAATAGGAGATCATGTGTACTTAAAGGTAAATCCTATCAAGAGTATTCACCGAATCCGCTCACAAGGAAAGTTGAGCCTCCGGTATATAGGTTTATTTGAAGTACTTGAACAAGTTGGAGAGTTGGCGTATCGCGTTGCTTTACCACTGAATCTGTCTGGGGTGCACAATGTTTTCCACGTCTCCGTGCTTCGAAAGCATATAGCCAACCTGGATCAAGTTGTGGAGTTGGAACCGGTGTTGTTAAAGGAGAACCTCACTTATAAAGAACATCTGGTGCGAATTCTAGACCGAAAGGTTCAAAAGTTGAGAAATAAGGAAATCATATATGTTAAGGTTCTTTGGAGGAATCACTTACACGAGGAGGCAACTTAGGAGGCGGAAAACGAGATGCGATAGAAATACCCCAATTGGTTTGAAGAATCAGGTGCGTTTTTCAAGTTTTGAGGATAAAATTTTTTTTAAGGGGGGTAGGTTGTAACCCCTAATTTTTAGGGTAATTTCAAGCTAAAACCCTAAGTCGGAAAGTCAACCAAAAACTCTAGGTTAACAAATCATTAGGAAACTCTAGCAGTTTAGATCCAACAATCCCGTGTTCTTAAACCAAGAAGTCGAAATATGAGTGGAGAATGTAAATTGATTCGTAATAATAATAGGATGCTTAAAAATATCATATTGGTAAAATTTTGGCCTATTTCGAATTCGATCGGATACAGACTTTGGAAAGCATGTCTCAGGGCTCAAGATACCCAAAAATATGTTATTAATACCGTTAGATTCATAATTTCATAAGATTTCCAAATATATCAGTTATAATTTTTTGGTTTATAAAAGTTTCAGTTATAGCCTTTTTATCGTATTTTTATTACTACCGGTAATTTAATTGTTTAATCTACTTTTTTATTTCTAATCACACGATTCACAAGTACAACCACTCATATCCTATTCTTACATCCTTACAACCTATTCTTACAATTTTACAACATTTTCCTTACGAATTTACTTTTCCAATACTTTTTATTACTTAAGTTACTTTTAAATTTTAAATTTTATTACACAAAACAAATATCACACACATCTCTCTCTCTCTTGCCCCAAAACCGACGCCTCCCCTCCCCATGCTCTCTCTCTCAATTTATTTTATTTTTCCTTCTTTTATTCTACACCAACCCTAATTTAATCCTCTATATAAACCCCTTTATGTCCTTCACCTTTCCTTTTTCTCTCTTTCTCTCAAAACAAACTCTTGTATTTTGGCTTTTCTTTCCTCTCTTCCTCTCCTTTGTGCCATGACCCTCCCCATGCACATACACACACCATATTTTTCTTCAAGTCTTTCTTACTTTAAACGCTAAATAGGTAATAGATTTGGACCCTACCACAAATAATATATGTAATGGCAAGATCATACATGTGTGGTTCCATCAAAATCCCCATGAGCTTTATGCTAGTAACGTGGAAACACTTAAGCATGATATTTTTACCATCACAATGTTGTAAATTTTGTTATTTAAGTTGTTTTACTATTATCTTGCTATATTATTTTTTTATGTTGTTATTATTGATACTTTGTGCATGTATTTATTCATTAATCACATCTACATAATGTTGATGTTGCATTTGCGTTTATGACTTTCATAATAAACTAGATCTAGTTGTTATGAACACATAAATGCCATAGATTTTTGTTTTATGTACATAAAAAGCTTGTAGTAGCATGATAATAGTGATAAAATGTTAGAAAGTCCAAGATCTATCTTTGTTTCAACAAAAATGATTTTTGGAAATTCGGATCTAAAAAGGAACCTATTTAGAAAAGCTATTTTCCAACTTCAAAATGAGAATTTTACATTAAATATAAAGGGCTTAGGGAATAGGTATCATAAATGAATGGTTTTGATGTGTAAAGCTTAGATCTACTGCGAGATATTTTCAAAACAAGAAAAGTTTACAAAGGTTATGTTAGTATTATATTTCAACCCCAACAACAAACTTAAAATTCGTAATAAGGAAAGTTTGATATGGAACACCTATTTTTCAACCCTAAAACAAGAGTTTTATTAAAGATATGAAAGCCTTAAGGAGTAGGTTTGATCATGAATTAATTTTAGAAAGATTAAATGAGTTTTGCACAAGAAACAATCTCAAACATAAATTTCAAAATTCGGATTTAGAAATGACCCCTACTTAAACACCTATTTTCAAATACCAAAATGAAGATTTTAATAGAAAAATAGAAGCCTTAGGGAATAGATGTAATAAAGACTTAATTTTGGCAAGGATGAGTGGATTTAATTAAGGTATAATACTAAAACAAGGAAAGGTTTCAAAATATAGATCAAACAATGTTTTCATTCCTTAAAATTTTGTAAAATTCGTAACTAGGTAAAACCCCTATTTAAACATCTATTTTCCAACTCTAAAATGAAGAATTTTATCAAAATAATGAAGGTGTTAGGCATATAGGTCATTAAGGTTGTATTTTGACAAAAACAAGTACGATTTTTTGCAAGAAATAAAACTAGTTTTCTTAAGTCAAGTAATTTAAAAAATTTTGCAAAGAAAAAATTTTCTAAAAGAATTCTTGTTATCAAATATCATTAAGGATATACATATAGATAGCTCATTGCATGACATTGATGATAATAACTTGTAGAAATTGCATGTACATATAATATACTTAGTAGAAACAAAGCTTATAAAAATAGTGTCTTTTAAACCCATAAAGCATTGTCTAAGCACATGAGGAAATAGATTGATCAAAGCCCATGAATCATGCATGATATTGAGTTATATATGTATAAAAAAGAGTCTTTCAAGATATAATGATAGCTAAGTATCTATCAAAGCTTGCAAATGATGCTTGGATTAAAATTCGAATTTGATTTGTGGGTTGAGAATGTCGTATCACGCTCTGTACCGTACTGTTCGTGGACCAAACGACTTATTTGATGAAAATAACTTCAGAAATAGATAGTTCTCATCGAATAGGTAGAAATCAGTATATAATATGCGAAATTCTGAGTTAAAATGATCAAGTTATGGCCATTTTAAGCTGGAATTTCCTCTTTGACGGACTTTGACAAACTTGATGGAATAGAATTGACAAGTTTCATTTAAACTTCATAGAAATACTCATTGGAGGTATTTATTTTGTTAGGAAACTTAGGAGACGGACTAGACCTTCCCGAGGATTGTTATGATTAAGTGGAATTTCGTACCATGATAAAGTGAGTTCATTTTCTTTAAATTACATGCTTATGATTGTGCTTGTAATGATAGTGACATTAGAACTAGGACAAGATAAAATTGGAATATGCATGTGAATTATGCTTGGTTGAATTGATGATAAGAATATAAAAATGGAAAGTGTTATAAATATTTGCATGATTTAGTATAGAATTGAAGTGTCTGAAATATCTATGATCACCTATAATTCACTTAAATAATATGTCATGATCTTATAACTAAATTTTCCTATGCATAACATATGTTGAGTCACATTACATTTGTTATTATACCTTTGTGGGAAAAAGGTATAATAGCTAGGCAACGGGTGGGTATGAAAACTCGGATGGTGGCGTGAGGTCGCCTGAATTAAAATGGAAGTGGAATAGATACTTGAATCAACTAGATAATCAATGATGGGTGGGCACCTGAATCAACCACTATATAAATGAGAAAAAAAATTGAAATCTATGGTCGTATGGGCCTAAAACACCTAACCCCAAATGGAGAGCGTAAAAATCCATTCAACATAGGACTCTAGGAAAATCTTATGTATTGTATGCCCACATGCTTGTATATTTCATATGATTGTTTAATATAACTTGCTTGCCCTATTGTTTGATGAAGTATTTAATTTGGAAGTGAAACTCACTAGGCTCGCAAGCTTATACCCCTATAATTTCCTGTTGCAGTATGATTATCTATGGCTATCCCCAAGGGGCCATTTCTCTTAGGTACAGCTTTTGGAATTTAAGGAGCTTTTTGAAGAAGTTAGGACCTTGATGTTAGGCATAGACTTATAGTTAAATCTCCTTAATCATGTAAATATATATGTTGTTGTAAGAGACTTTTGTGAACTCTAAAGACTCTTAAATATTTTGACGGGGGTATTCCCCTTAGATCTTTATCATAGATTAATCTTAGTTATAACTGTTATGATTTATATTTTTATTGCTATGTATGTCTTCTTAAGCTATTTCGATTCAAAGTAAGATCCTCTACATGGTAAATATAAGCCTTACACCCGGTGTCTAAACTCATGGAATGACTAAGGTTATCACACTTGAGTTTAGGAAGGCCAACACAAAGGTAATGGTAGATGTGGCAAGAGGAGATTAATTTTATGAAAAGGAGTTAAAGAGCTGGTGTTAAGATGCGCTCCATTTTGGGAAGGCTACTGCAAAAGGTAATGGTGGATGTAGCGAGGGGAGACTGATCTTACGAGAAGAAGATGAAGACCTGGTGTTAAGGTCCCTAATGTAGTTAAATAATTAACAAACCATGAAAACACCTTTTATTTGTTTGATGTTATTGATCCTTCTACTCTATGCCAAGTACAAGAATGGAGTGTTAAGAATCCTTTGACGTTATAGTTTCTGAATGAAGAAGAAGAAGATGTTGAAAGATATGCAAGCTTGGAAATGAAAGTCCCACTTGTCAGTAGTGAAGTTATGCGGAAAAGAAAGAGCCTTAAGGAGATTAGCAAAAGCAAAGACGATAGATTAGTGCTTGAGAAAGACGATCCAACGGAGCCTCAGTTTAACCTTTCATGAATTTTGAAAGCCTAAAGATCGTCAAGCTAACCACATTAAACTATGGTGCTTCATGGAAGGCCCCATGTATAACACCTTACTAACATGATTTTACTTGATAACTAGCATTATCCTATGCTTTAAGTTGTTTTTATAAGATTTGGATTTCAAATGGAGAGGTGTGATCATTCACTAGAAAACCGAAGTACATCATAACTTAGATCAAAACTTAAGTATATGGAACATGTACTATTGAGCAAAACATGAGAAGGCAACATACCCATTTTTAAACTCATGATCGAACAAAGAAGATTGCAAGCATGAAGCATAGGCTAAAACATAATTCATGTTTGACTTGTGTTTCAAACAAAGTATCTACACAAGTGTCACCTATACTTTTTTATTGCACTTGTGTTTACCCATATGAGATATCTCTATGCATCACAACCCCATACACAACTCGTGTTCTTTGGTCGTGTTTTGAGTTGGATCATATACACAAGTACAACACCAACTCATGTTTACACTTATAATCACCTAGGTATATATCTCTCCACAAAAAATAATTCAAAACATGGCTCACATTCTTAGGTTGTTTTTTTACAAAAAATAGTAAACACGAGTGAAACATAATATTGTGTTCACTTAGATTCACTGCACCATTTTTTCTTAAGTGAAAGAATATAAGGTTAAACACAAGCTCATGTACAACTTGTAATTAGCCTCTCATACTCTTGAATATAAATACGTTGCACTAAACACAACTTAATTATTCACTCGTGTTCTCTCACAAAACAAACACAACATGTTGTTCGCACTCACTTTTCACTATTTTGCACATTTACTTAAGGGAATCTATTGCAATTTGTTCATGAAATTAGGATACGTCTTCTATCTCTTTCTTTCTTTCATTTTTTCATGTATTTTTTCTACTCTAGTATACATGTAATTATGGTTCGAATTTGCATGGAGTAAAAAAAAATTAACACTTTTGATCCTGCTCCATTATGGTTGTTTGTTGATATTTTAAAAGCATGTTTTTGAAAATGTAACCATTTTATGGAATGATTGATGTGAATGTTGATGAATTCATGTTCCAAACTTGTGAGAAACTAGGTTTCGAATGTTAAGTTGAGAATTTACGAATTCTTTGGGAAATTTTAATGATTTGAATGAAATTTCCACTTAAGTACACTTATATTTATGATTAATCATAGCAACAATCCCAATTGTATGGATTTTCCTAGGCCATGTAATTTACAAATTCCATTTTTATGCCTAAACACAAGTTGTGCTTTACACAAAATCACATTATTTGTGAACTGTCACAATGTAATAATATTTTAATTATTTCTTCTTGGTGTTACATTGTTCCTTATTCCCTAACAGAACCTTAGATGCAAAATTTTTGGAAGACTCAGTCGCATACTGATGTTAAATCATCTCTTACTCAGGTATTTCTTATATTGCAAAACTAGTAGTGGTATATACTCTTGTTTTGTCATGTACTTTCTAGGTGTATATGGTCTATATATAAATTGAGTATGTAATTAATTTCGCTTAAGTTGGCTCTTTATTTTTTCTCAAATTGTTCACCACAAACTAGTCTTGCTAAAGAATAAGCAACCTAGAGGCGATGAAAACAACACAAGATGGGCTAAGAGCTAAAGGAAAAGAGAGGTACCCCTACTTCTAGAAAGCACTATGACGAACTCATGTAGAGGAAGGTTATCGTAGAGAAGTTCATGGATTGGGATCTAATGAAGGACAATGGTATGGATGATAAAATTAGGGAGTATTATCTTGCTTGAATGTGAGAACAATTTTTCTCCATTATAAAGAATGTTTATGAGGAATTAACTATTCAGTTCTTATCTTTCTTTTAGTTTTGCATCTTGAAATGTTCTTAAAAGTTGACTATGAATTTTGATTTGAAATGAATGGGGAGCAAAAGCAAATAACTATGAGGTCGTCTTATGTAATTGTTTAGTGTTAAAGGCCTCCTTAATGGTCTATACTCGTCATTGTGTACTACATTGGATGATATCCCACTCTATGAGTGGAAGAAAGTTCAATACAAAGGTAGTCAATCTTTATGAAATTTTCCACATTTATAGCCTCATAGAGAAATATCCCATCAATGTAGGAGTCTTCGTGGTCTTTTATATAAAAAGGAAAACTAGATATTCTAGGATTAAAGCCATCTGTTATAGGGCATAAGTCACATGACTTCTTAAGAATATGAAGTTATTTTCAAGAGAGGAACTAATAGATGTGATGGGTAAATTTGTTCTATTCACTGATGGACCATTTTGATCTTAGAGATTACTCCGGAGCTTAAGACTCCTTAATCTTAGTAGATAGGAAGTGAGTAATCTACTACCATGCCATAACCATAGTATACCTTTCATGCATCTTCTTCTTCCATACCACATATTGCTTAGTTGGCCAATTAAGTGGCAAAGGAGAAAACGAATAATAAGAAATTCAAAAGTTTGTAATTGATGCTCTTAAAGTTGTGGCTTAATGTATGTAATCAAATTTGTTGGAATTTCCTCATTATTCCACTTCTCCTGAGAGTGATGATGTTGAGCCAGCTGCCCTTACTACCTAAAATATAGCCACTTTGACCTTCAGGAAGGCCTTAGCAGCATTAGAAGAAGCTTAAATGAGAAGCTTAGTGATGAAGAAGAAGATAGCGAAGGAGGAGATGATGATAGGGAGAGTGACGAAGAAATAGATGAAACTAGTAGAAAAGAGGAAGATTTTGATCAAGCTGATTGACTTTTTCTTCGTTTTTCATTTTTCTTTTGGTTAGCTATCGGTCAAAAGGATTTTCACAACTTTGGTGAAGATTTGAAGGATTATGAAGAAGTAGAAGCTAACACGACTCCAAGCATAGACGCTTATAGGTCATATTTACCCAAATTTCAATGGAGTTACATTAAGCTTGAACACAAGTTGGAACATGACCACATGTAAATCATTGGCAATTAATTTAGGTAATTTACTCAAGCTCAAAGGGTTATAATCATTTTAGTGCTAAAATCTATCCATGAAATTTGAACCACACTCACGTGTCATTCTTCATTTTATTAATTTAGTTGTATGTGATTATCTCATAATCGTAGTGATAATTGATGCAACTATATGTTGCCTTATTGGATTTGTCGATATTAGTAGACATAATGACATGTTTCTTTTGCATGCACCGTTTTGGCATTGTAGATTGACTTGATATTAAGTATCCATTTTCAATGGCAATGCTTGCTATAATGATAACAATTGATTTCCAAAGTCTTATAAACAAGCGTGTAATAGAGGATTTTGAAAACACGTTTTCCAAATCATCTTCCATACCCAACAACAATGACTTTCATTGTGATATCAGGTTTAAGGATTGCATTAAGGACTTATAAATTAGTTTGCCTATAATTTGTTATTGTAGCTTTTATCTAACTTCATAAGTCAATTGTCAAACTAAGCAAAGAAAGACCAACCAGTATCATCAATATCAAATTATCACTAATGTATTTTGGGTTAATAGCGATGCCTTACACATGTTACTATGTTACCAATATCCTTATTTCACAAACCTTAAAACATACAAAACCCTACATTTACTATAAGTTTAAGACTTCTATAAATTGAGTTAGGTATTATTTTTATAGTATTCTATTGGTAATTTTCCTAGAATATCATAATTAGTAAGCAAATTACACCATAAGAGATAATGCAAGGCTAAGTGCTCATACTCTTAATTTTGGCAATTTATATCTCATTTTTAGATTTTAGCAAGTTAGTACTTATACTTTTAAAATATGTGGGATTTAATGTCTCTGTAAAATGATATTTGATGAACATTATTTTGATGATAGAATAATGACTGATAAATATTTGTACTTTCAATTTTTGGGAATTTAATGTCACATCTTTAGATTTTGGCAAGTTTTGACCAAGTGTCTATTATTATCCCATCACAAAAATAAATTTTTATTAATTATTATTTTAATAGGGACACTTAATTGTACATATTGAGAAATTACAAGCATTAATTGCTAAAATTTAAAAATGAGACACTAAATCATAAAAATTTAAAAGTAGAGGTACTTCACCTGCCATTATTGCTACCACAAGATATCAATATTTAAGAGTAAGTTCCTTTAGGGCATTGACATTTTGAGTGGTTAAAAAAAGGAATCGACATTTTGCAAAGTGGACAAAATATGTTATTCAATTTTGAGGAAAATTAATAAAATACTATCTGTAAGTTGGTACCATAAATGAATTTTACAATATATTAATATCTTATTTGACTCACTTTACTAAACATTGATTCTTTTTCTTTAACCACTATAAATATTGATACCTTAAATGAACTTATCCTTAAAATATACCACATAATTATTTGTATCAAAACATAATTTTGACAGTGGGAGTGTCTTAAAGTTATGATTTTCTTGTGTTGTAGTGTGGTATTGTTGCTTCAATGAATTGTAGTTATTGTCTTGTGTATTATCGTATTGAATTGTTGTTCTAGGTGTAATTTGCACATTGCAAGTTGTTGTATTGTAGTTGTGCATTATGAAGTTGTATTGGATGTACACGTTAAGTGTTTGACAAAATTACCTAGAATGTAAAATCCATTTAATTTTATTTTTAGATACTAGAACTATTGTAATATTTTTGTTATTTGAGTATGTGTGTTGAATGTATAATTGTGGATTGAAATTGGAAGAGTAGTTGTTGTTGTGTCTTGGAACACGAAGTTGTGAGATTCCTATGATTTATGGTATACATATCACACATAGTAGTTGTTATTAAGCTATGTTGACGAGTCAATATGTTGAGTAGTAGAAAAGTATATGGGCCTAAAGAAGGTCAAAATAGTATCAGTTATTGTTAAAGGAATGGTGGGAGAAGATTTTGAAAGGCCTATTGACCAGCAATTGTAGACACTCACTTTAGTTGAAAGCAACCTAGTTTCAATCGTATAACAGTTGTAACTAGGGTAACATATTGATGTTGCAAAAAAAGAGGAATTAAGATTCTACCTTAGTGGCTGACTCAAGTAGGAAATTTTTTTGTTTCAAATCAAGGATAGTCCTATTAATATGACTTTTAAGGTTATGGTTTAGTAATTGACATTTGAAGTTGTTGGTCATCCATGTTTATATGAATTTAGTTATAATAAAGAGGTGAAGCGAGTAATATGACAATCAAGCATACCCTTTTTTATTATAAAGCTCCATGAGAAGATTCATTATAACGTAGTAAACATTGATGATTTCCATGTTTGCTTACGAGACATGGCTGTCATTATATTAGGCAATTCAAAAACTATCAAACCATACTTATTTTCTTGCTAAAGAGCAAAAGGAGCTACTTATAGCACCTTTAGCGAAAATCAAAGACATCTTGGAGATTGTTAAATCTTTAATATAGCAATAGAGGATAAGGAAGTAAGCAACTGAGGAGATGACTGACTTGACTTACGAAGCTAATTTTCACAAACTATCGCTAAAGTATCGGATAGTAAAGAAAAAGATCTACTAGAGGGTCATGTAGAGGATGTTCAAGCGGCTATCCACATAACTATTGATGTTCCTAATAAGAGCTTACAAGATGATCATGTGAAGGTAATGGTTGTCATAAGTGGTGTGAATTGTAGTTTCAAAGTTAATCTATATATTTTAGTGTTGGTAAGAGATGGAAATGAGCTATAGATTGATCTTCCAATGCTTAGATTGGTACTACTTCCACTTTCACCAAAAACTACTAAGAGTCTCACATATTCTTATATTCATGATTTACCTTTTCATACCCTATATGTCCAATCATTGATTGGGTTACATAGTTTTGGAGGCTACTATGACTGTACTTCCACCATGAAGTCAAATGAGATCCTTTTGGTATGCATTAAAGTCTCATTGAATGATATATTGGAGGAGTGTTTGGTTCTTGCGTTGTATTATAAGGTAGGTAGTGATGTATAGTTAGCATACGATTAATATGGTTACTACTAGAGGACTTTAGTCGCTATGAAGTTGTATATCATTGCATACTCTTATTTTTAGAATGACAAGTGACCTTTTATTGTTGAATTGTTCTACTATTATGGCATCTACTATTATTTATGGTTTAGCTAATTGTTGTTGTTTTGGTGTCATGATGGATGGATAATACTTATATGGTAAATATTTGTATTATGTTGAAAATTTTATGTTCTAAGAAGTTTCTTGAAGTAATTACTTATGAGAAAAATCATCCTTGTGAGTCTTAATATGCACTTTTAAACATATTGCATTAATATCTTACATCAACACTTCTTGCTCTTGCCAAAGGTGGTGCTTGGATTGATTGCAATTCCTACAAGGTTGCTCATGGCCTAGATATCGAATGTACTTTGTGAATACTACAATACCCCCTCTCTAGAACCTACTTTTAAAATAATTGAACATTATGGTATTAGTGAGGATAAATTATGAACTTCCTAATGAAATTGTTCTACTTATGTGAAGGATTATAATAATTGTTGGTGTTTACTACTTTGCTAGCTTCTTTTAAATGTATAGTGGATTAGTGAGTGTTTCTAGGGTTGGTATGAGAGAGGTAATGACAAGTTAAACTTCTTATATGCATTAGTGTGGACATTTTGGAGAGCTGACATTCTATAACTTAGACTATGTTTTACATGGGGCTATAGTGGAGGAGAGCTTAATTGCGTTTGTGCAGGAGACTAACTCATGTGATGAGATATGGTTTACTAGTCTATAGACAAGTTATGTGACTCTATCTATTTGTCATTTTGCATTGAACCTTAAGTCTGTAGTTATGGAAGGTGTAAGGCCTATGAAAACACATATGAGTACTTGTAAAGAGCTATATGACTGCTTTAGGAAATTACTTTTCAATGAAATGGAATGCTATAGGAGTGTCTATATAGAGTAGTTGTAGTAACGAATATGGTAGTTGATGGGAATCAGGTCACTCAGATTATAGGACCAATCACCAGAGGCGAGCACGAGGATTTTAGAATCTTACATTTCGGATTTAGTTAGGCAATTTATAGTCAGATGAGGCTCATTTGATTGATGTTCCATCAGTATATTGCAATTTCAATAAACTCCAGTTGTCTGTGCTTCAGAAAGACGAGCAAATGAAGGCTGGAGCGAATTGCATAAAAGGCTGGTGGCTTAGCACATAAGCTACCTCCAAGGCTGGTGGCTTTTATCTTTAGGCCAGCGGCGTTTCTTTCTTTACATTCAAGGGCGTCAGTGCTTATTTTAGGCCAACGGCTTTTGTAGTTGAACTAAACTTTCTTTATATTTTTCAATAGTTTTTGTTAGCTTTTGTCCTTGTTTTAGGGTTTCTCTATAAATACCCTTTTATGTACAAAGACTTATTACGTTTTGATGGTTTATGAATGTAATGGAGGTTTTCCTCTAAATTCTCTCACTCTTATTAATCTGTGTGATTGTGGCGAGTGACGATATCAATTCTTCCTGTAAGTCATATTAGTGAGATTGTACTAGGGCTATTCCTTCGCTAGTGAGTAATATCTGGTAAGGGTTTAGACGATTATCTTTACTATTTATTGTTTACTTTTTGGTTGTGAGTTAGAGTTTGCGATTGATTAGATTGTGTGATTAGTGAATCAAATTGCTAGTAATTGATTGTCTAGTAGATTACACCTTAGTCATATCATAATTTTCTATATCAAAGCACAATTTCGATGAAAGGGAAAGTGGTAATTTTCACGCTCCGAAGGGTACCCTAAACATGGCAGTCCACCACGTACGGTATTAAAGCTTAAGAATGACTTCCCGAAGTCATGCAAAAGTTTCAACACCATATGTAAGGCGTCTATCACAACAATAGGAGACATCGGTGGGATGTATAGTTCAAGATAGTAAATACAGCATACAAAAATTCTAGATAACCATCTCATTTCAATATTATAAGAATGTAATCCTTACATTATCTTAGGAGCTTTTTCCCTATAAATTTCCAAACAATCACAATATTGTCTTAGTTTTTCACATCAGGAAACAATAGTAACACAACAGATATTAAATGATATTTAACCTAAGATCTTAAAAGATTTCCAGAAGCTTTCCAAAACATAATCCCACTCGAGTATATGAAGTCTTCGGGCATAAAAGATATAGTCCTGTTACAATAAAGGTCAATCGGAGTATAAGTATAACTAACTTAGAGAGAATATTCCTGAATCAATTAAACAAGCATTTGAATGCATCAAGCAAGTGATCAACCAATACATGTGATCTACCGGAAATCATATATTTGAATGGATTTACCCCTCCATTCAGGGTTAGGTGTTTCAGGCTTTTTAAAACCCATCTTAAAATCCAACTTATGTAGTTTATTTCAGGTGCCTACTGTAAACTCTCAAATTTTTTGGAATCAGTTTAAGCTTAAACCCTAACCAGAAGTCAACGGAGCTCTAAAGGCCAACAAAATCCTAGTTAGACATGATAGCTCAAAGTCCGGCACTCCTGAATAAGAAACTCGATGAGAATAAGTAGAAGTTTAAAATGTAGAATAGTGCGGAAATAACTAAGGCAACATAAAAAGATCAGATTAGTGAACCGCAACTCGTTTTGAACCTGATTGCACATGATTCTTGAAAAACGTGTCTGAAACCCCGAAATAGTAAAAATATTTCGAATATACCGTTAGACTCGTAAAAATATAAGATTTTCAAAAATATCAATTTCATAATTTTTCGGTAAGTAAAAATAACAGATATCGCATTTATATGCGTATTTCTTTCTTACCACCGGTACTTTATTAGTCATATCTACTTTACATACACTATTCATTACTATCTATACTATTCTTTATCTCTACTTTTTCCTACACCTACTCTTACACACTCAATAACCATAACCTTTACTTTTTACCTTTCTCATAACTTTATTTCACATTTTATCTATTACATCTTTATCTAAAAATAAAAAAAATAAATCTCTTCCCCCTTCTTAGTACATGAACGGCGCCCCCTCCTCTCCCTCAATTTGTTTTTTTTTTTTTATTTTAATTATACAAAAATCACTCCATATTTTCCTATAAATACCCCCCTCCTCTTTCACTTCTTTCACACTACTACTACCTATAAGTTTCTTACTAAAACTCTCTCAAAAGTCTCTCCAACTACATCCCAAAACTCTCTCAAATAATTCCAAAACAACTTCTACCAACAACTAAAACCCATATCCACATACTACCACCAAAATTTTCTTTAGGTAACTATCTTATATTATTTCTTCTTCTTCATGTAATGTAACTTTACATGACCATAGTGTGAGTTTCCAAAGACTACAAGTTATGGAAGCTACATTATGTTCATGTATTGTTCTTGTTCATAAAAAATCTATTTATGTTTATGTTATTATTTTTGTTCATATTATTGTTATTATATCTAAATATTATTATCTATATATATATATACATATTCTTTAGAGCATATAAGCTCACTTGCAATTTATTTATTTTATACAATGCAATTTATTTATTTATTCCATTGTGATTTATTTACTTATTCCTTGTTATTTTAAGACTAGTATCTAGTCTTAGACTTGTCCTCATCAAGTCAAAATAAGTTTTTCTTTTTATTTGGGACTAGTCTACTTCTTAGTCCCGGGAGCCTTGAAAAAGTTAAGACTCCAATACTTGACTTTATTATTTATGTTATTTTTGTTTACTATTATTCTCATAAATCATGTTCATTTAGATTGTTGTCCAAAATTTTCAATTTCTCAAAATAATTAAACAAAAGAAGTGATGCGATCTATAGAACCCTAGGTATATTAAACCTAGAACCCTATAACCGTAAGGGAATCAAATCCCCAAAGGACCGTCTTGAACAAGCAATCATTCACCGGAACTAGACCCCAATCGAACCTGTCAATTGAAACCTAAGTTATCAAGGAAGAATTCCCTCAACCGTTTAGATTGAAGAAATCAAAGAGAGTTCTTTTGCAAAGAACCAAAGAGAGAGTTTTTCCTCAAAGAAGATTAATTTCATTTCAATATTGTCAAAATCTTATTTCTATATTTCATACTAGCCTTAATATATAGGCTATTACAAGGCAGTTACGTAACTGAAAAATCATAATTGTGGCAGTTACGTAACTGATAACGTAACTGAAGAAAAAACATAATCACGGTTACAATATTTGAAATATACTATTTTAACTTGAAACATTTAAACTATCAAAAAAAATATCCCTAAAAATACAATGACGCCATCCAATCCTCATCAAGAAGATTTTGTCACTTAGAAATAAGTTTATGTAAAGTAGAAAATCTATGAGTTAACAAAAATAAACTCATTCCCTTTCAAGTTACAAAAAGAACTTACTATAATTTTAGAAACTACTTTTACTTTGGAAAGCTACTTAAAACCTTTATTATTCCACTTTGTTTTTCAAAATAAAATAATTACAATAATGATTTTTATGAAAAAGATAAACAAGATGAAAGGCTAAGGAATTTTCAAATAAAGACCTTTACAAACAAATAAGCAAAGAAAATTGTATAGAAAAAATAAATAGGAAAAGTGGTACTAATATAAGAGAACTTAGAAAATAGAAAATTGTATTTTCAAAAAGTACTTGGGAAACATAATAAAACCAACATGAAGTATTTTTGGAAGAACAAAAGGAAACAAGATATTCGTTTCAAGAAATTTACAAATCGATTTTTGTAAACTATATTTTTATTACAACTTCAAACCAACATTGTTTTACTCAAGAAATATAATTGGACAACAAAACACTTAAGCATGCTTAAATATGAGTTATATAGTTATAAAAGAGAAATTTTCAACTATATAGATAACTAAGTATTTATCAAGCAAGATTTGAATGGATGAACCCAAGTTGTTTTTAAGTTGGAAAATTCGTGGTGAATTTCATCACCACTGTTTCAGGGCTTAAATGGTTTAGTTTGACAAAAGTAGTTTTAGAAATGAATAGATCTTTTCGAGTAGGTAGAAATCGGTATATTATATATGCGATTCCGAGTTAAAATGACCAAGTTATGGCCATTTTAAATTGAAACTTTCCTTTATATGAACTTTAACGTTCTTTTGACATTGTTTTGTCAAAATCCAAGAAAATCATCAAGGAATGCTCATTGTGGGTATTTTCTTTGGCTAGGTGACCCCGAGGAAGGACTCCTTTATCCCAAAGATTATTACAATTAAGTGGAGTGTGTGAACGACTCACCTGCATAGAGGAATAGTCAACATGGCGTCATGAGTTTATTTTCTTAAAATGCTATACTTGTTGTGCTTGTAAATTAGTTGCATTAGAATTAGGAAAAGATAAATCGATATGTATGTAAAATAATTCTTTGAAAGAATCCTAAGAATATCGGAGCCGAAATTGATTTAAATGCTTGTTTTAGTATTACCTTTTATTTGTATGAAATTCCTTGATCGCCTTAAATTCAATAATAATTATGCTATGACATCATAAATAAATGAATTCATGCATACCACGAAGTGAGTCACATTGCATATGGGTTATTATCCTTGGGTGAGAAGGATAGTAGGCTCATGTCGAAAGCAATACTTGGCGGAGTATCCGAAAGTGATTGCTTGGCGGCTTAAGGGAAATGCTTGGCGAAAAATCTGAAAGCAAGGTCAATTCAAGTAGATTCGGAATCTTGATGATGAGTGCTCGTGAGCATAAAACTTTTAACTAAAACTACTTAATTTGAGGTTAAGTATCACCAAATCCCGAATGGAGGGCGCAAATCCATTCAACATATAGTTCCCGGAAAACTATATGCCTTGTTTGCCCATGTGTATGATTGCATCCCATTTGTTTGCTTAATTAACTTGTTTGAAACTTTGTTAAAAGAAGTTATTTATGGAAATAATTCTCACTAAGCCTGTTAGCTTATACCCCCATAGATATCTTTTGCAGTTTCCCTATTTATGGTTAAAGCCACGAGGACCTTGCGGGCAGGTAATTTCTTTTTGGATAAAGGGAATTCTAGATGAAGTTTAGTAGTAGAAATAATGTATAAATATCTTGTAATAGAATAGTGATCATGGGAAATGTCCCTAAGTTTCTAAAACTATTGATATGAATAAATGTTTATTATGAATCCTCTTTTCTTAATATGTTATTATATCTTCTTAAACTTCATAATTCCATGTACGGTCCTCTAAAATTGTGAGAGCACGCCTTACACTTAATATCAAAACTTTTGGGAGTGGCTAAGGTTGTCATACTTAAGCTTTAATATTGAGTGTGGCGGACTGTTACGTTTAGGGTACCCATTGGGGCGTGACACCTACTCACCCATCTTGAAATAGTTCTTTCAGGCTCCTAATCGCCCATCTCGTAGATTTATGGCTACTGCAAACCCGACTACTATATCTTGTCCCATCAAGTACAGTAGCTCATGACATGAAACTAACTACATGATATGCATGAATCAATTAATATAACTCATAATATATTATTAGAGTAATTTAAAGGTGATCACAAAATTTGCATGTACTCTAACATAATAATAGTAAGACACAAGTTAATTAACAACGATTCATGTCTCGATATGCTTAGCATTCTTTCAACCAATATTATCATACATAATTCATTTTCATCTTTCCTACTTCTGGTGCCTCTAGCTACAAGTACAACTAAGTACGAAAAAGGTAGGAAATAAACTCATTTGGCCATGCAGACACTTCTTTCTTATGGAGGAGTCGATCGGAATTTCCACTAATCGAAATAATTATCCGGATATGAATACTCTTCCTCAGGATTACCTAATCAAGAAGAATACCCATAATGAGTATTTCTTATTGATTCTATGGTACTTATCATAAGATCGTTAAAATTCGTATAGAAGATAATTCTAACTTAAAATGGCAATAACTTGGTCATTTTAACTCGGAATTGCGCAAATAATATACCGTTTTCTACCTACTTGAAAAGATCTATCCATTTCTAAGGTTATATTTGTCATAAAAAGCCATTCGAGTTGGAAAATACTACGATACAGAATAGTTACGAATTTATAGTTTACAAAATATGATTTTTCCAAACTTTTATTTACTAAAAAATCTTTAAGCAAAATATATGGATATTTATATATAGTGGAAAAATCCTTTGAACATATATAGGCACTCATATTGTATGCATGGTTTTTTTAGTGTTGTCTCAAAATTGATATTTCATAAACAATTTTGTCTTTGATGGTGTTAAAAGATAAAACTTTTGAGAATTTTTCCTTTTTGAATTGTTAGAAGGACAAAATAATTCCATTTCCTATCTTTTCAAAAGTAAATTAATTTTAAAAATTTGGTTCCTTAAGTTATCTACTAACTTTATTTCTAGTGATTGAAAAATAAGCTTTTCAAAATATCCTTTAAGTTTTTGATGTGGTCAAATATTTGGAGTGGTGTTAAATGTATGTTTCCCTCTTATTTTTATATTCCTTTTCCTTCTTTGGGAAATAAGTGCACCTTTAAAACTTTAATTTCTTGGCAAACTTTATTTTTCTAAGTTGGTTTCTAAAATAATGAGTTGGTTTTACGTTAGTTTGAAAAACTTGTTTTATTATTACTATTTGTCAAGTGATAGAATAATTCCTTTAAGTAAGTTTATAAGAAAAGCTTTCTTAATAAAGAATTGTTAACATTATAACTTAGCAAAAATTTCATTTTAATTTTGAAAAGAGAATAACAATATGAAATTTAAGTTTTAAAGAAACTTTCTTAGTATGTGATTTTCAAAGTCTATAATGAATCTATTTAAGTTTTATAAAAGATATGCTTGAGTTAAAATCTTAATTTCAAAGCTAAACATTTTAGCTTTATGGAGTATTTAGTTTTGATTTATAAAAGAAATGAGTTCTTTTTATTATTTTGAAGAAATCTACATTACTACTTCTTCTAGAATTTATGATTAGCTTATCCTTTGAAAAGAATCTATTAAAAAGAAAACTTAGATTTTTTATTGAAAATCCCTTTAAGAAATCTAGTTTACTTTTTTTTTTTTATTTAAGAAAGAACTCATTTTTATTTTAATACAACAACATTTTAATCATGCATGAATATGTAGCAATATAAAAGTAAAGATAATACATAATAAGATAGAAAGAAATACTTGTAAGTACATAAACATAATAAAATAGTCAAGCATTGGGAACATTAGCTTCATCAAGGTATCCCGATCATGTATTGGGAACCTTAACTTCATCAAGGTAACTTGGGACTAAGAATAGACTAGTCCCAAAAGAAAAAAGAAAAAGAAAAGAAAGAAAATTGTTTTGACTTGATATGAATAAGTGTAAGACTAAAAAGACTAGTCTTAATAAATTGCATAAAACAAGAAAATAAATAAATTGCAAGACATGAAAATAAATAAATAACAAATAAGCTTATATGCTGTAAATAAATATATATACATAATACTATATTGAATTTAGATTAGAGCAAAAATAATAATAACAATAATAACAACAACATATTGTAAAATATGAACATGAACAAAAATAAAATATGAACATATTGTTGCTTTTTTAACTCATATGAGTCTAAGAAACATACACTAAGCTCATGCTAAGTTGTATGAACATGATAAAAAATATAGGTAGGATTTTTATCTAAGGTTTAATAGAGGACTTGAAAAGAGATGAATGGGTAGTGTGTTTGTTATTTTCTTCTTGAAGTTGTAGGGAATGGTAGAGAGCATTTTGAAAGAGATTTGTTGGAGAGAGGTTTTGAGAGAGAATTTTGGTAGAGTTTTATTATGTAAAGTGGATGTGTAAAAGAATAAAGGAGGAAGGGGGTATCTATAGATTTTTTGGAGTGAATTTTTGATGTAATAAAATAAATTGAAAAGAAATTAATATAGAGAAAGAGAGAGGGAGGCCGACACAAATAAGGAAGAGAGAGAGAGAGGATATTTTGTTTGTTTTGTAATTTTTGTAAAAAAAAATAAATAATGTGTAAAGTTTGATGTGAATAAAGTTATATTGAAAATGTAAAAAGTAAGAAAATAGGTATGTAGGTAGTAAGAAAAGGTGTAAGAAAAAGTAGAGATAGTGAAATAGTAATGAATGGTAGGAATAGTACTATGAATAGTAGACTAAATATATAAAATATCGATAGTAATAAAAATATGCGTAAACGAGCTATATCTATTATTTTTAGTTACCGAAAAATTGTAAAACTGATATTTTTAAAATCCTTGTTTAATTACGAGTCTTTTGGTGTTATTGGAATATTTTTATTACTTCGAGCTCCGAGACACGCTTTTCAAGAACTAATCCTGTTTGAGTCCGAAGGACACTCAAAATTTGTGAATCTGATATTTTTATATTACCCTATATTATTACGAACTATTAAAAGCCATTAACTCAATTTCATTTTCTAGGGTTTTAGAACGCGGGATTGCCGGAGTTGAAATTGTTCAATTGTCTTGAGTTTTGTTGACTTTTGAAACTCCGGTTTGACTAGGGTTAAGGTTTAATCCAACTTTACCCTAGAAATTGAGGGGTTTATATCAGGGATCAAATAGGTAGATCTTCTCATGTTTGGGTTTTCGAATCGAACGATTATTGAACTTTCTATATTTTTTTTGAAGATTCTCTTATGAAATCCTATGATCAAAATTTGCTTAAGGTTCGGTTTCAACTTGGGCCAGACTTTAGGGTTTCGATTTGGTATTCCAAAACCATTCTCAAAAAATTCAGGGGCTTACAATAATTGTTAGAGTTTTGAGCTTTGTTATTGAATTTTGAGTTATTCTATCAGTTGTGAATTATTGGTGGGATTATTGCTGGTTGTTGCTGAGGCTTTTGAAATTAAGGTTTGTGACTGAGATTGATTTTGCGTTTGAAGATTTATGAAATTAGGGATTGTAATCATGTTGAATGACTGTATGAATGGGAATGATGTTAATAGTCAGGTTGGTGGAGGTCAGGGTCATCGCATTGCAGGTGATGGGAGATCCATAGAAGATCAACTATAGGAATTGCGTATTATGATGGCTAATCTTTCCACACAAGTAGGACAGATAGCAGCAGGTCAGCTACCATGGGTTAATCCACAGGTACCACCCCCAGCTGTTAATCAATGGGTAATACCTCCGATTGTTATTAAAGGAGTTATAATGGAAGAAGTAGGAGGAGGAGTTAATAGGGGAAGAAGATATAGAGGGGATGTTATTTATCGAGAAGGGAGAGGAGACAATTTTGATGATGATTATTATTATAACCGTAAGTTTCGACTGCCTAGAGGCTTAGAATATGTGAAATTGCAGATGCCTTCATATACTGGAAGTAGTTCTGCTGATGATTACTTAGATTGGGAGAATAAGTAGAAGGTCTGTTTGAGTGCTATGACATTAATGAACATACTAGAGTCCGATTAGTTGCTATTGAATTCACAGGATATGCTGCCTTGTGGTGGAAAAATCTTATTGCTAGTTGAAGGAGGGATGGTGAAGCCGATATTAGAACATGGCAGGATATGAAAAGAATCTCGAGGCAAAGTTTTGTTCCTGAGCATTATAGGCATGAGCTTTTCATGCGCCTTTAAACGTTGAGGCAAGGGGGAAAAACAAGTGATGAGTTTGTCTAAGAATTTGAAACTCTGATGATTCTTTGTGGTACTGTTAAGCATCCCGAGCAAACAATGGCATGTATTGTTATGGGCTTGAAATATGAAATTGCTTGCATTATTGAGTTGTCGCAATATAGCACTCTTAAGGAAGACATCCAATTAACACTGAAAGTTGAGAGGTAGTGACGTAAAAATCCTTACAAGACAACTAATAGCAGGTATGGTTCTTCTATCAAATCTTATAATTCTGATAGTAAGAATGTGGATAAAGGAGGATCTAGTAAGAATGTTGATAAGAGTATTGCTGATGTGGATGCGAAAGGGGAGAGAAATGTTATAGACAAAGGTAAAGTAGTGTATGGTGTTGACAATAAGAAAGATGTAATCGGTTCATCAGGTAGTAAAATCCGCCAAATTAAGTGTTTCAAATGCTTAGGCATGGGACATATTGCGGCTCAGTGTCCAAATCGACGGGAGATAGGGGTGTGCAAAAAAACCGAATGTTTAGGATAACCGAACCGAAACCGAAAAAGCAATCCGAAAAAAACGGTTAACCGATCCATCGGTTTCGGTTTAGGATTAGCATTTTTAATTTTTTGGGTTTTCGGTTTCGGTTTCGGTTTTTAGATTCTAGAAATCGATGGATTCGGTTAACCGATCCGTAATTATAAATATATATAATTTATAATATACCCATATGATTATTTTTTAGTATTATCAATATGAATTATGTTAAATGAATGATTCATATAAGAAAAAACAAATGCATATATGTTTGAAAATTGGAATGGTGGTGTTTGATTGAGATTTTGTGTTAAGCTCAATTAATCAAGGTTGATAAGAATGTATGAGTGAAAAGCTATCATGATGATTATATTGATGGAACCTATATATATTAACAACTATTTTATATGTCTTATATTCTTAATTTATAGTTTTTAATATAATTATACAAAAAAATACTCTAATTTTTTTACGGACATATTGAAAAATATGATTAACTACAAAATCTGTATAACCATAATGCTAAACAGTTAAAAACCGAAAACTGAAAAAATTAACCGAAAGAAACGGTTAACCGTTAAGGTGGTTAACCGTTCATAATGGATCGGTTTAGGATCAGGATATTGAAAATCCGATTATTACGGTTAGGATAAAAAAATAGGGCCACGGACCGGTTAACCGAACCGTGAACACCCCTAACGGGAGATGGCTATTATGGAAGTGGAGAGCGAAAATAAAGAGAAGGAAGAGGTTGTAGGTGAACCTAGAGATTTATCGGTGGTATTAGATGAGTATCATGGGGATATAGATGCCGAGATGTATGAAGACAGAGGGAATGATGAGTATTTGTCTATAAATGTGTTGCGACGAGTGATGATTGTTGTTCCTTCTACTAAGGAAGAACAAAGAGAGAGTCTGTTTCATATCTCTTGTAGGGTCAAAGGTAATCTCTATGCTCTCATTATTGATGGGGGGAGTTTCACTAATGTAGTAGCTACGTCTCTTGTTGAAAAGCTGAAGTTGGCTACAACTCAACATCTTAAGCCTTTTAAATTCCATTGGTTGAATGAGCAAGGGAATTTTCACATGACTCGGAGAGCTATGGTTCCATTTAGCATTGGAGAGATGTATCATGATGAAATCGTCTATGATATATTACCGATGTGTGCTTCTCATATACTACTTGGAAGACCATGGTTGTTTGACAGGAGGGTGTTACATGATGGATTTAGAAACACATATGTCTTCCAGAAAGATGGTAAGGGGATTGTATTGAATCCTATGACACCAGCTAAAGTGCAAGAGGCACAGAAACAACTTAGTAGGGTCACTAAGAAGAAAGCCTTATTTGTGGGGCAAAAGGAGATCGAGGAGGTTATTCGGGATGAGAGTCCCTTATATTTATTGCAGGTCAGGTATTTGTTGGAAGTTGAAGGTCAAGAGTAAGTGCCTTTTGCTGTGAAGTAGTTGTTGGAGGAGTTTGTTGATGTCTTTCCTGAGGATTTACCTATAGGATTACCACCCATGAAGGGCATTGAGCATGCTATTGATTTACAGCTAGGAGGGTTTGCCAAATAGGCCTGCATATCGAATGAATCCTGATGAAACTAAAGAGTTGAAGAGACAGGTGGATGAGTTAGTGGAGCATGGTTTTGTTAGAGAGAGTACTAGTCCTTGTACTGTTCCTGCACTTCTAGTCCTAAAGAAGGATAGTACGTGGCACATGTGCATCAACAGTCAAACTATCAATAAAATCACCATTAAGTATAGACATCCTATTCCCAAGCTTGATGATATGTTAGATGAACTTAATGGAGCCTATATCTTCTTTAACGTAGATCTTAAGAGTGGTTATAACCAGATATGTATGAGGGTAGGAGACGAATGGAAAACCGCTTTTAAGACACGATGCGACTTATATGAGTGGATGGTTATGCCATTTGGCCTGACCAATGCACCCAGCACATTCATGCATATGATGAATCTTGTTTTGAAAGACTTCTTGGACAGGTTTGTCATTGTTTATTTTGATGACATTTTGACATATAGTTGTGATTTGGATAGCCATTTAGATTATCTGCAAGCAATCTTTTCAATATTCGAGATTAGAAATTGTATGGCAATCTTAAGAAATGTTCTTTCTGTCAACCAGAGGTAAATTTTTTAGGGTATGTAGTTTATGGTTCAAGTGTATGGGTTGATAGGGAGAAGATTAAAGCTATAGTAGAATGGCCTACACCACAACCAGTAGCTAACGTGAGGAGTTTTCATGGGCTAGCTTCATTCTACAAGAGGTTTGTTAGGAACTTCAGTAGTATTGTGTGTGTTGACGGAATTGACTAAGAAGAATGTGGCTTTTGTGTGGGGAGAGTAAGCTCAAAGAAGTTTCGAGGAGATTAAGAGTTGATTGACGAATGCTCTAGTGTTGGCTTTGCCTGACTTTGACAAGACTTTGAATTGGAGTTTGATGCATTAAGGGTCAGGATTAGAGCAATATTGATGCAGGATAGGCATCCTATTGCCTATTCATTGAGAAATTGAGTGGGGCACCACTGAATTATTCTGTGTACGATAAAAAAATTTTACTCCTTAGTGCGTGCTTTGATGACTTAGCAGCATTACCTTCTTCCTAAGGAGTTCATTACTTATACAGACCATGAGTCCTTCAAACATTTCAGGGGACAACAACGACTATCGAAGCGATAGGCAAAGTGGGTGGAATTCTTAGAAAGCTTTGCTTATGTCATCAAGTATAAGAAGGGTAACACTAATGTCATTGCAGACGCTTTCTTTCGCAGGTATGCACTTATCACATCTCTCCAGTCAAAATTGCTTAGGTTTGAGCTGATGAAAGATCAATATTCTGCTAATGATTATTTTAAATTGATTGTTGAGCAATGTTCTAGGGGTGAAGTAGTGGATGGTTTTTATGTTGTGGCTGGATTTCTATATAAGGTCGGCAAAATTTGTATACCTACTGGTTTTGTTAGCGAATTGTTGGTGAAAGAGGCTCACGCTAGAGGATTATCAGGACACTTTGGAGTTATTAAAGGAACATTTTTACTAACAGGGTATGTTGAAAGACATTCACAAGGTGCTAGAGCAGTATGTAGTATGTAAGAAGGCTAAAAGTAGGAAGGAGTCTTATGGTGAGTACATGCCATTACCCACAGCCATGGATTGATCTGAGTATTGATTTTGTCTTGGGTCTTCCTAGGACGCAGAAGGGAAGGATTCTGTCATGGTGGACAATTTTAGCAAGATGTCATACTTTGTGCCTTGTCACAAAACAGATGATGCTCTTTATATTACTAACCTTTTTGTACAGGAAATTATTCGATTGCATGGCGTGCCTCATAGTATTATTTCTAACAGAGATACTAAGTTCCTCAGTTTCTTCTGGAGGACACTTTGGAAGTGGCTTGTTACCAAGCTTATGTACAACACACCTTGTCACCCACATATGGATGGCCAGACGAAAGTTGTCAACCGGCAAGAATCTTACTGATTGGAACTTGTGTCTCCTTATTGTTGAGTTTTCTTACAATAGGTCGAATCATAGTTTAACCGGTAAGTCTCCCTTTAAAGTTGTGTATGGCTTCAATCCATCTCTACCTATGGATTTGATAGCTAAACCAGCAGCAAAGGAAGAAAGCTTGAGCAAAGTGGAGCGATCTCAGTGAATTCAGAAGATTCATCAAAAGGTAGTTGAGCATCTTAAAAAGACCCAAGAGCAGCAGGTGATTTAGGGAAACAAGCATCGGAAAGCTAGATCATTCAATTCAAGGGATCTAGTATGGATTCATCTCAGCAAAGATAGGTTTCCTAACAAAAGATCTCAAAAGCTATCTCCCAGGGTAGATGGACTGTTCATAATACTGGAGAAGATCAGCAACAATGCCTATAGATTATAATTACCAAGAGAATATAGCGTTTTCGCTAATTCAACATCTCAGATCCTTCATTATACATTCCAGAGGATTTTCATGAAGACCTATTAGATTTGAGGGAAAATCTTCCAAAGGCTCGAGGAGATGATGGGAATCAGGTCACTCAGATTACAGGACCAATCACTACAGGCTGAGCACAAGGATCACAGAATCTTACATTGCGGATTTTGTTAGGCAATTTAGAGTCAAACGAAGCTCATTTGATTGATGTTCCATTAGTATATTGCAATTTCAATAAAATCCAGTTGTCTATGCTTTAGAAAGACGAACAAATGAAGGCTAGCGTGAATTGCATGAAAGGCTAGGGGCTTAGCACATAAGCTGCCTCCAAGGCAGGTGGCTTTTACCTATAGGCCGACGGCATCCCACAAAAGGCTAGCAGCATTTCTTTCTTTGCATTCAAGGCTTGTAGTGCTTATTTTAGGCCGGCGACTTTTGTAGTTGAACCGAACTTTCTTTACATTTTTCAATAGTTTTATTAGCTTTTGTCCTTGTTTTAAGGTTTCTCTATAAATACCCTTTTATGTACAAAGACTCATTAGTTTTTTATGGTTTATGAATGCAATGGAGGTTTTCCTCTGAATTCGCTTACTCTTATCAATTTGTGTGATTGTCGTGAGTGACGGTATCGATTCTTGTTGTGAGTCATATTAGTGAGATTGTATTAGGGCTATTCCTTGCTAGTGAGTAATAACTGGTAAGGGTTTAGATAGTTATCTTTACTATTCATTGTTTGCTTTTTGGTTGTGAGTTGGAGTTTGCGACTTGGAGTTTGTGACAGATTGGACTGTGTGATTCGTGGATCAAATTGCTAGTAATTGATTGTCTAGTGGATTACACCTTAGGCACATCAGTAGTAAAGATACATGATGAGCTAATGGATCTTGACATTGTTTACCACTTCCGTCAAGAGGAATCATTATTGTACGATTCACTTAAGCCACTCAACGATGTGCTATCACTTCGACATTTACACTCTATAGTCTATATTACTAATTAATATAATTAATCCAATACAAGATGAGTTAGAAGACCATCAATTTTGCTGACTGCTATGTTAGTGATGAGCTTCAACGGGCTTCCTAAAGGCCCTTACATTCGAGCTACTACTATATACTTAAAACCAACCAAGTACCACGTATATAAAGACCCAACACATATATAATCAAAACTTTATATGCCAAGTCCTCAACCACAAAAAATATATGAAGATATTATACATAAGGTTTTCCATAAAGAAAGGATTTTATGGAATTGCTTGATTAACCTATTAAGATATAAAAGCTTTGCAAAAAATACTCAATCAAGAGTCGATAACCTTATATAAATACATATGATAGTACCTATATACATGGAACTTTTAAGGTTACAAAATCAAACTTGAAATACGTATGCTAGAAAACTTAGTTGCGTAATATTACAAAATATAGGCTTTTAAGGAAGCCTTGGTCTATGCTATTACATTTCAAAAATAAGGTCTTGCTTTTTGTCTTTCCAAGAAAACAAAGTGGAATAGCCTATCTCCCTAATCATCCCACCCATCTAGAAATGCTTCCCAATCAATTCCATATCCCAAGTCATCGTAATACTTATCATCATCATTCACTGTAGAAGGAAAAGTGAGCTAGGGGGCCCAGTACACAGCAATACAAATAAATAACAAGGTGGCACACTATCCTAACTAATGCAATGCAAAAAATAATAGGATTAATTATCTTTATTCAAATAAAACAATTCAACACTGAAGTATTCAAACTCCAATCCTTGAGAATTCGGGATCTTAAGTAACAACAACTACTGAAGGGATTGATATGATATAAGCAACCCAAATACTTATATCTCCTACATAACTTTGCAAATAATAATCCTACCTAGGATTTATAGCCGTTACTCAACTTTACTTAACTTAATCCATAATACCATCTAGTTCAGTCATCCTCATAAACGTGATCTAAATCATATTATGTTTTCTTAAGAATAAGCAAACGTTACACCGATACAATTCCTCTTATCAATTCCTGCTGAGTCACTTATGAAAGTCATTGCATCATGACAAGAGTGGCTTAAGCACCTAAACTATCATGTCTACCTCGTTAACAGGGTTGTCGTTTCTTGAACTGGATTCAACGACACATGCAAACATCACCATGGGGGTGGTTTTGAACCGCGAACCGCCCTTAACCGTCTCCGGCGGTTCCGTACCCGAAAACTGCCTCATCGGGGATGGTTATGAACCATCGAAGGACCCGCCAGTTCTTAGTGGTTCGTCCACGCGGAGCCAGCGGTTCCACCGTTTCTGACCTGCCATTAAAAAAAAAAAAACCACACACACACAAACGCGCACATACAGAATGATTTTGGTGTTTGGAGGGGGGGAGGGTTAGGGGGTCAGGTTGTTTTATTAAAATGAAAAAGAAAAAAAAATTGGTTCACCACGGTTCACATGGAACCGAAACCGGAACCGTCAAAACCGGTGGTTCCATGGAACTGCGAACAGCCCTGGCTCTAGCGATTTGGTTCTGGTTCTGGTTCCACCAAATGTGAAACTGTGAACCGGCGGTTTCGGTTCGGGTCCAGGATTGACCCGAACCATGTCGATGTCTAGACACATGCACAAGCAATTCACACAAAATTTTAAGCTAATCTTTAGTTAAATTTGATTTAATAATGTTTAACCTAGCACTCAACAAACAAGTTACTGTGTACCTAGATAATAAGAACTATCAGGTAAATGATCGGTATTCAAACTTGACTAAATACGAGAATCTTTCAAATAACCATTCCATATAAAACATCATTAATTCGTAATTAAACATTAAATGATTCGCCTTCTTCAAACTCAAATAAATATAAAACCATCATAACTTTACATTCACACATGTATCTATACTTACATATTTCACTTAATTATTCATTCATTTATTATTATTTTTTATATGAACAATATCAGAGGGTCTGTCATGCCCGTAACAAAGGCCATCATGTCTATCATAGGCACCATCACGTCTATGATCTTGGGTCATAGTGTATCTCATTGCCTTATCATGCCCATATTAAAACATCATGCCTCCTATAACAATAGTGATGACTAATACGCCCATAATAGCTTTGTTTAAATTTATCCAAAAATCATCCGAAGAGATAACGGCCTTTGTAAGACCATAATTTAGGTCATGTCCTTTAAGAAAAAGAGGTTAGAGGAGATCATTGGCTTGGCAACGGTTATAATCAAGCTTTAAATATCACATGGAGGAAATAACAGCTCTCATAACGGCCGTGATCAAGGTCATTTCATGTTTTTAAAAATAAACCAAGAAGATCATGTGCCTTATAACGGCTATGACCATCAGGAAAACATGCTTTTAAAGAGATAACGGCCTTAAAAACCTCCATTATGAAAAGGATATTGGTCATTCGATACTTGTTTCACAATTTTTGAAGTTCTATATCATCTAACTCTTTACTAAACTCTTATGTGTTTGTGAAAACATGTCAAAACTAACCTATAAACACAATATCAAACATCATCAAGTTCTCTTGCACTCATATGCCCATTTCACATGTATATGCACAACAATCCTAACCTAAAATATAAATCCATCATTCATGCTTGTAGAACTCTATTATCACTCTAATCATTCAAGTTCTACTCATTTAACACTAACAACATTAATACACACATCAATTCATCATAAACTCAAATTTCATTTCTTCAAACACTTAGTGTACATATGCCTATTTGCCTATCTATCCTAATTTACATGTTATCAAATCATCAACTTATCTAAAATATTAAAGTTCCACTCCTACTTAATAATTAACATCAACTAGAAACTATAATTAAACATAATTTGCAAGAAATTACTTTACTTACTTTTATGGCTACCAGGACCAATTAAGCCTCTCTTGTTTCTTTCTTAACTGAAATTCTTGCTCCTACTTAATCCTTTGATTAGTTATTTTTTAAAAAAACTAGTGGGGTAAGATTTAGAAGAGATTTTGAAGTGTAATTTAGGGCTTATTTATATTCAGAATGATGAAAAAGATGGAGAGAGAGCCGATAGATTTGGGGTCTGTTTTGGATTGATATTTTTATCACCTTTTTTACTTTTGAGGCAAAGGAAGAGTTTAAGGCTTGGGCATGTGTGTGGGTTTTGGGCCTTGGGTTTATTAAAAGTTAGACTTGTTCAATGAAGATAAAATCTAATACATTAAAACAATCCAACATATTTTATTATAACTACCTAATTACATTAACACACCTACCATTAAATTTCTAACACATTTCTATATTAATAAACTTCCATATCAACAATTAAAATTCCTATAATCTAAAACATCACAATCAAATCATAAAAAACACACAACACATATATATATATAATATATAAATTAATTTAGTGTATTTTTAGGTCATTTCAATGTATCATATGAACCAATTTCCAAGTATGATATTTACCTTACGTTAGTAGTGATTAGGCATTCTAATGCATATGCTAATAATGATTTTCGTTCTATCAAAAACTATGTGTACTACTTTGTTGTTGTAGTTGTTGGATTTACATAAGGGTGTTTTGATATTGTCATGCTAAGAGATATCAGGTAGTAACTACTTATGACTGTCATTTTACTTTTGAGTGTGTGCTATTGGGTGACATTGTTTTTATTTGTGGGTATGATGAGTGATTTGCACTGGAAGCTATGAAGCATTTTGATATTTCTATGATTGATGATACTTATCTTATTTGTGGTTAGTTGTGTGAACTGGATCAATCCCCGAGGTTTTACATTGCCAAAACATGCTATGATTCTGTGAAGACTACAAGGAGATGTCATCTTGCTAATGTGCTTGTAGAGAATTTTATATGAAATGTTTGCAGTTTATACTTATCCTTATGAAGCATGATATAGTGTGATATCCTTAGTGTTGATGAGTGGTGCTGATAGAGTTTAGTTGTATCTATATAGGGAGTATTGCTTGATTCTAAATGAACACTCGTGTGTATTTGAGCATGAGTAAGAGTTTTATAATTGGAGATGGCAAGTTAATGATTAACCAAGGAGGAGTTGTAACTATTGCTTGTGTGGGAAAACTTGACATTTGTTGTACCATCTCTACTGTAGAGTTGGTTGAAATTCATTAAAGGGATCAAAGCAAGGGGGCATGGTTGATTCTTGCTTAGCCATAAGTCCAAATTAGGAAAAATTCTAATATTTGTGCTACGCCTCATAAATTTAGAGTGAATGATAAGATTGCTTTAGAGAGAAAAATATAAAACGTTGAGAGATATAAATTCTAAAAACTTGTATGAGCTAGAGAATAGAGTGTTGAGAGCTCAACACTTAAAACCCGTGTTATAAGAACACTAGCGTGCTAACATATTTCAAACAAAACCACAAGGAAAGCACTTTCTTTTATATCATTAACCCTATTCTGTAGGTATTTCCCTGTTGCTTGAAGATTTTGAGATTGATTTATGATGCAAATCATGAAGTGGAGACTTCTATCAATTAGATTCAAGGTGAATTTCAAGCACCTTGGAGAGATCATAGGAATTAATTTCCATAGTCTTATGACCAAGCCTAAATAGTAGATTCTAGAAATATCTGCCGAACCATCTTCTAAACATCCAACAAAGATGAGTTTCATTGTGAGAACATGTTTAGAGATTACATTAAGGAGCTGGAAATTAGTTACCTATCACTTGTTATTATAGTTCTTATATAAAACTTTGTAAGTCATTTAATGGTAAGAAAGGAATCAAAGAAAATATAGTCAGTTGCCAAACTAAATAGAGAAGACTATCAAGCTAAAGCGTATTGCTATTGAACTAGCAAGCCAGTCCACATTTCATATATGCTTAAGAGTTGGCAGAGACTAGCAAACCGATCCTCGACTTTTTTTTAACAAACACAAGACATTATTTAGATCAAGTAGTTGATCCAATATTGAGCCTACTTCTTTCTCGATGCCCTCTAATGATTGTTTAGATTTTAAAAGTGTTGCTTTAATAGTCATTGCTTCCTTGAGGTTTTGGACCAAACATGGACTTATTAACCTTGTAGGTGCATTGATTTGGGCTTTTGTTCCAAGGCGCAACCGTTATCGTGCAAAATCAAATATATACGTATTGAAGAAATGCGACTCTTAAATAGGAAAAAAAGGTTAAAAAAATATTCATTATCTATAAAATATATATTCTACAGTGATAAAGAACTACATGATTTACTTTAAAGATTAAAGTTTGATGGTTAATATAGAACCTCTTAAATAATATATAGAAAGATAAGAAAAACAGCTAAAATCGAATCATGCCTTTGGCCAAAATTAAATAAATTTAGCCGTTCATTTGCGCTTGGGGCAAGAACTCGTCTTTGGCATACATTTTATTTCAACAATATCGGATCCCTATACCATTTTAATCCATTTAAATATTATAACCTAAAATAAATCTCTTTTCCTATTAAAATAAACATGGTATCAGGTATATAAACTATCTTAATAGTATAACTACAATTGAATATGAATTTGAGTGTATAAATAGTTAAAAATTGATCTCATTAAAATTAATTATATAATCATATAATTTTCCCTTCTTTTACAAGAAGCAGGTCTTATTGTTTTATCTTTTTATAATCGTTTCAGCATTTTATTTTTAGGGTAGGTACGAAATGAAAACCGAACCAAACCATAATTACAATTTGGTTTTTTCCATCCTGAACCAAATCATTAAATAACAGTTTGATTTGGATTAGAAATTTTTCAAATCATTAAATAGCGGTTTGGTTCGGTTTGGATTACAAATTAAATTATAATTGAAAATTTTTTTTATTAGTGTTTTTTTTTTACATTTATGTGAATATTTAAATATTTATATCACTTTACAAAGTTTATACCACAAACAACAACAAAATATTTCATAAATCATCATACTTCTAACCTATATTCCTCCGTAAAATTAGTTGTTTACTAATAAAATACATTCACTAACTAATACATAGCAAGTTATAATTTATAATTTTTAACGGATCCATTAATTCAATCATTTACCAATAAATTTGGCTTAAAAAAATTAATCAACAAAAGTCATCAACGAATAAAATGATCCATTAATAATATATATTGAATAATTAATATATAATAAGAGTTTATAATTAAATAAATAAATTTCATACTATACAAAATTAAAGCTATTAAAAAAATAGTATATCATTAACAAAAATATATATATCATGAGTATAAAAGATAAATTTAAAAATAAAAAAGTTAATTTTAATTAATATTCATCAAATAATAAATATCAAATATAGCCACAAGAACATACATGAATTTAATCAAACATAATAAAAAATTTACATTTATAAGTAGAATATTACCCCTTTAAATCAATTATAAATTTACGGATTGTTCATATTGGAAAATTTTTAAACAAACTATTAAAAAAAAATATTTTAGTTTTGATTTAGTTCAGTTACAGATTGGTTTGGTTCAATTGGTTTTTTTTTTTTCAGCCCATTTATTTTTATTGTTTTTAAATAGATATTTATCAAAATACAAATAAAAAAAAATAAATAATTTTTATTCATAAATAGATCGAATATATATAAAAATAACTATAAAGAATATATACAAATAAAAATAAAATGATCCACACAGAACTAAAACAGCCCAACACATATCGGTTACGAAAATGTCTGGCCAAAAAAATTCAAAAATTAGAAATTCCTAAACATGCTCTCTTAATATTGATGGGATTTTTAAAATGTCAACGAAGCTTCCAGGAATCTGCGGTCACAACAGTCTCATGAATAACATCCTCACTACTATTTAACGTTACGGTATACATGGATTGCTCGATATACAAAGCAACCTGGTAATCTACCCCTTAGGGAACTATTCCATTGCCCTTAAAGGTTGCCTAAAAAAAAAAAAAACGCATATATTTCCTCTCTTTGAGTTGGGACAGCACAAAATGGCTTCCAATGAACAACAGACATGGCTACTTGAGAACGGCAACCTCAAGGGTTCCAGCAAGGAGATTAGGCATGGCAGGACAGCGCACAACATGTCGTCCTCCTCGTTGAGGAAGAAATCCGACCTGGCTCTGGTGTCCAAAGTGCCATGTGGACTCCTCAGGAAGATTTTAATTAATCTTCAGGAGGTTGTTTTGGGGACTAAGCTCTCCTTTCTCTTCATTGCCATCCCTTTGGCTATAATTGCTGAGTGTCAAGGGTTTGGAAGAGTATGCACCCTTATACCCATTATTTATTCATTATTAAAATTAATGCCATAGCGTAATTGTTGTAATACTAAGATAAATATTATAGGCGGAAATGATTCTAACCTTTTATGATCCGATAAAAAATATATATATTATAAGTACTTATCTTTATATTTACCATATATATATATACATATGCTTTTACGTTTTATTTTTGAATTTGTGTTTTTAAATCCCTATATTATTAAGATAAGTGCATTTTGACTTGCCTTTAATATATATATTTATTTATATGGATTTTTATAGGAGTTTTTTTTTAATTATTATTAATGTCCTCAAACCCAGTCTAAGGATTTGATATGGACATGCTTGGCCTTGTTAATAAGGGATTGAACTATATCATTTTCAATATTGAATCATATTCAACTGGATTGAACTTGATAGATTAACTGGGTGTGGAAACATTAACTATTATTATACTAATGAGCAAAATAATAATTTTAATCTAAATACACTTTTTGAAAATTGGGTATTTAAACATACAATTTTAAATGTGGGGGTTAAGCAAAAAGGAACCAAACGTAAGCAGTGTATCAACAATTTCTTAAAAGAATACTATAATTTGATGGAACAACCTGTTGACATGTAATGAACATTATCCAGATGAAATTGCTTGTTGGGTTTGTTAATGATTTGTGTAATGTACTTGCATGAATGGCAGCCGTGGGTGTTCGGTTTGAGCTTGCTTGGACTTACCCCGCTTGCCGAGAGAGTCAGCTTCCTGACAGAGTAAGCTCAGACCTCTTATGATGATTATTATTATGATCATTGAAATTGTTTAATGATAATCTTTTCATTCGTAATGTTTAATGTATATTCATACGTCAATGTTTTCACTGAACCTAACATTCTTTGAATTTCCAATGGATCTATTATTCCAGACAAATTGCCTACTACACCGGTCCAACAGGTACACAGTTATTTCTTCTTCTCCATCTTTATTATTTTATCAAATGATTGGATCTGGAATTTGTTCCTTTCGTTCATGCTTATACATCTGGAACTTAACTAATGGATTATTATGAATATTATATTGTGTCCATATCCTGATGATAAAATTCATTTACTCGTGTCAATAAGCCTTTTCGAATCTATGATCATGTGTTAAAGCCCTTTTGAAATTTTGTTGTTGATTCAAGAGGTTTTCATAAATTAGATTGGATTGGTTTTATTCCTAAAATCGATTTCGTCCGAAAAAATTAATAGTTGATGGTTTCACTGATTTAGATAAAAGATGGATGATTACAAACTCTATTCGACAATCGCGGAATCGATTTCTCTTCTGATGACAAGCTAAACAAATAAATAGAAAACAAGAAGATATAAATGCATTTAAAATGAATACGGAAAATTTTATAACCAATTATTAATTCTAATGAGATCGGTTTATTATTAATATATCAACTATTATATTTATTCTAATATTTAAATGATTAATTGATTAATTGAGGGAGATAGAAGTACCCATTTTCTAGTTATTTTAATTTTAATAACTTTTTTTATACTAGCGATTTTGGCTCTCATATAAAGATTTAATATGGACAAACATTGTATTATTCATCACTAATATCTAGAGAAGTATTTATTTATTACACTTCTATAACAACACTGATTATTGAAGAAGTTTTTTAATCTAATAAATAAAAAGATAACCAAACGCTAGTAGCCTTATAGCCTAGTGGTATTCAGTCCAAGTTCTCATTCTTAAGGTACCAAGTTCGATTCTCTACGTTAACAAGTTATAATGATCTTATGTGACCGCGTTGTAATAGTCATTGTAGCCCACCAAAAAAAAAAAAAAAAAAACTAAACAATATGAAACTTGTTCCTTGTTACAATTAACTAAGTGAATTATTTTAACCTCTCAAGCCTGTCAACTTTGAAAATCTACAAATCAAGGATGAACTTAAGTATATAAATATATATATATATATATATATGTTACGAAAGTAAAAAAATTATTGGTGTTTGGGAATTAGATATAAAAGTAACTCTCAACATATAGAATTTCATCATAAACTTATATATGTAGTGTATAATTTTTAATAACGTATAAATAAGTTAAAACATTGTCAATTCAAAATCCTATGATAGTGCGTGGCACACATGAATATAAAACAAATCTATCCTCTTAAAAACTTAATCAAATGATGATTTTAATGCAATGTACTTTGGAAAGAAATGCTTGAGAACTGCTTGTTGTACACATGTTGGGATATAAGCTATGACTTTCTTTTCATTTCTATGATTGCTCCTGTTTTTAGCCTTCTTCTAACCTTTTCCGTCTGGCTTAACCAATCAAATTTCAAATACTCAAAATGTAATTTTTCAAAAAACTCAACCACTTAAATATTTGTAACATCTTTACTTTAATATCTTTAGCATGAAATATAAAATTATTGAAATATTATTTTGCTCAGCAGTGTCTAAAGAAAAATGTCTTTTCTATATTTATCTATTAATTATTTAAAATAACTCTTTTTTTCCCCCTTGGATGATGCAGTGGGAGGTCTGCTAAATGCAACATGTGGCAATGCCACCGAATTGATAATAGCCATTTTTGCCCTAAGCCAACACAAGATAGAAGTGGTGAAGTACTCGCTTCTAGGTTCTGTACTTTCCAATCTTCTCCTCGTCCTTGGCACCTCTCTCCTCTGCGGTGGCCTTGCCAATGTCAGGCGGGAGCAAAAATACGATAGGGTACGTGCTGATGCAACAATTCCACTAATAATCTAATCATTAAAATAAATATAGTAAATAAAATATTAATTATTTCAAGGATTCAATGACAATTGAAGATGGAGTAAACCGTTGGATAGTGACAGGATCGGTCCCATCAAAATTAATGATGGGACCATAAAATTTTCTTATACTTTAATATATGGATTAAGACGTATGTAGTTTTCAAAATAGCTACCACTAATCACACGTTAAAATATCATTGGTATTTATATATCAAATGTATATTATACGTGGCATGTAATATTCGGTACATCATTGATATTTTTATTCTTTTTAATTCACTCTATAATTTCCGTGGCTATTAATTCCTATATGGTATGAAAAATTCTATAATCCGATCATGCTTTTTACTAGGACTGGTTCAGATTTATACCAACTATAATCGTTAATCCACTCAAATACATTTCAACTGTGTCGTAATGTCTTGAAAATTACCATATGTTGCTCCTAATGCCGTTGTGTGACTTTTGTTTGGCTACTTTCAGAGACAGGCAGATGTCAACTCTCTCTTGCTTTTCCTCGGATTGCTATGCCACCTCCTGCCTCTGTTGTTCAGATACGCCGGTGCCTCCGCTACCGTCACGGCAGCTCCAACTCTTGCCCTGTCTAGAGCAGCAAGCATTGTTATGCTCATCGCTTATGTTATCTATATCATCTTTCAATTGGTCACTCACAGGCAATTGTTTGAGGCACAAGCGGTAATAAATATATGCCTTGTACTTTAATTTCTATCCTTGTCTACTCGAAATAACATCATTAAAACCGATATTTCCTTGATTAATAATCCTTTTTAAGAAAAATTTTCCTATGATATTCAAATCAATCGTATATAATATAGTACTATCGTTTAAATATAGCAGACTATTCTTAATTGAAAAAATAATTAACGAATGATTTGTACTATTTTAATTTTTTTTTAATGGATATACATACGTCATGTAGCGATCATATGATGTTTGTAACTTGTATGTGAATTATTCGTGTACGGGGCATAATACCAAAACAAGAAAAAGCTGTAAATTACAGCTACGAAAGGAGTGGACAACCAGTGGATGTGTTGAGACAAAACTTACGTAGTACCAATAACCCGAATGCATTATATGGAGCATTCGGCCTCTAGTGGTACCCTAGCATTATTGCTCAATAAAGGAGAAACTTCCAAAACTCTACGAAATTTTTTGTGCATGATGAACCTTCACTTTCTCCACTGAATATTTACAGAAGGTGGTTAAAGAAAAATATAAGGTGAAAAAATTTATAATCTAGCCCGACTATTCCCATTAGATGATGTTGTTAATAAGAATAATTTAACCTAAGATGGTCTTGGCTTGTTGTTCTATCAGGATTCCGAGGACGAGGAAGAAGCGCCGGTAATCGGATTTTGGAGCGGAATGGTTTGGTTGATCGGAATGACTCTCATCATTGCCCTATTATCCGAATATGTCGTTGACACAATTGAGGTGAATGAGGAAAAATCAATTATAGTAAATCTCATTTAGTCTTCCATTAGGAATAATTAACTTATTATTGTTCACTTATAATGATCGGTGAGAAACCAAATCACTGATAATCTGGTCTTTTAAATATATATAACAGGCCGCTTCAGATTCATGGGGTTTATCAGTGAGTTTCCTGAGCATAATCCTCCTTCCAATTGTTGGAAATGCGGCTGAACATGCCGGAGCAATTATTTTCGCTTTTAAGAACAAATTGGTGAGTTTAACTAATGGTCTCTTTAAAGATTAACTAAATTTGATTGAAATATATCTTAAATCTAAATTGATTTGAATGTGTTACAGGATATATCTTTAGGTGTTGCATTGGGGTCCGCAACCCAAATTGCAATGTTTGTGGTAAGAATTTGATCCCAATCTTAAATATTGTGCAAGCCTACTAGAGTCTAAATTTTTTTATACTTTTTCAATCCTTAATTTTGAAAAGTAATTAATTAATTAAAATATTTATGTCTTAGGTTCCACTTTGCGTGGTTGTCGCTTGGATAATGGGCATCGAGATGGATCTTAACTTCAACCTCCTTGAAACCGGTTCTCTTGCTCTTGCAATAATCACTACTGCCTTCACTCTACAGGTAATCATAATTATGTCTCTCTTATGTGAAAAAAACCATAAAAAAAAAAAGGAAATTCATTAGTTCTAATATATATACCTCACATTGATAAATAAATGGATAACTACAAATAATATTTTGACATAGAAAAAATATCCATCCGGGTTTAATATAGATTTCAACATATGCTAAATATTACTCGTACTTATATATCACTAATCAACTCACCTAACACGTGTTAGTATAATTTAACAATTGTAGATGCATAGGATAGAACCGTTCAAAATAATGTCGAAATTCTTGTGTTCTGAATGCGTGCAAATTAATGACTTGATGGCCTCGCAGGATGGAACTTCCCATTATATGAAAGGACTTGTTCTCCTACTGTGCTATGTTGTTATTGGAGCATGCTTCTTTGTGCTAAAATCACCTTTCAGTAAGTTGTTTAAAAATTTTCTTCATTTGATGAACATCCATAGAATATATGAAGCCAGTTTACGGAAAAATCGATCCTAATTATGATAATAATTTATGTCAACTTATTTTGACAGACCAAGGAGACGTAGCAGCATGAAAAACCTCCGCTTGTCAATAGATCAAGCGGTGATGAGGATTTAAAAGGCAAGTGCTAGCAAACCATGATGCATATTACCTTAGAACGATTTATTTATCAATAAATATAGATATATTAATTGAGTCGTTTTTGTTACTACAGAATTTTGGGGAGAACTCTTGGAGCAACACTGGAGGGGGATCTGGACTTGAAGTGATGGGTTGCATTTGTTATTCTTTCAATTAATGATGCCAGAAGCAACGAACAAAAGCCATGATTGGTTTGGTTTTGCCTTTCCAGTTTTTTGTGTAGCATCACAAGGGACGGGTTAGATACCATTTATCTACTCATAGTGTGTATAGGTAATATTCCAAATGTTGCAGTCACTGAATTTTGGCTCCCATGAAACCAAGACAGTGATTGCTCTAAGAGTTTCGCTTCCTTTATCTTGTATGTTTGTCATAATTGATTTAATAAAGTGGAAATTACTCGTCGTTTGTTTCATTATGTTTGTGCACTTGGTTTTTCTTTCTTCTTCCGAGGAAACAAATAATTGTTGTTCTTTTATCTTGGTAAGTTAGAAATTTAATTCTAAAATAAAGAGAGCAACTTAACCGCAATTAATGACGAAAGATTTAAAAGCTGAAACTTTTTGGATTTTCTTGAAATTTCTTGATTTTTTTTAATATGTACAAAACAAAAGAAAAAAAAATGTCCAATCTAAGGGGCCAACTCCTAACCTAATATTAGTGACCGTAGCTCCTCCACAATAATGCCAAAATTTAATATCTTATCTTTCATTCGCTATCTAAATTAAGTTCTTAGGTAAATAGTGACGAGTCAAGGTCGTCTCCACAAGAAGCTATTGCTTAAGTATTAGGTGTTTGAGTTTTATCCCTAAGTTAAGCAATCAAATTTTGATTTTAATTAAAAACTAAGCTAATGAACTAATTTGAACACTTTAACCAAATGTCTTAGCAATAGTATTGAGGGTTCCAGGGTTAGGAGATGCCAAAAAATTGGGATTGCAATATATTCTCATTTGAATTAAAATATGCCTTGGGTCAAATTTGAAGTTGATTAATTGGATTTAACCAAAGTCAATGGAACTCACCTATCTTCCAAAGTAGCAAAATTCTAATTATAACATAAATCATTCTGCTAAGGCAACTTATTTATAATTATCAGGTAAATAGTAATTCGCTCACATCAAAATACTACTCTAGTTGAAATTATGGACCAAACACCGCTAAGTGACCAATCCATATTTCCAACTGCAGGAAGTGCAGTTCATGTTTTGTCAAAACTCACATATCTTTGTGATGAATCTTTTTCAAAACCCATGATGTGCTTGTACGAATTATTAAATCCCTTCCGAGTATCTCTAATCCTATCTATCTAATTAGTGTTGGCTAAGCACAAATCAAAAAGATTACAAACAGTAATAGCTAAAAATCCAATTTATCATAAATCAATATCGAAACAAGTAATTTAATCATCAATTTCATCGAATCCATCATTGCAACACCCATGAAAATATAACTCACGACATCCAAACAATACAATCAAGCAAATAAAATAGTAAGACAAGGATTAGAAAACACCTAAAATAAATTTCTTCATCAAAGTCTTCAATCCTAAAAATCCAATGAAAATAAGCAATACTTGATTACATTAAACTCTAAAATCAACTCAACAATGTGCTAGAACATTAGGATCTCAGTGCCCTTTTACTAAACTGTACATAGTTATTTTTCAAAGAAAAATAAAGATGAATTCATAATGTTACATAGCTAGTGCTCTATTCTATTCTAAAGCTCTCCCCTCGTTCTCTTCTATGCATGTTTGAATATAATGCTCATCTCCTTCCTTCTTTTTCCCTTACATGTGTACATGGGCCCTTTTTAAATCTATTAAAGGCCTGCTCAAGGATGATTAAGATAGGCCTTTTAATAAAAAATTGTTCCCTCCACGTGCAGTAAAAATATTAACTGTACGGCCCCAATTTCAGTAATCAAATATTAAAAGAGGCCGTCAACCCTACACTTAATTTAAACCCACCAAAATGGCAAATTTATAGAAACTGATGCTCACGTGTGGAAATTAATAGTTACTTTATACTTGATGCGCTGATGGTTGCTGTTCGAATGTGAGTGCTCATGGATGGTTAGTTGAAAGTTGCGGTGTTGCTCCTCCATGTGCTTAGCTATTGTTATGGCATTATAGTTGCTGATGCGGGCTCTCCAAGATGGCTATCCTGAGCACTCTGTAAGTTGGTGCCAGGTGTTCGTTGGTGTGTGAGTGTTGCTTGTTTGCACTTGTTGTGATGCCACCAATCGGCATGGTTGATCAGCAGAACAAGGCTCACGACTGATCTGCACTTACAGTTGCTGGTTGAAGTGTTGATAAGCATTCGGTGTGTTTTGGTGGAGATCCTTACTGCTGGTAGGCATACGAATTGGGCTACTACTGGTTGCTTGAATGATCTAATTAGTAATTTCTGCTGATGTTTATCTTGCTGTCAACAAGCTGTTGGATTCTTGTATCTACTATTGTTGTGTAGTTGCTGTTGTTTTTATACGAGTGTAGCTATTTTGCTGGTGAGTGCTCAATCAAAGACCAAGAGCATTGATGTTTGGTCTGTTATACATGCTATTAGAGCTGACTATGCTCGGCAGCTATTGATTGAGGGTGTCGTCATGGAGTTGGTTGGCATGAAGCTTGGATGCTTTTGTTCTGTTGACGTCATGGAGCTACTGGAGGTGTTGTGGAACTACTCTGTTGTGTAGAGCTGTGGACGCTTGAGTGGTGTGAGATGGAGCGTGTTGCGTTTGGAAGTGTGAATGGCTGCTATGCTCACGGTCCTGGCCTGTTCGCTTGCTAGTCTGCTCAATGGGTGCTCCTATGCATTGTTGGTGTGGTGTTTAAGTTGGATGGTGACTCCTGCTTGTTATTGCCTAGTGAGAGATCAAGGATGCTCAAATCTATCAACTATTGTCTGTTGTGTTTAAATGATTGTTAGCTACTGTTCTTAAGGAAGCATAGGCCGAAGTTGCTATTAGCCACTCTTGTTGCTATCCTTGATTCTCTTCATATTCATCTTAGAAACTTGGATGGTTGTTGTTTTCTCTGAATTCAAGTCGTTGTTCTCAATTAAAAGTGAACTGCTGGAGTTCATTGCTAGTGAAAACATCTTCAACAAAATTCATTCTCTTTCATATTAAAATGTACTCAATACAAACTTAAAATGAGAACTCAATTCAAGTATAAACCATTTCATTTTCATTTCATGCCTCTATTTCAGCTTTTCCAATTTTCTTCAAAAAGAACATATAATTTATTGACTTATCAACTATTTACACAAATATTGCATAGTCGTAATAACAATCGTGGTTCCCTTCAAGTAACTAAAGCAGTATTTTGATCCCATTTGATAGCTTTTTACATATTTTAACACAATTGACCCAAAAATCATGCAATTCATTATCTTATAGCAGGGATTGCAATAAATGCCTCATTATATGCATAAAAATGTGTCAAATATAGGAGATAAAAGTGTAGAAAATACACATTTGTCAAGTATCCCCATAGCCAAAACAACCCAACTGGCTATCAAGACGCCCTTGGCTTAGTCAATTATTGACGAGCCATAACCACCAAGGATGAAGCTGTCTACATTCAAGCTCTATGACGGAATGACCGACCTGGAGGAGCAACTCAAAAGGTATAAGGATCAAGTGCTAATGTTCGGATTTAATGACGCCATCTTCTGCAAAGTGTGTTAAATGACCCAACCCTTAGGATACTTAAGGGTATGGTTGTTTCGGCACACACATCGCCTCTACTTGTGCAAGGCTTCTAATAACTAGGTGAGTTTAGTAATTATATTTTAGTTGTAAAATTCTGATTGAGCTCTTTTGTAAAACCATAATGAATCGAAAGATGATTTACCTAAAATTTACGAACCTTTATGCCAATATTTATACACAAGTGCCTTAAGAAAAGAGCGAAATAAAAATTCACAGTTTAAAATAGTTTAAGATAACAAGCATAAAAGGGGAGCTAGGCTCAATTAGAACATAAGTTTGGCACTCAGCCTAAAAATGGTAAAAAAGTTAAATGTTTGCAATTATCCATTGAAATCATAATAGATATTTAAATAATCTTTCCAAATTTCCATTTAGATCGATACTCATTGGTCCCAAAACCTATAGTATCAAAGTGGAGGTCCACATATGAATCTCGTCATTACCTTATATATTAAATAGTGAACGGCGAAGCCTAATACACAGTGATCAAACACACACACACATGTCATGCACACCTAAGCTAATGCAACATACATTGATTAAGTTTAAGTCAGCAACCAAGTATTCCCAGCGTCTCAGAAACACAACACGCATAAGAGTGTTCAAGACTCCTGCCAAATAAAGGGATAGGGTTCCTTCAGCAAATCACGCACCAAAGAGGATGGTTTCGTAACTTCGTAGAACTTATCGAAGAGAAAAGAGAGAATATAGTCCCGTCCAAGCCATCTCCTCACTAGCTACCACCAATGAGCATGGTCCATTATAACTTTTTATATGGGGTCCCATAACATTATATAACTCATTACAACTTCATACCTACTCTTAGTTTGCCACCCAATCTTGAAAATTTTCCTATCAACTACCTGTCGAACCTAACCACACATTTATGGAGGCTTAAGTGCCTAAATTACCGTATCATCTTGAAGTTACGATTAGACTAGCTACCTAGTCCGAGGGTGCCACTTTTGGAGTAAACGACCAAATACCAACTAACACTCAATTAATCTGAGTTTGAATTCTTAATCTGTTTATTGAGACTATCCCAACAAGCAACATGCAATTACTACGTACCTAATAACCAAAGTGATCCTTGAGTATCTCCACAAAGCTTAAAGTCCAAAACTGTTCATGTTTGAAACTATAATCAGTTCATGATTACTTATCTTTAAACCTTTTGTATTGTTGGTTATATCTAAGTCTCCTTGACTTAACCATTTTACTCAAAAATCATGTTTAGAGGGTTATTTAATTCTAAGGAAGAAATTGGATTAAATTTGGTTCGATTTAGACAAAGATTGAAGAGGGAACAAAGGATAGGCAAGGAACACAGCTGGAATAAGGGGAAATGTATCACCAGTGTTCTAGTACATGGCCAAAAAAGGTAAATGTGATTCTGCCATGTTTCTCCTTCATTTTAAAGCACAGGGTGAAACACGGCTTCATGTATTCCCTATGTTCTTCAGCGCTTCAATGCACCTTGGAAACAGAGAGAAGCACGCGGGAAAATGCAGTATCATGTTCCCATCATGCTTTTCTAGGTTTCTTATTTTTCTTCATGTTTTGAAGATCAGAGAGAAGCACGGTATGTACATGACTTCATGTACCAATCATACTTTTTTAGGTTTGGGGTATTTTGCATTCAAACTTTGTATTTTTATCAAAAACAAGGACAAATTTTACTGATCCTACGTGTATTTGAAGGTCATGTTTATGCCTAGTCTTATCCATTCTCATTCCCTGTTCGTTAAGATATGACTAGATCAAAATAAAAGTCTAAAGTATCTAGTTTTGATAGCAACCATCAAGTTCATCATGGTTTCTCCACAAATTTCAAATTTTACAAGCATACACTTTTCATTTTAGTAGCTTTAACATTCTTAACTTTAGACCCCATGCTTGTTTCATCTCTCCCTCTATAAATTAGGCATATTAACTACCTTCTTCATCTCAAAATACATTCCTAGCAGGACTTCAACTTAAAATCATGCTCATTCCCTACTTCAACATTTTTAGACTCATCTTATCTCCTCATTATCACATATTCATAATACTAAGAGTTGATTGTAGGTCTTAACTTGTTGTTACAGCTATAAGGTAGCTCTCCCAAGCTCAAAGGACCTCTAAAATCAACTTTTTTTCTACCTTCACTTCTTACCCACGTCTTCATGTTAGAAATTATACTCAAAACACTATAGACTTTACGTTATGACACTTAAAATCTTCACACTTACCTTATCATGAATTTCTCTGAGTTCTTCATTGACCACATTTCCTACCATGAAAAAGATAACCTCAGCTGATTAGAGGTAATCATTCCTTAATCTTACATAATTAACATTTAAATGGATCTTAAGTTCTAGGGTTTCTTACCTTAAGGTTGTAATAGGTTTCCTAAAGAGACAATGATAGAAAATAAAAGGTATTTATATAGGGGCTAACGTATAGGGTTTATAGGGCTCCTTTTAGAGTGTCACATAGCACAATCTCAGCCATCCATCCCCATTATGATTTTATTTAGCATGTTTTTCTGACTAAAGTCCTTCAATCAACCAACTCTAAAATTTCATTTACCTAATCAACTTATTAATTTTATTCATCCTCTTGTTTAAAATTTCCTAATTATTTTCCAACCATTATATTTAAATTTAGAATTTTATGGGTAGTGTTTGGATCATGTCATCCTTCTCCCCTTAAATAAAATTTCAACCTCAATATTTTACTTAATGACTGGAATACTATGGATATCTCCTCTTCATCTCCTCCTCTAGATCCCAAGTGGCATCAAGCTCTTCGTTGCCACTCCATTAGACTTTCACATATTTGATCACTTTGTTCCTCAACACCTTTTCTTTAGGGTCTATGATCTTAATAGGATGCTCCTCATAGGTCAGATTTGATTGCAATTCCGATTGATTAGATTCAATCGATGTATCTGGATCTAATATGCATTTACTCAAAAGTGATATAGGAAAGACTTTATGTACTCTCGATGATTATGGAGGTAAGGCCAAGTGATAACCTACTGGCCCAATCCTTTTCAAAATTTCAAATGGCCCGACATAGCTTGGATTCAACTTACCTCTCACCCCAAAACGAATCACACCTTAGTAGGAGAGATTTTTAAGAACACATGTGCACCTACTACAAATTCTAATGGCCTTCTTCTCTAATTGCCATAGCTTTTATACCTATCTTGAGCTGCTTGCATTCTTTATTTGGTCACTTGAACTTTATCTATGATCTATTACACAATTACCAGTCCCAACACTACTCTTTTGCCCACTTTACCCCAATGCAATGGGAACCTATACATTCTCCTGTATAAGGCTTCATATAGTGCCATACAAATTGTAGCTTGATAGATATTGGTATAAGAGAACTCAACCAAAGCTAAGTGTTCATCCCACTTCCTTTAAAGTCTAATGCACGTGCCTTCAACATATCCTCTAGGGTTTCTATAGTTTTCTCCAATTACCCATCGATTTAATAGTGGAAGGCGGTGCTAAACTGCAATTTTGTTCCCAAACTGGTATGCAAGCTCATTTAAAATCTACTAACAAAGCGAGTGTCCTGATTTGATATTATTGACAAAATACCCCATGTAATCTCACTATTTCTCATATATAAATCTGCACTAACTTCTTCATATTATACCCAATCTTCAAAGGTATGAAATAAGCCGATTTAGTCAACCAATCCACAATCACCCAAACTGATTGATTTCCACCCACTGTCTTTGGTAAGGTTGTTACGAAGGCTATAGTGATATTCTCCTACTTTCATTCAGGACTGGGGAGCGGTTGCAATTCTCCACCTGGCTTTTGATGTTCAATTCTAACTTGTTGGCAAACTAAATACCTTGACACACATTCAGCCACCTCCTTTTTCATATTGTTCTACCAAAAGTGTTTCCTTAGGTCCTGATACATCTTAATGCTCCCTGAGTGGATTAAATATGGGGTTAAAGGAGCTTCATCCAATATTTCCTTCTTTAACTCTATTTTATTTGGCACCCATAACCTATTCTCATATTTGATTGTTTTGTCTTCATGGATCTTGAGTTTCATCTAATCACTTCTACTTATCACTATTAAGATGTTTCTTCGTTCTAGAGTACTCTCTTGTTAGGCTTCCTGATACCATCAAATAAGATAGGTCTTAGCCTTAGATTAGCTAGCATAGAGGCTACCTTTCTCACTCGAACTACCTCAACATTCATTTTCTTGAGATCTTCCATGATTGGCTTTTGATGTGTCAAAAGGGATGTCATGTCCACTTACCTCTTTCTACTTAAGGCATCTGCTACTACATTAACCTTTCCAAGGTGATATAAAATCTCAAGATCATAATCCTTGATTAACTCTGGCTCCTTTTGTGTGAATATATATTTCAAACTCTTGTGATCAGTATAGAGACTACACTTTTCACCAAATAGGTAATGTCTCCATAACTTCATGGATAGCACCACAGCTACAAGTTTAAGGTCATGTACTAGATAGTTCTTTTCATATGGCTTCAGCTGTCTAAATGCTTAAGCAATTACTCGTCCTTCTTTCATTAACACATATCCCAAACTTTGTAGTGATGCATCAGTATATACAACATTTTTTTCCCACTTTCGAGTAAGGCCAGCACTGATGCCGACACTAACCTCCTCTTTAACTCTTGGAACTTCTCATCACACTTGGCGTCCCAACTATACTTGTCATTCTTTTGAGTTAGTCTAGTTGCAAATACTGTTAGTTTCGAAAACCCTTCCACAAACCGCTGATTGTAGCATGCCAAGCGAAGGAAACTCCTAACTTCAAACACATTTTGAGGTATTGGCCACTCGATGATTGTTTTGATCTTTTCTGGGTCTATAAATACACCCTATTTGTTCACCTCATGTCCTAGGAATGTAACAACTTCTAGTTAAAACTTACAATTGCTAAACTTCGCATATAGCTTTTGCTCCCTCAATCTCTATAATACCATCATCACGTGTTTGTCCTATTCTCCCTCATCCTTAGAATATACCAAAATGTCACTAATGAAAACTATCACAACTTGTCCATGTAATCTTAGAACACTCTATTCATGAGGTCCATAAAGGCAGCTGGGGCATTTTTGAGCCCAAAAAGCGTAACCAAAAACTCATAGTGTCTGTACTAGCACAATCAACCAACATTTTCAGGTCCAATTCCTAAATGAAACCAAACCTACTAAACTTGCTTACCTAATATGGAAAATGGTTTTTGGAACATCCTGGGGTTTAATTCTGAGTTGATGGTATCCTTATCTCAAATCTATTTTTGACACGACTGTAACTCCTCGTATTTGATCAAAAAGGTCATCAATCCAAGGGAGTGGATACTTGTTCTTTATCGTCACTTGATTCAAATCTCAATAGTCTATACATAGTCTCATCCATCCTTTTTCTTCATAAAAGAGCATAGAGCTCCCTATGGTGATATGCTAGGGTATACGAATCATTTGTCTAACAACTCTGATGTCCTTTAATTTCAAATTCAATTGGAGCCATCTGATAAGGAGCTTTTGATACTGATGTAGTTCCTGGCATAACATCAATTCCAAACTCCCCTTTGAAAGTATATTAGGAATACTCAAGGAAGGAGGGGGGAGGGGGTTTGAATTGAGCATTCGCCCTAAAATCCTAATTAATTATTTTTAATTTAACATATAATAATAATAATATAATAATAATAATAATAATAATAATAAATAAAATTGCAGTAGATAGATAACAACATATATAATGCATAAACTAAAAAGATAAGGATAAAGAAAACCAAGCCAATATTTTAACGTGAAGTTCGGCCTTCTTCCTACTCTTCATGGTCTACCAAATACCTCAATCAAGATCTTCACCACCAATTTTATTTATCTTAGAAATTCGCTCAAGATGAGCAAGTACAGCACTTAGAAAACAAATATTTCATTTCTCTCTAAATGCTCTTAAATGAATAGCAATAAATAAGAACATAATACTAGAGTGTATTTTTCTCTCTCTTTTTTATTTGCAAATTTATATACAAGAGAACAAGAAAGTAAATGTTTTGTTTAATCACAATAAAGAGCTTGTTAATGATTTTGGCACTTCATTCTCTCCCTCACTTTTTATTTCCCAAGGACTGAGTATTTATAGTCTTCAAAATTTAAAAGTATGTTACAGACAATATCTATAAGCTACCAAGCATTTAATGTGCTTCAATAGCATTAGCTCCAATATTTAACCCATCATCTCAAAGACACCTCGCACCTCAAGTGTCGTGCCGTAACTTTGCCCTCAACAGCCTTCTCACACACGCGCTTCTTTGAGCCTCAAATTTGAACCGTTGCGCCCTAGTCGTCAATACATTGAGTCCCTGACGTGACCTTCGACTACTACTGTGTTGGTTTTAGCTTTGTCAAGCATTGGATTTGAACTGGTTGTGCCTCAATTCTCTATCACGTCGAGCCCTCAACATAACCCTTAACAAGTTTGTTTACTTCTTTAACTTCTCACGCTTTGAACTTGAACTTGTCGTGCCTTGATTGCTTGACTTGTTGAAGCCTCGAACAAGCCCTCGACCATTGGTTCTTCATTTTTTAGCTTGTCAAGCCTTGGCTTTAGCTTTGTCACATCTTAAACACTTGATTTGGCTTGTCCTCGACACTACTATCTGTACTAAAATCGGTAGAAATCTTCACAAAGACACACAAAAAGCACACATATATATATATATTGCTAATTAAGTGTAGTTTACAACAATTAAATAATTAATTGCGCATTATATTGTCTCATCAAAATCTATATTGAACATATAAATTCAACAATTTTTCCATATTTAATGAGGACAATTATGCATGATTAACTCATTCTCAATCCAGCATACTCCCCTATAAACCCCTAGATTTTATGCTAATCACATAAGAAAACATTAGGATAGGAAGATAAACTAGAACCCTAAAGTCAACTAGATCAACAACAAGCCCTAGTAAATCTAGATCTGACAATCCTTCACTCAAAACTCTAAAATTGTAAAAATGAGATATCCTTAGATTATAGTCTGAAATAATATCTTATAACCTAAAAAGATCGATGAATAAAAAATTTACTCGTTTCAAACCTAAATGGGATAGGTTTTTAAAATCAAGGTCCTAGTACGTAAAATGGTAAAAATATTCCGACAACATATCTAAACTCGTAATGAGATCAGGAATCGTAAAATATCAATTATAAAATTTTTTGGCTTCTAAAAATATCATATATAGCTCATTTACACATATTTTTCTTACTACTAATATTTTATTTGTCTAGTCTATTATTCATTACTATTCTCCTATCTCTACTTTTTCTTACAATTTTCTTTTCTCATAAAAACTTTACATCACTTTTAACTAAACTTTTCTTCTAAAATCATTTTTCTACTCTCTCTCCTCCCCCTCTTCTTAATCATGCCGGCCACCCTCTCTCTCACTCAAATTTTTTATTTTTTAATTTATTTTATTACAACTAATTTTCCTCCACATTTCTCTATAAATACCACATCTCTCTCCATTTCTTTCACACATTTCATTTTACATACCAAAACTCTACCAAAATCACTTCCCAGCTTTTCTCTCTACAATTTCCTCACTACCTCCATAAATCATTATTTTCTCTTTAGGAAAAATACTAAACACGCTATCAGATTATTTCTTCCAACTTCAATCCTTCATCTACCTTAGGTAAAAATGCTAAACCTCTCTTTTTTTCATAGCAACATAACATGAACAATATGTGTGTTTTGATTCTATATAAATCCTCATGATGCTAATGCTAGGGAATGGAATCATGAAAAACAACATGCTGATCATGTGTTGTTCATCTTCATTATGTATTCTTCTTATATTATGTTCATGCTTCTAACTTAACTTTCTATATGTTATTATGTATAAGTATGTATCAATATCTCTTAGAACCTAAATGCTCACTAATTTAACTCCTTATTTAATGCTTTATTATCTATTTCATGCAAATAAAAAAGACCAATCAACTTCTAGTCTTAGACTTATCCTTAATTAATTCAAAACAAAAAAGAGACTTATCCATAATCTAAGTCCTGGAGAGCCTTGAATAAAAATCTAAGACTCTTATATTTTCTTACTTTTCCTTGCTTATTTCATGAGATTAGTATTATTTCGAGTCTTGGAAAGCCTTGAAATTGTTCTAAGACTTCCATGCTTTTCTTATTTTTTTATGAAACTTGTCCATTTCTAAGTTCTTTGAAGTCTTAATAATAAGCTAAGACTTCCATATTTTTGTTCGTATATTTGCTCATTTAACTTTCTATTATTTTATTTTCCTACATAAATTTATTTATCTCATAATATAATTATTACGTTCATATCCATACATGAGCATAAAGTGATATTGTTATATTAGTAAAAGTTTTCAAAATAAGATTATGGAATATCTTCTCTTACATGAAAACGAAGTTAAATCATCAAAGGCAGTGATTTTCAACACTTAGGAAGAACTTTCACAAAGACTTAGGATAAGTGTTCCACTACACTCTTTCCAAAACATTAAAATAAATAAATCATAAATTTTTAATATTGATAATTCTTCATTATGCAAAATTTTCTTAAAAACTTATTTATATGGCTTATGCCAATAATTTGATAAACACTAAGAACAAAACAATTTCTCCAAGACAAGTTTTAAATCAACTCACTAGTTAAAGTCCACTTAGAGATAAAATCGGTTTACAACTTAAGGAATCAAGTTTTGAGAAGTAAATTCATTTTTATGAAGGTAAGAAAATATAAAAATAATGGTTATAATAATTAGGCACCCACTTATAGTAAACTAAAAATTTTAGTTTTCTTCCAATAACTCAGAAAGAGGTTTTATAAACTTAACCTTTCAAACTTCTAAAATAAATTGTTTCTTGAAAAATCATTATTGGGACAACATCACTAAGATCATGCATATAATATGATTTTATATTAATATTAAATGATTTTCAACTATATAAGTATCTATGTGCTTGTTAAAAGATTTTTTTATGATGTAAACCTCGAAAAAATGCAAATTTAAGGACTGGAAATTATAGGTCAGATTTGTATAGACCCGTTTTGAAACCCAAACGACTTTAAATTTGAAAGTAACCTTGGAAATAGATATATTTTTTTGACTAGGTAGAAAACGACTACTAATATATGAAATTCAAAGTTAAAATAAGCAAGTAATTGCCGTTTTAAGTTAGAATTTCTTTTAACCCGAATCTTGCGTGATTGCTAGAATAGAATTAGACAGTTTAATTAGAACTTTTATGAAACACTTATTCCGGGCATTTCTTTTATTTAAGTGATGAAGAGTAGGATGACCCATATTCGGAAGACTACTACGAGTAAGGAGTTTTTGGCAAGAAATGGCTAAGTGAGTTTATCTCCTACCTTTTCATACTTATGATTGTGCTCGTAGTTTAGAAGCATTAGAAATAGGAAAAGATAAAAACGGAATGTGCATGTAATTTATAATGCTTGTTGAAATTATACTAAGCATATCAAGGCATGAATTGTTATTAACCAAGTTGTTGATTTATTACCATGTTGAAGTGTTTGTTAATTCTGTGGTCGCCTTTGAGATACCTTAATTGCATGTCAAGAAATAAATCAATTGATTCATACATATCACAAAGTGAGTCACATTACATTAGCTATTATGCCTCAATGGGACAAGAGTATAGTAGTAACTTTCGCAGGGGCCCGTAAATCTACATGGACAAATAGGAATCCAAAAGAATTATCAACTATCAAGGATAGAGCGAGTAGGAGCCTGAAAAATCTAAAATAGGTAAAATTGAGTCGTATGGGACCTGAAACACCTAACCTCAAATGGAGAACGTAATTCCATTCAAACATATGATTCCCAGTTGATCATATGTATTGCTTGCTCATGTGATTGATGCATTTCATATACTTATCTAAATATAACTTGTTTGATTTTCATGTTACGAGTTCGCTAATTTGGGAATATTCTCATTAAGCTAGTTGATCTTACACCCCAATAGATTTTTGTTGTCGTAGGACCATTTGCTCTTATATATGAGGTCTCCATATTTTTGGGCAAGATTATGCTTTTGGGAAGTTTTCGAGGGAAATCAATTTGAAGACTTAGAATAGATTTCCATTAAAATCTTTCAATTCTAGTTATTGTTATATGTAAGACTAAGACTATATTTTGATCCTTGAAGATTTATTAGGGGAATGCCCCCTAAGATGATGTAAAGATCATATTTTTATGATTTTAAAGATGAATACTTATGCCTGGTGTACTTTCTCAAACTACACATCCCAATGGTGTCTCTTATTGCTGTGTTGTATACCTTATATAGTGTCGAAGCTTTTGCTTGACTTCGGGATGTCATTTTTAAGCTTTAATACCGTATGTGATGGACTGTCATATTTAGAGTACCTTTTGTGGCGTGACATCACCTCAATTAAGTATCTAGGTTTCAGAGAAATTCTTTCAAGTTTCAAAACAGAATTTTGATGCTTAATTCTTAAGGAAATGCAAGCTACATTTAATATGTCATTTTCTCCCCTTTTGTATATATCAAAACATACTACATGCATGTTGTTAATTGTGCATCCTACACTTCTCCCCCTTTGTACTCATAAAAAAAAATATGACAGATTTAATATATTACAAGTAAGGAGATATGTACGGATAACATACAAGATTCAGCTGTCACGCCCTGAGGGTATCCTAGTAGTAACCAAGAAACACTTGATTTCTATTACTAGTTTACCTTCCAAGAATTACATGTTTTCAATAAACAAGATCTTTTAGTTGCTTGGATAAAATGAACAAATATATATCAGGCATAAATTAGTAAACAACCATCACATTAATAAAATATTACAGACCATATGATTTTTATAACTCCTGCAAATACATAGTTAATGGTTCTAATGCAAGATACTTGCATCTAAAAGATAAATAGAGATATATATTCTTATCCTATACTAGTCTTTGAGCTTCTGGCTTCTAATTTCTTACCGAGACCATGCTCCTGGTAGTAATGAGACAAGGTCGCAGAGTAAACCTGAAAGGACTGTTGGAGTGTGAGCTAAACCACGAGCTCAGTGAATAACTAGAACTTATCACATAATACATACAAGTTATTTAACAATTGTATGATATGTATCAATCAAACATGTGTACAATACAAGCTTGGATAACCCGAAATCCAAACAGGATGAAGATTTACGCCCTCTCATCGGGTTGAAGGATCACAATCTATGGTCCACCTACCCAAGAGAGACTAAGCTTTCAGGAAACAATAATGTTTAATTTAGTTATCTCTTTGAACTTATTGTGTTTTGTTATTTATTTCCTGATTTAGCTTTAGAAACTCCACTAAGTGTTAGTTATTTCCATGCAATACCATAAGCGGCATCCTTCATTTATCATTTAGTTCCTATGGTATTAACAGAACAAAGGTAATCTTGCAATTAACTAATAGCTCTCTTGCCTAGATAATCCAAGCATTACCAGATATCCGAAAAACTAACACGTAGTAGGCTACCACTTACTCAAATGCTATTTATGCAAAATATGTAATGCATGTCAATTTCCTTTATGGTACCAGTAGTTTTTAATCAATTTGAAGGTGATCAAGCATTACAGACATTCAATCATGTTATACAAGCAATATAGTCATATACAACTTTGTTATCACTTCTAATAGAGTGACTTGGCAATCAATACAATACACAATTTCCACAAACCAAATAGTACACCAAATTTTTATTATCTTTTATTTAAGGTTCACTAACTTTACAAGCACAACTAATGTAACAAAACTGAGTTACTCACCTGCTCATGTTGTTCAGTCGTAGTAATCATCAAGAAAGTCCTCACCAATACCCAAGTTACCTATTGAGATGATTAATATAATCATTAATGATACAAGACTATATAACCCAACTCCTATGAATGTTTAAGTGTTCTAATGTGCTGCTGGGTTTTTCCGTTTTACTATTATACTAATTCTTTGAAGATTTTGTAATACTTAAGCACTAATTCACTTTTTTATCTTAAGTTACTTGATTTGATTTTGGTTTGATATTTAAATCTATTAATTGGGTATTTAGGAAATTTTAACAATTTAGTTAATTTATTTTCACTATTTAAAACTATCAATTTCCTTTTTATTTACTTAATAAATTTTTCTAGTAAAATATAGATATCTCTATATTCACAAATTTAGATTATTTAAATTTCCATTGTTATCTAATTATTTAGAATTATTTATTTAAATACATATTTAGTATTTACTAAACTCGTAATTTTTCCGGTAAACTAATTAAATACAATCTTAATGACATCAAATTATTAATAAAAAATTTGCTAACTTAATTATAATTATTTTCAAAATTTTCTTATTTGCCGCAATTAATAAAAAAATAGCAAATAATAATAATAATAATAATAATTCCGAAAAAGACAATAAAATAAAATAAAGTAAAAAAAATATTTTTCATAATAACAATACTTGTAATATTTGTCTTATAATTTAATCAATACTAATTTGTAAATTCTTACCATAATAATATTACTAAAATAGCTTTAACCTTAACTTTTGAGTTTTATTTTAGGGTTTACATATAATATTATTTCAGAAATGATAATTTCAAAAACACTATTAATTTAAGAATTCTCTTAATAATATTAAGAATATTAGCAATTATAGTTATAAAACTTAATAAACTTGGATTAACTAACAAAGATTATTTATATTTCTAATAATCTTTTCTTGTTAATGTTAATAGGCTCATTATATATTTAAATCATATATTTAGTAATACTAAAAAAAAAATATTTCATTTTTAAACTTAATTTTTCAGAAATTTTGATGTTATATTACTAAATGATAATATTATTTATAATCTATACAGAAAAATAAATAAAGAAATAATAATAATCCTAAAATTACTTATAACATTAGTTATTCTATAATCTGATTTAATTAACCTCGTTTTTTTTTATTTTAATTTTTACCGAGGGGTACACGGGTGGAACACGTCCCGTATTTCTCCTCGTGCTCATCAGGGAAGAACTATTCATCGTCTTCCTTGATGAGCTCGTCGATTCCAACTGATTTCTGACATTCCAAGGTCAGTTTTTCAGCTCCTTTAAGCTCTTAAGACACTAAACTACCTAAATATCTCATTAGAACATCAAAACAACAACATGTTCCATGATTTTCAGATCACCAAGGTAGAACTAGGGTTTTCAGAAATCACCTTTGTCGAGCCTCTCCGATGAAATCTGAAGCTCCTGATTGTGTTGGTTATGTTCCTAAGATATTCAGAAGTCAGTTTCAATCCTTAGTTTTGAAAGAGAACATGTTGAATTACATCAACTCACCTTAAGCTCATTTTAAGCGTTTTTTCGTAATATTTTTCCTCTGATTCGCACTGGGATTGTAAGAGCGATTTAATTCCTATCTCCAGGCTGTTTTAGCTACTGATAAAGAGTAGATTGGATCTAGAAAGTTAGAGAGGAAATGGTGTTTGTTTGCTTTCTCTTTAAGTGTCTTTAATATATGTATATATAGAGAAAGATAAGAGTATTTGCTGCGTGTTTTTCTTTCATAATTGGTCCAAATTGTCTCCACTTGCTACTGTTTCATCAGTTGTTCTCTTTGTCATTAATGTGGAGTTGATTTGGCACACTTGGATTGGCTTATGGGTTGATTTTTGTTGACTTGAGTTGAATTATTTGAGCAATTTCGGTTCTTTCAAATCAAGAAGATCAAGGCCCTCCAAATTTGTTTATACGTATCATGCAAGTATTGTTATATATATTATATTATTTAGATAATATTTAGCTAAATTTTTGAAGAGTTTATTACATTAATCGGGTATAATTTAGCTAATATATGAGAGTTTTTACACAAAAATATTTTTAATGAATCCTACAAAATATTTAGTTTATCAAACAATATAAATTTAAGTTTTAATCTTACATGATTGTTTGTTTTTGAAATTTGATCTCCCGCGATTTAGGTTTTCTAAGCTTGTTGGGTCAATTTTTGTTTTAGGCTTCAAAGGCTTAAGAAAATCCTAATTTGAACACTGGTGTAATTCAAATATTTGTTTAAAGTCTAGATCTTGAGTTATATACCAGTTTATGTTTTTGTTGTGTATTTATAATTCTGACGGTTTATCTTAAAGTTGTCATTTCCCAACTATAAACATAATTGATCAATTACTTAATATCATTGTAGGTATATAAGCTAAATTATTTATATATTTTAGGTTTAGATACCCACTATGAAATCTTATCAATATATTTATTACTAACCAGGAATCTCGAATTTTAGGGTTTAAGTCCAAGTATAGGTTCATTACTACACATTGTTTTAGTCTCGGGTTTTTATTGAGTGCAAAAGTAGTCATTTAATTTCCATATTTATGTTTTCCCATTTAATCTATTTGTATGATAAGGATTCGTGTTTGAAAATTGAAGTTTCCTTTAATCATATATTGAATTATCAGTTCAAGATGCGAAATCTCGTTTTTGGTATCAGTTAAGGTCAAAGAAGTTCTTTATTCAGTTTATAGATCCTAACCCAGCCAAATTTAAATTATGTATCTAATATTAGGTTTTTGTTGAATTCTAGGTTTACTAATTAGTTCATTCTTTATATTCTAGAGTCGTGTAGTATTGTGAAAGTTTAGGGGGTTTACATCAGCTCAAAACAATTGCCTCAACAACAGAGGACTTCACAAATTTGCCTACACCCATGTAGGACTTCACCACATTTGCCTACGCATATATTGGACTTCACTTCACTTGTCTAAACACTCGTAGGACTTCACACCATAAGCCTACATACTTGTAGGACTTCGCCACATACCTTAACAGAGGACTTCACATGCCTATACATTGGTAAGACTTCACCATAGGGTCTCGATTCATAAGGATTTCACAACACTTGCCTATACCCTTGTAGCCATACCTCAATAGAGGACTTCAAATGCCTGTACACATATAGGACTATACCACTTGCCTATACACAGATAAAACTTCACAAACCCAAGATCACGTATAGCAAATGTGCAACATCATCATCACAGATGCAAATTATCGCAGAAACAAATTAAAAACAGAGCAAATCAAACACATATCAGATTTTGAGGCATGTATTATATTTAGCAGCTTGTTTAGCCCAAAAACATGCTCTCGATTAACTTGGTTCAAAAATATTTAGCACTCATCTAGCTTGATCATTCTCAATTCTCTTCTTAAAGTGCAAAAATGATGTTCACTCAAGGGTTTTGTAAAAATATTAGCAATTTGATTGTTTGAATCAACAAATTCCAAGTTGGTATCTTTGTTTAGAGCATGATCTCTAATGACATGATGTCTAATTTTAACACGCTTGGTCCTTGAGTGTTTGATCGTATTTTTAGTCAAATTTATAGTACTTGCATTATCACAGCAAATTGGAACATTTTCAAAAATTAAACCATAATCAAGTAATGTTTATTTCATCCATAGAATTTGCGCACAACATCTACCAGCTACTATATACTCAGCTTCAATAGTTGAAAATGCAACCGAGGTTTGTTTTCTTGGGTACCAAGATATTAAAAAATTTCCAAGAAAATAGCATGTGCCACTTGTGCTTTTTTGATCTACTTTGCATTCAACAAAGTCAGAATTAGATTATCAAATTAGATCAAAAGAAGTAAATTTTGGATATCATAAGCCACTTTCAATCGTATCTACAAGATACTTGAAAATGTGTTTTACTACACTTAAGTGTGATTCTTTTAGGTAAGATTGAAATTGTGCACATACACATACAGAGAAGATGATGTTAGGTCTAAAAGCTGTTAAATATAACAAATTGTCTATCATACCTCTATAAAGCTTTTCACATACATTCTTATCATTTTCATCTTTATCAAGCTTTATACTTCTACCCATAGGTGTTGGTTTAGATTTGCAATTATCCATTTTAAATATTTTTAAAAAATCTTTTGCCTATTTTGATTGATTAATAAAGGTTCCATTTTCATATTGTTTTATTTGAAGACCAAGAAAATAATTGAGTTCCCCCATCATACTCATTTCAAACTCATTCTTTATGGACTTAACAAATTCATTTATAAGACTCATATATGTAGTTCTAAACTCAATGTCATCTACATAGATTTGTACAATTAATGTATCAGTCTTATGATTTTTAATAAATAAAGTTGGATCAACTTTTCCTCTTGAAAAACCATTATTTAATAGGAAGCTACTGAGTCTTTCATACCAAGCTCTAGGAGGTTATGATAATCCATAAAGAGCTTTGTTTAATTTAAAAACATGATCAAGAAATTCATTATTTTCGAAACCTAGTGGTTACTCTACATAGACTTTTTCCTTTATAAAACCATTTAAGAAAGCATTTTTGACATCCATTTGAAAAAGAGTAAAATTCTTAAAAACAGCAAATGCCAAAAGTATTCTTATATATTCTAGTCTAGCTGTCACGCCCCGGAGGGTACTCTAAATGTGGCAGTCCGCCGCATATAATATTAAAGCTAATGAATGACAACCTTAGCTATGCAGGAGCTTCGATATCATACATAAGGCGTGCTTCCAAGATAGTAGGAGACTCATAGGGTATTACGTTTAAGCAGATAATATAAGCAAGCAAGAACTTATATAAACAAACATAATATTTCCATAATAAAATCCTTACATCATCTTAGGGGCATTCCCCCGCTTTAAAAGTCTTCAGAATAATAACAACTAAGACATAAGCCTACTATAGAGATTTTCCTAGAAGCCTATGATCAAAACTTAAATACATGAAGCTTCTCCCAAAAACTCCTAGTAGCTTATACTCGTACCTGGCAAACGGGGCTCTTTAGGGCCAACCAAAGGTAATCGTACCTTAACAAAAAGCTATAAGGGTATAAGCAAAACTAGCTTAGTGAGATTATTCCAACTATAAGACATTTCCATAATTCATACAAGTATTTTAATCAAAACATATGAGAATGCATCAATCATATGATCACACAAAATACACATGATTAACCGGAAATCAAGTGTAGCATGGATTTAACGCCCTCCATGACAAGGGTTGGGAGGTTACAGGCCCATACGACCATCAATATCTGCAGATTTACCAGCTCTTGCTTGCTCTGTAGACTTTCCGACTCCTACCAGTCACCATGTAGACTTTCCGGCTCTTACCAGCCACCACTACCATTACCTCGTTTCCCTACACGAAGAATAGTAGTGAAACAAATGTGACTCATGTATATGATATGCATGAATTGATTTCATTATACATTTAACCAAAAGTGTTTAGTTCAAGTTAAAGGCGATCATATCAATACAAGAATCACAATTTATTTATCAAACTTTCTTTCGATATTCTTAATTTATATTCAAACAATCATACTTTCAAATCACATAACAATTGTTCATTTTATCTTTCTCTTAATTTCTAGTGCTTCTATTTACAAGCACAAAACAAGGAAATGTAACTTAATAAGAGGAATAACTCACTCCATGTCGGTAGATCCTGATCAAAGTAATCCTCCGGAAATAAGATATCGGATCCTTCTCCACCGAAACAAGATGGAATAGCCAAAATAAGTCTTCAATGAAGTTTCTATTCTTGAAGATCTTAAACTTTTCTTAAAATCGCGGTAAAAATCGTATAAAAGGAAATTCCAACTTAAAATGGTCATAACTTGCTCATTTTAACTCGAAATTTCACGTATAATATACCGTTTTCTACCTACTCGAAAAGATCTATCTATTTCTAAACTTATTTTTGTAAAACTAAGTCGTTTGGGTCCCGAAAAAGCAGCGACCAGATTCTCCACGAATTTGTAAAAACTTGAGTTCCTTCTTGTAAATAAAGCTCATTTGAAAAGATGAATTTGAAAAGGATTTTGTAAACTTTTTGATAGGTATATACGTATATGTAATGACTCATAACAAATGTATGAAGTAAATGGAGTTGTCTCAATTTATGAAAAAGTAAAGTTTTTAGAAGACTTTGAACTTGAGATTTTGTTGGAATATCCATTTTACTTTTGAAAAGATCTTGAGTTATTTGAGATGAATATTCCTTTTTCTAAATTTAATCTCTTGTAATTACTTTAAATTCCTAAGGAGTGGTTTTATTTTCTAAACTTAGATTCCAACAACTTTTAAATAAAATGATATTTTTGTTTCTTGTAATGATTCCAAAAGAATTTCTAATACTTGATGAAAAATAAGTTTTTATAAAACCTTCTGTTTATTTAAGAAAAATCATTTCTAAGTATGTTCATGAGTTTTTAAGAAATCTATTTTCTACATTTATTTTAAAAAGAACCTTTAGTTTAAGAAAACACTTCCTCATTTTTTTTTTTTTTGTTCAGACAAAAACATTATGTTAATGCATGAATATGAATCATAAACAATAGAAATATAAAGGAACATGATAACTTGAAAGATTAAGCAAATAATAAAGTAAATTAAGTATTGGTACCTTAGCTTCATCAAGATACCCCGGGATTAAGAAAAGACTAGTCCCGAAAAGAAAAGAAAAAGTTTTGACTTGATGAGGACAAGTCTAAGACTAGAATGACTAGTCTTAAAAACAACTTGAAATTAAATAAATTGCATGGAAGGTAAATAAATTGCAAGACAATGAGCTTATATGCTCTAAATAATATATATAGCTATATAGATATTTAAATAGTTATGAACATAAAGGAAACATAAAGGAGTTGAGATTATGAACAAAAGCAAAGTATGAACCTATTGTTGCTTTCTTAACCTTCATGGTTTTAGAAAACACACACTAAGTTCATACTAAGTAGATAAACATAAAGAAAGCTTTGAGAAATTTTTACCTAAAAGAAGCTAAATTAAGAAGAACTTCTTGAGAGATTTTGAGAGAGATTTTGGTATAGTAACCTTAGTGTAGAAGTGGTGTGAAAGAAGTGAAGGTATGAGGGGGTATTTATAGGAAATGTGGGAGATAATTTGTGTTAATTAAATAAGTGAAAAATAAAACAAATTGGGCATTGTAGGGGGGGGGGGGGGGGGGGGGGGGGGGGGGGGGGGGGGGGGGGGGGTGGGGTGGCCGAAGCTACATCATGCATGGGGAAGACAAAATTTTTAATTTTTGTTATTTTATTAATTAAAGTAAGAAATGAAATATGTGAAATTGTATTGGAAATGAAAATGTGTAAGAAATAGGTGTATGGTTTGTAAGAGTAGGTTGTAAGAAAAAGTAGAGATAGGTGAATAGTGTAGAATAGTAGAAAATAGTGTAATGTAAAAGTAAACATGACAATTTAATGCTGGTAGTAGTAAGAAAATACGCGTATAAAAGCGATATATGATATTTTTAGTTACTGAAAAATTACGAAATTGATATTTTTTGAAATCTCATATTTTTACGAGTCTAACAGTATATTCGGAATATTTTTCCTATTCCGAGCTTCCAGACACGTTTTTCAAGAACTATGTCCGATCGGGTTCAAAGGACACTCGAATTCCTTCAATCTGATATTTTTATATAACCTATAGCTATTACGAACTATTATAGCTAACTTTTCCAACTTCGTTTTCTAGGGCTAGAGAAAACGGCAATGCCGGAGTTGACTTCCGATTAGGTTTTAGGCTTTAATTCGGATCCAAAGATTTGGGGATTTACAATATACCCCCCCTTAAAGAAAGTTCTGTCCTCAAAACTTGAAATTCATACCTGATTCCTTGAACAGATTCGGGTACTTCTGGCGCATGTCGCTTTCTGCCTCCTAGGTTGCTTCCTCGTATGAGTGGTTTCTCCATAAAACCTTCACATACTTGATCTCCTTATTCCGGAGCTTCTGCACCTTGTGATCCAAGATTTAAATTGAGTGTTCCTCGTATGTGAGATTTTCTTTCAACTGAACTGGTTCCAACTCTGCAATCCTGGTAGGGTCGGACATATGTTTTCGTAGAACTGACACATGGAATACGTTGTGAATTCCAGATAGGCTAGGAGGGCGTGCCAGACGGTAAGCAAGATCTCCTACTCTTTCAAGCACTTCAAAAGGTCCAACATATCGTAGGCTCAACTTTCCTTGCGCTCGAACTCGGCGGATACTCTTGATGGGTTCTTTTAAGTACACATGGTCTCCAACTTCAAACTCAAGTGTACGCTCTTCATATCCTCCCAACTCTTTTGCCTATCTTGTGCCTCCTTCATCTTTTGTTGGATGATCCTCACCTTGTCGGCTCTTGTACCAAGTCAGGTCCGACGCTCAACTTTTCTACATCGTCCCAAAACAAAGGTGATCGACTTCTTTCCATATAACGCTTCATAGGGTGGCATCTGGATCGTGGAATAGTAGCTGTTATTATAAGCAAACTCTACCAAAGGTAGGTATGCGTCCCAACTACCTTTGAACTCTATTACGCAGGCTCTCAACATATCTTCCAACGTTTGTATTGTCCTCTCCGATTGACCATCCATCTGAGGGTGATAAGCAGTACTGAAATGTAGTTTAGTTCCCATACATTTCTACAAACTCATCCAAAATTTGGATACAAACCTTGGGTCTCGGTCGAAGACTATTCCAGCAGGTACTCCATGCAAGCGTACTATTTCTCTTATGTACATTCTTGCCAATTTGTCCATAGAGTACGTCATGTTCATTGGAAGGAAATGTGCCGTCTTCGTCAATCGATCCACTATAACCCAAATTGGATCATATCCAGCCGACGTCCTTGGTAATCCACACACAAAATCCATTGTGATTTGGTCCCATTTCCACTCGGGTATTGGCAGGGGTTTCAGAAGTCCACCAGGCCTTTGGTGCTCCACTTTTACTTATTGGCATGTGGGACATTTCAACACAAAGTTGCTACATCTCTCTTCATGCCGTTCCACAGTAGTGGCTCTTCAGATCTTGGTACATCTTTGTTCCTCCTGGATGCATGGTGTATCCGGAGTGATGTGCTTCTTCCATGATTTCCTTTTTTATGTCTTCATCATCCGGAACACATAATCTTCCTTTCATTCTCACTACTTCATCTCATCTATGGCAAAATCGGTGTACTTCCTTCCTGACTTCTTTCTTAATCTTCAGAATCGCCCTGTTATATCACTGGGCCTCCTTGATTCTTTCTACTAAGGTGGGTTCCATGACAAGGTTGGCAATATCCACTTCCATGTTTTGCCCTATGAAGTCAATGCTCATTCTTTCAAATTCCTTTATCAACTCTTTCTTGTCAATGAGTAATGAGGCTACTTCCCCATAATTCTTCCTACTCAGGGCATCTGCAACTGCGTTCACTCTCCCTGGACAGTAGTTGATTCCAAGGTCGTAATCCTTGATGAGTTTTAACCATCTCCGTTGTCGCATATTCAGCTCCTTTTGTGTAAAAGATACTTGAGGCTCTTATGGTCAGTGTAGATCTCGCACCTTTGTCCATACAAATTGCTCCATAACTTTAGTGCAAACACAACGGCAGCTAAATCCAGATCATGGGTGGGATAGTTTTGTTCGTGGGGTATGAGCTATCGGGATGCATAGGCGATTACCTTTCCGTCTTGCATCAACACACATCCAAGAATATACCTTGACGCATCACTATGCACCGTATAGGACTTTTCGGGGTCTGGTAGAATTAGAATCCGGGCAGAGACAAGTCTTTTCTTTAGTTCTTGGAAACTTTGCTTCCTCTTGTCTGTCTAGATGAACTTCTCCTTTTGGGTTAACTGTGTGAGGGGTTTGGCGATGGTTGAAAAATTCTTAACAAACTTCCTATAATATCCAACCAAACCGAGAAAACTCCTTACCTCAGTCACAATTTTAGGTTGTTTCCACTCCATCACTGCCTTGATCTTCTCAGGATCTACCGATATTCCTCCTCCCCATACGACATGTCCTAAGAAGGATATCCTATACAGCCAAAAATCACACTTAGATAGCTTGGCGTTACAACTTATGCTCATGAAGGTCTGTAATGCCATCCTTAAGTGTTCCTTATGTTGCTCTTGCGTCTTTGAGTAGATCAGAATATCGTCGATGAAGACTATCATGCACTTATCCAGCAGGGGTTTATATACTCGATTCATGAGATCCATGAAAGCTGCCGGTGCGTTGGTTAATCCAAAAGGCATCACTAGAAACTCGTAATGTCCATAGCGAGTCCTAAAAGCTGTCTTCTGTACATCCTCAGGTTTAATCCTCAACTGGTGGTATCCTGACCGTAGATCGATCCTTGAAAAGACACTTGCTCCTTGAAGCTGATCGAATAGGTCATCTATCCTTGGGAGTGGATACTTGTTCTTGATGGTGACTTTGTTGAGCTCTCGATAGTCGATGTATAAACGCATGGAACCATCCTTCTTCTTTATGAACAACACTAGTGCTCCCCAAAGTGACACACTTGGTCGGATAAAACCTTGATCCAATAAGTCTTGTAATTGAGTCTTTAACTCCTTCAGCTCTACTGGTGCCATTCGATAGGGTACCTTTGATATCGGCTCCGTATTGACTAATAGATCAATTTCGAAATCTATCTCTCTCTTGGGTGGCAATCCAGGCAATCGTCCGGAAACACGTCTGGGAATTCCTTCACTACGGGTATGGATCCAAGCTCAGGCTTTTTCTTCTTCTTTCATCAGGTTACTAAGGTTGATTTCATCCTCATCCACCAACTCGAATGAGTTTAACTTCACGTGGACTCTCTCTAAACACTACTTCACATCCACTTTGGTCTTTAAACTTCCCTTCCTTTTGTTTACAATCCACTAAGGCTTTGACGGATATCAACCAACTCATACCCAAGATTACTTTGTATTTGCTCATCTCCAAGATTATTAGGTCATATTAGAGTGATTTCCTTATATCTCCATTGGACATCCTTTAAGCATTTCCTTTGTCGTTACTATGCTTCCGGTAGGGGTTTTAACTCGAAAACTAGTAGCAATAGTATCTATGGGTAATCCAATTCGCTTGGCGAGGCTAACGGTAATAAAGGAATGGGTAGCTCCCGTATCAAACAAAGCATAAGCGGGTTGACTAGCTACGAATATGTGTCCTGCACTCGAATTTTATACTAATTACGAAACTGGTATACTTAAGCTAATCGTGGGTATAAAACTTTATACTTGTACCATAGGAATTGAACGCAGAAAACTTTAATGAATTACATCAAAGAAAAGGGTTTTGATTATGACCTGTCACCAATCCAAAATCTGAGCCATAATCTCCATCTACAGCGGCTAGCTCCGCTCCTTCGTCATCAGACTCCTCGCATACCCACTGTCCTTCCAGGTTATATATCCTCATTCCGTGGACAGCTGCTCCAGATCGGCTTGGGTTGCTTCCTCCGCTTCCATTCTTGCCGATGCCACCTCCCACTGACCCAAATGGTCTAGCTGGGGCATTCTTTCTTTGTGGGCATTCATTGGCGAAGTGCCCGGTTTGCTTGCAAACGAAGCAAAAGTAGAAGCCTTCTTTGGGCAATCACCTATCTTGTGGCTGGGGTTCCACAAAAGTAGCACTTGTGTTGCAACAGCAGCACCTCTTTGGATAGTGCTCTTCCTTGCATTTCCAGCAAGTCACCTTGACCTTGGATTTGTCCTTATTACTAACAGCACTTCTCGGAAGCTGTTGAAGGGCTTGAACCTTTTACTCTGGAAACTGGGGTTATAGCTATCCTGAGCTCTCTTTCGAACACGAAGGTCTTTCTCTTAGGGGCTTTGCTCTTCCTTTTCTTTGCTCCCTCAATGATACGAGCCCTTTCTACCAACTCTCGGAGGGTCCTCAGATCTAACTCCTCCAGACGCATCCTTATTCTTCATCCAGGCCACTCAGAAATACTTGCCTCTTCAGCTCCTCACTATGCTTGAAGGACTCAGGCGCATATTGAAGCAGTCGGCTAAACTCTGTTTCGTACTACTCTATTGTCCTTCCCTTCTGGGATATATGGAGAAAGTCTCCACTATACTGTACTCTTAAGCTCCCAGGGAAATAGTTGTCCAAAAACTCTCTACGAAAAGTTGCCCAGGTCACGAGTGGCAATAATTCCCTGCTTTTCGACTCCAACCATATTCTGGCATTGAACCGCAACATGTATGTGCCATAATCCAGGCGTAGATGATGGGGAACTTCGTAGGCGGCGAACGACCTTTCAATTTGGGCTAACCAGTCTTCAGCTTCATCGGGCTTTCCAAAATTTCCGTCAAAATATATGTTGCTTTTTATGAAGTCCGGCAAGGAACTTCTATAAGGTCGGGGCGGTGGTGGTGCTGGTAAAGGGACAGTATGTGACTTAGCTTCTGGGGCTTTACGTGCTTCAACGGTTGCTTCTGGTGCATTTGCAGCAAGCGGCGGCATATTTTGTGCATTTTGCATGAAATTATTGACTAGCCCTGCTAGTTGGTTGATGGCGGCCCACGCGTCGTCTTGTTGATTCGGTGGGAGATTTGGTGCTTGTTGTCCTGCCGGAGGATTCTCCGGTTCTCCTGGTATATTATTTAAAGCGCGACGTTTGCGTCTTCTATCCCTCTTACCATGTTTATTAAATTTTATACTTCTTAAATTTTCGCAACAAGGAAAAGATCGGAAATTCCGTAGAAAATATTTCAGGCAATCAAATCCAGAAATCATCAAATCAACATAAAATTCTTGCATTCAAAATAAAAAGAGGAAATTAATAATCCTTACATAACTTTGAGGAGGTAGAAACCATTCTCATCAAAAGATAATTGTTCATAAAAAGCAAAACATTAATGCATTAAAACAAAGATAAGCCTAGGAAAAGTCTATGTTGGACTCGTCGAGTTATTAATTTAGAGCGATCGAGTTTTAAATTTATAAACCTATATTTCATTTTCCTAAACACGGTCAAATCCAGGCAAGTGCACCTATCGTTATGTAGTTTAGGATAAAGTATAGGGTCGTCTCCCACAAGGAACATTCTCAAGCACTAGTTCTACTCTAATTTTCCTATGATCTAGCAAAATAATTAAAGAGTCGATTAAATGAATGATTACTATTCTAAATTTAAAATTACACTAGATTATACTAAGAACACAATACAAATACAAATAGAACACAACAAGTACAATAAGATTTTCTCATTTCCTTAACATGAATTTATACATATATTCTCTAATGATTACTACCTGCAAGAATCCATTGAGTATATGAATGTTCTTCTCAGAAGCATTCATTTCTAACAATTAGTGTGTCCATTGGAATCTCTTCCTAACTAACAGCCACTAGAAAGTTGCATGAAGATTTATTATTTCTAAATTCTTCAAACAAATGCAGAAAGTCTCACCGGGATATCTCTATCACTATGAGCGACTCGCCTAGTAAATAAGATCTATTCTAAAGAACCATCTCTCGATGTATTCTAAAGAAATCTGGTCAAGAAGGTGTTGCGTCTTCACTACTTCTTGAGATAATTAATTCTATTTACTAGATCTAGTTAATTATTAGATGCAATAAACTTTAACGATCAAATTCAAGTTAAATGCATGAATAAATCCCATTCTCTACCATACAGAATGACAGAAAAATAGATAAAGAATGATATTAACATATTTAGAAAAGATGAGAAGAATGAGTAGAGAAAAATACAAAACTCCTTCATTGGATTTGGATGTAGATCTGGAGTCTTGTATACAACAAACAAACGACAAACATAATTACTAACAAACTCACCCTCTCTCCTATAAGGAGGGAGAGGTTTTTTACAATCTCAACACTCTCTCTTTTTTTTTTTTTTTTTTGTACAAGTCTTTTTAAATAAAAATTCTGCATAATAATTAATCCTCATGTATTCTAATCTATACCTATATATAATTCTCTTGATCTGCTCCTCTTGAATGGATATGGTGTTGTTTTCATTCATCACATTGTTTGGTGAAGAGGTACAACACTTGGATGAATGTATGTGTCTTGATCCCGAACCATTGCATCCATTGGTGAAAAGACACAACACTTAGATGAATGAGTGCATCTTTTCTACATGAACCATTGCATCAATTGGTGAAGAGACACAACACTTGGATGAATGAGTACATTGTCCTGCATGGGAAATCTTCCTCCAATTAATCAGTCTTTATGAAATTCTTCCAAAATCCCTTTAATTGTTTCCAATATGCTCTAATTTTACCTGAAATGAATATTTATCATACTTAAGTACCAATTCTACTATAAATTATCTCAATAAAGCTATAAATTGGACTTAATTAACCTTTAAGATCAAGGATAAATTACGACTATCAAATATCCCCACACTTAAGCCTTGCTTGTCCTCAAGCAAGAAGCTGATATAAACTTAGAAAACATAAAAATCATTTGGTGCTAAAATTGAAAACATTGAAAGTTAGTGACTATTAGCAAAGAATTCTCATGATTCTATCAACAAATTAAGATATCAAGGCTAATCCTAGTAGATCAATCTTTACCCTCATCAATTAAGTAAGCTTCCAAGAGAAAAGTGAACACATGATCATGTTGATAAGGGAAACTTAGTTGCTTATTATGCTTATGCACATGAACATTATTGACAATTTATATTTCCTTAATGAAAGCATGCACATCCATCTATCCCCTGAATTTCTCCCCTTTAAAGTTTACTTCTATTCTTTTTTTTTTTTTTTTCAAGTGCAGCATTTTAAGAATCTCACAACCTATGTAGCGAACTTTCAGTCGATAATCCCAAGTTCGTCACTCAGGTTAACAGACGTTATTCCCTTAAAAAGGGCGACCCTCGGACTTAATTGTTCGAGTTATAAGACTCACTGAACACTTTTTTTTTCTCAACACTTTGATTGATAAGTGACATCCTTGGTCGATCGATCCCAGGCTGGACGACCTTAGGTGATCAGGTTTTAAAGGACCCCTTCGAACCTCAACCACTTTTCAATACCTCTCTATTTATTTATTTATTTTTATTTTTATTTATTATTTTTTTTTCAAAGAAATAAAACCACAAAGGAGAGAGCATCAAGTGATTGATTTCATTTGAACTTTTAACACTAAGGATTTTTTTTTTTTTTTATGTCAATTACTTTTCTTTTCTTTTTTTTCATTATATAAGAGCAACTAAACTCCCTACTCATAATCATATGCCACTCTAAACTTAGATTCCTAGTTTAATTAGCAAGTAAGACATGTCCACTAAGAGTTAACCCTATTATCTCAATTTATCATTAAGAAAATTCATGAAAAACATGCAAGTGACTAATTTCAAAATTAATAAAACTCATTTACCAGCACCATATATATATATATATATATACATATTTTCAATCAACAACTTAAATTAGGGAATATTTGAATCAACAATTTAATCCAATTCATATCTACATATTTGATAGTCTTAGTCATATTTATATATTCATTCAATAGACTTTAACATGCATATAATCATGATTCCTATCCCCACACCTATTGGAGACATTGTCCCCAATGTCTCAATTAATAATAAAATCAACAGGAAAAGAAATCATAACAAAAATTAAAGAACTTGACTTCCCTGGTAAATGAAGTTTGGATCTTGATCATAACTCTGTATTCCATTTAATTGATCATCATTAGGAACAATCACATGGGTGCACATACAGCAGTGATCATTTCTGGAAATGAGCTAGTACGCAGCTCAGGGTCTGTGTGGAGACTTTTCCTACACTTCAACTTCTTGAATTCCCTATTTCATGAAATTGGCTTGACCCCCAACATTAATTCATAAAACAAGAATCCATTGCTCTTGATTAGTGTACCTGGAATCACCAAAACTTAACAAGATAGATCAATTCACATTAATGAATACAATAATTCAAACCAAAGGATACAAACAAACACATATTAAGATTACATATCACACAAGAGAACATCTAAATTTTCTACATACAAAGCAATAATATACAACATAGTATGGAATGACACAATGATAACAATGGAACAATAACAAAATAGCTAGATACACAAGAATCTCAGATTTCCTAATGTTGAAGCCGTTCCCGGCAACGGCGCAAAAACTTGTTGGTTCATTTTCTCTCTAATTTAGAGCGATCGAGTTTTAAATTTATAAACCTATATTTCATTTTCCTAAACACGGTCAAATCCAGGCAAGTGCACCTATCGTTATGTAGTTTAAGATAAAGTATAGGGTCGTCTCCCACAAGGAACATTCTCAAGCATTAGTACTACTCTAATTTTCCTATGATCTAGCAAAATAATTAAAGAGTCGATTAAATGAATGATTACTATTCTAAATTTAAAATTACACTAGATTATACTAAGAACACAATACAAATACAAATAGAACACAACAAGTACAATAAGATTTTCTCATTTCCTTAACATGAATTTATACATATATTCTCTAATGATTACTACCTGTAAGAATCAATTGAGTATATGAATGTTCTTCTCAGAAGCATTCATTTCTAACAATTAGTGTGTCCATTGGAATCTCTTCCTAATTAACAGCCACTAGAAAGTTGCATGAAGATTTATTATTTCTAAATTCTTCAAACAAATGCAGAAAGTCTCACCGGGATATCTCTATCACTATGAGCAACTCGCCTAGTAAATAAGATCTATTCTAAAGAACCATCTCTCGATGTATGCTAAAGAAATCTGGTCAAGAAGGTGTTGCGCCTTCACTACTTCTTGAGATAATTAATTCTATTTACTAGATCTAGTTAATTATTAGATGCAATAAACTTTAACGATCAAATTCAAGTTAAATCCATGAATAAATCCCATTCTCTACCCATACAGAATGACAGAAAAATAGATAAATAATGATATTAACATATTTAGAAAAGATGAGAAGAATGAGTAGAGAAAAATACAAAACTCCTTCATTGGATTTGGATGTAGATCTGGAGTCTTGTATACAACAAACAACGACAAACATAATTACTAACAAACTCACCCTCTCCTCCTATAAGGAGGGAGAGGTTTTATTACAATCTCAACACTCTCTCTCTTTTTTTTTTTTTTTTGTACAAGTCTTTTAAATAAAATTCTGCATAATAATTATCTCATGTATTCTAATCTATACCTATATATAATTCTCTTGATCTGCTCCTCTTGAATGGATATGGTGTTGTTTTCATTCATCACATTGTTTGGTGAAGAGGTACAAACTTGGATGAATGTATGTGTCTTGATCCGAACCATTGCATCATTGGTGAAAGACACAACATTAGATGAATGAGTGCATTTTCTACATGAACATTGCATCAATTGGTGAAGAGAAAACACTTGGATGAATGAGTACATTGTCCTGCATGGGAAATCTTCCTCCAATTAATCAGTCTTTATGAATTCTTCCAAAATCCCTTTAATGTTTCCAATATGCTCTAATTTTACCTGAAATGAATATTTATCATACTTAAGTACCGATTCTATTAAATTATCTCAATAAAGCTATAAATTGGACTTAATTAACCTTTAGATCAAGGATAAATTGCGACTATCAGTTATGCTCCCTTTTTCTTCATTCCTTCCTTCTTCAAATCTTCTTTTTACGGGGATCGTGCTGGGTTCATACTCTGTGGTGGATCCTTTGTGTCGTTTGACAAATTGTCGCGGGTATTGACTAACTGTCATCCTCTTTCCTCAGTATCTTGAGGTGATCTTGCTTGAGACGGCCAAACTTCGTCATGCATGGAAATCCCCTCTCCACGGGTCGTGCCGTTCATTTCCTCTGGTCTTTCTTTCTTCCGGTACCATTGCCATTGTGGGGTTCTGGGATTGCTTCTCAAGAATCCATTTGGATCAAAAGCATTGTTTCTTCTCCTCTCTGAATCGGAGATCATTACTGGGTTATTCTTGCAATGGTCTCCATGGGTACATCTTGGCTCAGCCTTCGGGGAGGTGCTGGCTAAGGATCAAAGGGTTGTCTTCCAGAAGGATGCAGATGGGTCTCTTTAGGCTCGAGTCTTCATTCTGATCTCCTTCCGTGCTACCATTTGTCTCTCCGTTCCTTCGTTTGTTGGGCCTCCTCCATGATGAAGTCTCTTCTGGGTAACGTCTAGCTGCATTCCGACGGAGTTGGGCTGAATAATGTACTCTGATGGCGTAGGGACAGTCCATCGGTAAGCGGCATACAATAAAATCGCTCTCTTCACCATCTGCCTTCAGCTAGTCCGTATGATCCGCTAATCATCATGTGATAGTTATATAGAGGTCCAAGCTTATTCCAAGTTCGGAAGTCTGGTTCTGTCGCCCATCTTCCGCTTTCAAGATGAAGGTCATTTGCTGTGATGGTCTCCTGTACATAAAAACCATTATTCTTTCGACCACATAAATAAACAATCACCATCTCCGATTGCTTACAGTGTCGAATTTAGCTCGTTGAGCAAGTTCCTCCAGGGAATGTCTCAATCCTTTCTTCATAACTCGAACATTTCGCAGGCGGTCTTGGGCCTTCCGACTAATGCGAACTCCTCACACAGGACCCTTAGTCTAAGACGGTAGTTCATGAAGGTCTCGTCATGGTCTTTAAGGAATTGTTGGGACTTTTCTTTGACCTCAGGGAAAGTCAACTATCAAGCAAAACAACAGGGGATCAGATCTTAAGCTAGAGTTTCTATCTTGTTACTATCTATCTTTAAGGTCTATTTCTACTATCTTATGTCTAATACTTGTGCTCTGATACCAACTTAAACTGTCACGCCCCAGAGGGTATCCTAAACATGGCAGTCCGCCGCATACAATATTAAAGCTAATGAATGACAATCCGTAGTCACGCAGGAGCTTCGATATCATATGCAAGGCGTGCTTTCAAGATAGTAGGAGACTCACAGGGGTATTACGTTTAAACAGATAGCAAAAGCAAGCATGAACTTAAATAGATAAACATAAGATCTTCAATCAATAATAAGTTCGTACATCATCTTAGGGGCATTCCCCACCTTAAAGTCTTTGTTCAACTATACTAATAACAAAATAACATAACTACCACATTAGTCTACTATATAGATTTTTCCTAGAAGTCTATGTTTAAACAAAAAAAAAAAAACATAAACTTCTTCCAAAAACTCCTAGTAGCATTAGCTCATACCTGGCACACTGGGCTCCTCCGGGCCAACCATAGATAATCATACTGTAATAGAAAACTATAAGGGTATAAGCAAATCTAGCTTAGTGAGATAATTCCTAACTATATAACATTTCCATATGACAACCAAGTTATTTAATTCAAGCATATGAAATGCACCAATCACATGATCAACCAAAATACACAACATTAACCGAAAATCAAGTGCAGCATGGATTTAGCGCCCTCCATGACAAAGGTTGGGTGGTTACAGGCCCATACGACCATCAATATTTGTAGATTTGCCGGCTCCTTGCCCTGTAGACTTCCTGGCTCCTACTAGCCCATGTAGACTTACCGGCTCCTACTAGCCACCACTATCACTTCCTCGTTTCCCCACATGAAGAATAGTAGTGAAATAAATGTGACTCACAAGTATGATATGCATGAATAAATTTTAATTAAACATTTAACCATATAAGTTGAATTCATGTTAAAGGTGATCAACCATAATTTCATCATATCAATACAAGAGTCACACTTTTATTTAACATATCGTCTTTCGATATACTTAATTTTCATTCAACCATTATTTCATAACAATTGTTCATTTATCTTTTCCTAAATTTCTAGTGCCACTAATTACAAGCACAACATGGAAATGTAACTTAGGAAAAGAATTAACTTACTCCATAATCGGTAGGTCTAATCGAAATAGTCCTCCGGATAGACGATCTCGGGTCCTTCATCACCTAAACAAGATGAAATATCCAAAATGAGTCTTTCATAAAACTTCTATTCTTGAAGATTCTAATCTTTTCTTAAAATTGCGGTAATATACCGATTTCTACCTATTCGTAAAATCGCGGTGAAATACCCATAGCTTGCTCATTTTAACTGGGAATTTCACGTATAATATATCGTTTTCTACCTACTCGAAAAGATCTACACATTTCTAAGCTTATTTTCATAAAACTAAGTCGTTTGGGTTCCGAAAAGACAGCGTCCAGATTTGCCACGAATTTGCAAATACTTGTTTTCCTTCTTGTAAACAAAGCTCATTTGAAAAAGATGAATATTTCAAATATTTTGTAAACCTTTTGAAAGGTATATACATATATGTAATGACTCATAACCAATGTATGAAGTAAATGGAGTTGTCTCAACTTATGAAAAAGTAAAGTTTTTAGAAGACTTTGAACTTGAGATTTCATCGGAATATTCATTTTTTTTAAAAAAGATCTTGAGTCATTTGAGATGAATATTTCTTTTTCTAAAATCAATTTCTTGCAACTACTTTAATTTCCTAAGGAGTGGTTTTATTTTCTAAACTTAGATTCCAATAATTTAAAGGTAATAAAATGATATTCTTGTTTCTTGTAATGATTTTTAAAAGAATTTCTATATCTTGACGAAAGATGAGTTTTCATAAACCTTTTGTTTATTTAAGAGAAATCATTTCCATGCATGTTCACGGGTTTTTTAGAAATCAATTTTCCATATTTATTTAAGAAAGAACCTTTTAGTTTTAGAAGACACTTCCTCATTTATTTTTGTTGAGACAAAAACATTATGTTCATGCATGAATATGAATCATAAACTATAGAAATATAAAGGAACATAATAACTTGAAAGATTAAGCAAATAAGAAAGTAAATCAAGTATTGGGACCTTAGCTTCATCAAGGTATCCCGAGATTAAGAAAAGACTAGTCCGAAAAGAAAAGAAAAGAAAAGGAATTGTTTTGACTTGATAAGGACAAGTCTAAGACTAGAATGACTAGTCTTAAAAACAACTTGAAATAAATAAATTGCAATGAAGTAAATAAATTGCAAGACAATGAGCTTATATGCTCTAAATAATATATATAGCTATATAGATATATTAGATAGTAATAAACATAAAAGAAACATAAAGGAATTGTGATTATGAACAAAAACAAAGTATGAACCTATTGTTGCTTTCTTAACCTTCATGGTTTTAGAAAACACACACTAAGCTCATACTAAGTAGATGAACATAAAGAAAGCTTGGAGAAATTTTTACCTAAAAGAAGCTAAACTAGGAAGAACTTCTTGAGAGATTTTGAGAGAGATTTTGTCATAGTAACCTTAGTGTAGAAGTGGTGTGAAAGAAGTGAAGGTATGAGGGGGTATTTATAGGAAAATGTAGGAGATAATTTGTGTTAATTAAATAAATGAAAAATAAAACAAATTGGGCATTGTAGATGGTGGCCAGCGCTACATCATGCATGGGGAAGACAAATTGTTTAATTTTTGTTATTTTATTAATTAAAAGTAAGAAATGAAAGATGTGAAATTGTATTGAAAATGAAAATGTGTAAGAAATAGGTGTATGGTTTGTAAGAGTAGGTTGCAAGAAAAAGTAGAAATAGGTGAATAGTGTAGATAGTAGAAAATAGTGTAATGTAAAAGTAGACATGACAATTTAATACCGGTAGCAAGAAAATACCGGTAGTAAGAAAATACACGTATAAAAGCGATATCTGATATTTTTAGCTACCGAAAAATTACGAAATTGATATTTTTGGAAATCTCATATTTTTACGAGTCTAACGGTATATTCGGAATATTTTTCCTATTCCGAGCTTCCGGACATGTTTTTCAAGAACTATGTCTGATAGGGTTCAAAGGACACTCGAATTCCTTCAATCTGATATTTTTATATAACCTATAGCTATTACGAACTTTTATAGCTAACTTTTCTAACTTCGTTTTCTAGGGCTAAAGAAAATGGCAATGCCGGACTTAAGCGGTTACGGTAAACTAGGGCTTTGTTGACTCCAGAAACCTAGTTGACTTCCGATTAGGTTTTAGGCTTTAATTTGGATCCAAAGATTCAGGGATTTACACCAGAGTCCTAGCAACTCCTCGCATAAATCAGGCCAATCCAGCCTAGCCGTGCTCGTAACTGTCAATCCATCTGCGGGGAGGCCCGTAAGGACAGCAATCCATATGCATTGTGCCCATCACTGCCATCGCATGTGAGCATGGAATTCTGTATGTCTGCCACTTGTTACATATACATATACATCTACATGATCTTAACTCCACTCTTTGTATATGGTCCCCCTTCTGACCATACATTGTTGGACGTGGTGCAGTTATAACCTTATATATCCGTTCTTGGTAATCAAAACACGTAACTCTATGGGAACTGGATATGTTGTTCCATCTCTCAAACTTCTTTGCAGCGTGTTCTGTGAGCAACTTACCCATACTCATGGCATCACTGGCTTCATGCCTTTGCTTATTAAATATGGGGTTACAATTGTAGAAGGTTTTCTTTACCAATGTTGCCACAGGTAAGCACCTGGCATCTTTTATAACTGAATTGTAACTCTTTGCCATGTTTGTTATACATTGGCCAAATCTAACACCTTCATCGTAAGATAAAGTCCACATGCATGGAGGCAACTCGCGAAAATATCGTGCTATCCAAGGATTGCTTTGAAGTGTTGCATTAAAGTATCCGTAGAACTTTCGACACTGGGCTTGATAGGCACCTCTTTTTACTATTTCCTTACATTCCTTGCTTTTAGCCTTCGAATTAAAGTTGCTGGCAACAGGCCGGATACACTGGCGCCAAGGCCACCCCCTAAGCTACACCGCATTTTCACCTTCAACCGCACTCTTGATACCGGCATGCCGGTTCGATATCAAGCAAATGTTGGATCGGTCTTTGATGACGTGTTCCAACACTTTTGCAAGGAACCAACTCCATGTTTCTACCTTCTCCTCATCGACAAGAGCATGCGCCAATGGGACTATATGATTTACCCCATCTACTGCCACTATAATAAGCAATTTGTGCTTGTACTTGCTATATAGAAAGGTACCATCAACTGTGATCATATGTCTGCAATAATCAAACGTATATGACTTAGTTAGTATATAACAATCAACTAAAACAAAATTTAACAAAGATTACAATACATACCTACAGTAGTAGAACTCCTCAATGCAAGGACCAAATGCCCAAAAAAGCTTATCTAGGAATACGTGGCCGACGGTATTTGAATCTTGAGTTTGTCACTCAACCTTCGTTCCTGGATTTGCCTCGGTAATTGCATTAAGTAGATGCGGGAGCTCTACATAAGACGCCTCCCAACTTCCATACACCTGCTCAATAGTCTTTCTCTTTGCCTCACAAATTCTCTTGATATGAATATTATACACGAACTGCTTTAATACATTCGTTTGTAGATCCTTCACCCTTACATCTGGAGAATTGCGGATTTCCAATATTATGGCCCTGGACAAGCTGGTGGAGTCTAACTGAGAGTGATCTTGTCCAATGATTTCATCAAAGCAGGTGTGAGGTCCTTCATATTTAGTGATGTGAAACCACCCACCATGTTTCTTATAACTGCCTTTGAGTCTCCACTTACAACCTCTGTTATTATTATCGGTACATTTCACTACCCATGCTCTTGGGTCCGAATCCACTATCTTGAAATTATAATGGTTCGTTATGTGTCACATTTTAACTGCCATATGAGATGATCTTTGGTCTCAAAATGCATCCCGACCTTGAATTCATCACCGAAGCTCCAATTCCTAACACTCATTTCCTGCTCATTATCATATGTTGCATAAGCACTACCAACTTCAGCATTGAAAAACGAAACTGGCGCTGAGCTCCCTACTACATCAATGCCAGTAGGAGCAACGAAATGGTCCCGGTTATTTCCCCTTCATTGTACCTCGGGCAAGGCATATTGTTGTCGAAATACTTCGACATTAACATTTTCGCCATCATCATAGTCGTTACTGGATTCACTTGCCAATGAGTCTTGCACAACATCCATATCATCACCACGTACCGATGTAAGTCCACAAAATTCAAAGTGACCTATTTCCACTTGCGCACTGCCTATTGTCTGAATTGGAATAAAGTTTGAGTCTACCAACCCCTAGCTCCCAATATTTCTATCATTACCCATTTCCCCTGCAGGTGCCTGTGATCATTCAGTTTCCAATATCTGCACATAAACAGCCACTGAGCCTTCTATGTACACCAACATCTCTTGTGCCGCATCATCATCGGTCACTGGAATAATATCATAACGTAGCATCCTATCTCCAATAGCTATCCTATGATATAACTCCACCCGATGTGTATACCTATTTACCTTTAGTCTATTGCAAATAATCTCCACTATCTGCTCATATGTTGAATTCCTACTAATACTGACCATAGCAACATGCCACTTATCATAACCAACACCATCATCCCCTTGCACAATATTACCATGAGCATACAGTATGAACTTCGCCTTATCCATTTCCTCACAAATCCTGCCATCTCATCATAATTAGCTTCCACGCATCAAATTCATAAAATCACACTTATGAATTGCATTTCTCGTAATATTTAACATAATTCCTAAAGCTGCAGCTCCACTTTCAAAGTTGAAATTTAATTTTCTAACCTATTCTGCTTTCTTACAAATATTAGCTTTTTTCATCGCAAATTTCCATGCTATACCAAAGCGCCATACCAAAGCTAAAGTACTAAATACACCCCGTTAACGACAATTGAAGTTCTTTTTAATTTTTTTCCACACTGAAATTCCTAAAATAATTATCCAACAACAACTACTTAGGACATGATTTTTTTCAATACAAATATTATACATATACATATCTATACAACATACAAGAGCAAAAAAAAAAAAAATGTCAGCATTGGAATCATGCTACAATAATATTCTAACAACACATACAATCGACATTCAATAATGTAGCATGAATGATTGAAATAAAAAACGAAGATACGCGGAAATCCAACCTCAACGTTCGCCGTCGGTGGTTTCGCACAAAATCTCTCGCTTTCGATATTCCTACCCATGAAATTGTAATACAATAAACTTCAAAGCAATTAAATCAGTCAAATAAGAAACCAATTGGGGTTGATTTGACGTCGGCGGCCGCAACAATCGCAAAATTCGTAATTTGGGGTTTAGGATTCCGATGGGAGCAAATGAGAAATGGGGAAGAAGAAGACGTGCACGGTGTTTATATTCCATTGCTAATGATCTCGTCTCTTAAAGAGATGAGATCTCATTCTCATAATGACTTCATCTCTCGAAGAGACGAGGTCACATGCGTTGCAACCTCGTCTCTTCGAGAGATGAAGTCATTATGAGAATGAGATCTCATCTCTTCAAGAGACGGGACCATGTTGTTTAAAATTGAAAATAATTTCTTTTTGATGATATTTTTGTAATTTATTTTAAAAATATTAATATTTTATTTTTTTTCCAAAAAATTATAGATAAAGCAAGTTATGTATAAAAATTACAGTTCATTAAAAAAAAGAAAAAGAAAAAGAAAAAAAAAAAAAGTAGGTAGGCAGGTGGCTTTAACCACGTAGGTCCGAAGAACTGCCCTCATTTGTTATTCAATTTATACATATTCTGCTCTCGTCCTTCCTTCTCCGTAGCAACTGCCACTGCTACTGCGCCTTATCTTCTTTTCGCATCTCCCACCAAATTCCTCTCCTTCCTTTCCCACCTCTTCGCATTTCACAAACATGGGAGAGGGCAACCAAAACGACTCAGTGATGTGTCGTACCATCCCAAACCTTAAAACCTCTCATTTCGACCTCGCTCTCAGCGACTCCCAACCGTTGAATAAACACTCCTCCCTACGCCTACGTCCCGTAAAATCCACTCCTCTCGGTGTCGTTTTCGGTAATTTCGGTTCTATAACGGTCGCACAGAAGAGAGAGAAAGAATGCGAGCCAACGGCAGCTCAGCTCCTCCAGCATCCGCTGGCTTTAGTCGCTTATGTTCCTCGAGACGCCGCGCTCTTCCTCGCCGGGGCCATCGCCGGTGCTGCTGCTAAAAGCGTCACCGCTCCGCTCGACCGCATTAAGCTCCTCATGCAGGTTCGCATTCCACTAGTCGTTTTTTTCTTTTACGTTTTTTTTTTTCCTGTTGAATACTTAATGTCCGCATTGGCCTTGATTCGTTATTTTTTGCTTCCTCTGTGTTGGACAATTTTTTTTCGTTAGTTAAATTTGAAATGAAAGGTGATTAGTAGAGGTTTTTTTTTTTATTCATTCGTTTATTCTGATTATTTTATTCGGATTTTTAATTAGAATTTTGATGATATTCAAATAGAAACCTGTAGGAAGTTTTAATTGGATGTTGTCAAAATACTGATGGATGTAGAGTTGAAGGCTAAAGATGATTAAAAACCATAGAGTATCTTACAATTCTAATTGAGCATGTGGTTTCTGGTATTTGTTTTTAACTGGCTTCAAAATTGATAAATTTACTGTGGTTGTTGTGTGGATCATCGCGTATGCTTTACTTGAGCGTATTGATTTCTTTTGTCTGCAGACGCATGGGGTTCGAGCCGGCCAACAAGCTGGGAAAAAGGCTATTGGTTTTGTTGAGGTACGATATATACACTTTACCTAACTGCTTTACATGGTTGTCCGTGTTCCCAGCTGTACAATATATATTTAGTGAAGGGCTGAAAGCTGTGCCTTGAGTCTCAAATGCACTTTATGTGGATCTAATATTATTACCTAACTCGGGCACTTTGAGAAATCGTCACATAAGGTTCTTCTGATGACGCATTTGTAAATACAGAAGTGAAAGTTAGTGAGTAGAGCTCACAGAAGGTGATAAAGTGTATGCGGACAAACTTAATAGTTGTTTAAAGGGAGAAGCCTTGAACTTGAGTGATTTATTGCCAATGAGCAACAGTGATGGTAAACGAGTAGTGAGCGAGACATATATTGGCTGGACTGGACTGATATGTTATTGCATGTTTTGCCGTCGTATTTGCTCGTGGAAAGCATCCTTACATGAACCAGATGACCTTACAATAAACAGTAATCGTTCACTCAAATATTTTACCAAATTTTGAGAAAAACAAGAAGAAGAAGAAAGAAAGAAAGAAAATTACAGCTGTATGCTACAGCCATCCTTTTTAGGTGATCACTGAAACCAATGAACTCATGGAGTTGTATTGCTTATCATGGTGTTTTTTTGGGTATTCATCTTGCAAAGCTTTTGCAGATATTTTCTTGTGATACTAGTAACCTGTTTTTCCATGGTGGTAGAAATGCTTTGTTTGTACAATTTGTTTTTCATTGTTATCTATATTTCATGACAAATAGTCTATTTGAAAATGACAAAAAGGTATAACAAAAACAATAGAAAGATAACGAAATAAACAGACCCTAAATGCAAAGTGCAGCTATTGATATTGATGTATTTGACATATAGTTACATATACAACGAACACAACAAATCAAGAGATCACTTCCTTTACTACTTGTTGTGATAAGGGATGATGATAATATGAATATAATATAGTTTGGATTTGGGGTAATCTCTGAATCAAACTACTAGAATTTTGTTGAGGTACTCATGAAAACATTGATAATTATACCAGAAAAATATAAAGCATATATGTATATACATATAACTCATACATTAGAAAATGATAAGATTGAGGCTGGGTAAAGGCCTCCAGAAGTAGTTGTTGGGCGGCGACTAAGAACAACCAAGCCCTTGAGATCCATAATAGCCAATTAATATTAAAGATGGTGATTCAAAAGGGAGAAACCATACCACTCATGTGTCTGATAAATCACAATCAAAGCCAAAATAATCTGATTCATTGCTACTTGCTGCTGTCATGACAATTTTTGTGGTGGTGAAGTTTCAGTCAGGCTTGCTGTAGAGTTCTGGCAGGTTTTTCACTGTCGTGAGGCTTGCAATTTCATGGTTCTTGTCGATTGATCTTTGTAGTGAAATGAAGTTGTGGCTGTTTGATTTTGATTGTTTAACCAATGCTTTGGTGGTTCGGTATAGATGCTAGGAGAAATTATTAGATTTAGGTGTTTTGTAGTCATGGTTAATGTAAACAATTGACTGTAGTAATATTTGATGGTTTGATTTGAGTGTTTGTCTGGTGCTTTCATTTGTGGTTTTTACCGGTGGTCAGCGCTTACTCAGGTGTACACAATGTGGTGATCCTTTTTGATGGGGTTCGTCAAAGTTTTTATAGTGAAGAGGAAAGATGGAAAGAAGATGAAGTGTCAACTGAGATCAAATTTATCATTCAGTACCATACAGGCCTTCTTATTCTATCAATCCAGTCCTATATATAGTGATGCTACTAGTGTCAATTTGAATGTTCTTGTAATCTTAGGCTTTTTATTGAGAATCTTAAAGCTTCAATCACCAAATTGCACAAACCCTATAATTTTGAATCCTTTTGCTTTACCATCCCTGGAAAATCATCTATTGTTTGATAGAAACAATCATCCTTAATGGACCATTATATTCTGAGTTCGGACCTCAAATTCTGTCATACTTTTTTGAAGTGCATCAAAACCCTGCATGTATGACCATTCCCTTCTAAATATGGTTCTCAACTTATTTCTGTGGTGTGCAGTGTTTCTCATACATATATTTTCCAATATATTCTGCAGGCCATAGCAGTGATAGGTAAAGAGGATGGGATTAAAGGATACTGGAAGGGAAACCTCCCTCAGGTAAATCTTGTGTTTTTGCATTCTAAAGTGATCTCATGTTTGCATTCTTAATATTTATTATTGTTCAGGTTATAAGGATCATTCCCTACAGCGCTGTCCAGCTTTTTGCATACGAATTTTACAAGGTAGTCATGACATCCTTCTATCTGGAGAAAGTAATATAATATTTTTTCCTCCTTGGGTTATCAGCAATTTAACTGTATTCATTTCTTTTATTTTTGTTGGCTGTAAAGAAAATCTTCAAGGGAAAGGATGGTGAGCTTTCTGTTGTTGGAAGACTTGCTGCTGGTGCCTGTGCTGGCATGACATCTACTTTTGTAAGTCTGCAGTTGAGATATTGCTTTAATTCTTGAAATAGATTGACTTTGTAGAAATAATTTGGATAAATTTGTGGAACTGGTTGGTTCTTTTTTATCTGACTATGAATTGTGCCCTTAAGACTTGTTATGGCTTTCACTTCATACATGCATTTGCTCTTTCCACGTTTTCAGGTCACTTATCCTTTGGATGTGCTTCGGCTACGCTTGGCAGTGGAGCCAGGGTATAAAACAATGACAGAGGTGACAGAGCCATACTTGAGCATTTCTTGACATCATGATAACATCTCCATGACAGTGAAATTTCTTCCCTTCTTAGGTGGCACTAAACATGCTAAAAGAGGAAGGGATAGCCTCATTTTACAATGGTCTTGGACCTTCTCTTATAGGGATAGCTCCCTATATTGCTGTGAACTTCTGCATGTTTGATTTGTGAGTTAGCTGGTGCTGCAATATTGTTCCTGGATGAGGTGTACAACCACATTTTTGCAACTTAAAATCATGACAAATTCATTCTATGCAGGATAAAAAAGGCTTTGCCGGAGAAGTATCAAAGAGAACTGAAGCATCACTTGTTACGGCATTGCTTTCTGCTGGCATTGCCACACTTACATGTTATCCACTGGACACTGTGAGAAGGCAGATGCAAATGAGGGGTACCCCATATAAGACAGTTTTGGATGCTTTTTCTGGTAAGTTGCTTGTAAGAGCTATCATCATTATCAATATGAACCACAGGTTTATTGTATTATTATAAATAAAAAAATGGGGGGAAAAAACCAACAAAACAAGGAGCTAATTTTTATTGAATTAGAAAACAAGACCAACATCCAACTATGGAAGCTCACAAGAGCATCATTTGCTTCCCAAGGATTTTACAAGATAATTTTTTGCTAAAGACTAACTAAACCAGACTTGAGACTATTTATAGGACTTGATTGTAGCTATAGACTAGTCTGGATTCTTCTAGATGCTTCTAGAAGATTACAAACAGCCCTGTAATATACTTGCAAAGCTGTATCAACTCCTAGCAAAAAAATATCTAAAATATCTAAGCAACTAAACGAAAGAAAACTAAACTATTACAGGACTTACCGATTACATCCCTTCACAACATTGATCTTGTCCTTATGGTCAAGCTAAAAAAAAGAAGGATGGAAATGACAACTGTCACGCAATGGATTCGACAAGTTGTCGTAGGCATTGGATGAGCACCTTCATTTGCTTGGATTTTATTTATTGGAAATACATGCCATCTTCTTCCGATCTAGTCGAAAGAGGATGTGATTTTCATCAATAACTAGTTCCCACAACAACAATACTCAACTAACACCCTGAAGCTTTGCACTTCCCTCTTGTCCACCAGATTCCTCAAAGAGTACTACCAATCTCTCAACGATTCTGTCAACCCAGCTCGTTGTGGTCAAACTAGATTTTATTGGAGACATTGATTCTTTGCAAGATTTTGTGAAGCTGCATGTGTGATCTCACTCATTCATATGGCTCATTCTCAAATATTTTGGTGAAATTTTTGACCCGAGTCAACTTTCACTCCAGATTTTATCTCCATGAAACTTTGTATATTACTTTTTAGTTAATTATTTGCCTTGTAGTCACCAATGTCAATCCCATTGAATTTTTGTGTTGGTGGACTATCAATGAAATCATCTTCTTCCTGAGTTGTCTTCTCATATCTCCACTCATAGTACAATTCTTGCATCATCTTCTGCAATGATTGGAGATTTTCTGCCATCGTCACAAACCTAGGCTCCAACACCAAGTCCTTCTGAAGTACATGTGACACCTTTGGCAAGCTGTTGAATGGACTTCTCATCTGCATCCGCTCAACTATCCATTCTCATTGATTAGCAAACTTCAAGAGTTAGGTTTTCCTGCAAGATGGAACCAACTGACACGACGTGCGGGTTTAAATAACAAACAAAAGGCTAATTTTTATGGAATTAGGAAAGAAGAAAAGAATATGACTTCTGAATATGGAAGTTCACAAGAGCATTGCTTGCTCTCCAAGAGTTTTACAAGATATTTTTTGGCTAAAAACTAACTAGGCTAGACTTGAAACTCTTTATAGGACCTGATTCTAGTTATGGACTAATCTAGATTCTTATAGATATTTCTAGAAGATTACAAACAGCAATGCTGAAAATTAAAACTAAACTAACTTCCATTTACTACACTTTCACTAAGACAGATAACAAACTACTACTGGTCATATCAATTATATTTTGACACAACTAGACCCTGGAAAATCTTTTGAAGCCTTACACCAAAATTATGCAGGGGATGGATGAAGCTATACAGAAAATATAAAACTTGAGCTAATTCATTCTTTCCAAATACACATGAAAGGAACTGTGATCCGAATTTTTCTGGTAAATTCAAATGCTTGCTTCGCCCTAAACAAATAATAAACTGCAGTAAAGTGAAAGGAATGCCACAATTCTTCTTTGAGATCATAACAAAGTTCATTAAGGGTTTTATGGCATTGTGATGTGTAAGGAGGTTCTTTGTGCTCTCTCCCAGCTCTTTGAACATAGAGCAACTTTTTGGCCATCTGAAAATTCCTAGACAGTAGCAGTCACACAAAAAGGAGAACATGGATAGAGCAAAAGAAACCAATGATTCATGCAGAGCTTATGTTTAGCTCCTCAAACAACTTTTTATAGCTCAAATTTCTATCTTCAGCACAAAAAAATAACTAGTTTTTTCTTTTGGGTTTGACATCCTGACACATTCATAATGACTAAGTAGATCATTTTCACAGAGGTAAATTTTATTAAAATTTTTTAGTTGTAGCCATTTTTCTGCAAATGTGCATAATGTTTAGGAGCAGAAGTTGGGATTTAATCACATATAGACACACCTTTGGCAAAAGTTCACTTCAGAAGATTCAGCCTTAAATAAATTGTGATGTTTCCTAAAATATAAAAAATCTTGAGAAGCTTGGCATAGAGATTCGAGATAGGAACTGTTGGCATCTCTAATCAGCTAATTTTTAACACCTTTAATAATTCAATAAACGGGCAAGATGTAATTACCCAAAGACTTGTCACGGTTCCATGGATTCTATCTTCTTCCAACAACTCTAGTTGTTATTCCTACCAAAAGCTCTGAAATCTTCCAAGTAATGAATATTTCTTATGGTTGGCTTTGTGTGTAACTTCCCCCCATAAGAGAGTCTCCTTATTTGTGTAATTAATTACAGTACTACATTTGCTTCCAATATATGGTATATCTTTGATTAGTTTAGCCGCAGCAGCAAACATGCAAGATGAAGAGCCATGTTGCTTGACCTTGCCAGATTGCAATGGAGTTGAGTGCATAAATGGTTGCTTCTCTGATCGTGTATGCTTGCTTTACACAGCTTCTTCCTACCACCGTGATTCTGGGCTTTTCTGGCAATGACCCACCAGAGGTGCACAACTAGGGTTCCATTGGATGTCTCCACTCCCCAGCATGATGTTCTATCTGACTTCTAACCTAGCTAAGTTTAGGCATGTCTACCTTCATACCTTATTGCACCAAGCTTGACTTTTAACTTACGACAACACTATCGATTAACTCTTATGGCCGAATAAAATGTGAGATATTATTGGGAACCAGAACATAGTGGAGGCGGAGTGGGTGGGTTTGACATCCTTCCATCTGACCAGGAAGGCTCAAATTTGGTACCATTGTGTGGAAAAAGACAAAACGACATTGTCGTAGAACATAGTTAAGGAGTATTGTTGCATGTGGATTCAGCATGGCAATTAGTAGCAATCCCTTGAGTGAGTCAGCAAAGTTGAGTCAGACTGAAATTATGGAGGAACACACTGAGCAATTCTATCCTAAATACAGATTTATAAAGATCAAAAGGTTATCTTTCAACAAGTCTTCAAGAGATGGGAGTGCTCTTTCGAACAAACACTAAAATCACATATAGCCATAAGTTCCCACTGTTAATGAACTCTTAACAAAATGAGACACATCATGCACACCAATTTAGCATGAATTTCTCATTTACTACATTTATAACACCTGCTCGTATGGTATATCTTGATGTTTACTGCACAAAATGAGCAGAATAATTTTCTTTGATAAATGTAGTAAACAGCTTCTCAGATTGTGTTTACTTTGATATAGCAAATATTAATCCCTATCTGTCAAACCAGCAAATTGTGCTTCTCTGCCAGAGTCTTATAACTTTAGTTATCTTAACGTACTTTTGGCTTTTAGTACGCATGGATGAGTAAGAAGACAAGTTCTGTTTTCTTGATTCTTCTTTGCAGATTCAGTCTTTCTGGCTCTATGATAGGCTTGTTATTTGTGGGATCAGAATCTAGATGTTTCTCTTTTTCTCAACATATTCTCCATCAAGTGCTTACAGAACAAAGTTTTGATTTGTTTATGCAGGTATTATTGAGCGGGATGGAGTAATAGGCTTGTATAGAGGTTTTCTTCCAAATGCATTAAAAAACCTACCCAATAGCAGGTTTTTAATCCTTATCCATGCTTTCTGGTCCCCATTTATTTGAATGTCAAAGTTGTTGGATGACAGCAAACTCAAGTACCCTTCAATACATGGGCTTTGGACTGTTATTCTGTGTCTGCTTGTGCATACGCATATGCATGTTTTCTCTTTGGCTATAATCATCTGGTTTAGCTCATATAGTCCTTAATGATTTTATGGGTGAAGTTTTTTAGTGCATCATCCGGTGATGTATTTTCAGTGCATGATATAGATTTAGTGCCAACTTTTGAGCCTCATTTTTGCCTGCGGCCTTTCCTTCCGCAGCACATTGTCATGTGAATTGAGCAGGTTTTGTAAAGTATTCTTGCCTCCTCATAAATAGTCAATGAGTCTTTCTGGGACAATGTGCAATGTAATAACTCTTGGAAAACGATATAGGCAAAATGCTTTCACATCTTAAATACCTTTTCCTCCTTCATTATCTTGATGAGCACACAAATCACGAACTGGATTCATTCTTCTGATCCTAAGTGTCACAATAATTCCCTTTTTTTTTTTTTTTAATTCTACAGTATCAGGCTTACAACATTTGACACGGTGAAACGTCTAATAGCAGCCAGTGAAAAGGAGTTCAACAAAATCATGGAAGAAAACCGGCAGAAGCAAAACCGAGATGGTAGTCTATGAATAAAGTATTGAATTCTTTTAGTTTGCAAGCAGCAAGGAATGGGTGATATTATTTTGGCAGTTTTGGTACCCCCTTGGAAGGCTTTTTTGTTGCAGTATTTATACCATTCTGCAGCTTACATTTTAGATCTAGGAGGTATTTTAACACTCAGCCAGCAGAAGTTTTGTGGGATTTAGCTGGCTATGTTGTTTGTGGTTCGTACAGTAGGTAAAATAGATGAGGTAACCACATTGATTAGTCTTGTATCATTTTGTTCTATATTCGCTATCATTAGTTATATACAATTTATGGTATGATCTTTTTTTATCTCCATTGTCATTGAGATGTAGCCACCTCTTTTTGACAGCGCTACAATATTAGTGCTGTCCTGGTTGTATTGAACTTGGGAGCATGAGAAATGGAACTTTATTTGACATTCAGTACAGAGAAGTTTATCTCTGAGTCGTCACGTATTTGCCTGCGTCAGTATTTTATGCATTCCTTTTGGGCTTATATGGTTGAATGGTTCTATCAAAATATATTTCTCGGAAGCAATATTATTCAATTATAATTATAAAGTCAATTAATAAACTTTTTACTTATTTAACTTCATTTAATCCAATCCATTATTATAACTCTTTATCTATCTGTTTGTTTCATCATATTCTGCTCATTTTTGCATCATATTTTTATCACTTTTAAACAGATATTTATGAAGAAACAAATAATGATAAAAATTGACAGTTTTACTTATAAATAGACCAAACAGATACGATACAAAAATGATATAGAGATTTGATATAGATATGATGCAAATAATCAGACAATTCAAACAAACTTTGAAGTGTACAAGTTTAAGGGGAAAAGGAAATTAATATTTATATTTTAAAAAATTGCAAAAATGCCAATAGGATTAAAAGAAAATCTCAATTTTAGACAAGTTAATCCATCTTTTAAAGAGACGAGGTTACAAGTGACCGATCTGGTCCTTTCAAAAAAATAAGAATAGTGTAGTTTTATGCAAGTTAATCTCGTCTTTTAAAGAAGCGAAGTAATAAATAATCGGCTCTTTCCAAAAGATAGGTCAGTACAAGGCTGGAAAACTCAACTCACGCATCGCGAATTTCTTCATCTAGAAAGAGGTATTAAGGAAATTATTGTTGTGCCTTTGTTCTTTATTGGATGCAGCATATGGGGCCTGTGTCATGTGTGGAGCACGTGACTTCTTCTTCTCCATGGATCCAAGCGTGTGCAGTGATGAAGATTGCGATAGAAATGGAACCAACTATCATCAACTCGAATACAATTACGCATGAATGCAAGAAGTGATCTTCAAACAATTTCGAACCTTCCCATTTCAGTTCAATATCCTACATGTATAAATAGAGGTACGAGGAACCCATTTAGGAGATCTAATGATCCAAACAAATTAATACTCTTAAAATCACTCATGGATTGTTCTTTCTCTCTCTAGCTCGAGGTTTCCAACATATCGGTTTTTTCTAAAAATTCTTCATTGGGAAAGAATTACTAATGAGTTGGATAGAGATCACTTAGGACCTCGTCTCTTAATGAAGAGAAGAAGTTAGTATAAATTCAGTCTAAATTATATTAATCTTATTTTATGAAGAGACAAAGTTATCCACTTATCTCGTATTTTCAAGAGATGAGATCAACTTAATTAAAAAAAAATATTCATCCCTTTTCCTTTTCCTCAAGTTTAATTTCAATATGTTATAACTAGGCCATTCAACATTGAGTAATTATTAATTAAATTATTATTATTTACTAATTAATCAAATGCATACGTTTTAAATTATTATTAATTAATCAATTTATTGACATAATCAATCAAATTGGTTCAAGGGGATAACAAACCAATTGAGAAAGACTCGAACCGGCTTAGAGGTTGTTTGGACCGGTTCCATCTACTAATGGTTGAATTCTATCTATTTTCTTATTAAATTAATTAAATTCACCCATCTTGCTTCAATCAAATTTTATTCAAATGGTTCCAAGACCAGAGTAGTCATGTCATGATGGTTTCGTCCACTCTGAATCTGAGCCAGTTTAAGATTGATTCATGGGAAAAGAGCTTCACCCCATATTATTATTATTATTATTATTATTATTATTCACGAACACTATTTCACAAATGTCATGCATTGTAGAAGATTAACAAATGCTAAAACTAACTTTAGTCCAAATCTTTCAAGCCAAATTTTAATGTTTATCCATTTTTATCCCATACGTGAATAATTACTTTTTAATTTTGATTGAAAACAACACTTATATTTTGTGTGATTACATTATAATGTTGAAAGTTTACAAGAAAAAAATTTTAAAAAAGAAAAATCTTAGCGGTTTGGTGAGTTGGACCACATAACCTACCAATTTCATCCGGAGCTAAAGCCAGTGGGCGAGTTGGCCCACTTGCATAGCTTTATGTATAACCCTTTCGGGAAAAGGAAAATAATATTGATTTTTTTAAAGAAAATTACAAAAATGCTATTAAGATAAAAATAATCTCAAAATAGGTAAGTTGACCTCGTCTGTTGAAGAGATGAGGCCATTAGTTGCCGAAGAGACGAGGTCACTGTATTTTACACTAACATTATCTCTTGAAGAGACAAGGTTGAAGTTGTCTCTTCAAGAGACGAGGTCAGTGCAAAATACAATGACCTCGTCTCTTCAATAGACGATGTCAACATACTTTTGATTTATTTTTTCATTTGATAGATTTGTATAATTTTTTTTTAAATGATTATTTTTTTCCTTAATCCTAACCATTTCATTCCACATTTTATATGTATACTTTAGTTTTTGTTTTTTTTTTTCAGAAAATACAAATAAGCCCTTTAAACTTTGATATCGGTTCGAATACACCCTTTTGAATTTTTAAATGTTGGAATGCTCACTAAACTTTTAATAATTTGACAAATAACAAATCAAAAATCTTCTTTCTCTCTCACTCTCTCATGCAAGTATAATAACAAATATAAGAAAATAATAAACATATTGTTTAAATGGATGACATATTTGATAATTTTGAGACCTAATTTGATGTTGATCACATCACTACACCACATACTCTCTCTTAACAAGTGAGATATAACATAATATATAGCATATATAGTAAATATACCTAAATATATATTATAATATATATAATGTATAATATTATATTTGTTTCATTGATTTCTTTAATTGTTGATGCAATATTTTGTGATAATGTGAAAATAAAAGTCATAAAAATAAAACAAGAAGAAGGTTTGGATTTGAAAAAAAAAAAATAGAAAGACTAAAAAGAGAAATAAAATGATAGGGGATATATGTAAATTTTCTTAAATTATAAGGAGTAGCAAATCAAACTAAAATTACATGACCAATGAAAATCACTAAATAAAAAGATAAGGTTGTGTTCGACATTATAAAATAAATAACTAAATAAAGGGAGTAATAGATCGCATTCAATATTTGGTTTGAGGAAAATTACGAGGAAAACGGAAACCATCTAAGGATGTTTTGGCAACTAGGACATAAATAAGCCTAAACGGTTTGAAAACTATTTGAGTTTGATCCAAGTCTAATTATAGAATGGTTTAGTCAAGTTGTTATTGAGTTAGTTCTATAATATTTAATAGGGACAATGACGAAAATGATACTTAAACTTTTGCAAAAAGAACACTTAGGTATCTAAAGTTTAATTTTGAAAATTTGGTACCTAATGAAGTTTTTATTGACTTTTCTCATACTTGAAGTTTAGTTTTGACAGTATTAGTACCTAAACAAAGTTTTCTTGGATTTTTTTTATATATCATTTCATTTGCTTTAGGTATAAAAAAAAAGTTAACAAAAACTTCGTTCAGGTACCAAAATTGTCAAAACCAAACTTCAGGTATGAAAAACATCAACGAAAACTTTGTTCAAGTATTAAATTGTTCAAAATCAAATTTCAAGTACCTAATTATTCTTTTTACGAAAATTCAACTATCATTTTCATCATTAACCCTATTTTATATTAGTTTAATAATTTAATTAGGCTTGAGTTGAGTATAAATACTAATTGAATTTTAATGTTATTTTAATTAAAGTTAATATATATTTATAAATTGAGACTTAAACTCTGTTTGGGTTAATGCAAAAGAATGAAAACCAAAGGAAAATAATGAAAATAAGTAGAAACGAATGAATGATACAAAATGATAGAAGTCAATGAAATATTTTCTAGATTTTTTTTTTTTCTCTTAACTTTAAATTTGGAGAGATTGCGACGAAACTTTATAAAAAATAACATTTATTTCATAAACATCTTTCACATTTTAACTCCATAAAGTAAAAAGCAGGAAGGTAGGTCAATATCTTTGGTAATAGGAATAATATGGAAACCGAGTGATACCACATTTTTATTTGACACATCTCAATAGAGATAATGTCAAAGATAGGTAATCTTAAAAAAAAAAAAAGGTAATTTCAATTATTAACAACTTTCTCTTTTAATTTTCACTATAAATCATAGACCAAACACTAAAAAATAAAACTTTTGTTCTATTTATTTTCATATATCTAAGTTATATAGGAATAGTTCAAAATGGAATTGATTAAATTGAAAAAGATAGAATGGAACAGAAAGAGTGGCTAAATGATAAATTTTTCCTTTGTTTCAATATATAATGCAATAGAATGGAGTTTAAATGGTGTTTGTCAAAAAATATCATGTGAGTAATAAATGTTTAAGAGGATAGTGAGAATTGAACGAAATTGTGATTAAATTCTAATTCATTTGATATGTACTAAAAGACAATATTTTTGGAAAAATAATTCCTAAAATATGATACACGAAAAACATATTCAAATTTTATGTATCAAAAGCGCATCCACAATAAATAAGGCATAGCCTCTAGTTGCGCCCTCTTTTATTTATTTATTTTTTAAAAATCTATATAAGATAAAGAGAGTGCAACTACCATTAAGGCTGGGCAAAAAAACCAATCGAATCGCAAAACACTTCAGATCGAATCTAATGGAAACGAGATTTCAGTTTTTTTTTAATAAGTTTAGTTCGCGGTTCAATTCATAATACCGAATTGTGTAACATATATTAAAAAAAATTCACAAAAAAGAAAACATTAATGATTTATGCTTCTACATCCATCATCATGTTCATGTGAATTTTTTTTAGTAGTAAATTTCAACATCTTTGATATTGTCCAATTAATGATTTATATGTAGGAATATTATAAAATTAATAAGACGATTGGTGTATTTTATAAATATTAATTTTTAAAATAAAATTTATTATAACGTTAATAATTTATCATTATGCTAATTACTGGTAGCAATTATTTGAGCTTTGAGAAATATTGTTGAACTATTTTTTCGTAACAAATGGTTCAAATTGTATACCAAACTATTTCGAACCGTTTTTTTAGGCTCAAAAATCACTGAACTGAACCGTATAGTTAAGTTCGATTTCATAAAATAACTGAACCGCACATTTGCTTCAATTCTCTTCCGAATCGTACCGTGCCTATCCCTAACTGCCACCTACGCCCTCTACAAAAACCTATGAAAACAACAATTAAAGGTATAAAAATAGCCCAAATACATCACATTGCATATATATATATATATATATATATGTAATGCCAAAACATTCTAACCAAAAGGATATCCCTGAATGTAACCCAACATACACCTACGAATAAATCTAATCTCTAGACCATGTCCACTCAACAAAACAACATAATACTAAGCATAATCAAATGTTATATATCAACAAAAAAAAGTTTAAAAAAGTTACAAAGTATGTATAATATACTATAGTAATAAAATGAATACAATCTACACCCTCCTGCTAGGCTGCTACTACCCCTTTAAAAATCGACCACCTGAATCGTGAAAACAAAGAAGACCTTTCTTGGTTATTCACCCTCCTTTTCTACTTGTCTTTCCCAATGCTCTTCCCCTCCTTCTTCTTGCTTGGGAGATTCAATGAAGTCCCAAGCGACAACAAGGCTCAACAGTGATCGCCAATGAACCTGGGTGAGCTATGTAATCCCCTCACTCATATCGGTTTTTGCATGGTTTGGGTACCGCCAATACTTAGGGTCTAATGCATAGTAAACATTGGGCACTATTCTTGAGCTTGTAATGATTTCTCTAGGGGGCTGTTAGAAGGGAATATCTCATAACTGGGCCCGACCCCCGAGTTTCCAATGAATCCTCCAGCGTAACTACTCTTAAATAGGAATATCTCTTAGTTAGGTGGCATTGAAAAGACTAGTGGTACAGGCACTACCTTATTAGATATGGAAGAGATGGAATGTCGGCCTCCTCAAGGTCTAGATGGTTATTAGGCAAGGTGACAGGGCACTCTAAGCTCTCATGCCTGTAATTGCTTTGCATGCTCATCATATGGCATGTCCTCTTCTTCTACATCTATCTCTTGTGATTCAACATGCTGGGCATGCAGTAATAGTTTGGGTACACCATCCTGATTTGCCATCACGGAGGCCCATTCAACGATTGAAATCATGTGAGATACCCTATTAACATAGGTCTATGGCATGAAAGCTCGCATCAATGTCCACCTATGTTGGGATGCCCTAATGGTCACTAAATCGAAGAAAAACGCAATTCAGGAAGCATCACTTAAAGAGGAGGAAAAAGAGGAGTGGAATGTCTGCCCACCATATGTGTCTCCCAACAGTGCAGAATGTTGATAGCCTATCTGAGAGGTAATCTAAGTGTAGCTCCCACTTAACCTACACACAACAAAAAAAGTTAGTAAGTTCTTCACGTCTGTATAGTTACAAACAAGGTTGGACTTCGTGTGGAACATCACGCCTTTCACCAGGTCATCGCTTCTTGATATGTTACTACTTATAATGTTAAAACTCTGCTTGAAAGTAATATATTTGCCATCACCGCCAACATTAAAATATGAAATTCCATCCCTACCAGCACCCATTTGAATTGTAATTTTGCTTGAAAATCAAGGGTAGTGTTTTTGTGTAGCTAACCACCCACTTTTATGCCATCATCATCATCATCATTGCCACTCTACTTATCTTCAATTAGATTCCTGTCCTGATCGACATAGTAAGTATCGTTCCAATTTTCATCTGCAAGTCTAAGGCCGAGAACATGCATCACCCTGTCTTGGATTCTGTTTTCTAGCTGTGACAATGAATCATTCATGAGCATGAACCTATATTCTTCAACGAACATTGGCGAGTAAGGCATTGAGGCAAGCCCATATGGACTTGCATAAGCCAACTAGAGAGTCCCGATAGGTAGCTCTTCATATGCCTAAATGTCTATATTAACACCTAATTGTTGATTGCTTGATAGGTACACTTGCGAGCCCAAACCAATATGTGAGGAAGGATTCAAATGCAGTGCATAATGATATAGGAGACTAGTTGATTGTTCAAAAATTTGTACAAACGATTCTTGTATTAAGCCAGCACTTAACTCCTTTTCTTGCACCAATAGATCATCTACATTTTCACTATCAAGAATAGGTACAAGCACATACACTGATCTACTTGGCATATGATATGGATACTTGTGTATTATTTCAATGCCTCTAATGTTCGAATTCACCTAACACTTGCACACATCTTGCTTATAAATTGTCCATAACCGACATTAGTCTTCATCTGCATCTTCTTTAATGGGGTCCTTAATGGGTTTTAGAGATTTCAAAATCAAATTTTGCGTTGGAATTTTTTTTTTAAATAGAATCCCGAAAACCTGTTGGGATCCATGCGGTTCATTAAAGCAAAGAAGGATTATGGCTTTATTTTTTGTGAATCTTAGTCACGTTGATGATGTGGATCTATAAGTGTTGTGGTCTCGTGAGCCCCCTTTACGATATCTACATGAATGACACGATTAAAAAGACCCTTCATGTACTAGCACCTTTTGGGACGATTCCAAATCTGGGTAGGAAAACTCATAAGAGATATCATGTTTGGATTTTTTAGAGTGGGAAAAATTTCTTTGAGGTTCTAATAAGATTGCAAGTGCTGTTAACCCTAAGCGAGAGCTAATGTGTTCTATTTATATTAATGACCATGCCCTTCACGAATAACGCCATTAAGATCCCTTAATCCAATTAGGAATTTGTTTTCTTTTTATAAAAGCTTATACATTATTGTTATTTATTATTCTTAACAAATTAAGATTATTAAATAATTTATAATTCCTACTAGACTAATTTAGATCAAGCCATGATCCTTTTGGTTTATTCTATATAAGCTACTCTCTAGGTTCACTTAATGTTGGCGACAGACCCCAAAACTCCTTTTGATCCATAAGACATAAGTAGCCTCTAGTAAGACATTATCTTTACCCAAATTAAGTGAAGATCAATTATCTGACTTTACTGATCTATAACAAATGTTATAATTCTTATATCACATGATATCTATATTGAACATAAGATATAGATGGTGTTACCCTTATATTATTCAAGTTTATTATTTCTTGATCTCTGAGTGGACTAATAAGACAAATGATATTGATTATGCTATCAATTCATTAGAGTATGGCCATACATTTCTTAGTCTCACTTATTGAGGGGCCTAGAGATATCTCTCTCATAATAAGAGGAACAAATCCTATGTTAATAACTCATCTTCCTCCACACGATTCACACTATGCTCAATCATAACCTTTATAATTATCCAGTTAAGTATAACATCTAATTGAGTCGAACCATAATGTTCTTTATGTTGGAATCCATAGTGATTTCAGGTCTAAGGATACAATAACATTGTTATTATAAGAATCACTTATGATATTAATCCATGTAGTGATATCATAGCTAGTACTCAGTTCTTTAACACATACCTATGAATTTGATTTGTATCTTCATATAAATAAAATCTCATGATTATCAATCAAATCTCTTACTAGATTTAATTCAGTATCTTTCTCATATTAATGAGCATGTAGTGATATTTTAAAATAATTACATGATTATTCAAGAACATTATTATAAAGTAAACATGTAAACAATATAATAATAAATGCCTCTTTATTAATAAAAGGTAAGAATGACAATATTCAACGATTGGCCTAGGGCACAATCACTAATAGTCTTATCATACTTCGGCTCGTGTGTTCCATTCACAACGTTTCCATGGTCATATACCATGAAGCAAACCAAATCCACAATGGCAGATCTATGGAGCCATTGCCTTTTCCATTAAATAATAATAAGATCTAAAAAATGATATCAAATGCGGTACACTATCTTGCATTTTCTTATACTTTCCTCAAGCTTCCTACACTTTCCTCTACTCTACCACAACTTCACACAATTTTTCACTTTCTACTTTGTATTTTGCTGAACACTTGGTGTACATGAACTAAAAACAACTCCAAACATGAAATCTGATGGATCCCTCTTACATGGAGCATCATCATCATCATCATCATCATCATCATCATCATTATTATTATTATTATTATAAAGAAGGAAGGAAGTTGGCATGCATTTTTTTGCCGTAAAATTAAGCTCCATTTTGAAGCTATAGCGGCCATGTGCAAGCAAATTAATGCATTGGGACAATTGTTGAGCTGTGAAGTTTGACTTGTCAAAGGCCACAAATTCTTGCAAACTTGCTTCTGTAAATTTCCAGCCGTAAAAGCTAGCTGGATCCAGGAAATTCTAGTCGGTATTTTAATCGACTTTGACGCGTGAAAGGCAAGCCAATCTTGCCTATAAATAACCAGAGCATGGACATTCTAATGTGTGCCCGAGCAAATCCAGTACGTGTGAATTTATTGAGAAAAGCCAAAGCAAAAGTTTTGCTTTGAAGAAAAAATATTTCGAAAGAAAAATACATGTGAGAGAGAATTTTAGAGAGTGATAAAATAGTGAGGATTAATTTTGAAGTGTTTTGGGAAACACTTGAGTCCCACTATTTTAGATTTATCTCATTTATTTGTATTGGAATATCTCTCTTGTAATCCTACTATTTTATAGTGGAAGAAATTTTTCGGAGTTGGTCCCGTGGACATAGCCTAATAAAGAGTGAATCATGTTAAATCTTTGGTGTCATTTATTTTATTTTACTTGCTTTGCTCGTATTTTATTTAACCGTTATCCGCCTCGTATCTATTTTATTATTTCCGTTGTGCCGATATATTCCCAACAAAATCTTGACAATGCAGCCACATACATACTAAGTAACCTGTATATGACACATCCACATGAAAAACTACTAACAGAAAACACCAAATCCATCTAATATATGGCAATGACAAACCTCGGGTTTAAATATGCACATTATCAACAATGTAGTTAGAATGAAGTAAAACAAGAGATACAAACTATAATCTTACCTTAAAGAACACAAATCCGAGGTCGAAAAGTGAGAAGATTGAAGTTTTCGAGCCAAATATGCTAGAGAGAGAGAGTGATAATTACTTTGAGTTGAGAGAGAGCCAAGGGAACAAACGAGCTCGACATGAATTAATTTGCTTATATAAACCTACCCTTCAGGGCAACTTGGTACTTAGTTCTCTATCATATACCTTGAGTTTGATTTGTATTTCAATACAAATAAACATCTCATGATTATCAATCAAACCTCTTACTAGATTTAATTCATTATCTTTCCTATATTAATGAGCATTTAGTGACATTTTAGAATAATTACATGATTATTCAATGACATTATTATAAAGTAAACATGTAAATAATATAATAATAAATGCCTCTTTATTAATAAAAGTTAAGAATGACAATATTCAACAATTGGCCCATGGCACAATCACTAATAATCCTATCATACTTCGGCTTATGTGTTCCATTCATAATGCTTCCATGGGCATACACCATGAAGCAAACCAGATCCACCATGGCAGATCTATGGAGTTAGTGCCTTTTCCATTAAATAATAATAATATCTAAAAAATGATATCAAATGCGGTACACTATCTTGCATTTTCTTATAGTTTCCTCAAGCTTCCTACACTTTCCTCTACTCTACCGCAACTTCACACAATTTTTCTCACTTTCTGCTTTGTATTTTGCTGAACACTTGGTGTGCATAAACTAAAAAACAACTCTAAACATCACATCTTGACAATGCAGCCGCATACATGCTAAATAACCTGTATATAACACATCCACATGAAAAACTACTAACAAAAAACAACAAATCTGTCTAATTTATGGCAATGACAAACCTAGGGTTTAAATATGCACATTATCAACAATGTAGTTAGAATGAAGTAAAACAAGAGATAGAAAGTATAATCTTACCTTAAAGAACACAAAACCGAAGTCGAAAATTGAGAAGATTGAAGTTTTCAAGCCAAATATGCTAGAGAGGGAGAGTGATAATTTGTTTGAGTTAAGGGAGAGCCAAGGAAACAAACGAGCTTGTCATGAATTAATTTGCTTATAAAGACCTACCCCTCTAGGCGTGATTGGCAACCGTGAAATCTATATGATATATAGAACCGCACCCTCTAGCTAAAATAAATAAGAACGGTTGAAGAACATGTCTCTTTATAATGGTTAAAAGCACATCTCTTAGCTAGGCCTTTGACATATAAAATATCCATATATATTTTACATATCGTATTTTAAAAATTATTTTCTTAAAATACGATAATTTTATACATATTTCGAGATAAATGGCAAGCCAAGTGCCTGTATTTTTAATTTTTAGCAATTTAGAGTATCTTTAAATTTGACAAATTAATACTCCTCTTCTAAACTATACTAATATATGTACTAAAATATAGTTTAGTATAAATTGTAGTTTTACACTAAACTACCAAAAAAAAAAAATGAAAATATCTGCCTTAAGCCCACGTATCCTCACTTCGCATACTACATGTACATGTGACGTTAATCTCTTTTCCTTTCCCCTTCTACCTTTACTAACATGTTAATCAAGTTGAGCTATTTTAACTCGGCTGTGGTTGGTCGAATTGAATACAGGATTTTCGAAATCAGCACCGTAAAAATCCACTGTTCAAAGTCCTCTTAGCAAGTTACCGCGAGCAAGGAAGTGAAGTGGAGTGTGCAGAGAGCGGACTAGAATTGACATTGACACACACCACAAACCTACGACACATAAAATTGTTTTGGGTGTATCAGTTTCACCCTCAACCTCCAAATGTCATACACCTTTCAATTCACTTATCCAAACTGCTCTTTCGACTTCCAAACCAAAAGATTATGCAGTCGGAGAAGCAGAAGCAGACTCTTAACTACCCAAAATCCATGCTCCTCTTCGGATCTTCATCACGAAGGAACAAGGTCTTATCAATATCACTTCTCTTCCACTCTTTCTTTCTTCTTTTATTCATTCTACGCGTTTTGCTATATTTTTATTATTTGCGTTTTCAATAGAGGTACGGAGGAAGGAGCTTTGCCTTTGGTATTGGTGGAGAGATACAGTGATGGCACTTCTAAGAGGTTCGTCTTCTTACTTCTTTCATCTCTATCTATTAGCTCTCTTGACAAACAATAACGAATTGGATTTTATTAGAATGACCTAAACAAGGTCCTGGGTTATTAAAAAACTCACAAGCATTTGGAGTCATGGATATGATTATGTTAGAAATTGCTAAATGTCATATAATAAGCTTTTTGACCAATGAGGCTATATCATTTTATCATATAGAGGTAATAAATTTGAAAAGCAGAAGTTTGATTAAATATGAAATTTAGAGTATTCAAATTTTGGGCATGAATCTTGACGAGTAATATAAGTTCAATTGGGTATGACATTTGTCCATTTCAGTTTTCAAGTTTTAAAACTGAAAAACCATGCTAAGGTCGGTAGTGATTTTGGTTTTATCTCCTCAAAAGTCATAGCAATTTGGATACCATCAAGTCCACGACCTTAGGCTTTCATGATGCTGCTACTTTGTTTTCTCCACTCCCATGTATAGTTAGTTTCCATTTTCATGGAAAACTTGTGAGGGGTAACTGATTTTGAAGTAAAGTTTTCTCATAAGCATTCCAATATCACTTGTTAATACATGTAGAAGACAAGCATTGAGCATCGGAAGTAAAGAGTGAGATTTCAATATGTGTTAAAGCTGGGATCTGCCATAAGTCCAGCCTTCTATATGAGTTTTAGATTTGGTTCGCATGGAGAGCTGTTCTCAAGCTGCGCTTTTGTGTTATGGTTCAGGTACATGTTGTATGATGACTCATGGTTAGAGACTTCTCTTGATGAAAATAGGCCTGCAAAAGATGGAACCAATTCCCATAACACAACCTTGTCTTGGCTTCCAGATATTGTACAGGGTTTTATTTTGCCAGCAGGCTTCCCAGGTAAGCAGACTTGATCCGCCATGCTCTTAGACCATTTATGTTTCTCATTCCCATCAGTGAAGAATGCATACTAAAGATAGGCACAACTTGACTTCAATTTAGTGCATAGCATAAGCTAATTGCCAGTTTCACCATTGAATAAGTTTAATCCTTTACATCTTTTGCTGCGCAGAATCAGTTTCAGATGACTACTTGCAATACATGTTATTACAATTTCCTACAAATGTTACTGCATGGATCTGTAATGCGCTGGTCACATCAAGTCTTCTCAAGGCATGTTGATCTCTTATTCAAATCCATGAGGCTGTAATGAGGAATGTTAGACTAATGCATAATTTGCATCTGATTATCTTTCTTAGAAGTTTTTCCTCATCTTACCTTATTTTAGCCTTTAATTAGACCATGAGTCTTTGCTGAATTGTGGCCTTATTACTGTAGGCTGTTGGTGTCGGCTCTTTCTCAGGGACAACAGCTGCTGCCTCTGCTGCTGCAATCAGGTGAAGTTGGTTACGGATATGACAGTTCATGGAAACATTATTGAGGCCCTGCTACTTGCCATCTATGCACAAATTTAGCTATATGGTTGTTGCATTGAGCCCCACTTCCTTCTGACATTTCTCAGATGGGTGTCAAAGGATGGCATAGGAGCAGTTGGGCGTTTGTTGATTGGTCTGGCTTTGCTGAGAGAGCTCAAGACAAGATAATAATATTGCCTGTCAAACTTTGCAATACTGATATTCATCTATTCCAGGTGGGCGCTTTGGAAATCTCTTTGATGGTGATCCCAAACAATGGCGCATGTATGCAGATTTCATTGGCAGTGCTGGAAGGTACAGTACTCCTGAGCAGTCCTTTGATAGCATATTTTGTGACCTCACACCATATTCATGATGGGACATGTATTTTTGATGCAGTATCTTTGATCTGACCACCCAACTATATCCTACCTATTTTCTGCCTCTTGCATCTCTTGGAAATCTGACTAAGGTATTTTTTGGTCCTATCTGCTGAGCTTTTCTTCACTGCTTGCTTTTCATCCTCTGTGCAACTTTATATCTCTGGCCCACTATGTATGGCTTTGCTTGCCTGAAGCTTGGTCAACAGTTGTCTTAGTTCTGGAAATGAAATGCAACCATTTACAGCTAAACTGTTGCTCATATCACATGAAGAGCAAGCGAATTTAGTTACTTCTCACAACTTTTGTTCTATTACCAAGCATAAAGTCCCTTTTTTCTATGCATTTGTGTCATCACAGTTAGCTTCATGTAAATGGAGGACGACAGGTATTCGACATACAGTTCAGGAAACAAATATAAATTTATTTGTTATTCTTGTTTTAGATAGATTATTATTATAAAATTGGAGGGTTCACTTTGATGAGTGCGCAAAATTAGAAATAGTGTTCTCGTTGAAGAGCCTCCTACCTTTCCTTCATATCTTTCTTTCTTGACTAGATTCTGCATTTGGGCTCATAACTTGAGGAATTGGAGGTTTTCAAAGATTAGGGAGATATATTTGATTTGCTTTATACAAAAATTTAGCTATTTCTATACTAGCATGTTTCTAAACAACAGTCTACAACAATAAGAGCTAAACTATTCTTTGGATTGCGTGAGCTCTGTGTCTAATATGTTGTAAATCTCAAAGCATAAATGGAACTCATTTTTACATTACCCATGCTAGTGGTCTGATTATGTCATATAAATGTATTAATGTTGATAGGTCCAAAAATGAACGAGATATGACTGTTTTGGAAGAGAAAAGAGATTAAGAGTAGAGTGAATCAGGATTATAAATTAGAATGGTTGTGGAGCAACAACAGAGATGGACACGAGTCGAGACTAAGCTGAAGCTTGGGGGGGGGGGGGTGGGGTTTGTGCTGGCTATTATGTGATTGAGTTCCCATAATATCTTGACTGCCTTTTTGGCCATCTATCAAATCCATAATTTCAAAATAAATAAATTTTGCTGGGAAATTACAGAAGTGGAAAATCAACTTAAAAATCAGCGTCTTGTCAATCTGACTTTGCACATGTCTACAGTGCACTAGTATAATGATTAAGTAGGGGAAATTATGTATTGGATGAAGATCATTCAATTGATTTTGTGTCTTTTTGATCACTGTCTGCTTTTTCCTTCAAAACTGAGTGTTGCCTTTGTTAGTAGATGATGTATAACTGGTCAAATTTACTTCTCTTATTCCCCCATGATTGCTAATGTAGAAAAGATTCAAATAGGCTGTTGCTAGAGGATTGAAAGATCCATCGTTCCGAGTCATACAAAATCACTTTGCAATTTCGGGAAATCTTGGAGAAGTAGCAGCAAAGGTATGTTTATCTTTGTAATGTAATCTGATATTTGCTAATTACAGCCTTAAATTTAGTTCTTGCTCTTTAGTCCCTATAAAACTTGCTAGAAAGAAAATATTTTCTCTAACATTGCTTGTGTGGCTGACCAGCTAAACAGAATTTTTGTTCTTGATTGTTTCTTATGATTCAAAGCATCCACCCTTATTGTCAGAAATCACTAATTTAAATTGCTGGTTGAAAAATGTAAATGTTGGGGATAATTGTCTGTGTGCTTTTGTACCTGGGAATTGCTTACAGTAGTTCTCTTAGCACTCATCACCTTGTATGTTGCTATTATAAACACACATTTAAGACAACTTATGTACATTCATGCTGATGCATTCAAAAGATCCGCCTGTTTGTCTTATCTTTGTCCTTTAGGAATGCATGAAAATGTATCCTTATAATATTAATATTCTAGCTCACATTGGTTGTTGACTAAAAATTATCTCATATGTAATAATATATTCCTTGAAGGTCTTGCAGGGTAACTGCCCGTGATCAATGTGACTGCCACAATCTAACTTTAGTCCATGAAAATAATGTTTGTTAAAATTATACTAGATTTTCAGATATCAGATCTATGTAGCATCTTATGTTGTGGAAAGCATGTAGGGTTGATGTTTTCCTTGAGGAACCATCATGGTAATCGAACAACTGCAAGATATCAGACTCTCACAACATACTTCCTTTTCTTGCTTGCATTGAAATGCTTTGATGAAGCAGTTTCTGAAAGTACTAGTTGGAAGGAGCTCTACAGTCTCCACTTTCTCAGATTGTGAAATTCACTAGTGTGTTGGCTATGTTAACATGGTTCATCTTGTGGTTGTTTCTCTTGTCAATGTTAGATGAAATTTCACTAATAACTTTAGGTGTTCTGGAACAAACTTGTGAAACTTACATCTTGGATCTGACTATCTACAACCCCATTCTTTCAATAAATTTCACGTATGTAACAATTTTACTGCACCCTAGACCTGGAGAATACTTCTTGGTGCAGTGCAGAATTTCCAAATCATTTTATTATTGCTTATTTACAAAATGATGTGGCAGGAAAATCTGAATGTATTCTTTGAGGGATTTGTATGAGCAACAGTTGTTCGTAATGATAAATTTTCAACGTCTATAATTTCTAATTTCATTCCTCTTGGTTTCCAAGCAATAGAAGAAGAATTGAGGATGTTTTATAGAATCTGCTGTTAACAGCAATTGAAATGGAGTATAAGTACTTTGGTATTACTGTGAACTTCTAATATGCATCTTTAAGTGGTACATTTTGAATGTACTCCATTGACATGGAGCTTTATATGTTAAAACCCACAGCTTGATGGAACTTGATTTGGAGCTTTATGTGTTAAAAACTCACAGCTTGATGTAACCAGTTGAAGTAATATGTGGGCATTTTGGGTACATCATACCTACATCCTATTTGAGTCATTGCTTGCAGATGAATGGCACTGACTTTTTCATAGTTGTTTAAAAAAAATGAAATTCAGCTTTCTTATAATGTAGCTTCATCTTATCAGAATTAGAAGCTACATCAATTTGTTGTTTGATGTCATATTCTGTGAATAAATATTTGGGAAGTAAAGCTATTATGAATTGTCAGGCTTTGACTTCTGGAAAAGCATTCCTGTCAGAAGATTAAATTAATGAATTTAAATTTTTCAGGAGGAGGTTTGGGAAGTAACAGCTCAGCTGCTTGGCCTTGCTCTGGGGATACTGATCTTGGTATGTGACACTTTTCTTACATGTGTGATTAGCAGTTTCCATACAAAAAGAACTCACTGCAACAGTCAGCTTCTGCACACAAATTCAGGATACACCTGGTCTTGTTACATCTTATCCATCATTGGCCTTTACCTGGATGAGCATGAGGCTTCTGCACCTATGGTTGAGATATCATTCTCTTTCCGCTCTAATATTTAACACAGTAAGTTCCAATATTTTTACGCAAAGAGACAAGGAGACTTAACTGTAACTTTATAGCATCAACTTCTTATGATAACAAAGTTGGAGATTCAGTTTTTCTTTTTTTTCCCTTCACAACCACACCTTCCAAAGACCCAATACTGGGAGAATTGTGATAAATATGCATTTGAAATCATTTATGGCAGATAAATCTCAAGCGTGCTCGTCTGCTCGCAAAATCACATGTTTTATCTTCATATGTTCTTGGTAAGGAGTACTTTTTTGCTGTCTTAACCAAATTCATTTTGCCAATCACTTAGTCATTAATTATGCTTGTTTACTTTTAGGATGTGATGACTGCAACAAGGGGGAAAACATATTGGTGTGGACTACATTCATGAAACCAAAAATTGCTTTTGGAGTGCCTTTGGATGAGATGATCACTGGTCCACAATCTGGATATATAGTATGCCCTCATGACTAACTAAAGATTTATCTGGACCTAAGTGAGCACTGTGCATCTTGAACAAATGCTGTCTTTTCTCTTTACCTTCTTAAGCTTAATCTAAAAAATTAAATTATCTGGACTCACAGTTTGATGCACAATGTGCTGAAACATGCTCTGCTTAGCTATTCCATAAAGGTGCCATTATTATGGAAAGAGAAATAGCATTGCTTGAAGGATTCATTTTCTATATTGGTTCCTTACATGATTTAGGACTCTAAAAGGTTGCTTTTCATATTCTCCCCAGTATTAGGTCTTTTATCCTGAAGTTGACTGGATGGATTTTCTGAACATGGGGATTGCCATCTCTTAATTTTGTGGAGAATAGGGAGAATAGATTGTGTGTATAACGTGTATTTTCTTATTGATGTATATAAATTACTCATATGCTTGCCTTCAAGTGTGCAATTCTGTTCTAACCGAAATAACAACTCCCACTGCCAGGCATGAACATAAACCTGCTATCTAACAAAAATGAAGACAGAACTTTCTATTCTTATTTTGCTTTATGACCCCCCTACTATCCAAATAGACATGGTACTGTGAAGCTGACTTGTATATGCTGTTTTCATTGTCTCACTTTTCTTAACCAGCTATGATGTATTTTAATCAAATTCGAATCAGTTTTTGTTTGATAAAATTACTAAAATATGAAACTTTTTACCTGCTGCATAGGGACCAAATAGGCGTTATAAACTTTTTTTTAATTTTAATTAATTACCATTTTGATTTATAGTAAAACTTTTTCTTGCAAAATTGGATATTTTTCAAGTTGAACACGTTTACATTATGGATTGTTGCTTTTGAGCTTCTAAGCTGCTGGTATTTCCTTTCTTTTGGAATTTGGAGCAGGTGAAACGACTTGTCACACTCTATGCAAAGGAAAAACATATACTCATGGTTAGACAACATGAAAAGGACCTACATATCTTTATCCTTCAAGGTTTGTACTTGAAAATTTTCTTTAGTATCTAAGTGCAGCTTCTTCCAGTGGTATACAATTTAACCTTCGATATATAGGTTGGAGCTACAAGTTTGTCGGTTTTGCGGAGTGTGTGGCAGGCTTATTGGCTATATGAAAATTGGGATTATTTGAATGATGTCCATGATCAACTTGCGCAAAGCTTGCAGGAGACTGAGAGTAGGTTTGACAATTTTATGGAGCAGTTGACAGGGCTGGATGGGACACACGAAATGTAAATCTGAGGGTTCCACGAGAAATTTTGATTGATGAAATTGCTTGACTTGATTTATTTATCATTTATTGATGCCCAGTAGTTCTTTTGCACCATCTTCCATTCCAATTTATCTTTCTTTTTCTTTTCTTTTCTTTTTTTAAAGAGTTCATGCAATAATGGCTCGATTAACTTATCAAAGTGTATCGAGGAAGAAAAAGACCTTATCAAAATATTTCACCTGTGTCTTCAAGGTGACAGCTCCGAGCGTTAGAAGTCGAATAACATTGAGTCGCCATCGAGGCAAATTCGTCCACCACACCAAAGTACAAGAAAATCGGGGTACCTTGGCAACCATGAAATATTATCTACCTAAGCAATCTAAAATATTTTGCTTTAAAAAAAATAAAAATAAAAAACAGATTAACCAATTAAATGTTAAATTACCATATGATTTATAGGCAACTTTTGTGGTTTCATTACAAACTGTTTAGTTAATCAGATCATGACATATTAGTTATTTAATAATACGATTATAATTAGATATGAATTTTACTATGAAATGTTCAGGTTAATGATAGACATTGATTATAATTAGATATGAATTGAAGCAAATGATAAATCTGCCCTATTTAAAAATATGATGGGGGTGGAATTATTTGTCATCTATAGTATTGTCCACATATTCAACATGTATGATATTTTTGGTATGGGTAACATTTCTTCATACTGTTTCTGAAATTCCTTATTTTTTACTTAAATGGTTTAACTCGGAGCAAGCAAATTTGAAATTGTTCCTACATTAATTAATACGCACCGGATTAACTAGTTGCTATAGGTGCTTTACTATTTTTAGATTATCTATATGAGCTTTTTTTTTTTTTTTTTTCCTTTTCCCTCTTTTATTGGGTTAATTTTCACCAAATCTTGTTACCGAGCCAAATACGAACTTTTGCTCTAAACTTATATGTAATCATTATGGATTTTATTTTATTTTATTTTTCTTTTTAATATTACATCTAATAGATGGTGATGGATCCACTTAATTAACTTTAACACCTACATAGCATCAAGCAATCATACTAGTCGTTGGTCTGTAGAAAGCACTTCTCGACTCCATTAAATCAACATCTACGTATGTACGTGAATTATTATTATTATTATTATTTTTTTTTATTGGTGGCAGCTAGACTTTATAAAGGTGATTGACATAAACACCGTCCTCCTATGAAAGAACATGGTTTTGGAACATCCAATAATTATTCTAAATTCCATGCACTAAAATCTTTTGTTGGTCTCTGCTACTAATGAAAACTATGTTTCACTCCTCTGCTACACGTGGATTGGTCGGTCCAGCAAGAAATCTAATAATCTTTTTGTTTTTTTATTTTTTTTCGGTTGGTTGGAAATCATTATCAGGGAAATTAAACGATATAGCTATCCTTTTCTGATTGGATGAATAAGATATTCGAAAAAAGAAAGAAAAGAAAAAACAAAGTTTTTAATGCACTTTATTTGTAGTATAGAAACCTCCAATAAAGAAAAATTATTTGTTTGACTACTAGGTATCATCTTCGGTCATGGAACAGAATTAGGTTGCGTAAGAGGAGTAAATTCTTTAAACCAGAAACGTCGGATGGCTCAGAGCATTCATAAAGGAAAACGGAGGAAAGTCGATGCGTGGAAATATAAGGGAAGGTTTAAGAACTTAAGATGTTAGGGCTGGTGCCAATGGCCCGGAGCTTAATAAAAAAAATATAAGGTGTTTATACTTTATGGTAGTATTTTTCAATTATAAATCTAAAAGTTCAAAGTAATTCAATTTCCAATAGTCAAATTTAACGACCAAAATTTGAAGTTGCTAAATATCAAACTATTAAATGTTTGCTTGTCAAATTTATTACTTATAACATCTTTACGAAGAGAATATGGCAAACAATTGGTCAAAAAGTATAATAGTAGGTAAGGTGCCAATAACTTTATAGGCTAGTGGTATCTCTCTGATTTCTCACATGAAAGATCTCAAATTCGATTTCCACTTCCTCGTTGTAATGATAAAAAAAAAAAAAAAAAAACCAAAGGTAAGGTAGTAAATTTGACAAAAAAAAATCGATCAATTATCATTGGTCTCGAGTTTCCAAGGACTTCATTTGAATGGGTGCCACCCGTCTAGTCTAGAATGTGCAATGATGGTTGCATTCTACAGCAACAAATTTTTGCTTTTAACCCTTCATTGTACTTATGAGTCTAAGATGAACTGACCCACCCTTTATCCTCCTTGACACTAAAGAGATAACGAACTATGGTAGGCCATCCAAGTAAGCCTTCACACAATGCCTCAAAACACACTAGCAATAATCATGATTTTTGATAAAATTGATGAGGAGATGCAAGAAAATGGTCCATGTACTCCCGTTCCAATTTTGAAAATGGTACATCAAACTAAACTCCAAATATGTCACATATATGCAAAACCTAGACCCAGTTATAAGGGGAACCCTTTCCTCAGTCTTGAGTTGGCAAGTGAATATTTAGAAGGTGTTTTGTAAGAAAATTCATCAACTATGTCTTGAATCCCATTCTTATGAACTTGACTAACCTAGTCAACCAATGTGAGATCTTTGCAGTTCTGTGTTGAAATATTACAAAGGTCCACAACTTGCTAGGACAATTGCCATCATCTTGACATTTGTTTCTATTAAGAGACGTGATCGCAAAGTATATGTTGATCTCTCTACTAATCACTTGGTGAGTGATCTCAGTTGATGCTTATGTACTAACATTTGATGATTTTGTTGTTATTTTAAGGGGTACCTTATTGCGTATAACCTCATCAATGTGGGTTGCTGAAGAGCTTTGGCTTTCACTTGCCATGCTTCTTGATTAGGATAACTTGAAAGAGATTGATGTGCTTAAATGATGTGGAAAATACAAAAAAAATATAAAATAAAAAAAGAGGTTGGATGCAGAAAATTTAGTGTAAAAAAGTTTGAAAATATATAAATATTTTAATACCGACATAATAATTAAAGAATTGGAATCAACGCCATCCCTGACTATTAGATATTCAGTGAGAAAAATATGATAGTTGGGATCCTTTAAGACAAAGTAGTGCACCCAAATGTGTATGAGTAGTTACTTGATTAAATAGATTAGGGTATTCTTCAAGGACATCAAAACAAGAGAGGCCTGCACACAGATACCCTTAATCTATTAATTCATTTACTTTTTATCAGATACCCTTACTATCTTGAACATTGGAGTGACTGCACTAGATAACCCCTTGTGTCCACTAGCCTTTCATTATTTTGCAAGCCCATTCAATCTAAAATTCAAATCCGAAATATTTTACTAGTAAGTTAAGACACTAGCAACACATAAACTTTAAAGTAGTCAATTTAATACTCAATCAAATTTTTTTTTCATTTTTATCATCTCACTAACACTATTGTTATGTTTGTTGACATAAAAGAAGTAGCTTATCAGTGTTGACAAGTTATAAAAAGTTTAATTAGATATTAAACTAACCAGTTTAAAATTCAAATATCAAATTAAGTTTTAGTTCAAAGTTCAAATATCAAACTCAACATTTATCTATGCCTTAATTTGAGGCTCAATAATTCTTCCATTGAAGACTTATAGAACCAAACAATTTTAAGTCCCAATTCTACCAGTTGTCATAATAGGATATTTTTCTATTAGGCTTCATAATTCATCTAATTAGAAGACTTTATTGCAAACATTTTAAGTAAAAAAAGATTTTGGATAGAGAATACTTGAAGGGTGCATGTTTTAAAGGATGCGTGTGCTCGTTGAACCATCTTTACTGAGGATCCTTAACACAAAAATCTTGGTCGAGCAATCCCAACACACCAATAAATGAAGTCGCTACAGAAGTTGCTTTGACTAGAAAGTTAATTAGCCAAGCATTCATGCTACATTTTCTCTCTCTAAATTCAATTGTTGCTACTATTTTGCTATAATTTAGGATAGTAAAAAATCATTATAAAGTGGAGTTACTTTGTTTCTTTAATTTTAAATTATAGCAAGCCATTGTAAAGTGGTATCTCTTTCTTTTCATAATTCAAAATTGTAAATAATTTTTTTCACTTATATTTTATAATAATAAATTAAATTTTATTATTGATATTTATTGTTGTTAAGTCATTCTAAAAGAAAATAACAAATGTTGTTTTAAAGTAATAACAACATAAGACTTGTAAAAACTTAAAAATTTGTTAAGGAAACTCAAATAAAATGAAATTTTTGATGAAGATTGCTTTTTAAATATTAATATGATACTCGAAAACTTCTGTTAAGGCCCTTATTCAAGGCCCACGAACATAAACCTAGTAAAAATTGTCCTCACACTCTCTTCTCGATCTGCCGTCTCGCTCACACTCTCTCTGACTTTGTCTCTCAAACCCTAACTATATTCTCTCTCTATCTCTCGTATTTTCTTCACTATCTCTCTGTGTTTACTCTAACTATGTTAACTATGAGTTTGATATTATGATGCAGGTAGTAAATGGATGGTAACAATGGTTGTTCGAGTCCCAGACACTCCTAGACAATTTGTCTACTCAGGAAGAAATTCGATAGTCCCTTTTCATTCATTTTCTCATTATTTATACACTGCCTCTCTGTGATATTGTTCAGATCAAGTTACAGATCTAGTTATGACTACTTTATTTTGTTACATGAGTTGTGATGCGTTTCATCTGAGTATAACAATTAATTCCACTAATTCTTTCCTAATATCAGATTAACAATAGGCAAGTGTACCTATCAATTGTAGTATAGGAATGAATTATGGGTCGTATTCCTTGGGATCCTGACAATTACTATTACTCGCCCTATCAATCATTATCTAGCAATCAATTTAATGTATGTTTAATTATTAATTAATTAGATAATTCTAATTTTAACTATATTAACTACCAATTTTTTATCACAATGACATATAAACAAATTTTAACACATTATTACACAATATACAGAAAGATTACTCCATCATATTAACAGGATTTAACTAAATTCATCCGTAAATTACTTATCTGTAGAATTCTTAATTCATGACCATTATTCTCATAATAGATCAATCCTAATCCTAATTGTATCTACTAGAATCTCTTCTAAGTTAATAGCCAATTCAGAATTGCATTAAAGCTCTTATTATCCTCAAATTCTTTGAAAACATGCAGCAAACTTCTTATTAACATCTCTATCAACAAGAGTAGTTTGTTCTAGTGCCTTAGATCTACTCAAGGGAATTGTTTCTCAACCTTTTCCAATGAGATCTGATGTAGGAATATGTCGTGCACTACAATTCCTAACTTATTTGAAGACCCAACACTAAAAATTCGTAATTAAACAGATTATAACAGATATATATGCTTCTGTTAATACAACTTCGTAATAACTTAATCACTACTCATTCATACTGACATATAAACACAAACGTATAACAAACATAATCGATTCAATGAACAAGAAAGGAGAAGAAGTAAAACCCCTTTTTAATGACTATGAAGTGGTTGTACAAAACGAATTCTGGATCCAATGACTTTCTCAAGTTCTTCTTGGAATCCGACTCTCTCTCCTCTAAGTTCTCTTTCTAAAAATATCATTGTGATGTCCCTTTTTAGAACGAATCAACCCTCTTTATATTCAATAGGGTCGTGTTTAAAAACACGACCTTTTACTAAAACAAACTAACAGTCATACTGTTTCAAGAAGATAATAATGACCCATTTCTAAAAGTCACGACCGTACAATACATATTTTCTTTGTAAATATGCATTTTGTACGGTCGTACAAGAGGGAGTGCTAAGTACTGGAAGTCAATCTTCAAGCTTGTACGTGCGTGCAACATAGATCTCCTTCAATTACTTCTTCATCACCACATGTACGGCCGTACAAGTTGAATTTGCTCCGAAATTTCTTGGTGCACGGGCGTACAAGACCCCGTACCAGCCACTGGCTTGCATTTTCTTCACTTTGAGAGTTGTACGGCCGTACATCAAGTCTCCTTCTATGCATCCTTCTGCTTTGTTTTAATATTGATTGGATTCTCCACATTTTCCTTCCTTATATTATAATTATGTTCAAAATTGACCTGAAATAAATATGTATACCAATTAAGCACCTTATCTATTAAGAATCCATCAATTATATTATAAAATAGACCCAATTTGTCAATTAAAATGATGATAATTTATCCTATCAAATATCCCCACACTAAGCCTTGCTTGCCCTCAAGCAAGAAGCTGATAAAAACAATTGAAAATTATATAGCACTCATGGTGTTACTATTCCAATGCTGGGGATTTAAGGATTTTATTCTATCTGTTCTTAAGTAATTTATTCCTTAGGCTAGAGTTTCAAAGCTAATCATAATAAGTCAGTCTTTACTCTCATTATTTAAGTTAGATTTTTAACATAAAAATAAACACATGACCACAATTACTAACTTGAATATTTCATCTCTTATTTCATTAAGTCCAAAGTGGATACTACCACCAACCATTGAATTTAATTCCTTAGTGACAGCATAGACATCAACCAATCCCTTGAATTTCTCTCCTTTATATATATTTTTCTCTCCTTTAATTTATGACTTTTTTTTTTTTTTTTTTTAATATCCATAACCCATGTAGCAGACTTTCAGTCGATAATCCCGAGCTCGTCACTCAGGTTAACAGATGTTATTCCCTTAAAAAGGGCATCCCTCGGACTTACTTATCCGAGTTATAAGATTTATTAAACGATGAAGTGACATCCTTGGTCAATCAATCCAGGCCGGACGACCTTAGGTGACTAGGTTTTAAAGGGACCCCATCGAACCTCAATCACTTCTATCTTTTTTTTTTTTTTTTTTTTTTTTTTATGAAAGGAGAGAAAAATTAACAAAATTGGAGAAATCATCAAGTGAAAAGTATCATTTGAACTGTACACTAATGGTAATTCATGAAAGTAATTTTCTACATGCTACTTAGTGGTAGTAATAATTATTGATAATATACTTGTAGTCATATGTTATTTAGATGTAAAATTCTGAATTAAAGCATGAGTAAGACTGCCCCATAATGATTTCACATTGCTACTATAGCCTTAGAAACAATTGCATCTTTAACTTCTAAAATCTTCATTATTCCAGCACTATTAAAATGAAATCATCAACACCACAACAAAACAGCTTTCATTACTTAAGTGTGAGAAAAGCATTCATTATCATCATTCAAGACAAACACTTCATTTAGCATGCTTGCATGCTCCCTTTCCCACACTTATTAAAGACATTGTCCTCAATGTCTCACTAGGTTAAAAGGAAAGATAAACAAAGTAAAAATAAGAAGTGAACTCCCCTGAGTTTTGTAGGCCGATTTTGTTTCCGAAAGTGTCTTTACATTCATGGAATTCCAGCATGTACATCATCCAAAACCATGATCAAAATGAAAGACTGTGCCATCAATACGACACTAAGCAAAACAAACAAAAGCATTAAACATAAATGAATGCATAAAATTAAAAGGAAAATCTAGGAATAAAATAAGTCTTTAGGTCCTGAAAAATAAAATAAAAATCAGAAATGTATTTGGACATCTTCTCTTCTTCATCATCCGACTCCTCTTCATCATCCGTTTCACCTTCTTCTTCTTCACCTCCTTCCTCCATCTCCTCATCACCAGAGGATTCAGCCTCAGAGCTTTCATAAGTCTCTCCTACTTTCAGAGCCTCTAAGTCCAAATCTGCTAGAGGATCCACTTGCTCAGGGATTGAAGGAAGATCTTCTTGGGGTACCGGTGGTGCACTAGTGCTTGGAAGGTCCTCACTCGGTTGCTCAGGTCTGGAGGCCCCGCTAAAACAAGAGGAGATGGCTAATCCTGCATGCTCAGCCAATTTTGTTAGCAGATTTATGATAATATTTTGGTTCTTTTTAATCTCTGCTACATCGGCCTTGATAACCGCCACATCCGCCTCCAAATGTGCTAAATTGCCGACTGAGAAACTCGAGTGGGATGCTAGCTGTGGCTGAGCTCCGGGTGCCTCAGCATCAAAACAAGGATCATCAACCTTAGCGGTTCCCCATTGCTGAAATGGAGCATGTGTGATCCCTTTTGATTGTGCCACTCCGTCTTTTGGTTTTTGTGAAGAACTTTTGGGCCAAAGCTTCAAATTCTTCAAAATACGGGTGATCATTTGCCCCACATATATGCCATTCATCTTGGACCCGGCTTGGCGTTGGATTGCATAGGCAACTAATACGCCAACATTGACCTTGTAGGACCGAATAGCACTTGTCAAAGGTAAAATATCTTCCTTTGTAACCGTACCCGCAGTGTCCATTTTAGTTTAGTGTCTTCGCCAAAATGTAATGGAACACCCGGTGGCTTGTCCAGATCATAGTGGATGCCTTGGTTCGGCTTGGTCTGAATACTTTTTCTCTTGAGATTGACCGCCAAACTTCTCAATTGTAACTCCCGAAGGCATCAATATGGGCAACTTATTAAACTCTGGATCATTCATCTCTTCCTTTGTGTAAAGACCCGTAGCTTTTATGAATTTCCTCATTGAAATTGAGTGATATGCTCCAAATGCATAAAAATTTACTCTAAATTTCAACATTCGACCTATATTCCGCTTTTCTATAGAAAAGGAGGCAAGAAAAGCTAATGTTGTAACCTTGTAGGCCGTTTCTTGAAGACTAAAAAGTCTTAACCAAGCGGGTCTTGCAGCAGTCTTCTCATTGCCGGCACCAACCCATATTCTTTCAGTACATCCCAGTCTAAAATCCCATTGGGTTTAATCACCTTCTTCTGATGAAATTGTTGATAAGCCGGCTGGTGTTCCACTTTTAATCCTGGAGGGACTGGAACAGAAGCGCTAGATGGGCCGGCATTCTTTGCATATTTCATCCTAGGCCGCTTGGGTTGTTGAGTACTCTTTTGAGATGGTCTCGGGTTGCTTTTCTTTGGAGCCATACCTGGAAAGAAATAGATTGAAATTCTTCAATTAGTTTATTTTAGAAATATTCTAATAACCCCTTAAACAAATTTTTATACTATAACAACTCTAGAAACTAACTGAAGATATGACTTAATATGCACCACTACATAATTCATCTTACCATTAGAGTGGTTATCCTTACATAAACATAAAGTAGCCTAAGTGTAGGATATCTATCAATTATTCCATCCTTCTTAACATGTAGTTATGAACCATGAAACAATGAATTCTTATTGAAAAAATTCAAATTGACAAGATGAGTCAAGCATAATATAACTATGTAACTCAATTGACTGGAAATTGGCTTGTTCTAAGCATTGGCATTTCATCAAACATTTTATGAGCATGTTTAATTCGATTGAATGATATGATGAACTAACATTGTAACCTCTCCCTAATACATTCCAAACACAATAAGATTCATTCAAATCAAACACCTTATTCATGGGTTAAGACTTTCACATTTCGCATCAATGTAATCACTACCTAATATTAGATATGAATGTCACAATGTTAGGGTTTATATGAATCTTGTCGTTGAAAGTAGGGTTGATAAATCTCAATACACCAAAAAGCAATATACAACCAATTGTATTAACATATAATGATCACAAAAGAAAATTATTATCCTAACAATGAATATGTATGAAACGGCTTAACCCTAATTTTAAGTAGAATGTAAAGAATGAGGCAAGTACTAAAAAAAATCAGTGGAGGAAGAATTCATACCTCTTCTTGGATCGAATGTAGTGGTGGTAAGGTAAAGATTTTGATAAAAATTCCTTATATCCCTTAGTATTCGAGTTATAGTGAGAGAGTCGGGGAGAGACGAAGTAATGAAATGAGTGTTAAAATGAAATCAAACAGGGGATATTTATATATATGTCTATACAAACCTGGAAGTACGGCCGTACAAATTGAACAAACATAGCTTACTAAAGTGTTGCACGGCCGTGCAAGAGGGCGTGCTGGCTTCTGGTCTGGTGAAATGTCCCTTGTTTGATTGTGTACGCCCGTACACAAGGCCGTAGTGCTTGGAAATGAAAACAAATCCTTCGCATTTCATTATGTACTCCCGTACATAACCCCGTAGTAGACTCTGGAAATAGCTTATTCTTTTTATTGTATGATGTACGCCCGTGCATAAGGGCGTGCTGACCTCGGGTATCAATTTCAAATAAGCTTGTGCAAAATCACGCCCGTACATATGGGCGTACTGGCCTCTGTTACTCTTCAACCTTCCCTAACTAATATTGTACGCCCGTACATAGCAGCGTGATTTCCCCTTCTTCAAATTTTTTTTTTTTTTTTTTTATATATATATATATATATTTCCACATGCATACTCATATACTCATAAACATACATATACATATATATATAAGTCACACACACATAAATACATAGAAAAGTTTATCAAACAAACATATAAATAGATATTATAGAACTTAGTATAATATTTATATAACAATAACAATACATGCTAGTTTATTGTCCCTAGCTTGACAATTGTAAATTCTTTCACAAACACTTTTCTATTTGGAGAAGCCTTAACTCCTCCCTGCCTTCATCCATTTCAACTTTTTCATGATAAATTTTTAATCTTTGACCGTTGACCTTAAAGGTTCCTTTCTCTGGGTGTGTAACTTCTACTGTTCCATATGGAAAAATCCTTGTCACCGTGAAAGGGCCAGACCATCTAGATCTAAGCTTACCTGGAAATAATCTTAATCTAGAATTGTACAATAGCACCAAGTCCCCTTCCTTAAACTGTTTAGGGTACTTAATATGTGAATCATGTAATTTCTTCATTCTTTCCTTATTTAATCTATTGTTTTCATAGGCTAACAATCTCCACTCCTCTAGTTCATTTAGTTGGAATTTCCTATTCTTACCAGCAGCCTCTAGGTCCATATTCGCAGTTCTAATTGCCCAATAGGCTTTATGTTCAATTTCTACAGGTAAGTGACATGCTTTACCATATACTAACCTATAGGGAGTGGTTCCTAATGGTGTCTTATAGGCTGTTCGATATGCCCACAGAGCATCATCTAACTTCTCAGCCCAATCCTTGCGATTATGAACCACTGTCTTCTCTAATATTCTTTTCAATTCCCTATTGGAAACTTCAACCTGGCCACTAGATTGAGGATGATAAGGGGTGGCTAACCTGTGATGAACTCCATATCTTTTCAACACTTTCTCAATCTGACTATTGCAAAAATGAGTTCCTCTGTCACTAATTAATGCTTTAGGTGCTCCAAACCTTGAAAAGAGTTTCTTTAAAAATTTTAGTACTACCCGAGCATCATTAGTAGGTAAAGCTTGAGCCTCAACCCATTTAGAAACATAATCTACTGAAACAAGGATATACCTGTTACCATAGGAATTAGGAAATGGTCCCATGAAGTCGATCCCCCAAACATCAAAGACTTCACACTCTAAGATATAATTTTGGGGCATCTCATCTCTTCTTGAAATATTCCCAGTCCTTTGACACCTATCACATGAAAACACAAAAGAATTAGCATCTCTAAAAATATGAGGCCAATAAAACCCTGCTTCTAAGACTTTATGTGCTGTCCTATTAGCACTATAATGGCCTCCAGTGGGACCACTGTGACAATGGTATAGAATTTGTTGCCCTTCTTCATGTGACACACAACGCCTAATAATTTGATCTGCACATATCTTAAAGAGATAGGGATCTTCCCAAAAATAATATTTTAACTCAGAAAAGAACTTTTTCTTTTGGTAATGATCCAAATCTTGTGGAAGAACTTTTCCAACCAAATAGTTCGCTATATCAGCAAACCATGGAATTTCTTGATCTTGTACAGTAAAAAGATTTTCTTCTGGAAATTTATCATTAATCTCTTCCTCCTTCAAATCTTCCAAATATGGGTTATCTAACCTAGAAAGATGATCCGCTGCTAAATTTTCTGCTCCTTTTTTATCACGGATTTCTAAATCAAACTCTTGTAACAACAATACCCATCTTATTAGTCTTGGTTTAGCATCCGGTTTGGATAGAAGGTATTTCAAAGCTGAGTGGTCAGTATATACCACTACTTTTGATAAGATAAGATATGATCTAAATTTGTCAAAGGCAAATACTATAGCAAGCAATTCTTTTTCTGTTGTGGTATAGTTCTCTTGTGTAGAAGTAAGAGTTTTACTTGCATAGTATATTGGCTGGAAGTGCTTCTCCTTTCTTTGACCTAAAACAGCCCCTATTGCGGAATCACTTGCATCACACATAAGTTCAAATGGTAAATTCCAATCTGGAGCTACCATTATAGGGGCACTAGTCAACTTCTCCTTCAGAAAATTAAAAGCTTCCATACATTTCTCATCAAAATTAAATGTAATATCTTTCTCTAACAACTTTGTCATTGGTCTTGCAATGTTCGAAAAATCTTTAATAAACCTTCTATAAAAACCTGCATGACCAAGAAAGCTTCTTATTGCCTTGACAGAAGTTGGTGGTGGCAATTTGGAAATTGCCTCCACTTTTGCTACATCCACTTCTATCCCTTTCTTTGACACTTTGTGACCCAACACTATTCCTTGTTGTACCATGAAATGGCACTTTTCCCAATTTACACAAGGTTGGTTTCCTCACATCTCATCAAAACCCTCTTCAAATTCAGCAAACATTTTTCGAATGAATCTCCAAATACCGAAAAGTCATCCATAAATACCTCCATCACATCCTCCACTAAATCCCCAAATATTGCTAACATACACCTTTGAAAGGTCGCAGGTGCATTACATAACCCGAATGGCATTCTACGATAAGCAAATGTACCATAGGGGCAAGTAAATGTGGTCTTTTCCTGATCTTCCGGTGCAATAGGAATCTGAAAATATCCTGACATTCCATCCAAAAAACAATAAAAATCATGACCTGCAAGTCTTTCTAACATTTGGTCAATAAAGGGTAATGGAAAATGGTCCTTCCGAGTAGCATCATTGAGCTTCCTATAATCAATACATACCCTCCATCCAGTCACGGTACGCATTGGAATAAGCTCATTTTTCTCATTGGGCACAACTGTCATGCCTCCTTTCTTTGGGACCACTTGAACCGGACTTACCCATGGGCTATCCGAAATTGGGTATATAAGTCCCGAATCCAATAATTTGACCACTTCTTTCTTAACTACTTCTTTCATATTTGGGTTTAGCCTTCTTTGAGGTTGCACCACTGACTTAAATCCTTCTTCCATTGAGATCTTATGAGTGCAAAAGGAGGGACTGATTCCTTTTATATCAGAAATCTTCCATGCTATTGCCTTCTTGTGCTCTTTGAGCACAGAAATTAGTTTCTCCTTTTGGCATGAATAAGTTCCGAAGATATAATCACCGGTAACTTAGAGTCATTTGCTAAAAAGGCATACTCCAAATATGAAGGTAGTTGCTTTAACTCCAATTCAGGGGGGTCTTCTACTGAAGGTTTTAACCTATCTATATGGTCTCGGTATATTTCCTCAACTCCAAATTCCTTCTTTTGTTCATCACAGTGTTCCAATTGAGCAATAATCTCTTCTACTCCATCAATTGCATTAATTTCACTTCCTCTTGACAAACACAACTCCAAGGAATCTGTACTCAAAGAATCTTGCAGAAAATCAGAAACGGTTAGTTCAAAAGAATCAATTGCAAAGCAAGTATCATCACCATTCATAGATTTTCTGAAAACATCTGGCATTCGGATCACCATCTCTTCGCTTCCAACCCGAAGAACTAATTTCCCATCTTTGACGTCGATAACAGCACCAGCTGTTGCTAAGAATGGCCTCCCCAATATAAGTGGGACTTCTATATCTTCATCCATGTCCAGAACTACAAAATCTGCAGGAAAAATAAAATCGTGAATTTTAACCAAAACATCTTCCACTACTCCCTTAGGAAATCGCATAGATCTATCAGCAAGTTGTATACTCATTCTGGTACTCTTGGGTTCACCTAGATTTAATCTTTTAAACATGCTATAGGGCATGAGATTTATACTAGCCCCAAGATCTGCTAATGCTCTTTCAACCGGTAAATTTCCTATCAAACAAGGAATAGTAAAACTACCCGGATCCTTTAGTTTCCTAGGTAATTTGTTTAAAATAACAGCAGAACACTCTCCACCTAAGGTACAGTAGATAGTTCTTCCAACTTCCTTTTGTTAGATAGAAGTTCTTTGAGGAATTTAGCATACTTAGGCATTTGTCCTAAAGCTTCTACTAGTGGAAGGTTAATGTGCAACTGTTTAAAAAGTTCCAAGAACTTTTTGTATTGTTCATCATCCTTATCCTTCCTAAATCTAGATGGGTAAGGTAATTTTGGATGAAATTCCTTTGGTTTTTCAGTAGGTAAACTCCTCTCTATTAATTCTTCCTTTTCATTCACTTGTTCCCCACTTTCTATACCAACTTCCTTTTCACTCTCTTGATTCCTTGCTGAACCCTGTAATTCCTTACCACTTCTAAGTGTCACAACCTTAACTTGCTCCTTAGGATTTTGCTCAGTGTTACCCGGCAATGATCCTGGAGTTCTGTCCGACATTAATTTAGCCAGTTGACCAATCTGTTGTTCTAAGTTATGAATAGAGGCCTCATGATTCCGATGGCGTGCATCAGAAACTTGAATAAACTGTGTCAAAGCATCATCAACATTAGTCTTCTTTTCAGGTGGTGGTAACGCAAGACGTTGCTGTGGTGCTTGTAATTGCTGTGGTTGTGGCTTCTGAAATCCAGATGAAAAGTTTGACCTTTGTGCATTCTGATCTCTCCATGAGAAGTTAGGATGATTCCTCCAACCGGGATTATAAGTATTACTATAAGGATTATAATTCCCGACTTCTCTATTTGTTCTATTAATAAAGTTCAGATCTTCAATACTTGAACCTTCTTCAGAAGCATGAAAATCTTCCATTGAACTCACAAAAGAATCACTTTGGGTAAAGCTTCCATGCTTGCTTTCATTTTACTCATCTGAGATGTAAGTGATGCCACTTGTGCCTTTAGTTGAGAAACTGACTCGGACTCATACATTGCAGCGACGGGTCGAAGATTGTTCCGTTCACTATGCCAACTGAATGTATTCCTTGCCAATTCTTCGATTAAATCATAAGCCTCAGGAGCACTTTTCTTCATCAAACTCCCACCAGCTACTGAATCGATCATTGTTTTCTTTTGGTCTCCTAATGATGTATAAAATATCCTGACCAGATCGTGCAATGAAATTCCATGGTGAGGGCACCGACGAAGAAATTCTTTAAACCTTTCCCACGACTCATAAAGTGATTCTCCTTCATACTGACGGAAGGAAAATATCTCATTTCTTAATTGAATCGTCTTATTAGGTGGGAAAAATTTCTCTAAAAACCTCTGAGCCACTTGATTCCAACTCGTTAATGAATGAGGAGGCAATGACTCCAACCAACTTCTCGCCTTGTCCCTTAGTGAAAAGGGAAACAATAATAGGCGTATTGATTCATTTGGTGTTCCATTGGCCTTTATAGTAGCACATATTTGCAAGAAATTCTTCAAATGAGCATGCGGGTCTTCTGAAGCTCCTCCCCCAAATTGATTAACTTGTACCATCTGAATCAAAGCAGGCTTCAACTCAAAATTATTTGCATGAATTGGAGGATACTGAATGGATGGAGCAACTCCATCGATTGTGGGCATAAACATATCCCACATGGGTCTATGAACTTCATTTCCAGCATCTCTAATGGGATCATTTATATTTCCACCGGCTTGATTTACATTACCCCCAGGATTCTCAACTTCACCAACCCCTCGTGGGTTTAGATTCTCATTATCTCTATTCATATTTAATGATAGTGGTCTTGCTCTTTGCACTATAGTTGGAGAGTTTTGGATAATCTCTCTGGTTCTTCTTAATCCTTGACGAAATGTTCGCTCAGGTTCTGGGTCAAAATCAAAAAGCTTGATTTTTCTGCTGCGGGTCATACACCTGTAATCAAAGATCAATTAAAGTTGAAATGAATAATAATATAACAGAATTAAAAGAAACTAGATTAATAACGATTGGGTTTTCCTAATATTGTCAATTTTAAATTTCCCCGGCAACGGCGCCAAAAACTTGATGCGTTTCGTCTGAGTATAACAATTAATTCCACTAATTCTTCCTAATATCAGATCAACAATAGGCAAGTGTACCTATCAATTGTAGTATAGGAATGAATTATGGGTCGTATTCCTTGGGATCCTGACAATTACTATTACTCGCCCTATCAATCATTATCTAGCAATCAATTTAATGTATGTTTAATTATTAATTAATTAGATAATTCTAATTTTAACTATATTAACTACCAATTTTTTATCACAATGACATATAAAACATAATTTTAACACATTATTAACACAATATACAGAAAGATTACTCCATCATATTAACAGGATTTAACTAAATTCATCCGTAAATTACTTATCTGTAGAATTCTTAATTCATGACCATTATTCTCATAATAGATCAATCCTAATCCTAATTGTATCTACTAGAATCTCTTCTAAGTTAATAGCCAATTCAGAATTGCATTAAAGCTCTTATTATCCTCAAATTCTTTGAAAACATGCAGCAAACTTCTTATTAACATCTCTATCAACAAGAGTAGTTTGTTCTAGTGCCTTAGATCTACTCAAGGGAATTGTTTCTCAACCTTTTCCAATGAGATCTGATGTAGGAATATGTCGTGCACTACAAATTCCTAACTTATTTGAAGACCCAACACTAAAAATTCGTAATTAAACAGATTATAACAGATATATATATGCTTCCTGTTAATACAACTTCGTAATAACTTAATCACTACTCATTCATACTGACATATAAACACAAACGTATAACAAACATAATCGATTCAATGAACAAGAAAGAGAAGAAGTAAAACCCCTTTTTAATGACTATGAAGTGGTTGTACAAAACGAATTCTGGATCCAATGACTTTCTCAAGTTCTTCTTGGAATCCGACTCTCTCTCTCCTCTAAGTTCTCTTTCTAAAATATATCATGTGATGTCCCTTTTAGAACGAATCAACCCTCTTTATATTCAATAGGGGTCGTGTTTAAAAACACGACCTTTTACTAAAACAAACTAACAGTCATACTGTTTCAAGAAGATAATAATGACCCATTTCTAAAAGTCACGACCGTACAATACATATTTCTTTGTAAATATGCATTTTGTACGGTCGTACAAGAGGGAGTGCTAAGTACTGGAAGTCAATCTTCAAGCTTGTACGGGCGTGCAACATAGATCTCCTTCAATTACTTCTTCATCACCACATGTACGGCCGTACAAGTTGAATTTGCTCCGAAATTTCTTGGTGCACGGGCGTACAAGACCCCGTACCAGCCACTGGCTTGCATTTTCTTCACTTTGAGAGTTGTACGGCCGTACATCAAGTCTCCTTCTATGCATCCTTGCTGCTTTGTTTGAATATTGATTGGATTCTCCACATTTTCCTTCCTTATATTACAATTATGTTCAAAATTGACCTGAAATAAATATGTATACCAATTAAGCACCTTATCTATTAAGAATCCATCAATTATATTATAAAATAGACCCAATTTGTCAATTAAAATGATGATAATTTATGCCTATCAAGTTGTAACGATTCTATTTTGTTACATGCTTTTACAAGAAACTGTTAATTTGTTGTAAAGTAGTTTTCGAGCCATCTTGGCCTCCTTTGTTCTTGCTGGAACTTGTTGATGTGAATCTGGTTCGTATCAAATGGCTCCCCCGATTGAAATAACACTTGTCCTCAAGGTGAAAATTAGGGTAGAGTCGTCTAAACATGACTAGATCTTTCCAACTAGTGTCTTCTGGTAGTAACCCTAACTACTGAACAAGGATCTAAGGAACATGTGTTTCATGTCTCACTATAGTACAAGAATCCAAATACAAATAGGGTCTAAACAAGATTATTGTGAAAAACCCTAGGAGGTAAATCCAGACTAGGTAGTACAGATCCATAGGCTGGCTTTAAACAAGAGACATGAAAAATATTATAGATCCTAGAGCCCTTAGGTAGTTGCAAGCATATGCAACTTAGCCTATCCTCTTAGTGATCCAGTAAGGACCGTAATATTGCTTGGATAATTTGGGTAATCACCAGCAAGTGAAGTCTGTCTGTAAGGCTGCAGTTTCACAAAAACCATGTCCCCTTCAAAAAACTAACATCAGTTCGATGTTTATCAACTTGATTCTTCATTCTCTGCTAAGCTGATAATAAATGAGTTTGAGAAGAGATAAAATCTCATCTCGATTTTTCAACTCATAATCAATAGCTTCCAACTTGAACTGCCTCTCAAATACATAGGCACTGTAGGAGGATTGCAGCCATACACAGCCTCAAATGGTGTAGTTCCTGCCCCTTCATGATATGACACGTTATAAGCAAATTCAGCCCATGACAAATAAGAGACGCATTCATGTGTCTATCCATGGCATAACTTTTGAGGTACTATTGCAATACCCTATTCAAAGCTTCTATTTGACCATCCAATTGGGATGGTAAGCACTACTCATGAAGAGTTTAGTGCCACTCAAACACAATAACTCCTGCCAGAAACGGCTCATAAAGATGCTATCTCTATCACTTCCTATACTCCTTGGAAAACCATGCAACTTTACCACCAGTTGTAAAAACAACTGAGCCACCTTTGTAGCAGTAAAATGAGTGTCCAATGACCAATATGACAATACTTGGAAAGTCGATCACTACAACCATCATCACTATATAGCCTTGAGATTTGGGAAGTCCAATAACAAAATCCATAGATAAATCTTCCCAGATCATCTCTAGCAAAGGCAAAGGGTGCAATAAGCTAGCAGGGTATTGAGTGGTATACTTAGTCTTTTGATAAGTAAGACAGCCAACGAACAAACACTCTAATCATGTTTTACTCCAGGCTAATAAAAATTGAGCAACTAGTCTCTGATATGTCTTTCGAACTCCAAAATGTCCGGCAGTAGGAATACTATGAAATCCTCCAAAAGTAATGGAATCAAAGAAGAAGTAAGAACCAAAAACATTGATGCCCCTTACAGAGTTACTCATTGAACCAATGGAGATTCCATTTTAGAGGATGTCTTGCTGCTAAATCCAAAATAATTTTCACAAAAGCAAGCACTCTTGTATTTTTGCTTCAACTTGTCAACAAAAGAAAATGTGGCATCGAAAAAGCAAGATAACTGAACTCATGTTGTCTTAAAAGGACATCAGCCACGACATTTCCTTCCTAATCTTATACTCAATAGAGTAATCATATCCAAGTAATTTGGTCAAGTATTTATGTTGCTCTGGAGTCTGAATAACTTGAGTTAAAAGCTCTTTCAGACTCCTGTGATCCATCCTAATAATAAATGAGAACCCAACAGATACTATCTCCACTTCCACCACCTCCTCTCCTACTACATATAACTCTCACACATAAGCTGATGCCTTAACTAAGTCTACATGCATCTTCTTATTAAAAAAGAAATTGGCTTGCCTTCTTGTAGTAGAATGGCTCCAATCCCTATGCCAAATGCATCTGTCTCAATGACAAAATGCTTCTTGAAATCTGGCAAAACCAATATAGGAGCCTAGCACAGAGCCTATTGAGTTCAATAAAAGCCTGAAGGGCAATGTCATCCTAATGAAACCCATCTTTTTTTAATAAGTCAATCAATGGACTGGTTAGAGAAGCAAAAGACTTAATGAATCTTCTATAATACCCGGTTCAACCCCAAAAAGCGCAAAGTTGTTTTAAAGAAGTGAGTTCTGGCCAGTTTCTATAGCCACCAACTTATTAGGATCAGGGGAAACCCCTCCAGCTTGAACCACATGCCCCAAATACTCAATGGAACTCTGACCAAGACACATTTAGATTTCTTTAAGAACATGGTATGTTTCGCAAGAATGGACAATGCCCTATCCAAATGTTTTACATGTAAATCCAATGTCTCACTATATATCAAGATGTCATCAAGAATACATAACAAATCTTCTTACGTAAGGCTTAAAAATATCATCGTAATATTAGATGGTAGCAGGAGCATTGCTAAGGCCGAAAGGCATAACCAGAAATTCATAATGCCCTTCATGTGTCGAAAAGCTGTCTTGGCAACATCAGATGAGAAACCCGAATCTGATGGTACCCTGCACGTAATCAAGCTTTGAAAAATTGTAACACCTTTAATACGTCCAAAAGCTCATCAATAGTAGAATAGGGTATTCATCTTTAATGTAGCTTCATTCAGGGCTCTGTAATCAATACAAAACCGGCAACTACCATCCTTTTTCTTTACCAAAAGAACTAGCAAAGAAAAGGTGAATTATTATTTTATAATGCCTTGCTCTAAACATCTCCAGAACCTGTCCTTTCGATTTCCTCTTGAGGATACCGATAAGGCTTTACATTGATAGCTGAAACCCCTTCCTTCAATGTATTCGATGTTGCACTGCTCTCAAAGGAGGCAATGATGAGGGTGGCTCAAAAAATGTGATTTATTTTGCCCAGCACTTGCTCAATAAGTGTGTTGGTGGTGAATTGCTATGAAGAATGTTCCACCTGAGCCTCCAAAGAAAAACATGAAACCACCGAATCATTTTGGATCAGTCTTCGAGTTGTATTTGGCCACCAAGTCTAACCGAGATCCATGTAATACCACTGAATGACCTTGATGTAAGAATGCATTGTTAAAGTGCTATACGCAATAGTCACAGGCCTAAAGTCTCCAACCAATCCACTCCTAACACCACATCTGAACTTGTATAGGTAATACATACAAATTGACCAGAAAATCCAAACCCTGAATGTGCAACAGAACATCTTGCACATACTATCACATAGAACTTTTGACCATTACCTATAACAACAGAAAATTATGCAATTGGACAAATAGGTAATCCCACTTGACTAGCTATCTTAGTCTGAATAAAATTGTGGGTACTACCTAAATCCACCAACAATATTAATAGCTTCTGATTGACCTGCCCAGAAAAACGTATTGTTCTAGGACATGAATACCACTGAAAGCATGATAACTAATGGCACATGAGTCATCCTGTACTACATACACTTCATCAATTCCAGCTACACCCCTCAGTTTCGTCTTCCACGTCATTAGAAGAAATCATTATAAGAGAAACTTAAGCTTACATTTATGATTCCTGTGAAATTTCTCATCACAATTAAAACATAAACCTTTCTCTCCTCGACGTGTTTGCATTTCTTCAAGAGTTAGTTTCTTAATAGGAATGGAATTATATGATTTAGATACTCCAGAAGTAGAACTAGAGGGTTTAGAGAATTGTAAAGTACCAGTATTAAGAGAAGAAATAGGAATTGAAAAATATTGGTCTGTATTGCTTTGCTTGATCATTCAACTTATCCTCATGCATTCGTGCCAACTATATAGCCTCTACCATATATCTCGGACGAGCTAGTTGAAGTTTTCGTTTTATTGCAGGCTTTAAGCCAAATATAAAACAACTGAGCAAAAAAGCATCCGAAAGTCCTTCAGTCCATTTACCAATGCCTCAAACTGGATTGGTACAAGACGACAATGGAAGTTTGTATCATCAGCTTTGACAATAACCCATGAACATCCTCATATGGCGATGGACCAAAATGATATGTCAAAGCTTCGATGAACTTTTTCCATGAACTCAACTGCTTGTTTCTGAACATCCACTTAAACCATTCATGAGCCGCCCCTTCGAGCACAAAAGAACAAATAGTCATTCTTTGTTCTTCTTGCACAGCATGAAATCGAAAAATTGCTTCACTTGAAATATCCATCCTAATACATCCTCACACAATGAATTTGGGAATTTCCAACTTGATTCCTTTAAGAAAAGAATCAGTGAATGGAGATCCAAGTCTAGAAGATGATGATCATTAAGATTCTGATTCCCTAGTGAATGTGGATCAACAATGTGTCCTAATTCCAACTTTTCAATTCTAGAAGTAAGTAAACCCAAACTTTCTTGAATTGCAATCAATGAATTTTTAACAAATTCTGAATCTTGATGTTGATTATTGCTGCGAGTTTCAGGAGCCATGACAAAAGCACCAAAAATGTTAAGGCCCTTATTCAAGGCCCACGAACATAAACCTAGTAAGAATTGTCTTCATACTCTCTTCTCTATCTGTCGTCTCGCTCACACTCTCTCTGGCTTTGTCTCTCAAACCCTAACTATATTCTCTTTCTGTCTCTCGTATTTTCTTCACTATCTCTTTGTGTTTACTCTAACTGTGTTAACTATGAGTTTGATATTATCATGCAAGTAGTAAATGGATGGTAACAATGGCTGTTCGAGTCGCCAGACACTCCTATACAATTTGTTCTACTTCGGGGAAGAAATCCGATAGTTCCTTTTCATTCATTTTCTCATTATTTATACACTGTCTCTCTGTGATATTGTTCAGATCTAGTTACAGATCTAGTTGTAACTGCTCTATTTTGTTACATGAGTTGTAACTATTCTATTTTGTTACATGCATTTTAACAAGAAGCTGTTTAATTTGTTGTAAAGTAGTTTTCGAGCCATCTTGGCCTCCTCTGTCTCTTGCTAGAAAACTTGTTGATGTTGAATCTAGTTCGTATCAACTTCCTAAATTAACTTATTAATAAAGATGGTGTTAGAGGATAGGGAAATTTTATGCTCTCGTTACTAATTTTGACGGAACCAGTCCCATCACTATCAAACTGCTCACACCACACTTAACTGTGATTAAATATTTAAAAACTAATATTTTAATTATTATATTTATTTTAATAGTTAGACGGTTGAGAAGATGGTCCTATCAGCGGGATCATAAAACTTTCGAGAGGCTAAGAATACATTATGAATTATTATGCTTTATATAATAACTATGATAATATACGTTTTCATAATTGATATAACAAATTCACTTTGATAATTAGCTATTTTCCATTCCCTCCATCCAAAAAAAAAAAAAAAAAAAAAAACGGCACAATGTGTGCATCTCATAAGTTGATAATTAAATTTTAATGAAAGATTTGCCCCATGATTCTCCTGGAGCTGAGCATCACAGTATTGGGTATCGTAAGTGACTCAAATTCGATCGGGCACAAGTCACAAGGCGCCTGACTGGTGGGACCAAAGGCTGCAGCTATTGCTGAGAAAGGAAAACTCGTGTCACGGTCTGGGATGGAAGTCCCAGATTTGGAGGGAAAGGGAGGGTAAAGCAGTAAAATTGGCATGTCTCTGTCTTGCAGGTTTTTCTCCGCCTTCTTCGTATGTTCCAGATGCCAAAAATAATTACTATAATTAGCATCTAAAATTTAAAATTAATTAATTTATTATAAATTTAATAATTAAACTTCATAATTAATAAATTTAATACATAAAAAATTTTAAAATTAATTAACCCATTTAATATTGTTGGTATATTATCAGTATGAAACACCAAATGAAAAAGCAAAACAGGTGAGTGGTAAGGTATTCACTGTTACGTGTGAGCAAAGCGAAAGCCATGTAAGCCCCACTCTACATACACACACACACACACTCCTCTCTCTTCTCTCTCCCCAAACGCACAACTGAGAAGGAGAAACCCAAAACCAGGAAAAAGAAAAAATTCATGTAGATTGATATTGATGGACTATTGTTAAGGAAGTGTTTTGGAGTTTGTTTGTTAAGTCTTACGTTGGATGGGAAGATAAGGAATAAAAACAGAGAAGGAAATGCGGAAGTCATTTAAGGATTCACTCAAAGCTCTTGAAGCTGATATTCAATTTGCCAATACCCTGTAATTTCTCTTCTTCCCTCAATTTCTTTTTCCTTTTTTTTTTATTTTTTTAAATCTTTTTCTTGATGAGTAATTCTTTCCACTTTTATAAACTTGACTGTGGTTGGTATTGTTGAATGAAAACTAAACTGATTGTAATCAGGAAGTAATTTAAGGATTGTTTATCCAGCCTCATGCACCGGTAGATAATCCAACCATCCAAGATATCGCTCTTTGTATGGTTTGAATGCATGTATGTACTGGTACCATACTTCTCTGGAATTAAATTTTTTATAATTTTTTCTGTCATGCGTTTCATCACTCAGCTCATCGGATTACCCACGAGCTTATGATGGGGCTTGCCTCCAGATGAGATTGTCCTACAGTCCCGCCGCGCATTTCTTGCTCTTTCTTGTTCAGTGGACTGATTGTCACTTGCCGGCACCTTAGGATTGCTGCGGATTCTAATTTATAAAGTGAGTTGAGCCTCATTTCATTCTAACATTATCCCGGGTTTCAATGGTTTACTTTCCTTGCTGACATCTAATCTAATAACCAAAAGAGACACCAAGTAGACTAACCGTACCTTTTCTTGTAATGGTCATGGTTTGAAATGTCATCTCTCAGGCTTATGCCAATGGAAAGACTACGATATCCATTCATGAAAGGAAAGCTAGCCTAAAGGAGTTCTATGGTGAGTAAACCTTGCAGTGTATTTTCTTATCAAAGTGGAAGCTTAGATAAGTATGAACTATTATATTATATTTATTGCGTAATTCTCCTCTTACTTGTGGATCAGGATTTTAACTAACATCCATCAAGTGGATGAGTTAATTAAATGCAGAGTACCAGTGCCTATGCCTTTAGCAATGTGTTTATGTCTTAATTGGCAGGTGTTATATTCCCCTCACTACTGCAGCTTCATAGAGGTGTCACCGATGTGGAAGAGAGGAAGCAAAGAGAGGTTTGTGCCACCAAGTACAGAAGAAAGGATGAGCTCGATAAGGGAAAAATATCTGAAATTGATCTAGAAAGAGATGAAGAATGTGGCATCTGCTTGGAGATGGATTCCAAAATTGTATTGCCAAAATGCAACCATTCTATGTGCATGAAGTGCTACCGTGATTGGTAAGTCACACGGTGCTTAATTTCCACATTTTTGACCCTTGTTTGGATCACATTAATGCTGCAGTGAGATGAATATGCTATGAAGTGCACTACCTATAATTGGGACCTGAATACAAATATATTGCTGGGTAATGGGATATTGGTGATTACGCGGTTCTTTCCAGCATCCCTAGTATTATATAAAGAATCAACATCTGTAGGCAATGTTGACGCATCCTCACAAAATCTCTCTGCCGCATAACACTCCTTTGTCTTTTAAGCTCGCAAAAATGACGATCCTTCCAATAGCTGTTTCCAGTTCCTCTGCAAAGTCGAAAAAGGGAAAAGAAGCATGTACCTTTATTTGGTGCAGTTGTTGTTTTGGATATTATTTCTGGGCTGATCTGAAACCATGGTATGTGCATCTCTTCCTGTTTCCAAAGCATGTTGACCCTTTTGTGTTTTTTGATTGTAGGAGAGCAAGATCCCAGTCGTGCCCCTTTTGCAGAGATAGTCTGAAGCGGGTGAACTCAGGAGACCTATGGATACTCACCACAAGCAGTGAAATAGCCGACCTTTCTTCGATTGCTAAAGAGAGCATGAAGAGACTGATAATATATGTGCAGAAGCTTCCTCTCCTTGTCCCGAATCGTAAATGTGTTTCTTATGACCCTCAATTTCGATGAGGACTACGTCTGTAAGTGTTGCAACTTGCAAAGTAATCTGAAAGTAGATGACACATTAACTTTGTTGCTTGTATATATGTCTCCTATTGGGAGATAGTAGGAATGTAAAGTCTGGTGCTGTATTTTGCCACTTTGATGTATGTAGATTGCTCATTCTTTGACGTGGTAAACTATTGGTTCACCTGGGATAGCTACCAATTTAGAATGTAAACTGGCTTCTAAGTATGTGTTATCCGGCTATCAAGAAAGATGAACGAATGAACTGCAAAAGTTCGCTCTGAGTTCCTTAACCTGAGGCAAATATTGGAAATTTTGCTTCCTCTATTTTTCCTTATCTTTACTGTCTACGGTTTACCTTCTGATATGTTTTTTGGTTAAATGTTTATCTTCTGATATTATTAGGCTGTAAACAAGCAAACTAACTGAGCTGCTTGCAGATTATTCAAACTCACCTTGCTTCAATTTAAGCTTAATTAGTAAAAGAGCCGAGTTCGAACTTAAAATAAAACTCATTTATCTAAATGAGTTGAACTCGAAATTAGATTTAGACTCATGAGCTCGTACATGAACGGACTCGTTAGTAGGATCGTGAAAGGGCCTTTTAATAGGGTGGTGATTAAATTCGTTAGTAGATTTATGAATTTTATAGTTATATATATATATAAATATAAGATTAAATCAATAAAAATTATTTTCTATTTAATATATATGTGTATGTAATTAATGCCTTTTACATAATATTTTTAGATTGAAAAAAATAAGTGAATAACAGGTTATCCAAATAAGTCAAACTTAAGTTTAAGTTTCAAGCTTAATTAAAACTTGACTCAATTCGAACTTGATTCGTAATCCTATCATAAATCAAATTCCAAATAAAGCTCGTTTAGCTAAATAAGCTGAGCTTGAGTCTAAATTTCAAATTCAATAAAAAGTTCGACTCAAGCTTGAACTTGGTAATTTTTAAATGAGCCAACACCAAACCTTCAAAAGTATAACTTGACTCAGCTTATTTGTAGCTTTATCATGATAAGGATCATGCTGTTCCTAGACTATAATGAGGGAGGGAGGAAAAAATAGGAAAATGAAGAAAATAGGTAATCTCTAAACTGCCTATCCTTGGAAACATCCATTATTGAGAATTTGTCAACTAGAAATAGGTACCTACGCAATTCTACTTTCTTATGTAACACATAATCAATGAATTATGTTATCAAAAATAAATAGGTTATGATCTACCTATATTTTACTCAAATAAAATGATGTGTAGCAAACTTATTGATAGTTTCAACTTTATTAGTGTTTTCGTTTTTGTTTTTGTTTTTCTCTCTCTCTCTCTTTTAATGTAATTTCATTATCAAAAGTGGCCTTGTTGTCATTAGCCGATCTAAAAAAGGATGGGCAGTTTTTAACACGAGATGGAAGAAGGTGATGGTAGTACAAGTCGTTGATGAATGCTATTAGCTTATGGGTGCTCAGCTAAAGCAAGAAACCTCCTCTTAAGAGAAAATTATCTTACTTTTAAAATAATTAAAAAAAAACGTTTTAAGTTAATGAACATTACTACTAACTTCTAAGGTGAAAAGTCATATCAACTTTTTTCAGTTCCAAAATTGTAATCATCAATTATTTTTGGTATTTGGCAGCACAAAACATAAGGGAATTCACCTTATTTTGATTTGTGACAGCCTAAATACTAGAGTAGAAGCAACCAATACAGAAAGAAATTAGATGGCATTTAAAAAGAAAAAAAAAGAAAAGAAAAGAAAGAAAACAACAACACACACAAAAACATATCACATCAGATCAAATCAAGGCAAACCAAATCTTATAATTTAAATATGGTTACATGCATATATATAAATGGAAATATACACTAAAACAACATGAAATATGAAAATATTAAAATAAGTCTTTTTATATAAAACCAGCATCATATATGTATAGATCTGAGAAATTAGTAAAATTACTAGTTACTATTAACTACTATGACGTAATTTTAAGATGAGATCACAAAATTTAAACAAGATAAATTTGTAAACTTAAATTTTCAAAATAAGTTTTAGGCTTTATCTTACCAATGAACTTTAGTTTATCAAGATAATGCATAAAATTCAACCCTTTAAGATATGGTATAACTAAAATGTCTCGAACTGACAATTAAACGTTTACATCATAGCTTGTTACGAACAAATGATAAATTAAACAACTAATCAATGTTTTAAATAGAATAATAAAATAGTTGGTGTTTAGATAATATGAAGGGATAAATTATATAGAAAAGTATTAATTTTTTAGGGTAACTTTATTTAAAGTATCAATGTTTCAAGTGGTTAAAAAGAGGAATTAACGTTTGAAAATTAATTTATTTAAGGTACAACGTTTTAAATGGTATTAAAAACAGGTATCAACGTTTTGCAAGGTGAATCAAAAAAGGTATTAATATTTTATCGTTAAAAAAATTAAGGAAACTTAATTGAAAATTAATCAAAATGTTGATACTTTAAATGAACTTTACAAAATGTTGATACCTCATTTGATACACTTTACAAAATATTGATTCATTTTTTTAACCACTTAAACGTTGATACCTCAAATGAACTTACCTCCAACATTGATAGATTTTAGCATTATTTATATTATTATTGTCAAAACCGGCTTAGTTGGCCGGTTCAACCAAACTTGCATTAATGCTAGGCCACGTTTGCATATGACTCTTTTTTGCATTGAATCGGTGAGACTCAGATTGACCCGGTCGACCCGGACAGTTGAACAAGAAAAATCGAAACGTCGAATCGGAAACCCAGACTAGTTGACCCAGACAAAAAAAAAAAAAGAAATTTAAATATTTATTCATATTTTATTATAAATTCATAAAATATAATTATTATATCATGTTTATTTAATAATTAATTGAAATTTAATTCATATATAGATTTAATTGAGTTATGTCATATATATTAATGTTTCATAATTCAATTATCCCTTATATTTTTAATTTTTCATGACTCTAATTCGACCTCCAGTTGAACCTGATTCGATCCCTCGACCTCTAACCCCCTAACTTGTCCAAGTCAAATCTCGTATAATTCTGACAACATTGATTTATATAAAGCATATGAAAATTGATTAGTTATCAACCTTATTTAGTGAGCACCTAACTTAAAGGAATACAAATGATGCCTCTTAAATTCAATTCTCTATATTATATATCATGTCATATCATGTTAACCAAAAGTTTGACTGAAAATGTAGTAAGGGATCTTAATTACTTTATTTTAAAGGTGAAAAATTCAAATAGAATTTTTATACATCGGAGATTTTAGATAGATTAAATAACAAAAAGCCTTTATTTTTTGATATTATAATTAGGCATTTTCAAGTTCAAATTACATAAAATTTATGGAGAGGATAAGTATATAATGGGAAAATATATGTGTAGTCCTTGGACCATCCAATTTTGGCTACACTCTCCATTAAGGGCGTGCCAAATAAGATTATGGGATCCTTGAGATCCCACATGCGGTCTCATAATCTTATTTAGCACACGCTCAATAAAAGGTATAGCCAAAATTGGATGGTTTATGGTACAAAAACCATACAACATCTAGGGCATCTTTTTCAATAATGAAACTAATTGAGGCATATATTACTTGTATATACAAATGCAAAATAGTTCTTGAGATATTAATAAGTTCTCCACAAGTCAATTTGCACAAACTTAACAATTTCTACAATAGATGGGTCAATGTAGACATGGGTATGGTTTAGTTTCGATCTGGGAACTGGACTGGAACTACCACCGTCATTTCTAAACCAAGACCAAAATCAAACCGGTTGGTCAGTTCCAAAACCGCTAAGGAACCATCAATTTTTCAATTCTTAACAGTTCAATGACCTAAAACCTGATGGAACCAGTAGTTCTAGAATCGATTCCATTAAAAAAAAGAAAAAAAAAATTTAAAAATGTATATTAAATATATAATTATTAATGTTTACATTATTCACATGAATAGTAAAATTTATTATCTATTTACAAATATTTAATGTGTTATTATCAACAACATAAATAAATATAAGTTAAAATCATATATAATTTTGTTTATACAAATTTCTCCTAAAAACAAAATTCATTATCTTAATAACATAAGACTATTTTTGTATTGTAATTTTATTTTTATCTTCTAGGGTATTTTACAATCTCATATTAATGATTAGAATGGATGAAATTGGTTATGTTTGTATAAAAATAAATTTGCATTCCAAACAAAATTTTAAAAATTTTGATTAAATAATTCAACACTTTTAGACTCAATAAATAATTATTTTGAGTTTAAAATTATTTTATTAAAAATAAAATTCGTTGATTTTTTTTTAATGGAAAAAAAAAACGATTCTAAAGTTTCAAAACTGAAACTAGAAACCGGTTCCATAGAACTGAACCAAAACCATGAAATATAGTTCCGGTTCCTCATTTTCAAATCTTGGAATCGACAACTCCAATTCCAATTCGATTCGGTTCCAAAACTATAACTATATCTAGATCAATACATGTATAATTCACATCTCTTGCACTTCACGCTTTCATCAATATTTAATTCGGCAATAATCATTTTCACTGACACTTTGAGCGAAAAGTTGCAATTAATCAACCTAAATTCTAACCTCATTACAAATATTCAAACAGATTGTATATCAATACCGCTCGGTTAAAGTTTGAAAAAAAAAAAAGGTAACCTCTTCCTAATTAATTGGCCATGACTAATGAAAGTAGGACTCTAAAACAGATTGAGATAACGCATGAATTACTCGAGTTCAACTCAATTGCAATCGAATTGAGCTTGAGTTCGAATTACTAAAATAACTATTAAATTCGAGTTCAAATTTCAAAATGCACAACTCAAATAGATCTCAAGAATATTCTAACTTACTCTATTTTTTATTAAAAAAAATTCATAAACTTCGTATTTTTCCCACTTTTAAAGCCTACTTTCAATTTTTTTTTTTTTCATATTTTATTATATTTAAGACCAATCCAACTAAAAACCATATTTATCCTTGAATTCCAACTTTTTTATAACCTAACTAATTTTTACAAAAATAATTGAGCCAAATCAAGTCAAGCTCAAGCTTATCAAGATCTAATTTGAGCCGAGTTCGAGCTTAAAATACAAAGCTCAATCAACTTTGAGTTCGAGCTCAAAGATTTTCATTTGAGTTGAGTTTGATATTGATACTATGTCGTCTCAACTTGTTTACACCTAAATAAAAAGGTCCCCACCTTAATAACTGTTTGAAAAAACGGACCCAGTGGAAACGACCTCTTAAATAAAAATCTAAGGGGAAACATGAGGTAATCTATATTATCAAGTAACAGTGTCAAAGGCCATTACAAGCTTAGTGGGACTGAAGATAAAGACATCCAATATACAACTACCCAAAATATCAACCACCAAAACAAGGAAATATATCTTCCTTTCTTACATCATCTGACACTTTACAACACACACAAAATCTATAATCCCCCGTGGTCAACCATTCCACCAACTTCAGTCGTCTTCCTCATCCTCCTCATCCTCCTCATCTTCCTCTTCCTCCTCCTCTCCTCCTTCCTGCAGAGGAAGATTCAACAACTTTAGATGGTCCATGACCATGAAAAATGAGTGAAACTCCCAATACCATACATGCATGATTTCAGACTTTTGGGAAAAAATAGGTGACAGGACTAGCACAACACATTTAACACCCACCTTTAAAATTATATGCGATAAGACAACCAAATAGCAAACAAAGCAGATAGACAGGTTCATAATTGGCATTTGTTTTAGCAAATATAATTTGGAGTTTCATTCAGTAACTACCATAGTACAGCAAAATCGAGATCTAATTTTCACTCCTGTAGAAGTCAGCACTTACCCATTTTTACACTAGGACGGATCCATGAATGTTGTCACTCTATTAACTCATAATTAGTTTCTCATTTTCTAATTGTGCATGTGCAACACAATTAAATAATAAATACGCTGCTAGTAAGACTTTTATTTCTGTTTGGAGTCCCATAGCAGGAAGTGGGTAAGCAGGGAGGAGAAGCAAATGATCAGAGCATGCGCTATGACAGCAAAATCACACCCCCCAAAACAATAAGTAGAAGCAAAAAAAAGTAGAGTACCTCTTCACTAGCCTCATCTTGTTCATCGTTCACTTCAGATTTAGACCTGTCTGACTCATCTTCATCATCAGCTGCACTTGCCTGAAGCCAAACACAGTTGAAGCAAACATCATACTCTTTTTCTATCGATTTTCTTCTTCCCTTAACAAAATAGCATAAATTACAGCAACACCAAGTAAAATTTCACATCCCCATTTTTCAAAACTAAGCACCTTATCAACACTGTTTGTTGACATAGTAATTTAATACTACAAATGCAAGCCCAGTCCCTTAACCTTAATAAACAGGCATAAGAATATTATGTCATTTTTAAATGAGCAGTTTGAACCCTGGTTGGTGGGTCAGAAGCAGGTATTAAAACCTAGTCTCCTACACAGTAACCACGAGCACAATCAAAATTTAGTTACCAAAGCTTAAAGCATAAATTAAACAAGAAGGATTGGAAATAGAGTTAGAAAAGGAAAAAAAAAAACAAATACAGGGAAATATATTGGCTAAACAACCAAGCACACCCAGGTATCTAATACTGGATCTAGTCACTGTGTTTGTCTCTTTTTCGATCACAAACCCAAAAAATTTCCACCATCTTAGCTTAAGCTTGTGAAAAAGAACATTAACTGTGTTTTGTCTCTTGGCCTCACTCTTAACACGTCTTTGAAGTGCTTGGTGAAAAAGAACATTAGGTAACATAATATTAAGATAAGATGACCAGCTTGCTTTGGAGGAAGAGAGTTAAGAGAGCAGTATAATTATTCAATTTTCAAAAGCTAGGCAGAGGAAGCTAACGATATATACACTAGTAAAAAGTACCTGTTTCTTTTTCTCTCTCTCTCTCTCTCTTTTTTTTTTTTTTTTTTTTTTTTTTGTTGGGGGGGGGGGGTGTTTGGTGTGGGGCGTTTTGGGGGTGGGGTTGTTGGGGGTGAGGGTGTTAAATTAAAAAAAAAAAAAATACCTGCTTCTTGTTGTAGGCATTCATCAGCTTTTCATACTCAGCCTTCCTTTTTGCAGCTTTGGCCTCATATGGAGCCTTTTCCTTTAACAAAACATAGTAAGTCAGCAATCAATATCCATTTCGAAGTAATTACATGCACGTAATGGGTCAAATGTTAAGGAGTAGTTACAATCATTACATTGACTGCCTACACAAATAAGTAGATGAAACATGCAAACAAGACTATTGATTTTGCAAATTAGAGACGTATAATCACCATCCTAGATCTAAACAATGAGGCCAATAAAGAAAGAAAAATGTAACTGTGTATCATGCTTCAAGCACAAATCAAGTCTATAAATCAACTCCTGCAGAAACATATGGAATTCATCGTGAAGGAACAATTGAACAAGCATTCCTCCAACCATAAACCAATATGAACAATTAAACTGCTGTATATAACTTTAGAGACCCCCCACATCATTCCATTCCACTTGCAGAATTACCTTTTTCCCCGCTTAGAGGAATAAGGACAACAGCACTTAATCTCAGTTATCATGTACAATCAACTAGTGTCCAATTTGTAGGTATGTCATATTTACCGCTTCAGACATGGACTTCCACTTCTCCCCTCCAGCTTTTCCTACCTGTTACAGAAAACATATCATCCAATCAGTCCAACTTCTTGAACGATAAACTTCACCCATAGAATCAAAAACCATAAATATTGAAATCCAGTCAATGTCCTACAGCAGATACAGCCTTCACATTGGGATTCTCCTTCTTGAAGGTTTTTCTAAACTCCTCACTGAAACATAGACAGGGCAAACAGTAGGAAAACAGATGATCCGATCACTTAATCAACTGAGTATCAATAAGAAAAAGGAAAAACTCACAGGAACACAAAGAATGCACTAGGAGGTCTTTTTGGTTTGTTTGGATCTTTCTTTGCACGCTTGTCTTTCTTGGCTTTCCGTTTACTCTCAGGCTTTGCTGCAGCTTTTCTCTTGCCAACCCTCCTGAAAAAGATCAGATATCCATATGATCCATCACCCTATGTAATCCTGTCGCAGGATTGCACAGATCATTGAATGCATAGAACAAAAAAGAAAGCAGCAATATCTGTAAGCAAGGATTGTTAAGGGTATTCTCAATTGGAGAAATACCCTCAATCAATTAGCAACTGGTAAGCTTTTACATGCCAGAAAAATCAGACCGACCTATCATCAGCAATCTTCAATGACTCTTTAGAGGTCCTTGCAGTGCCCTTGCCTTTGGTCGTCTTCATTGATAAAAGGATAGCTTTTTTCCTGATTACATGCAAAGCATCAATACAGTATTAAAAAAATATGGCATTGCATAAGAATAACAAGAAGAAGTGCACCATCACACGAGTCTTTGGTCATATTGAATTTTGCATCCTTGCTTTAGCCATACTTGATAGCAACACATTTTGGATTTGGACATTCCAAAGTAATTTTCACTAAAATTTTCTAAATTTACAAATCAATAGTTGAGGCTGTCTGGATATTTTTAATTTGTTGTAACACCATCATAAGGTCATCTTCTTTCTTGTAATCTGAACCTCTGATTACACGTGACAATATCTTAAAGGGTTAAACTTAGCAAACTTTAATGAAAGCAACATTAAACATCCATTTCCACAAGTTCCTAATTCAGGCTCCTCATTCACTTCAATTCGAATAGCTCATATACAGATTTTTGCAGTAACTAACTTTTATCATCATGTTATTCCAGGTAGATTAAATAGGCAAATCTCGGCACCATCTTTTCTCTTTCAAAGATAGCAAGTCATCATCTTCCAAAAGACTAAAACATTACCCAATAAAAAGATATGAATAAATACACAATAAGCTGTCTGAATTTCAATCTTTCTCAATTTATTCACTGCTTAACCAAATCAGTACAATACTTTTATCTAGTAGGAAACAGTAACTAAAAATTTTCCGAACCTTGGGGAAGAAAAAGGTAAGCTGATCAAAACAAAATACTCATAAATTTTACCAAATAAAATCAGTACTTGTTTTAAAGACTAATGGTCAAAGTAATCCAATTTAACAAGACCCAGAAGAAGAAATCACACAGTAAGTATTCAACACACACCTAAATTAGCTTATACAAAAATAGCTAAATCAACCAAGTATAAAACCCTTCAAGACTTCTCCAAAAATATAACTTTTAAACAGGTAAAGCATATACAAAATTCCCATAAGATAAATTAAAAAAACAAACATATATCTATAAAAAAAAGCAAAAAAACACATAAAAATAAAAAAATACAAAATAAAATAAAGTAATACCCCAAAAAAAGAATTACCTTACAGAGAGGGTTGAAAGGCGATTCCTTTAGGTGGAGAGAACAGAAGAAGCCTAAGAATCAAGCACAGAACATGTCAATGCAAAGACAAAAGTGATGTGAACTGAGCTAAGAATGCAACCGGCAATAGACGGTAAAAGATGACCGTTTGTCGGCCATAAGAGCTTATCCAGAGATCTCCCTTACTGACATTGACCGGTTTACGAGGTTTGGAGTACGATATTTTTATTTATTTAAGGTTTTTCCATTAGTGTCTGTTCTGCCAAAAATAAATAGCTTTTTAATTTTATTTTTCCCGAATATTATTTCAAATATTAGGAATTGGATCGAAAGCCGAAAGCCAACTTTCATTCCATCTTGTTATTAAGGATTTTAAATTCATATATTTCCTTTTCTTTTGTGTATTACATCAGTTAAATCTAAACCTCTTACTTTATTTAAAATTCAAGAATAATACTACTAGGCCAAGTCATTCATAAACCATAAACCTTTTCTTATTTCTTTGATAAAAAATCAAGAAACTATTCTATTGAGGATTTAATATGTAAAAATGTAATTTATATTTAATAACTTCCAGTTCATCATTGATTTAAAAATTGTTATGATAAATATTTAAATTAATTTAATTATAATTTTATATTAATTTAATTCATTCAATAAATTATAAAATACATTTGTAAAAAGAATTAAATATATATAATATTTCCTTAGTAATTACTATATGTTTTCATCCTTTAGAAGACATAATCAGGCTAATAACAATATAGTCTAATAATATATATCTAATATCTCAAATAAAAAATCTTAGACCCATTATAATAGAAAAAAAAAAACATGGTTAGGAAATGGATGGTCCCATCCACCAATATATTCACTGTATTGCTGTGAAATTACAATCTAATTTCCCTTTCATTATTAGTATTTGATATGAGGAGTATTTCTGTGGGTATATATGTAAATTTGCGGTGAAATTACAATCTAATATTTCCCTTTCATTATTAGTATTTGATACGAGGAGATAATTCATGTGGGTATATATGTAAATTTTTATTTTTTTTTTCCATTTAAAGGGTAGTCATGTCTTTCTGTTGTGGACTTAAAAGGGTGTTTATGTCAAATGATCAAAATGCCAGTGACTGAAGTGAGTGGGGTTGTCTTGCCTAAAGATAAAAGAAAAAAGAAGAAGAAGAGACTTGGTCGTGAGGTTTTGTTTGTGACATATATGTTTTATTATTATTATTATTATAATAATTTTATTTGGGATGTGAAATGACAAAACAGATTTTTAGTGTCCCGTCCACAACACGTGGTGGATTTGCATGTGGTTGTGATGATAAGTCTTGCAGAATAAGATGAAAGGGTAAATTATAGTTATAAGAAAAATTATTAAATTTCTAAAAAGAAGGATATTTTAAATTTTTTTTAAATTTATAATTCAAAAGTTTTTAATCAACAATATAATGGTCTTTTTTTTTTTTAAGGAAGAGTACTCTGAAAGAATCTTTTTTTTTTTTTATGTTCTATTTCATGATGTTGCTTTTAAAATTCTTCATTTCAAAACTTTAAAATGGAAAAAAATAGAAAAATAAATCTTAAATTGAAGAGAAATAAATAACAATAAAACTTTTTGAGTTCTTATATTTTTTTCATTTAAGGGTGTATGTGTTATTGGAAAAATATTGAGTGCGTGATCTACAAATATACTGGTAGTGTATAACTATTAACTATATGCTAATACATGAATAATATAGTTGGTAGTTTTCAAAATAATCACTACTCACATACCCATATGTTAAAAAATTATTTATACTTTTCTTGCTATTTAATTTCTCCATTCTTGAGACCTATATATATATATATATATATTTCAATTTAGAACCTAAGTATTAAATATGAATGGGGCCTGCAATAATGATTATAGTAACTGTGTTATGTTTAGGTTTTTATTTAAATCTAAACATAATTATGCAGTTTAGTTTATAAATTTTTTGAAATAGAAAAAAAAAATTGCATGATCTAGTTCTCTTCTCAGTTCCAAACCTTATTACAAGTCAGAAAAATATCTTTTTTTAATAAGAATTAATCCCCTCCCATTATCATCTACATTTAATCATTAGCAATACTTAGTTTCATAATTGAATAAATACAGAATAATGTAAAACTAATAAGATGATTTTACATTTAACAACTAAAGACATATTCTATGATAACACCAATTTATTGCAAAACAATAAATTAACATATGAAATGATGAGGGTCGTGTAAATCTTCATAAAATGATCTAGTATTGATTTTTTTCTTTTTTAACATTAACATTTCGGTATAGTTTAAACCGAATGATTAACCGAATCATTAAACGAAGAAAAAAAAAGAAAAAATTTGTTACTTGTACATAGCAATGTAAAAGACTTATTTACTGCTACATAATATATTAGATAAAAGATTTTCAAGCCACAATATAGGAAGAACTAAGTTTTGCAATTTATAACTTTGACTTGATACAATTTTCTTCTAAGAGTTCTTCTTCTCTTATCTTTTACTTATCGTAGTGGATAATTACTCACCTTGTGGTTTCATTTCATCAACCCTCCAAAGAAGAAATATACCTATAGGTATGGAAAAGTTTTGTAGCCAATTTCCTATCTTAAATTCATAATAGAAAATTTTTGCATTAGAAAATTCCTGTCACAAAATATGGCTATAAAAATTCGCCATGGGTTTGCAAAAATTCATTATACCGTGAATTGCATATGATTTTAGACAAATAATATTAAATTCTTTTTGTATTATAATAAATATGAATAATTAAAATATTCTAATGTACTCATACTTTATGTGGATGTAACATTTATAATACCTATCGTTAATTTCATAATTAGTTTAACATATTTTATTTATATCTATTGTATATATAAAAATATGAATTTTTTTAATCAGAATTAGGGAAAAAAGAATAACTTTAGTCCTTGTGTTTGATTTTTTTTTTTTCATTTAAGTCTTCAATTAACCCTCCTTTTTTCCTTTTTAGTGCTCAAAATTTTGAAAATTTTCTTTTTCAAAGCAATCCGTTAACTTTATTAAAAAGTTTAATTTGACCTGTTATACTTAAACTCTAACAGTTCGTTCACTTAGCATGAATAGTTATTTATTTCTTTATCATTTGAAATAAAGCTTATTATGGTGTTTGAATGACAATTCATAATGAATTGCTATTAGTTAAAATGATGAATAGCAATTCATGTGACTAATCCATGAATTGCCATTCAATGATCTATTTTTCAACTTTGTCATAAATACTCTTATTTTGAAAATAACACTTATACAATTATCTTCTCTCTATAATGAATACATTGAACATTATAGATATTATACATTTTACTCTAATAACTACTTATTTTATTTTTTACACGAAATTAACATTGTAATAGCCATTACAACCCTATTACATTCATTTTGAATTAGAATTTCATTCTCCTCTTATTCCATTCAACGAAGTGAACGGGTTGTAAATAGGGATGCAGCCGGGACGGGTTTGGGACGGGTCATATAAGACCCGAACCCACCCCACTTCCCAATAGGGTTTCCCAAACCCGCCTCGCGACCCTACAGGATTTTCTATTCAATACCTAAACCTGCCCCTGTAAGGTTTTGACCTCGCCACCCTGCCCCGCCCCGCCCCGCGACATGCTTAATTTTTTTTCCTCTTCTCAACACTTAGTTAAATTACAAAATTTAACGATAATTTTATCCCATAAGAGCATAATAGTTAGTTACAACAATGTTTAAATGAATTTTACAAGATATGCCACAACTTTATTAAGAAATATAAAGGTTTAAAACTATCATAAGAAGATTTTCAAATGTAGATGAAAAGACATTACTTCACTTACATAAATACATAATACATATGTAGGAACTGTGCCTTGTGAAGACTCAAGAATAGAAAAACATGTTTTCAAAAATGTCGATAGTGAGAGAGAAAGCGAAGAAGCAACAAGGTCAGTGTGTAACATGTTTACTGTGTTAGCTCAACGAGAAAATCGTAAGGGCTTTTATTTCTTAAATACAATGGAGGTGCAGATCAAGATGTTAAAAGTCAAGAAATAATAAAAATATATTACATAATTGTGATTTTAAAATTTCAGATTTAATTTTTTAAATTATTTATATTATGACGGGTTCAGATTACCCATCGGGTTTTTTTAATGATCTGAACCCGCCCCGAAACCTTATAGGGTCAACAAGTAATTTTTCAAACCTGTCTCGCGACCCTATAAGGTCAGACCCTATATGGTTTTTAACGGTTCGGGCGGACCGGGTACCCTATAATGACCCGCCTCGGTTGCATCCCTAGTTGTAAATTAGTTTGTAATAATTAAACATATATGTTTATATATATTTTTGGCAAAGAATAAAAACATATTCCAAAATAAATGTTCATTAAATATTATTTAATAAAAACATTAAATTGCACATTGAAATTAAAAATGAGGCACTAAATTTTAAAAAATTAGAAATATAAACACTTAACCTACTATGTTATTTGATATAAAGCAATTGAATTGAATTGAAAAATGAATACCAAAAGGTTATGTACAATGTGAGAATATATAGAGAGATGTTTCTACCTACCCACCTACCTAACATACCATTAATTACGATATTAATTTACAAGTTTATAATATTTACATTCTAAATATAGCCTATAACACTCCCTCTCAAGCTGGAGCAAAGATATTAATCATGCCCAGCTTATTACAAAGATATTTAACTCGAACCCTACTTTAAGCTTTTGTAAAGAGATTTCCTAATTGTTCTCCAGACTTCACAAAATCATGTAGAGATTAATCCTTGCTGGATTTTTCACAAACAAAATGACAATCGATCTTAATGTGTTTAGTTCACTCATGAAATACTGGATTTGATGCAATATGAAGAGCGACTTGGTTATCAAACCATAATTTTATAGGTAGAGAGGTATTGAGACCTATTTCATTCAAAAGTTGGTATATCCATGTTACTTCACATGCCAACTGTGTCATAGCTCTATATTCTGATTCTGCACTTGATCGAGACACAGTAATTTTCTTATTGCTTTTTCATGAAATCAAATTTCCACCCACAAAAACACAATGACCAGAAGTAGATCTCCTGGCTTCCTTAGATCCTGCCCAATCAGCATTTGAAAAACACTCAATATTAGTATGACCATGATTGTTATACAGAATACCACGCCCTGGTGTTCCCTTCAAATAGCACAAAATTTGCTTTACAGCAACCCAATGATCAATTGTTGGAGATCACATATATTGACTTACCATAATAACTGAATATGCAATATCTAGACAAGTCATTGTAAGAAAATTTAATTTTCCAAGTAACCTTCTATATCTTTCAGGATCCCCAAACAACTCACCTTCTCTTGTTAATTGTAAATTAGGAATCATTAGTGTACTACATGGTTTAGCACCCAATTTTCCTGTTTCAGATAATAAGTCAAGCACGTACTTTCTTTAAGATAGAAAAATTCATTTCTTACTTCTCATTACCTCAACACCCAAAATATATTTCAACATTCCTAAATCCTTTATTTGAAATTGACTGTGAAGAAAGAATTTGAGAGCTGAAATCCCTGTAGCATCATAACCAGTAATGACAATGTCATCCACATATACTATCAACATAATACTACTAATTGCAGACCGTCTGTAGAAAACTGAACGATCATATTTGCTTTTCTGCATCCCAAATTTCTCAATTCCTTGGCTAAATTTTTCAAACCAAGCACAAGGACTTTGCTTCAAGCCATACAAAGATTTTCGAAGATAACAAACTTTGCCTAACTCCTCCCTAAGCAACAAATCTAACAGGTTACTCCATATACACTTCATCTTGCAAATCTCCATGTAGAAAAGCATTTTTTATATCTAGCTGATGCAGAGGCAGTTCTGCACTGCTGCCATGGAAACACATAATCTGGTAGATGTTAATTTAACAACAGGAGAAAAGGTGTCAAAATAATCCACTCCATAAGTCTGAGCATATCCTTTAGCAACTAGACGTGCCTTCAATCGATCCATCAAGATTTATTTTAATGGTGAAAAACCCATTTATATCCAATAGTCTTCTTCTCTGTAGATAAAGTTACCAAATCCCATGTATCATTCTTATCTAAAGCATTCATTTCTTCTATCATTACATTACGTCATCCTGAATGGGATAGAGCTTCATGAACAGTCTTGGGAATAGAGATAGAGTAAAGAGATGCTATAAAGGAACAAGAAGAAGGTGACAAATAATCATATGACACAAAGGATGAAATAAGGTAAGTACATTGACGTTTACCTTTACAAAGAGCAATGGGAAGATCATCCTTAAAGATTGGATTTGATGACGAGGGAGCTGGTTCAGGACATGCATCAAGAGCTAACTCAGAAGTACGAGGTCTACGAAAATAGATCTAAAGGGGAGGTTTAGAAGTAGGAATGGAGGTAGGAATAGTGGATGTAACCCTATAAATTAACAAAGCATCCTCCTCCCCCTGACCTGTATTACTAGAAGATGGAGAAAATGGGGTATATTCAAGAAAAGTAACATCAGTTGATATACAATACTTATCAAGGTTAGGATAATAACACATGTATCCTTTTTTAACACGAGAATACCCAAGTAAAATACACTTTGATGACTTAGGATCAAGCTTAGTAGCCTTAGGACGCGCATCCTGAATAAAACAAGTACAACAAAATATTTTTGGTTCAATGGGAAACAAAGTTTTATTCGGGAAAAGTGTATGATAAGGAGTCTCACCACCCAAAATAACTGAAGGCATACGATTAATTAAAAAACAAGCAGTAGATACTGCATCAACCCAAAAGTGTTTAAGGACATGCATCTGAAACAACAAAGCCTGAGCAGTTTCAAGGAGATGCTTATTCTTTCTCTCAGCAATCCCATTTTGAGACGGTGTATATACACATAAAGTTTGGTGAATAATACCATTTTTAATCATGTAAGATTGAAAAGATTCAGATAAGTATTGTTTGGCATTATCACTTCGCAAAATTTGGATTGAGGCATTAAATTGTGTCTTAACTTCAGCAAAAAAAAAAAACAAAAATGAGTGAACAACTCCATACGATTCTTCATTAAATATAACCAGGTCATACGAGGGTAATCATCAACAAAAATGACAAAATATTTAAATCCGATTTTAGATGTCACTGGACAAGGACCTCATACATCTGAATGAACTAACTCAAGAGGAACATTTGCTCGTTTATTAACTTTAAGACTCAAACTAATGCGATGATGTTTCGCATTTTGACAAAACTCACAATGTAAAGTCTCTAAACTATGAAACTGAAGACAAAATTTCTTCAACACAGAAAGAGATGGATGACCCAAGTGACAATAAGCTTCAAACGGGGTTACAACTCTAGAGCAAGCAATAGACTTTGGTACCTTTGTGTCTAAAATGTAGAGACCCCCATATTCATGTCCTTAAGTAATAGTCTTCCTCGTCATAAGAGCCTAGAAAAGATAATAGTCAAGAAAAAATGAGATGCAACAATTAAGTGAACGAATGAGTTTACTAATAGAAATTAAGTTGAAAGACAAATCAAGCAAGTTTAAAACAGATGTCAAATGAACTGATGATGTTGGATTAGCAGTGACAGATCCGAGAACATGAGATGTTGACCCATTAGCTAAAGTAACTGAGAGTACGAGGTTTGAGATTGAAAAGTAGATAATAGACTAGAATTACCTGTCATATGATAAATAGCACCAGAATCAACGATCCATTTGAAAGATGAAGAAACAAGACACGTATTTGGTTTACCTGACTCAGCTATGGCAGTAACAGAAGCAGAAGCAGATGAAGACTTTAATGATTCTTGATACTGTGTAAACTTGGCAAATTCATCTGCCTAAATCATAATGGATTTTTCAGATGCATCACCCGATGAGGCAAGATGTGCTGATTGAAATCCCTGATTCTTATGTTGTAATTTTCTACAATTACGCTTCATATGTCCTGGTTTATGACAATAGTAACACATCACCGTTCCAGAACTTTGTCCCCGAGTATCAATTCCTTTACCACTATTCCTGAATTGCTATATTCCAGATTCCTGTTCATAATGATGACTCACAAGAGCATTACTAGACTGAATAGGTTAAGAACTCTCTGTACGAAGAATCTTACTAAAAGTATCCTACAAGGATGAGAGCAAAGAGCCAGAGAGAATATGAGATTTGACAGTTTCAAACTCAGGTGGAAGACTAGTTAAGAAACTCATAACAGCCATTTGCTCCCTTTGAGCTAGTTGAACGTTCACATCACGACTAAAGGGTAACAACATATTAAGCTCCTTATAAATTTTCTTAAAGTCCATGAAGTACCTCGTCAAGGACCTATCATGTTTCTCAGCACGATAAAAAGCCTTACAAACCTCATAAATACGGGAAACAATCCCTCTTCCAAAGTACAAAAAATCCACGTATTCCATTAGTTCTTTAACAAATTCATAGTGATTAATTAATCCAATTATCTCATTATCAATGGAATTACGTATTTGCAAAAAAAATCGAGCATCCTCCCTTAACCATGTTTGCATCAAATTCTCATCTTTGGGTGGATCGTTAGTCAAATGATCATCTCTATCAATACTTCACAAATAAAGCCTCACAGTTTTACTCCAATCCAAATAGTTAGATCCATCGAGTTTATGCTCCGTTATGTTTGATATCACTGGAACCACATCCAACATAACAACAGATTTTGTGTCCTTTATTTCACTCATTCTTTCAATATTGATATTCTTAAACAAAAAATTATGAAATAAATCACGACCTAACCTGAACTAAACTCAAACCAAAGTTCAACATAACATAAATACGTCAAATCAGAGGGAGATACGAGCCGGTGACCAAACACATCAAACCCTAACGTGCCAAACCAATCAAGGTATCACAGTGCAAGCAAGCAAACAACCACCCTTCGTCATACCCTAAACTTCAAATGAAGTCCAACACCCAAATACGTAAAAGGAAAAGAAACCACAAACCTAAGTAGTATAGTTCTAGGCGAGCCAAACAACATAAACTAGAGGTAAATCGGAGGTCGCACACGCCCTCACACGCCGGTGCATAAATCTTGGTGCGACCTTCATGGTGGTGCGTGTAGCTCACACGCTGCTTCTTTAGAAACCATGATCTCTAGAAACCCTAATCGGAGGAAAGCCTTCCTCTCTAGCTTAGTTGTGTCAAAAAAAAAAAAAGTAGGTCAAAAAAGACGACCAAAAAATTCCTCAAAGATTGCTACATAAATTTGAAATTTTAGGAATATGTAAATTTTGAATTTCCTAAACCTGCTCTAATACCATGTTATTTGATATAAAGTAATTGAATTGAATTCAAAAATGAATACCAAAAGGTTATGTGCAAGGTGAGAATATATAGAGAGATGTTTCTACTTACCCACCTACCTAACACACCATTAATTATGATATTAATTTACAAGTCTATAATAGTTACATTCTAAATATAGCCTATAACATACAATAATCCACATATACATGTGCACAAAATTTAAACTTTAAAAATAAAAATGGAATCCCCTATTCCTACAAAGGTGTGGTTTTGTTATTATCGTTTGGTTTTTCCTGTAAGTTCCACATATGTTCAACTCATGTGCTAGCTAGCACACATAAAGTATAGTAAAGTTAGAAGCTTTAAAATACAATCGATGCCTATAAATGAAAAAGCAACAAAAAAAAGACACTAGGATTGGCAAACGTCCATCACAGAAAGGTATAGTTACCTTCCTCACTGCTACCAAAACTCAAGCTCGATTGACCTCTCACTATTCTAAGCTAGAATTTTCACCTTACGAATATTCAAAATACCAAGTCAAGTAAGGTAGAAAAACATTTTTTACACATATAGTGAGTCACGAACGATTAGAGGATTATACGACTGGATGCTGGACCATAATTAAGTTAATTTTAAAATTATTTATTTATATTCACTTGCTATTATATTTATATTTCATTTTATTTCATCAATGATTTAACTATGATATTTTTTAAAACTTTATGAAAAAATCATTCAAACAATAATTAAGACTAATTTTAGTCCATTTCATAAGAGATGGTATTATATGTCACTTGAAAACTAATTATTAATAAAAAAATATAAAGTTAATATCTGTATAAATTTTTTTAATAAAAATAAAACATAAAATATATTTAGATAGGAGATATATTCAATAATTCATATTAACATCAATTGTAAAAAAAAATGTTACTAAATCAAATTATATAATTAAAAGTACAGTATGATTGCTTTTAGTACAAATAAATCATAAATTATATCTAGATAGGATATCTATTCAATAATCCATGTGCATTTTAATAATATTAACTACAAAAAAAGTTATTGAATTGAATTATATAATTTGTGCACAATAAGACTCGATTTTAATATGGATAATGTAATTATTATTTGTGGTGCGTTTTAAATGAAAAAGGGAAAAGGAAATTAATATTACAAATTTTTTAAAAAAATTACAAAAGTACTATTAGGACAAAAATAATCCTAGCTTTAGGCAATATAAACTTGTCTCTTGAAGAGATGAAGTCATAAGTGCTTGATCTCGTATCTTGAAGAGAGGAGGTTAGTACTATGTTAACCTCGTCTCTTAAAGAGGCAAGTTTGACAACAATATTTTCCAACTCCCACTACATTTTCAATTTCATCGTTGATACAATAGTCCATTCATACAACTACGACCTGTCAAAATCATGTACAATCATCTTAAAATTGTAATGGTTCAATATATTCCATATCTTAACTACCTGTATAAGATGATCTTTAAGCTCGAACCGCATTCCAATCTTCAATTCATCATTGAAGCTCCAATTTCCAACACTTGTTTCATGCTCATCATTAAAGCAGTATAGCCACTATCTACATTTGCAGTGAAAAAAGGGACTAGCATTGAGCTCCCTACTGCATCAATATCTATAAGAGCCACAAAATGGTACAAATCATTACCCTTATGTAGTATATGGGTAGCAATTACCTGCTACAGCAAACCTATCACCCATTAATTTCCCTATTCATCATAGTCGTCACTAGATTCACTTCTTAATAAGTCTGCATCGCATCAGTATCATGACTACTAATCCAATGAGATGTACCTATTTTAAAGTTACTCGTCTAGACCTGGGTGCTAACTGTTGTCTGAGTAGGATTGGGGCTCTCATCTACCAACACTTGGCTGCCAACATTTTCATGAATGTCAATGTCTTCCTTAGGTGATGGTGGAAACTCCTTTAAAAAAAAAAAAAATTGGACATATATTACCACTGATCTTTTTGTATATACCAACATCTCATGAGTTGCATCATCATCGGTTACTAGAATCATATCATAACACAATATCTTATCTCTAATAGCAACCTTATGCAACAGCTTAACCCGATGTGTCAACCTATTTATCTTAAGTCTACTACAAATGGTGATCATGATTTGCTCATATATAGAATCCCTAGAAACACTAACCAAAGCAGTTGAACATCCATCATAACCAAAACCATGGCTTCCTTCCACAATATTACCATGTGCATATAGCATAAACTTGGCTTTGTCCATTTCCACCACTACCCTGTCAACTCATAAAAAAAGGGTTGAATGCATGATATAAGAGAACAAGATAGCTATCACCAAAACCAGCATGCTAGGGATGTAATACCAACTTATTATTTGGTCCTCTAGTAATGTAAGTCCAATTTTAAAAACATTTCATTAGTTGCTAATTAAAAGAAGTTAGGATCTAGATAGCTAAATATATGCATGTAATGTCAGCACTTCAAGTAATGCCACGCGTAATGTATCTAAAAAAGCATTCTGTTCTCATAGGAATTCAAACTTGACTAAGGACTATAGCAAAATAAACTAACCCTTTAACTTGACTAATGGACTAATGAACTAAGCAAGATGAAGTGGATATTGGATATGATAAGGAATTAAGTAAGCACAAAAAATGATACACAACATAAATAGTTACGAAAAAAACAAATGTGACAGGATCAACTACTTACTTGTGAAATTTGGCACGTGTCAACTGTTTCAAAGGGTAATCAGTTGAATTCTGCACTAATTGACGCTCGTATGGTGCAATTAAATAGAAATTAGCCAAGAACTAGAGCCAATTTAATGAGAATTATGGTTGCAATAGATTAGAATTAGGGTTAGGATTTTAGTTCAAGAGAATAATTTAGGAATTTTTCAAACTAATAGGGAAGAAGGAGGAGGAGGAGGAGGTAGAGAAAAGTTATCACACCAATTTTGTCTCTTCTAGAAACAAGGTCATAAGTGGACAACAAGGTTACACGACTACAGTGATCTTGTCTCTTAGAAAGACGAGATCAAGTATTTATAAACTCATATCTTTAAGAGACAAATTCAACTTACCTAAATCTGATATTATTTTTGCCTCAATGATATTTTTGTAATTTTTTTAAATTTGTAATATTATTAATTTTCTTTCCTTAATAAAAAATAGTAATTCAAAAGAATTTATTTAGTTAAATATAATTTTATAATAAAAGAATTTAACATTATTAGTTATTGTGAAAGGAAACATTTAAAAAGAAATAGAGAGAGAAAGAGAGAAGAGAAGAGTCATTAATGTAATAAATATATGTTGGAAAAGTTAAAAAAAATGTATATCCATAGGATTTGAACATATGACCTCATGGTTTAAAAATATATATTTAATCAATAGACCAAATTTAATCTTATGTTACAGTTTGCTCTTTATAATATATAATATAATTTTTTTCTTTTTAAAAATCACTCAAAAATTCATTTTTACTGAGTCTGGGAACTGGGGCCCTCCTTAGACCCGCCCCTATGTCACGTTTGGTACGTAATAATTGTTTGGAATGATTGGTAAAATGATAAATTCATTGCTTTCATACATGAAATGGAATGGATTGGACCAATAGATGTAAATAATAAATGTTAGAAGATAAAATGTAGTTATAATAATAATTATTAATGAGAGCAAAATAGAATCATGATTCCGACCTTGATCAAATTCCTATTAGAATTGTTGATTCCAAGAATTTACGATTCCAATTTTTAATAATTTACCTAAATATGAATTTGAGAATAAAATATGAAACCACAATTGCATACTGGGTACATTTTCATTTTTGCATACCAAACATGGCATCAAAGAAAGTCTAAAAATGCACCATTTTTATTTTGAAAATTGTTCTTTTCTTTTTTATAATAATATCATGTTAAATTTCATGTGTTTCCACGATGTCTCAATTACCATTATACTGTTTGTGTAGGAATTTTGGAAGTCACAAAAATTCATGTGTAGATTTTTGTTTCTTGTTTTATTTTAGTATTTTTTGGTGACTTACAAGTGATCACTGGATGTTTGAGTTGTCTTATTAATGTTGTTTAACACAATTATGATATTTGTGACAATGCTAGTAACATTACTAAGTTGATTAACATGTAGTTTCCACTAGAGATGAGCGAGTAACCTAGTCATATTAATATAGGACACCCATCTATATCATGCTTGTTAGATAGGATTTTGGTGGATATTAAGGTCATGATGATAGGTATAGGTATAAATTTTCTAGACCCTGCTCTCATAAGATAGGATACGAACATATGATCTTCATACTTTGTACCTACTTAGAACATGTAATATAATATAGAGAGTATAAGTTCCAAGGTATCATGTATCTATTATGTTATTTATGTTAAATATTATAAAAGGATATTATATAAGAAATAAATAATAATAATCTAGTTTTTTCTTATTTTGCGATCACTTTTATTCAAAATTATTATTTGTGGGCTCTTTTCAAAAAATTTCATTATAGAAGTACTTGTGCTATTTTATTTTGAAAGGACTTGTTATTTTTATTTTAAAAGAATTATGGTTTCATGCATATATTTGAAGCCCTAAATTATATAAAAATATTGTTTATCTTCCAACATCAATTAATATAGAAGTAGCTCTAAAGTTTTTAATTTTAAAATTTGCTACAAGTTCTACAAATTTTGTTTTATATTGCATGAACAAGTTTCATTTGAAGATTTCAACTCTCACGCATAAATGGATTATGCATATTACAGATCTTATGATATTAACAAATTACTTTTTAATTTTTTTCACATGTTATTTAGAGTGAATATATAAAAATAAAATAGTTTTACACATTATACGAAGCCGTATCAAAGATATAAATTTGAAGTTTAAAAAAGAAAAATAAATATACAAAAATTTCATTTTTAAAAAAATTTACAAGTTACACAAGATACATTGTACCATGTAGGTTTTATAAGGTACAGAATAGGTACAAAGTACCACGAATATATTCTAGATATAAAATTTAATACCATATATCTTATATAATAGTATATGGATAGTGCTGCATCTGGATGTACTACCTACCATATCTTGGCTCACCCTAGTTTACAACATAAGCATGACCAATTGAAGATCATGATATAAGAGCTATAATGTTATACTATTCGACCAATCTGGTATATTCCCTCAAGACCTGAAAGTATTTTTCCCCCCTTCCAATCCTTTGTATAGGCCTATTTATTCTTAATCCAAAGCAATACTAGTATTTGTTAAACACACACATAGTTACTCTCTTTTTTTTTGCCAACAGATGCTCGAGTTTGGAAATATTTATTTTGGTTTATGCAAAAAAAAAAAAAAGAATGAAAAACCATCCTATAACCTTATTTTTGTGGTTTTAATTCGATGGCCTCTAATACGGTTTTAAATCTAGCATTTTAAAATTTACATGATAACTTTTAGTAGTTGAATATTATTATTGAGACAAGAGAAAACAACCGATACTTCTTTTCAAAATGAATTCTTTTAGTGAACTATAAGTTTGAAATTGAACTCTAAGCAAGACATTTTTCTTACTATTTTTTTTTTTTTTTTTTTTTTTTGCTGCTATTGGGACGTGCCTTTAAAGATGATAATTTCTAATTAACCTCTCTTCGGTCCATCTATTATGCTATATTGTTTTTCTATAGAATTTTTTATAAACCAAATAATGAAATAGTTATTTCACAATAATGAAAACAAATTACCAATTTCATTTATATTAACTAAACACAAAATTGGTATATCTATCAAGACATGATAATGAAAACTAAAGATTCAAATATTGCTTAAGATGTGTACTTAACAAATGAGTAAGGCTATACGATGAAGCTGTTTCAGACTGGTAGAACATGACTAAGGGAGTGTTTATGTGTCAAGTGATGAGCTAGGGAGTATGGCAAAGTCATTGAATGAAGATGATGTTACAATTTCACATTAGGCATCATCTTTATGATAAGTTGTATATGAAATTTATGAAGAGATATAACGTACCTCAAGAATAAAGAAGGCTAAAGAAATAGCAGCTTACAAGGAACAGTGTGGATAGCAATCTTACGGAGTACAGCAAAAGGGAACATGAGATATATTCTAAATTGATCAAGCCAATAGCATACATGTACAGTTGTGCATAAAAGTAGCCTCATCATAGTGACTGGGGAGGTGTTATCGGCACGTTGCTATTTGACAATGATGGGTAAGTAATTAATATGAGGATAAAGGTCATACAAGGTAAAGCAACGAAGGATTTTAACGTGGATATCTCTTGATGGCAAACACTGTCTAAAGGTAATTGTTGCTGACATATTGCATGAGAACTATGTGTAAAGCGGTACAAGAAGTTGCAGTATCATATTGGCATCCTTCTTGCTAGCAACCAAAATAGCACAATGAAATTGAAATTAGATTAAATGGCCCAAAAGCAAAAAAGAAATTGAAATTAGATTAACCCCTATTTGCTTTGCTCAAGTGTTTGGGAATGTACAAGTGTTAAGGAGTCATGAAAAAGGTTTTCTACAAAGGTTGCTAATTGAGGATAGATCTAGATGGTCAATGTTTATTATGCATTATTGGTAAGTATGTCAATGATTATATGTTCATGCTTTAGCCTTTATAACTAATTAAGAGTACAAATGAATCAAGTGATTTACAAACTATTCGAGTTTAGCCGATATTTACTCAAATTTGATTTGAAAATAGTCGAGTTGAGTTCAAAATTGAATTACTAGAATGATTTATCGAGTCGAGCTCAAACTTTCTATATTTAGCTTTATTAGCCGATGAGTCTAATCTAACTCTATCAAAGTCAAGTCGAGTATAAATGTTAATCAAATTTGAATCAAGTTTGAGTATTGATATTATTTTAATTAGAATTAGTTTTAAATAATAGGTCTTAAACAAGTTTAATCAAGCTAAGCTCGAGATTATATAATGTTACTTCGAGCTAAACTCAAGCTTAAACTCTTAAATTTGATCGAACCCAAATCAAGCTTGAGCTTTGATATTTCGAGTCGAATTCGAATTTAAGCTCAGTACTGTACTATCTTGACTTGACACATTTACGGTCGTATAGTTAATCCATCATTACATTTTAAATCTAATTTTATTTATTTTGTTGTTGACGGCACGTGTCAAGAATATACTATTTTTTACTATTGCATTTTAATTGTTGCTAGCATCACTGGTCTAAATAGGCATGTGAGATGAACTTCAATGCCAAATAAGAAAAAAGTAACGATGCTTTATTTATTTTCTAATTTCTTTCAAGAACATTATATTTATTGGTTAAATTAACAACATATTTTACCTTTGCACTTTGTACTTACATATCTATGTACATCACTTCCGGCTTTAACACATGCAAGGGTAATAATTTTCAAGGTCCTTCATTAGTAAAGGAGTAATAAAGGCAAAATAGACATATACTTTGAATGAGTTTTGTCATCATATAACTCAACTACAAGCCATGCCACGAAAAGGTTAAAAGTATTTAAGTGAAGTATACCCAACCCACGGACAAGGAGCCACTTTGACGAAGGAAGTAAGTACCATCTCGATGTTAATAGCATAGGTGAATCGTTCAACCATCAGATAAAACTAAATCAATAGCGACCATGACGGAGATTATTAAATGGAAATTGATGTGTGTTATATTCAAGCAAAAGAAAGCTGCATGCTAGCATAGTAAAATTTATCCAGCTATCTTGAAAAAGATACATGTAAGAAGAAAAGAGGCAAAACGCTTAGTTTTTAACACGTTCATTTACTTGGATACAAGAGATAGAAAAGTTATACCTTCTTGTATAATTACCCTGTATGTTTAACATATATAATACATAAATTATGTATTTATAATGTAAAAATTATGTATATATATTCTTCAAAACATTTGTTATGCCAATAAGATTGTGGAACCTGTCATAGTTGATACAAAAAAAATACCAAATTATAGGTCATACCAAAGAATTAATAAAATCGATTACAAAATCACATGTTATGCCCTTTGATTTTATTATTTTACAAACAAATCACATGCATAAACTACGATATGTTTCCATAATTACTATATTGCATTTGATAAGTGTAATTCCATCAAGTCCACATATATCAGAACTTACAATTGCAATCTTTGTCCACACTGTATCACATCTATTCCTCTCTATGATCCCTTCTTTATACATTGCCGTTCAATGACTTGAATAGACTCATTATTCAATTTTTCTCCTACTAGAGAGAGATACTGGGGAAGAGTAAAAAGACAAGAAAAACCATATAATATGTGGGTTTAATTATCTTCTCTACAAGAGGAATATAATAAGTACTAAGAAGGAAAATCCTTAATTCATACTACAAATAAACAAGATAATATGATATATTATGATGACATTTATTATATTACCTCCAAGTAAGCAGTCGTATGTATTCAAGTGATGAGCATCTCAAGGTGAAGATTTGATTATATTTGAACATTTGTTTTAGCCAACAAGAAACGTAATTATGGAAGTTTGCAACCAACCTGAATACCATATGTTTATCTTAATTCTTTACGATTAAAGACATGGGCTTACAAAGCCTTTAAGGAACGTTTCCAAGCCTGCAAGATAGAGATATTATTGGTGAAATAGTCGGGGATTGTCCGACAAGGACACTTACCAAAAAATGAATTTAACAAAGTAATCAAGTATGTAGAGTGTGTAAGTAGGTTTATCACTTATTCAAGAGGCCTATTTATGGAAGAGAAGGCCATGGTTGAGTTAGGCAAACCAATAATCATAGAAGATTGTGTATATGATGTATTAAAAAAGTGAATCCCAATATATTAAGAAAGCATATTTTCCACTTTAGCAGTTTCAGAGATCTATAGTAGTGAATGCAATAGTTGGACATGTCCACTAATTGTTCGCTTGTTGTGAGGCTAACCTAACACTTTTAACTTCTTTTGGAAGGCGTTTTAGGGCATTCGAATGTAACAATCTGATCATGCGTAATTGGCTCTAGGCCTGTGACTAATTGACAAGGCCAAAGGAGTTTGACTTATAACCCAAAAACATCAGTTTGAGTTTAAGGATCCCATACCCAAAATGACCTATTAACATCGTACATACATGCATCAATAACAATAGTTGTAGATAATCATTATGTATCCAACTATGTTAATGCTTGCTATAGTCAAGCTCAAATTTTGCTTGCTTATGCGAGTTTGATTCACCTGATCCCATATAAAGAGCATCAGCACTCCAAAAAAAAAAAAAAGAGAAAGAAAGAAAAAGAAAAGAGCCATCTAAATGCCAAAGTCATCCAGATGCTCCAAAAAAGAAATGACAAGCAAGTCTAATGAGCTACCACAACAATATGAAAAGTTGTTTAAGAGATCAACATAAGTCGAATGGTGTTTTTGTTATAAGCAACAAGATCACACAACGATATGAGCAGTTGTTTAAGTGATCAACATAAATTTGATAGTGCTTTTAGCTTTTTTGCTACAAGCAACAAGATCACAATGCACATGGTCATGCAGGAAGCTTGGGTTGAAGATGAGGGAGAAGCTTTCAATGCAAAGCTAGTGGCTAAAGTTAATTATGGAAGAGTTGCATTAGTTGAAAAAACTTTACAAATGAGATTGATCTCCTAAGCCTTGGCAATAAAATAAACTAACCCTAATAAACCCAACAGATACCTAACCCAAAAAACAAAAGGCTACAAATACTACAAAAATATAGGCTGATAAATCTACTTGTTTGATCCTTTAATACTTAGGGATCATTCAACACTCGTAACCCCATTATAAGTCTTCCTCTACTTCTAAGCACCTATATTGGTGACCATGTCTATCTTTACCATACCCATAAAATGTTACATGACGCCTATTACTTTCCTCTCGCCTATTCTCATTCTTCTTAAGCTTTTTATATAACTCTTGCATTGTGATCAAATTTCTTATAATGAGAATAGGTTTCACTAGTTTTCTTCATAAAAATGGCTCCTTGTCCACATTGTAGAATTTACTTCAACTAAATACTAATAATCGTTTAATAACATGGCTGCCAATCGAGTTATGTGGTAATAAAAATTGTTCAAAGTATATGCCCATGCTACTAATCATAATTATTCTTTCATTGCAACACCTTTAAAACCATTATCTTAAAAACTCAAATCCAAATGTCAAACACAAAAGTGATGCACAATTCTTAGCCTTGAAGACTTCCTATAAGCACAAAATGCTGAGGCCTAATATAAAGCCATTCTAAGCAAATAAGTATAATCTCTTAAAGGGAATTAGAGAGAAAATAGGGCATTATTACCTACCATCTTTCACGCCTATCTAGGTCAATATCATCTAACAACAAAAATGAAAAGGAAATAAACATATTCTTAAACCACTTCAATAATAATTAGATAGGCTTAAATATGTTTAAAAGTATGATAAGGGATTTCTCGTAGAAACCACACCCATAACTCCTTTGTCTTAACCTCTGCTGCTATAACTGTAAGAGGAAATATACCATTATTTGCAACACAACCAATGCCGCAAAATAAATGTCAAGCCCATTTTGGTGGCAACCATGTATCCATGGCCTATAACTTCTAAGAAATCCCATGTTAGTAGCTTTTGAATACACAAACATTCTTCTAAATAATAATCAATCAAGTACATGACCGCTCTAAAATTAACTACATTATTTCGAATGCAAGTACAAGTCTATATAATCACTCAACTTGTCTTGATCCACATAGATGCCATAAAATACATTATTAGATATCCACAAATGCAAGCATAATCAATAAAATACTTGTATTGCTTCACATAGATGCCATAAAATGTTATTAGACATCCACATTGAAATCTTGCCCTTACAATTCTTGTGATGCATATGGACTATAGCTAATGCCATCCAACATGAATTGATCCAGCTTGTTTAATCCAATTTAACTTAAATCCTTTATCCAAACTCATTTATTTGTTGACTTATATGAACCTTCTTAAGTGGTTTGATTTGATTGCAGCCTAATTGACCCTATTTGGTCAGGCAAAACCTAGTACGCACCATATTAAAAATATAAAAGGGAACTCTAATGCTCTCACAAACCCTTTATTAGTAACTTGCTAGTTTTTTTTTTTTTTTTTTAATGTTGGTTTAGATATTATTTTGGTCTAGACTTGCTCATAATGTTGGTTTGTCTTTATTTTTTCATTTTAATAACCTCGGTTCTTTCTACTCACTTATAATGTTTGATTTCTAACTATAATGTTGGAATTCTTCGCAACACAAAAGATGTTCAATGAAATTACACTTTGGAATTTTAGTCTTGTGGAATATGGTTTTGATGTATCCGGATTATTCTTTTTAAGGATGAAATAACTCAAAAGAAGTAAATTTGTGCTCTTCCCTGCCACCTTACCATATTGAGCCCTTGGTCTCTTACACTTATTGGGTAAATCAATTTTTAGTTTAGCAAATACTGCTCCTTGTTTCATTTAGATTAGATACCCAACAAATTCATATATTTAATGATATAAACGTATCTATAAGAATAAAATAATGAGAGACAACATTTGGTTCATAATAGCTGTAGTCATATAGCAATTTGCATAACCTACATTAGCTGTAACGAATTTATAACCGACAATAATTATAAACACACACAAGACAAAACCAAAGGATGCACCGATTGATTATTAAATTTAACATATGAAATAGAAAATACTTATGGAGCATTCCAACTAACCAAAGGAAATAAAAGGGGAAAAACTTGCTAATGATGGCCACTGGATTTCATTATTTTATTTTTCATTTAGCGTATATCACGATAGGAATGATGAATGTCCTGGTTCTTTCTTGTTATCACGAGAAGTATTTAATAATGCGATTTAGTGAAATGAAAATAGTGGATGTTGCAACTTGCCAGTAAATAGACACTCTACGAAACATTAATATAAGGGAAATTCAAGAAGTACTAGAAACATTATGCATATGTCCTCGTTTACTGTATTATACAAAAGACGTCTCAACAACATATATTCCTCACAATTTTGTTTAGGGAATGAGTTGGAATTCATTCAAACCTTCTGTGCTCAGGAATCTTTTAATCTCTATTATTGAGAAAGGAAAGAAGGTGTTTCCAATCTCTATAAGTAACTGTGACAATTACAACGGAATCAATTATCTAGATTTTTTATAATCGTAATCAAACTTCTTAAATTATTTTACACTGTCTTTATAATCAATTTAATTTTGATAATACTAATGGTATAGTCCCTTTATCATGATAGAGGGATTAATAGAATGAATTAACATTTGCTCAGCATTTGTGGCATTTTAGCATCTTGTATAAATATACTAAGTGAAGTCTAGGAGAAAATGGCAACATATCTTAAATAGTCCAAACAATAGGAACAAGACTCCAATGAAACTCGATTGCTGAAATTGAAGAGTATGAAGTGAAGAGTTAAATATCAAACCCAATAAAACAAAAGACAAATATCAGTACTAATAAATTAGTCAAGAACACTACTCCGCTGACCTAACCAAATATCAAAAGTGCATTACCTAAAAAATAAACTATTCAAAGAGCAAAACATAATAATTGCCGGATGGTTTTTCATGCAAGTATACCTTTTAATGTATACTTTAAAGTTACCTCATTTTTAATACGATAATTGCAATTGGCAGTAGATATAAGGAGTGTTGATTGCTTATTTATTCTTGGAGCAATTGAGCTAAAACCGATGCACAATCATATGATCCTTATAGGAACAAAGACAGAAATTGCCAAGGATTCGTGCAATATGTTTTAAGCGAGAGTTGAGAATGGGAAGACCTTCAAATGTGAAACACTTTCAAGGTAACTATCTTACTTCGAAACCATATTCAACTATTGTCTGAGATGGGAAAGAGTTGGAAATGAATTATTGATATAACAATGACTTGACCATGCAATATTTGCTTATTAAATGGATATATCCAGTCTCAAATTATTGAAAAGCCATCATAAACAAAAGAGAAATAAAGCTCCTCATCAACATATACATAATGCAAGTCTTACAATAGGAGTTAGGGAAAATTCTATCGTCCCGCCATTAACTTAAACGAGACCAATTCCATCACCATTCAACAGCTTGTACCATACCCAATCATGATTGAATTATTAAAATAGTTAATATTCCATTTACTATACTTATTTTAACGATTAGATTAATAGTGGAATGATCCGGCCGACGGAACCGTAGAAGCTCCCTAAGAGTTATAATTTTCACCATAAGGAAATAATTTTTCAAAAAAATATATATATAAAAATAAAAACGAGATTGAAAACTTTTTCTGTAACTCATTTAAATAGCCTATGACTATAAAAAATCTACTTGTCTACAAAACGTGTAAGTCATTCCGTAAAAACTTTTTCAAAGTGATGAAACAATAACAAATCGATAACTTGAAAACAAACAATTTCTTTCTAATCATTCCCTTTTTTTTTTCTCATCCTTTTTTTTTTTCAACCAAGACAACATGTATATACAATAATGAACAATCAAAAGCAGTGCCGATTGCTTATTGATTCTTATAGAAATAATTAAGTTAAATTTGAATGCACAATAATGGGTAATGCTGGATTGGTAAAAAGCAGAGGACCTCGATTAGTTTTATAATGTACTGTCCTATTAGAGTGATGTTGGTGAAGTCCATTTATGCATTAGATACTGTCAAGTATTCTAAAAATATGTGCAATATATTTTAAGATATATTTAAATTGGTTGAATCTTTTAATATGGTGCCTCATAGCAGTTCTATGTCTCCACTCTTAGAATTACCTTTCGATATGAATTGTTGATGAGTGATATCTATCGGCTTCTCATAAATACATTTTCCTTCAAAATACTATAATGAGTAGACTTTTGTCTGTCTACCATAAGTACTATAAATATTTTATTATTATAATAAGAACAAAATAAATATTTTATTTTAATTCTAATCTAAATGTCAACTAAACATTATAATAAGTATGTTTTATTAATTATATTCTTACAAATTATAATTCAATTCCCCCCTTTATCCTGTGCAGTGAAGTAACCGGGCTACTACTATTGGCAGATTTGGTGCAATCCCTAAAAGACAGGTAATTTGTTTAAAAACACAAAATCTTACCATGGTGAGCAGCATGAAATATGAAGGACATATGTGTGACAGTATACCAAATAACATGACATAACCACGTTTGACAATATTCTACTAGACTTGAAGGACAGAGTCCGTTTGTTTGGCTTTTTTGGATAAATACAGATATTTTTTAAAAACTTTTTTCTAATAAATTACTTATAAAAAAATAGATATAGATAAAAAAAAAATTGACAGTTTTCGTTAAAAGATCAATAAAATCAAATATAGATAAAATATATATGCAAATCGGATATATTTACATATATTATTTTAAAAAAGATACAAACACAAATGAAAAACAAATCCTATATTTAGCAACTTAGCAGCGCCATTAGCCTGGAGGAAGGGGTGTTCCCAACAAAAAGGAGGGCGGGTGGGTGGGTTCGTTTGGGGCGATGGGGGGGGCGTGGGCGTGGGCGTGGACGTACCTGTAACAATGCTACCCAACACAGAAGCCATCGTGCTTGTATTAACATCAACAAGACAATGAATGGTGGCAATTTAATATAGGATGAAAAGCAATATAAATGGTTTGTGACTTCAAGCATTTTCGACACTAACGCCAAGACAAAGCATCATGGAAATACATGTAATGCAACGTGAAGGTAATAGAAATGCAAAAAGGAAAAAGAAAATTAAAATTAAGTTCACACCTTTCTAACTTCCAAGTCGCCTCTAAGTGCATCTCGTTCGTCATGACGAATCCATTACATGTCCGAAAGGCAATCGCCTTACGTGATTCTGCATTTACGCGCGCGCACCCCACCCCCCAAACGAAGGAAATAATTAGTTTGAAATTCTTAGGAAGGGGTTGCCTGAAGTTAAAAGTTGGATGTAACTAGGTAAATCATTATAGGATTTTCGACTTGTTCGATCCATTAAAAATTCTATAAGGCTTTATGATCGAATTTGAATATATAGTAAAAACCATATAGGGTTATAGATTGGGTGATAAGAATCTAGTTGTCCTAAGTCATGAAAAAAAGAACACAAAAAGAAAAAGCAGTAAAGAGCAAGTCAAAAAGCGAAATGGACAGTGTATGGAGAGATAGGCCAACTCCTAAGCCGTCGGCCTACTTGCCAACCTTCTTTTGACAAGCTTTATTTTATTTTTTTCTTATTTCGTGTTTAGGCCGCCCAAGTGTGTTTTAGGCCGCTAGCTTTCTTTGGACAACTTTTAATTTTTTTTTTTTTTTTTGTCTTTAGGGTTCCTAGGCTTAATATATATAGTCTTTTGTTAGTTTGTCTAGATAGGTTTTTTGGTTATTTTGATATTGAGAGCACATTTGTGTGTGAGAACCCTCTTGTGGTTTGTTTGATTATTAAGATTATTGCTACTCTTTAATTGTTTGTTCTTATCAAATCTTATGTTATATAGATTTATGGCGAACATCGTTATTGAATCTCTTGATTCATTGACACTATGATTGTTTAATCCAGTTTGTTATTGTTGTTCATGGATTCTATCGAGCAACGATTTCATCTATATCCCTTTAATTTAGCCCATTTCATATCTACCAGAAAACTCTAAATTGATCAAGATCAGATTTTTATTGAAAACCGTAGTCAGATTCACATCATTGGGTTTGGATTATATATCAAACCCGATTGATACCTAACAAGTGGTATTATAATTTTAAAAAAATAAATAAAAACATTACTAAAGGGATAAGAAGAGAAAAGAAGATATAAAGGAGTTACCAATTTTTTTTTACCTTCTAAAATTTTCTTTTCTTTTATGTCAACTAAATTAGTTACGGATTTTAAAACTTTTTATTAAATTTTATTCCAGTCATGTTTGTTATGAAGATTAATATTATTTATTGTGTGTTATATTTTAATCCTAGCAAGAGATTTAATTTAGCCATGTTTTTAACATATTATGTGGTGATAAAGGTAATATATTTATTTGTTTAAATATTATATAATGAATGTGGTTTGTAATATTTTCTATTAATTTCACATACATCTTTTCACTTTTGAATGTATAGAAAAATTATGTCAAAAACACCTATTTTCTTAAATTTATTATTAAAATTTGAAAATGGATTGAAAAAAATAGGATTATAGAGTCGAGTTCCACGTTCTAAATCAAACCCTGTAGAGCAAGTTTGAATATAATATCAAAATCCTATAGAGTTATAGTATCGAGTTTAGTAAACCCTATAAGATAGTGGGTTATGTTTCATGTTCATAAAATCCATCTAAAACCCGACCCAATTACATTCTTAGTTAGACATCTTGCGGTTTTTTGGGGTCGGGTCCGAACTTTGACCCAACCAGCTGAGTCTGGGGCCAAAAAATTTGGACGCAAATCCACCCGTCCACATGACGAGGCAGGGTAGTACCATGGACCTGCTGGTGCACAGGGCAGGTCCACCCAATTCGGATCCATCAAATGTAGAAAAAAAAAAACAACTTCCCAATTAAAGTTACACACTTCAAAATTAGAATCATTTAAGCATAAGCACTTCCTCCATTTAGCCATAACGTATTTATTTCAAAGTAAAATAATTTTCATTTTTTTAATCGTGGACGGTTTGTCTTATCCTGGTCTATTTTTTTTTTTTTTCAAATTGTGGACGATTTAAACCTGCTAATTCTGACCGGTCTATAGAATAGAACCGACTAAAACCCACCAATCCAACAGGTCTTGTTGGCAGTTCAGAACTGCCATGCTGGAGCAGTTCCACACATGAAACCATCGATGCCGATCCGAATCAGGTCCCGATTGGGATCCGACCTAAAAGATAGAAGTTCTTTCTTGTTTTTTTCCCCTCGCCTTTGCCTTTTTCTTTTTAGTCATTGCGAGGAAGCTGACTTTACCTTTCCATTTCCAATTTTCCATAGTGTACGTTTATCACATTTTGGTTACGTTTTCCTTAGGGGGCAAACATGGTATTTCACAACTCCACTTCATGCGCACTATCTAGTACATACATAATCCACACCAGCAACTTGACAATGAAAAGATTAAATGGATATTTATTAATCCAAGTTACACGTAAGTACCATTAAAAACATTCACAAAACAAAGCAAACGTCTACAAGGAAAAGCTAAAATAATTGAGAATTCTCTTACCCATTTTTAAAACAGAGAACTATCCACATTCCACGTATTGAGCAATGACCAGTAGGGTCTTTGCAATTTACACTTCATAATATTTAAAACATATTAAGCATAGTTACTATATACATATTAAACAATATAATAAAATATTTAATATAACAACTATGTTAATAATAATAGTATAATCGGGCCAAAAATTTACAATAATGAGAAATTTTCCGCAAAACACCAAGTTTCGATGGAATACTCATGCAAGATTGCAACAACCATGGCTAAGTAAAAAAGGACATTTGGAAATCCTCATCCAAGACCCAGGTTCAAATCCCCTGGCAAGCACGCAAACTTTTATTGGTGTAATTGAACAAATGCCCAACTTTAATTGAAAATAAGAACAACAAATCAGACTTCGGGAATGCATGTGGAGTTCCAACATATTATAGTTTGCAATTTTACTATTAAGGGACACCATATTTTCCTTTTCACAAAGTACAAACACCACATCATCAACCGAAAAGTTGAAATATCAACTGCAGCAAGCCAAAAAATCAGGCTAACCATATGATCATTTCACTCCGTATGGTGTTGATGATCTTCATAACAGCATACATAATTGCTTGCAAAGTCCTCCAGACTTTTCTTCCATTGCCTTTCAGTGATGCTTTCATTTATAATATCTAAAGCTTCCCACTAGCATACTCAAGATTTTAGCTAAAGCAACAGAAAACCACAAGAAATAAAGTTCATTTGTCTCGGTGAGAACATTTTCCGGTTGCAATATATTCTTCATGGAAATCATTTTCCACAGAAATAATTTCGTTTCCTCATGTCTGGGTAAATCTTAAGAGGTGAATTTGACATATTCTGCTCTTGTTGACCACGGTTTATTCTAAATTGTCATGAATCCCTTTTATCAGACATCAACGAATTGTTCTAACCACAATGGGTCGAATGCCAATCCTATATCACGTGGAAATAATTAAGCCTGCTGATGCGATTCTTCATCTTGGAAGTTGGAAGGGATTTGCAATCCTTGAACTTCGGGTTTACACACTGAACTAAAAGGAAGAAACACTATCGTGAAATTTTCTGTCAATAGCACCAATTCTATGCGGTGGCCAAACAATGTGGGTTGCCCTTCCACGAATTAAACCCATTGGAATCTGCCAAAATTATCATTGACAAGTAATATATTTAAGTTTAGTTCAGAGCAAACATATGACATCATAAGATAGCTAAAATTATGATCATTACTTGATTTCCTAAGAGAACGCAGATGATGTATATGTAATAATCAAGTAAATCCTCTACATAAGACAATCCCGAAACAAACCATTTACTTCCATAATGAATCTAAATGACTACAAACAGACTTAATCTTTCACCTTGCAAGCAAACCACACACTGACAAGGAACAAAAAGAGTGACCTGTGAGGAAAAGCAAATACAAAATATTTTCACAAGCATATGCAGCTACGATCAAATATCATCAAAAAATATAAAAAGATAAGAAAGAAAGAAAAGAAAAGAAAAAAATGCATTTCTATATTTTTACAGGTTTGATCCAATCACCAAAATTAAAATTTGCAATCAGGTGACGGCATTGCTGCTGCTATTTGGAGTCAAAGAATCAAATCTGGAAGTGTTTTATCACTGCCTCAATCCACCAGATGACATTAATAATTTCTCGACAGCATCACATGAACAAGAAAAAAATCAACTTGTTAACTGTGAGGGTACTATTCAGACTAGCAATATTTTGTTTTGCAGAAAATATTTTTCTGCTCTTTCCCCATTTCTGCTTCAAAAAGAGCAGAAAATATTAATCATTGTAGTTTCAATTTGACCACCAGCAACTACCCCTTCCAACCGTAAAACAACCACCAACTAACATCACAATTCACAACTATCAACCACCATCTTATTTTCCAATTACCACTTACCAGAACCCCCTCTTTTTTAAAATTTTTTATTTTTTATTTTTTTTTGGGTGGGGGGTCTTGGATGGTTGGGGTCATTATATCAACACTTGACTTGTATCCATACTTTATTATGCGTGGGTAGTGAATGGAGGAAAAAATTTTGGTGAGAATCTTTAGACATCAGTTACTCCAAAATAAAGTATTTTTAAAGGAAAGGGACCTGCTTTATAAATGATGTGTATTTCTCATTAGTTTTTTGTTTCAATTATATTTTATTATAAATTTCATCTGATGTACAAGTTTGTCCATTTGTCCATCTCTCTTCCATCCCCTGGAAAGTGTACAAACCTTACAAATTTATACGGATGAAATTTTTTCTGAAAAATTAACATCCAAACTTTTAGTTAAACCAATTATGGCTCATGATGGTCACAAAAATTCTTTTTCCAGCGCTGCAAGATCAGAAACAGATATTGATAGGTACAGAAGAAAAGAAAAATAGAAGGGAAAGGGAAGATTTTAGAAAGAAGACAGCTGAACTAAAGCAAAAAGGGATTTTTGATGGTTCTTGGTGATGATATATCCATTTCTCATGGGAATTTCAAGTCCTACAATCAGAGAAAGTACTCATTAAGAGACGCGACAAACAATATGTGACTTCTGAAACAACACTTCTGAATATATTCCATAAGGAGTACATTGTAGGCAATGTCATTGAAAAGGAAATCATACCACGATTCAGAATAAAGTAGGAAAAAGAGAAGAACTATATAAAATATAGATTAAGTGGTTGAGCCAACAGTTTAAAGCACCACATTTAACTTGGTTGCTATGTATTCTTTTCTGTCAATGGACAAAGGAATTTAACTCCTGGAATGCGGAGAGATCAACCAGCAGTTAGACAAGTAGGCAGCTCCAATTGGGAGATTATACTACTATTTTAAACCAAAAGAAAGTATCTCAGTGGCATTTTCAGCTACCAGCCGACTCAATGAGACATGCTCTCTCCTAATTTTTTTCCATGAAGCAGCTCAATTATTCACAAACCTACTGCTCCATCAATGAATGACAGGGTGAATGTAACACTTGGTGAGAAGGAAAAGAAGATGATGATAACTGCAATTTACACCGTAGCTGGCATATTTTATGTTGCACGGGGCACAGATGTGGGAGTGGAAATATGTAAATTCTGGTCCTGAAGGATTTGGATCTCAACTGCTGAGCTGCATCAATTCTTTCTCCCAGCAAAATGGTTTATTTGTTGCAGAAGCCTCTAAGACAGAGAGAGAGAGAGAGAGAGGGGGGGGGGGGGGGGGGGGGGGGGGGGGGGGGGGGGGGGGGGGGGGGGGGGGGGGGGGGGGGGGGGGGGGGGGGGGGGGGGGGGGGGGGGGGGGGGGGGGGGGGGGGGGGGGGGGGGGGGGGGGTGATAGACATAGATGATCTAAGAAAGCACTAAAACTCTAAACTAAAAGCATTACATCAGAAGAATTCATGAAAATCAATTCTTGAAAAACTTTTATAGACAGGAATCACATTCAAGGTGCAAAACAGAAAGGCTGAAGACTTACAGGACCAAAGGACCTTGAATCCAGGCTAGAATATAAATTATCCCCCTCCACCCAACAGTGTCCTTCTGGAACTTGAATAAGATCATTTGCATGGGGAGTTTCAATCCAATCACCCGGTAAACCAACAATCCTCTTAATGTTCCTTTTCTTGTGATTACTTGGTGAGCTACAAAAGATCCCTTTTGGCATTTCAGATTCGAGAAAAGAACATAAGATTACAATTAAATTGCTCACGACATATCAAAGCATAACGAAGGGTGCCATAGCCAGGTAATCAGTGAGGACTACAGCATACAGCAACCGAATCAGCTCCACCACTTTCAAATCCAAAGATAATAGAACACCAAATAAATTTTTTTTTAATCACAATCCTCGATGAAATCAATTCTCGATACTCAATACATAGTATCTTTCTAACATAGGAAGAATGCTCCATGAAGTAAAGCAAGACCCTTCTAGAATAGAAACATGATTCATAAACTTGATTAAAAGATTCAAATTGCCAATGCACTTCACTTGATACAAAGTAGAAATACTTGGTAACGACGAAAAAGGAGGCAAGAAAATTGTGCCAAGACAGTAATGGAAGCCGATGATTACATAGACCTAGGCTCCTCTACTCTTACATATTCTTTTTCCATCTCTCGCAACGACAACAGCACCATTAGCCACATTGGCTTACAGTGTAAAGACCTAGAGAGCCTAAACACTTGGAGAGGAGTTGAGTAATATAACACTAAAGAAAGATTTCCTTCTTCTGTTTTTTTCTCACTCAAATATGAACCTTAAACATGTCAAGAAGACAGTATCTCTCTACCAACAAAAATTTCCAAAATGTGATCCAACAAAGGCAGAATCTTGCAACGTAAAAGTAGAAATCAAACCTAAAGATAACGACGTCGCCATGCGAAAACCGGTATTTCTCAAGGCAAAACTTCTCCACCAGCACATAGTCATCTACAACAACAAACAACACTAAAATCAGCACATTTGGTCAAAGCAGGATTCCAGCTTTTCAATTAGACTACTCTACGTTACCGCAAAATGACTCCCCAGCTCTAGGGTTTAAGACCGGAGACATAGAAGATCCTCGAACCGGGACGATGCTGCCGTAACGATCCGACACGGTTAGGGCAATCAATCCAACGGTGGCGTACTTTTTTGTCAAGTTCCACACAGAACCAGGGATTCCCATGTCGCGGACTCCAAGTTCTTCAAGACTACTCTGGCCCTGTTTTGACTGTAAGTTTTTTATCTACATCAGATCGATATCAGTCAGTATTAATTTGATTTGATCAATTTAAATGTAAAATTATTAATTTTTGATTGATATATGTCCGTTCAATACCGATACGATTTAAAGACGACACCAAAATGGCGTCCTCAGCGTAGAGTTAGGAGAAAGCAAGCGTTGTTACTGTTCGAGGGATAATTATAAAAAGTCTGGATTCCCCCCCCCTCTAAAATCTGGATTGGTCAACTAAAAAGAAGAGAAGAAAATAGCAGAATGGGCCTTTAGGTTATGGGGCTTTTTAAAATAATCATCTAAATGGATCGGTACTTGATGAACTATTTCTAATATTAAAACAAGAGAAAGGAGGTGTTTTGCGTTTTTATTATTTATAATATTTTTTATTTTATTATGAATTTTTAAATTTATCATTTTTGTTCTGTTTGATTGATTATAGGGACATTTTTATTTTGTATTTCAAATTTGAGGTACTTCACGTCTCATTTTCTCCTAATGTTTCTGCATAATGCTTATAATATAACTTATCAAAACCTTTTATTGTGCACATCCCTTTCTCTTCTTTTTTTTATTCCCAAAATATCCCTTTTACGTCAATGTCCATTCCCATCAATTTAATTTTCATTATAAAAACATTTTATCATGCTAAGCATTTAATAATTTTAAATATGCACTTACGGGTGCCATATTCATTAATGTGTATGTATATATATATATATTATTTAAGTAGGAGCTCTATTGTTGGTGTTTTTTATTTTTTATTTTTTTCATTTAATGGGTTTAGGTTAAAATTTCACAATATTAAGGGTATTTTGATTAGGTGCTAAAAATCTAGGACACAACCATGAATCCTGACACGACACGATTATAAAAGGATTTTGATAAGTAAAAATTAATATGAGAAATAAATTATCAAGCCGCAAAAGACACAAATTTAAATATGTATTGGTTCAAGTTAAAGACTTAAACCCTTTTACAAACCCGCAAAACCTGTTAAAATATAATGTAATTGATTTGTATTCTTATTTTGTTAAAAGATTATATAGTTACCCTTAATTAAATTACGAAATGACAAAACTATTCACATAAGAAATAATTATAATACGTATAGCATATTATAAATTATGTATAGAATATACATATCGCATATATAAGATGTAGATCTTATTTAACAATAAAAATATATAACTAACATATGAAAATATTGTAGATTTATTTGCTACATGTATAGCATATGTACATATATATACAAACATATATACCTTATAACATGTAAACCAGATATCTATATTAAATATATGTATATATACAACACACACATATAATAATATGGTATATAAAAATTATGAGTCTAACATATTATATAAATATAATATTAAAATACATATTATGTATAGAATATTTATAAAGTGGTTAGATTATATAAGACACATATATGTAACTAATAGAGTGCATATAAAGCATGGATTACATATAATGTATATTGCACAAACATATAATATATGTGTGTGTATGCATATAGACTCATCTATACGTATCTAAGATTTATAGGTTGTAAATGCATAATATACATATGTTATACATGTGTCTGTATTTGTTATATGAAATCAATATTCAATATGCTATATATAAAAATATATCTGCATGCTTATCATCATAAAGGTGGTTATTTATTATATAAGTAATGATCAATCCATAATATATTATTAAAACAATGTCTATTATGTCGAATTATTGAAACTTAACAAATTCTTGATCAGGAACTCAAATCTAAAATAGCAAGAGAATAAAGAAGAAGTATGAAAGGAAAGTAAAATGTGTGAAGAAGAATTCTTTTATCTAGTTAAGCAAACAATAATATATATACATGGAAGACACGTGATAAGGACAATTCACATGCAAATAAATAAAAAAAAATACATCTTTAATTCCCACACCCCACCCTCTACCCTTAAGGTGGACTTGGCAACAAGCCCAACTTGGCTAAAATAAGGAGAAGCTTTGATTCAGGAACAACTTTAGTAAAAACATCAGTTGGTTGTGATTTAGAGGGAACATGCATAATTTGAAGGAAGCCTTTAGTAACTTGATTGCGTATGAAATGAGCATCAATGTCAATATGTTTTGTACGCCCATGCAAGTAAGGATTTTCAGCAATAAGCTGAGCAGTTTTACTATCCGAATGAAGAACAATTGGTAAAGACACTAGAAAACATAAATCTCTCATAAGAAAAGATAACCGAAGAAGCTCTTTAGTTACAGCTGTCATACTCGGTATTCAACTTAGTGGAAGAAGTTGATACCATGGCTTGTTTCTTTACCTTCCATGAAACAAGAGAAGACCCCACAAATATACAATATCCTATCAAAGATTTTATATCATCTATGCTAACTCCCTAATCAGATTCCAAGTATCCTTATAAGGTCAAAGAAGAAGCTGAAGAATATAATAGGCCACTATCAAAGTGCCTTGAGATAATGTAAAAGACGAATAATAGTTGTGTAATGGGAAGTTCATGGAGATCCAACAAACTGACTAAGTTGTTGGATACTAAAGGATATATCGGGCTGTGTTATAGTCAAATATAATAACCGACCAGCTGCACGCTTATAACGACTAAGATCAGACAATAACTAACTAGTGGAATTATCCAATTTCAAACCAATAGGAAAAGGAATTTTGATAAGCTTGCAACCAGTTAACCCAATATCTTCAGAATATCAAGCAAATATTTACGTTGATTAAAAATGAGACCTTAATCATTCTGCAAATTTCTATACCAAGAAAGAAATAAATAACTCCCAAAACTTTAATGGTATATATGTGATGTAAAGCCTACTTAATATCTTCAATAGTCGATAGAGAAGTTCCAGTAATTAAAACATCATCAACATAAACAAGAAAAACAGAACTCATCATTATGTGATCATGTAAACAAAGTATGATCATGTTGTGATTGTGTGAAACTAAGAGAAGAGATGAATTGAGTAAATTCATAGTTCCTTTCATGAAGCTTGTTTTAAACTGTATAAAGAATGGATTAACTTGCAAACATAACCAACGGTACACTATCATCACCATCAGGAGGGTCCATGTAGATTTCTTCATCTAAAAATCCATGAAGAAGTGCATTGTTTATGTCCAACTGATCAACATGCCAATTTTGTATGGCGGCAATTGTTAATACTAAACGCACAATAGAAAGCTTTACTACCAGTGAAAATGTGTGTGCATAATCAACACCATGTTCTTGGGTATATCCTTTAGCTACTAGCCTTGCTTTATATCTTTCTATTGTGCCATCAGGATTGTATTTCACTCTAAACACCCATTTTGAACCAATTGTTTTCTTTCCTCTTGGTAAAGGTACAACATCCCAAGTATGATTGGAATTTAAGGCAAGCAATTCTTTATTCATAGCCTTAACCCAATTAAGATTTGATTTTGCTTCATTGTAATGTTTTGGTTTTTGAACAATTAACACATTAGCCAAGAAACTCACATAATCTGTAGGTATACCAAGAAATTTTGATTGATGGAATAAAGGATATAATGTGGAAGGTAAATGAGATGCAGAGTATGTGCATAGTCTTTTTGCCAACAAGGAAGTTTTCGAACACGACTAGACACACGAGGACCAAAAAGTGTTTCAGATTAATTAAGAATAGAAGATTGATTAAACCTAGTTGAGATATATGACACAGGAATAAAGGAGTAATGGATGATGACTTAAGTGCAGAATCCGACACAAAAGTATCACTTTCAATAGGAAATATAGATGAAGACTGACATTGAGAAGACAAGATCCTTTGAAAGAAAATTCATGTTCAATAAATACAACATCTCTACTCACAAAAGCTTTTTGTGTGGATAAATCAAAAGTTTATAGCCTTTTTGAGTACTTGGATATCCCAACAAAAACATTCTTCCCTTTGCATCCATTTTATCAATCGATTTGTCTAGGATGGGTGCATAACAAAGACAATTAATGGTCCTCAATTCAGAATATGCAGGAATTTTGCAAACAAACATTAATAAGGTGATTCCCATCCAAAAGCTTAATTGACATCCTATTAATCAAAGTTGTAGCTGCTAGAAAACAATCTCCCCAAAGAAATTGAGGCATACCAGCATGAAGTCTGATAGCATGAGTGCTTTCTATCAAATGTCTATGTTTCCTCTCTTCTACACCATTCTGTTGAGGCGTGTATGTTGCAGTCCTTTAATGATTTATTCCTTTGGATGAAAAAAGTTGTTGGCATTGATGACAAACAAACTCACTTCCATTATCACTTCTAACATATCTTGGCATAACATTGAAATGATTTTTAACATTTGAGAGAAAATCTGCTCGCAGCCTCTTAGCTTGATCTTCATGTAGCATGAAAAAGGTCTAAGTGCATTTGCTTCTATCATCCATAATAGTAAGAAAATATCTTGCACCCGACAATGATAGAGTACCATTTGGTCCCTATATATCCACATGAATAAGCTCAAAATTGTGAGTACAAATAGAAGTACTCAAAGGAAAAGGCAAGCGATGTGACTTTGCCAAATGACATGTATCACAAACAAGTGTTTCAACATTTATTGAAGTATGTAGAGGATCATGTTTGAACTTATTTACAAAAGGATGACCCAAACGATTATGAAGAACTTGGAAAGATACAGACCTTTCATTATTATTACTAAAATTGCAACTTGAATTTTGAACAGAAGCACTAGACAAATTTGGCTTAGACTTTAGTATATACAAACCATCTTTAAAATCAACAATGACAAGAACTTCTTTAGTGTTCGAGTCCTGAAAAGAATAAAAGGTTGAAGAAAAAAAAGGCAACAAAATTAGAAGCGAATAAAAGTTTATGCACAGACAATAGGTTATGTTGAAAATCAGGTTTTAAAAGTACATTATAAAGGACAATGTGCTCTACAAGGTATATTTTTCCAATCTCAGTAACCATTTTATAGTTACCATCTGGTAATCTAACTCTTATAAGATGTTTAAGTGTTTGTTTGTGTTGCAATATATGGCTTAAAGGTATCATATGATCCGAGGCACCCATGTTAATTATCCAAGTATCTTCAACATTATAATGTGCGAAAGAAGATCCTACAAAATATTTAGAGATGGAAATCTAACTTGCATGATTATCATCAAAAGATCTTGAATCAAGACTGCTTGCATAATGAACCATTGAGCTGCTTCCGGATTCTTGTAAACATGTTTTCCTTTAAGAGCTTTGACTACCTATTGACATATACAATCAACTAAATCCGCATTATCGATAGAGATATCAAGAGGTGTATCGTGTTTTATTTTAGCAGAAAATCTGGTAAGCTCAAATCTTGTAGGCCTTTTCTCCTTATTCCCTTTATACCAGTCTAGACAACCTATCAATTCAAAAGCAATTTTCAATGGAATGTCCAGGTCTTTGACAATGAGTACAAGTTATTTTAGTTCTTGATCTTTTCTTTCCCATATCATTTCTATCGACATTCTTATTTAAGACTTTGATAGAACAAGCAAAGGCATCATCATTAACAATAAACATTCTAGAATTTCTGTTTTTGTTTTTTAATTTGATGAACTAGTAATACGCCTTACTCATAAAAGGCAAAGGATCTAAACAAGGATATGACTTCTAATATTTTCATAAGACTCATTAAGACCCATCAGAAATTTAACCAATTGATTTCTATTTTCCTATTCGAGCAATTTTCCATTAAGTCCACAAGAACAAGAAACCAAAGCTTCACAAAAACATTCAGATGATGTAGATAAGCTATGTAATTCATCCCAGAGTCTCTTCAAACGATTATAACATGTTGTTATATTATTATTTCCTTGATGAAGATCAACGATTTCATATTGAATTTGATATAACAATGGAACATTAGTTTACCATAACGTTCCTCAATCTCAGATTATAGTTCCTTCGATGAATTTGTAAATATGAAACCTTCTGTCAAATCTTTTGACATAGTATTCAAGATCCAACAATGGATCATATGATCACGACGATTCCATTTTTCAAGTTCTACATTGTTATTCTCGGGTTTCATACAAAAGCCATCAATGAATCATAATTTCAATTTAGCTCCTAGGCAAGTTTAATAGATCTACTCCATGATAGAAAATTCAATCCATTAAACTCAAGGCTAGTAATAAGAGTTACTGGATTATCAGATCTAGACAAATAAAGTGGATCACCATACATCAATTCATGATTGGTATTCAACATATTGAAGTTTGAGCAGAAAAGAAACAAGCAAACAAGTAAGCAAAAAGAAAATACCAATCAGATCTTCAACAACTGCCTCGATACTATGTCAAATTATTTAAACTTCACAAATTCTTAATTAGGAACTCAAATCTAAAACAGTGGGAGAGAAAAGAAGAAATACGAAAGGAAAGTAAAATGGGTAAAAAATGAATTTTGTTATTATATTAAGTAAAGAGTAATATATATATACATGGGAAGACACGTGATAAGCACAAGTCACGTGTAAGAATAAATAAAAATACATCTCTAATTTCTACAATAACATTAATCATCACAATACAATAAAAAATTATTAAATTAATTTGAATTCATTTTTTTATAAAAATCAAAAGAATATTTATTTTTTTATTAGAATAGTAAGTAAATAATACTGCTTATTATAATAAGGGGTGGATGTAGCCAAGTGGATCAAGGCAGTGGGTTGTGAATCCACCATGCATTGGTTCAATTCCCATCATTCACCCATCCATCTCATATATTTTCATACTAAATTTTCCTCATTGAGACCCAGATTGGGACGAGCATTTGTTGCTGCAGAATAAACTAATTTTAAAATGGGATAACATGCTCAATAAGGCATCAGTTTGAGTAGCATAAGTGTTTTCTCATAGTAACGTCCACGAATTTGATCAATCGCCCTTCATACTTTGTGAGCAAACATAAATATATGTTGAATTAATGCATATACTTTCCCTTCTGTTTTGTTCCTTTTCAACAAATGTTCTTAAGTTCTTCATATGCTATGTTCTTCAAACGTTCTCTACCTCTTATGTTCTTTTTCATAAAATTCACCTCTTAGTAATGATCAATAGTTCTTTGTACTCATTTTAGTAATTATTAATGGCGGGATTTATTATCATTTTTTGCAGGTGTAGCGGATTTCATAGTAGGTGTAAACTCTCCCAATTTATGGCCTACCATACGATCTTTTATAAAAATAGACCAATATGTCCCATCCAGTACGTATAGCAATAATATGTCCAATCATTATAGGTATAATGGTAGATGCCCTAGACCAAGTTCTTATTATTTCTTTTTCACCCGTTGTGTTAAGTTTCTCAATTTTTCTTAATAAATGATTCGCTACAAAAGGATTTTTTTTTTTAGTGAACGTGTCACAGTTAATTACTCTTCCTTTTTTTTTTTTTTTTGTAAAGACAAAGAAAGAAATTCAATAATACTTACTATAGCAATGAAGAATCAAATTATCACTATATTTATTCCTTTTTCTACTTCTTCTTCTAAGTGCGAAATAACCCAAGGGGTTGCTGACACGATATTGAAGGGTTTTAAAGATTCAATCTTGATTTTAGGGTTTTCTAGGTTTTAAAAGAACAAAGAAAATTTAAAGATATGGATAAGAATATCGTTCGATAGGATCCACAAATAGTAAAACTTAAACTAGTTTGTGATCAAGTTATAGATCGATAGAATCCACGATCTACAAAGTATTCACTATGTCAAATGAATCACAAGATTCAAATAACAATGGTTCATCACAATTATATATAATGCAAGAATTGATAAGAGCACATGAATAAGGAGAATTGAAAACTCAATCTCAATAATCAAAGACCACAAAGGGTTCTCACACAAAGATGTGCTCTCAAAACAATAACGTTCAAAAAATTGCATAAAACAAATAACAAAAGACTATATATACTAACTCTAAAGAACCTAAAAAACATAAATTTTCATATAAAAGAAAGTCGGCGGCCTTTATTACACTTGGGTGGCCTAAACATAACAAAAACGAAACTAGAATAAAAGATAGACAATGAAGGCCGACGGCTTATACTTGAAGGCCAGCGGCTTTTCTACTTAAGCTTGCTGCTTTTATTCTGACCTATGTCGTCCTCGCTAGCTATTTTGCTTCTTGATTTTGCTCCTTGTTGTCTTTGCTTTTCACTTTCCTTTTCCACAACTTTGAGCAACCTGATCTTATCAGCTGCAGGTATTTTCTACCAATTAGGCCCTTCCCTTCACCACACCCATGGGGATGGTCTACAGGGTTCATAATTACTCCTCTTACTACCAAACGCTTGCTTAGCCGACATTTTGATCTGGCTCTACCTAAAACTTTTCTGGTTCACACCAACATTCCCCATTTATCCGACTGTTGCTGAGCCGTTTTTGGATATCAAACTGATCTTCCAGAAGGTAATTTTAGTGTGGCCGATTTCCCCTCTTTTCCAATTAGTTTTGCTCCAGCACCCATTACTCTAGCTAATTGTAAAATATTCTCATTATCTATCTCCTTTCTCCCACTTTGAAAAATAAATGGCCTTTGATACCAAAACTTTTTTAGGATCTTTTATAAACAAACCCTTGTTATATTTTGTCTACGATATAATATTTATCTATTGATTTGAGCAAGATATTGTTGTTTTTTATTTTATTATTTTATAAGTTAATAGTAATAATTAAGGATTAGTGTATATGTTTGTGTTATTTCTTCTCAACACGATTTATAGGTTATAAATGCATAATATAAACGTTGTGTGTGTGTGTGTGTGTGTGTTACAATTCATTTGAAATCAATATGTTATGTGTCATGATACTAAATAGAGGCCTAACAGGATTATCTAAAGTCATCATATCATGTGTACATCCGTAAAATAAGGATCACCTTACAAATCAGAGTTTACAAGACTCTAAGTAATTATCCTCTCATTGTGTTATACATATATACATTCATTGAGAAAATAGTTTTGATTACCTATTCCACAGATCACCGGGACCGCAGAGAGTCAGATACCTTACCAAAAGATAAGATAAGACAAGATAAAATTAAGTCTAACTTCTAACTTCATAAAAAAAACTAAAGGGAAAAGACAGTTTAATAAAGAGGAAAATCCAGTTTTAAATTCTTCCATCATCTAAGTTTAGTCTATAGCTTCTTAATCCTCTAACTAACTTGACTTGCTCTTTAACACGCTCAATGCTTAGATTCTATATCAATCTCGGCTTTCGTTTTCCTACAAAAAACATACTATTTGAGGGTAAGTTACATCTAGCTTAGTGAGATATTTCCCTTCATTTGCAACAAACAACTTTGTTAGTTTAAGTATATGCAATGCTAATGCAACAAACACGTAAATTAAGCACGTATATATGGTTATCCGGAAAGCATATATAAATGGATTTATGCCATCCGTGACAATGGTTAGGGAATTTCATCTAATCATCTCCACCATCTTTCATTGCTAGTCCCTAGGCACCTGCCCATAGCGATCACCCCGGCACGGCTCCTCCTTGAGGCCTCTTAGTTCCTCAAGTGTGAACAGGGCTATGCCCGTGGTATGGAAACAAGCTTGCAAAACTTGTGTGATGATGATAGGATTTTGTTGAAAAATTTACGGCTGCCCAATTTATGAAAATTGCTGGTAGTAGTCAAAATTTGATGAAAAAATCCATCTCAATTGCATTAGAAATTAGAATGTGATGTGATAATGCTTGAAGTTGTTATGCTTGTAACTCCTCCATACCTTCTGTGTAATCTTTATGCAAATTTCTGTACCATATCAGTTTGTTCTCCACCATTGAATGATAAAACTGATAATAAGCTTGTGTGAACACTCTATTGTCTGTTATAACATGATTTTCCTTGTCTTAATCATGAACAACCCTTGTAAAATACTTCAATTTTGGCAATGATGACAAAGGGTATATTGAATTGTGCAGGCTACCCATATTAATATGTATTAGTATGTAGGTCGTAGGCCATGAAAGATTAAAAAGAAATCCTTAAGCCAAATCCTTAAAATTTTGGTCATGCTCCATTGCTTTATTTGCCCTCGGTTGAAAGTAAGTATTGTTTGCTAGAGTTTTAAGCGTGAAACCTATCCCACGATCATCTATTTTTATAACAACCCTAAAGTCATCAGTAAGAACAAAAATATGCACAACAGGCTCATCCATGGATGTAATTAATACATCCTTAAATTATTCAAAAGTAAAAAGATATGGATATGAATTCTTATGTATCATGTTTTCATTAGAACCTTCAATATTAGCAATCTCTTCTCCCTCAAAGTCAATCTTGCTCTCTTGATATTTAATGTGTAAATCATTCACTTCACCCTCTACTCCATGATCCTCTAAATCCGTCCTTCTAGAATTTCAATGAGATTAAATCTATCGTCCTTCCAATCATACTCAAATGGTCCAAAATCGTATGATGAGTGCCTTATTCTTTCAAGCCCAAATGTTAGAAACCACTTATTCTTTCAAGCCCAGCTAACTCAGTTTTTTATCTTTACATTAATTCCTCAAATCTCCAAACACTTTCTCACTACACCTCTACATTAACAGATGAGTTCTTCTTTTTATGGAAACCCTAATTGCTTTTACTCTCAATCTCTTTTGTATGTGTTTCCACTAACGATTTGTTATGGAACTTGTAGGTAATAATGTAAATCCTACTCTGGTTGATCGAGAAGCAACTCTCCTAACTCAATCACAAGATTGATATAAAAAATGGGATATAATCAACCTCCCTTTCCTTGTTTGTTTCATTGTTGTTTATACATCCACACAATTTTTATTAATTTATAACTATTACAACTGAAATATTGTTCATTAGTTATTGTATCTGTTGATTAGTTGTATGGTTACTCATTACTACTGGCTATTATTCTTTGTTGCCTATACTGGGTTGTAACATTTCTTCCCACCTTGAAATCAACCTTGTCCTCAAAGGTTAAACGCTTTGTTGCTATGTTTATGTTTAGAGAAATGTCTAAAAGGAAACCCAATTATGATGACTATCTAGTAGTATGCATAAGGACCGAGACATGGAAACTTTGATGTACTTCAAAAATATGATGTGCCGAATCTTTTGTTGGCAACTCTAATTAAAAATTATGATGTCAAAATCATAAAAGCAGCATTTTCAATATGGAAAAATATGTTCTCATTGTAAAAATTGACCCTGAGGTACTGTGATTTGTTTGTAAAGTGTAGATTTTACAAGTACCAGATGTTTAGGGTGAAAATAAGAAGTAATCCTATGCATGTCTACTGAATTCTTTCAAACTTGGGTCTTTAAAAACTTAGCCCTCAACTGAAACCACACCATATCTTGATTGCCAATAGCAGAGTATATAAAATTTGTGATTCTTCCAATTTGTTTGATGCTGGAAAATTTAAGTATAGGACTAAATGTCCATGTCACATGCCAAATCATATATTCCAATAATAGCAATGATGAGAGGATAGGACATAATAGATGATGACTGCCACATTCAATTAGCTTAATCAAGACAGTTATGCCGTACATTCTAAGTAAGAATAATAGTTGATGGCCTTAACCATCATTAGCAAGTATAATATACAAGACTAATCCCAAAAAACTAAGCTATTGACAATTGTCAAGTGGTGGGCAACAAATAGAAATACAAATAATCTAAAGAAGTATACAACTTTCCTCGCATAAGCTGTAATTCTCGAGAATTTTCATAACTAGTAAAAATTGAATAGAATAGCAAATGCACAATAGATACTGGATTTGAGACTTGACAAAAACCCTAGTTAGAAACTTTGAAGTATCACGATCCATCTATAGCTTAAAACTCTGAATAGAAATTTCCTAGATGTAAAAGATACCAAAGACAAGATTTCATGATATGAGTCAAAAACTCAAGATATAGTTATAAGTAGCCTTAAATTCAAGTGCATTAAAAAGCTAATAACTAATAGAGTATATAGACTAAAAATGATAATTTAAAGATAAACAACTAGGATTATAAATACGCGAAATGGGAAACTGAAAACAGACTCATAAGTATAAATCTAGACCTCAAGTAACAATTCGAATTGCACCATAATTCTAGTTAGGGAATTTTGGTTCTATAGGTACTAAAGCCTTAATTTGACCTCTTGAGCCCTAAAGCTTAAAACCCAAATCTCGAAGGATAAAACTCTAAAAATACTCAATCGCATAAACTTTAAATTTAAAATTTAAACTTAAAGATGATATGGTAGTATTATAGAGGCCTTAAGTAAACTTTTAAAGATAAAACCCCTATACAACTGATATAATTATACGCGTATGATCTAGCATCTGGCAAAACAACCTAAATATTTAGATATATAATTGTCCTACAAGTAACATATATTGTATATGACAAAAATTTGGAATAAATGTACCAGTTGCCTCCTTGATAAAATCTTCACCATAAGAAGCTTATGAAAATGGGACAAGTTAGCTCAACAAGTCAACATGAAAATGACACTTGATCCAATAGCAAGTCTCCAAACAACACAAGCGTTAAATGCAACTTAGTGACTCATTTTCTCTTGAACAAACCAGTACTTGTTTCCCTCATTTCACCAAAAATTATAGGAGTAAAATTGCTATAAGAAATCGCACATGCTCACCATGGATTGCACTAGAAAATTTGAATACTTGGACTAGTCAATTCAATTTTTGTCTTCACCGTGTAAAAGCCATGTTCTACGTATAAGAACCAACAAACAAGATCTATGAATGATAAACAAACAAAACAATAATTTCCCCTAGAGAACAAACTATAACCTATCTTTTTCCATGTATATATAAGTCAAAATTAAGACAAAAAACCACCTCACTTTCTACCTTCAAATTCTCGTGAATCCCACTCCCGACAAGATAAAATATCACAAACAAATTTCCACTTTTCCATTTCTTTTTTCGTGACCCACTAGGGCAAATCAACAACAACATAAACAAAACTTAAGCCACTAAAAACTCCTATGTCACCATAAGCTTCAAAGAGGATAAAGGACATCCAATAGCATAAAAAAACAAGACTTTAGGAGTCAATTTCTAAAGGTAAGGGTTGTATTAACTTAGATAGTTTACCTCTAGACATGTAACTACTCACTATCCTATCTATTAATATAGGTCACGGTTCATAAAAAAAGGGGGGAGCTTGTCACTTTCAACCATCTAACCAAGGTAAAAATTATATTATCTTAAAACTTATATTATGTTCATATGTGGAAAACTAGGAAAAAATTAAGGTATTGACTTGTTTTTGGAACTCTATGTGTTTGGTCCGTCTAGAGCATATGAGCAATAATACTTTATCCATGTGGCAGTGCTTGACACCTATTTTACTAAGCTAAACACTAAATCTAGTAAGGATATTGTGGAAAAAAAATCAAATTACACTTTAGAAAACCTATACCTTAAATTTTGGCATTCATGAGAATAGGATCTACCATGCATATTCCATAACCTAACCTAGTTCAAATTTAGTAAAGTATACTTGCAACATCATCTAGATAATGAAACCTAACCAATATGATCATTAGGATACCTATAAGAATTATTAACCCTATGAACATATATAGTATCATAATGAAAAGTCATACAATCTTAGCATCTTAAAAGAATGATAATTGATAGGAATAGGAATAGAAGACTTGAATAGACTAAAACAATCCAAAGGCACTAACCCTAAAGTTTTAACCAAAAATAAGTTCATAAGAACAAATCATGATTCAAATACAAAATGAAACTTTCATAAACTCATGAACTCGTTAAATAAGCAAACTAGGAATTAGATTATAGCATATGACCTCATAATTAATAGCAATTTTAACCTACATAGACAGATAAGGTTGACAAAAGAAGTAAACAATAATATAAATCATACTATCAAAGTAGGCATGATTGAACGAGCTAATTAAAAAAAAATAGGATAATAAGGTCACTATAAATAGAAATGTAAGTATAACTTAGAATCAAGAGAAACAAAATGATATAATAATAATAATAGTAAATATTGGCTATCCTAAAATTATTACGCTAAAAGACCCCTATAAATAATGAAAATTTGATAATAAAATTATTAAACAAAAAAATATAGAAATGTCGTATAATATCTATAGAAATTCAAAAAAAATATAGAAAATAAAAATTACGAGGTGAACAAATGAAGTAACTATCATATAATACTCGAAGCAAACTTTCCGTCTTCTATTTATATATAAAAATCCGAGATAAATTGAGTATTATAGAATTAGTCAAAGATTATGCATAAAAATAGGTATTTGGAATTATTTAGATTATATTTATGAGAAAAATTTATTTACTCGAATTATATGGATATATTATAAAAACAAAATATTTTATGAGCTTCAAAATGACTATTTATAAGTCAAATTCGGATTAGAAATGAGAAAACAGCCTTAAAATGAGTAGAAACTAATTTTTAAGACACTCAGGCACTCACTAGGAGTTGTTCATATAGTTACATATCTGATTGGTGAATATTTTATTTATCTATTAGGTGATTCCAATCATATTGTGGATTTTCTAGAAAATTATTACGATTAGCCATTATGAGTAGGTAAGTAACTAAGATTTATTACATTGTTTCTGTTTATAGCTTCATTATGATGATAATACAATACATGTAACAAATTTGCTATGTTTGTAGGTTTGGGATAATGTACGTTGTATGATGATTGTTATTGTGTGAAGGCTACAGTAATAAAAGTGATAGTGCCAATATTGTTGTGAAACTTGTTTGATACATGATACTAGGTGTCTATATTAGAAGTTAAGTAATGACTACTTGGCTTTAAAATTAACTTGACATGCATTGCATAAACTACATAAATGTATAAATAGTGTGACAGCCTACTACGTATTAGTATTTTGGTTCTTTGATAATGCTTGGTTTTTCTAGATGACATTTTCCTAGTTCTACACAACATTACCTTTGTTATGTATGACTCCGTGGGAACTAAGTGGTAAATGAAGGATATCACTTATGGTATCACGTGAAATAACTAACACTTAATGGAGTTTCTAAACCTTGATACATGAAGTGAATGTAAGATACATTTAAATTAAAATGATAATTAAAGTGAGCACAGTTATGATTCATGTATGTTTAGTTTCTCCTAGGTATGTGGGTCATTAAAGCGTTGCCTAGTTAAGTCCCTTCAACTCTGATGAGAGGGCATAAATCTCCATCTTGTTTGGATTATGGGTTATCCAAGCTTGTATTTGAACATATGAATGATTATTGCATAGCATATGATTGTTAATAATCTAGTTGATAACTTGCTTGATGTGTGATATATCTGGTTATTCACCGAGCCGTGGTTTATGCTCACACTCCCATAACTTTTTTCAGGATGATCTTTCATCCTTGGCTAGTATCTTTCTAAAGTTTAGCATCGATAAGTTTCCAAAGCTTGGAGGATTTTGGTTTGAGAATAAGATGTCTATTCATTAGTAATATAGCAAAGGATGTTCTAAGTGTTAGTTTTGTATTTATTTAAAACTTGACTTGACAGTTTTGATCTGTAATAATTTAGTATTCAAACAATTGATGTAGTAGTTTTATTTAGTTTAATGTAACTTATATGTATTTATCATTCTTATCTGAGCAACCAAAAAGATTATGTTTTGTAGAATTATGTCATCTTTCAAGATAATACTAGTAATAGCATATATGTATGATCCCTTCTTATGTCAATCCGTCTTCCTAAATATAAGTTTTTAGGCATAAGATAGTATCATAATATGTATGCTACTATTAGGGTAACTTGGGGCATGACATAATCCTTAATCTTCTCATCTTCTATTCTATTGAAATTAATCATGATACTTCTAGGGAATTTTATATCTCCGCAACATGATCTATAAGAGTATGAGCATATAATCACAGTGCAATAAGTGGATGTGAAAAGGGTAATTATAAACATTATAGGACAAACCATAATCATTACTATTATTAGAGTGAGTTGTGTAATCAACCTGGATGTCATCTGCGTGATGTTGACTGGTATATCATAAGATTAGAGAAATTAACTCCACTCTAATCTAGACATCTGCATCATCACAAGATTACATAAATTAACCCCACTCTAGTCTGGGTTTCAAGGGGTTTGGCAAAAAAACATCTTCCATCAAATTTAGGAATGCGTAATGGATTGTCGTCCTCCCAAAAACCTTCTTTGACCATCCGTTGATAGCTCTTAACCTATATTGTGACCCCTTCTCCTATCACTTAGCTCAATATAGGTTAAAAGAAGAAACATGCACTTGGTTTCTCACCTTGATGGTTGGTATCTAATGGAAGCAAGAATGAGAAATGTGATATGCTATGTATGATTGGTTATTACTTTTGATATAATCTTAATAATGTGCTTTTACTTAGGCAATCAAGCAATTGGTTCGCACCAATACAACATGATAAATAGACATCTAACTTCAAAGTAAGATTATTAACCACACACATTTTATAATTAGCTTACAAGCACAAACAATTATAATGTAAATAATATTCCTTTCTATAATTACTATATAAATGAACCAATTACCACGCAATTTATCAGCACTTCTGATGAATACCCAATAATATCAAACAAGGAATAGTTTATATGTATCTATAGTTTCGTATGTAGGTCGGTTGGTTTATCTTATTATTGTCCTCCTTTTGATGTATATAGCAAGGGCAATAATTCCTAATTTAGCCAATTTGGTATATATTACAAGTATAATGTGTTTTGGGATGTATTTTAATATGCTTAAAATAATTAATGGTAAATGTTAATAGATAGTGAATTAATGAACCCATAAAAACCTTAATTAAAAACTTTAAATAATGACAGTCTTGTTTATAACTTAAATCTTGAATAGAAATTTTCTAAATGGTAAAAAATACCACATACAAGATTTCGTAGCCGACATTGAAAGTTTAGTACATGAATATAATCAACTCTCAATTTCAAGAGCAATATAAAACAATTAATCAATAAAGCTTGTTGGCTAAAAATGATAACTTAAGAGCAAACTGCTAGGGTTATAAATACATAGTAGAAAATAAAAACAAATCAATAACTAGTGATCTAGACTTCAAATAAAGATTTGGATTGTAACAGTGTTCTAGTTAGAAAATTCTGAGTCTAGAGGAACTAAAATCCTACTTTAACCTATGGGGCTAAGAAAACCTTAATCGCATAAGGTAAAACTCTTAAAATACTTGATCATGTAAACTTTAAACCTGAGATTTGAACTCAACAATAAATAAATATTACAAAGGCCTTAGGTGAACTTTTAGGATTAAAACTTCTAAATAATTGATATATGGCTTAATATTTGATGAATTAACTTAGATATTTAGTTAAATAAGTATCAAACTAAGTTATATATGTAATATACTGTGAAAATTGAAGCAAAATAACTGACTGCTCATTCTTGAAGATTTCCAGCGCTACTTGCTCTTCAACTTAGACAAAGTTCAAGACAAAAGTCAAATTAAAAATGACTTCAACCAATAAGGGACATCCAAGCCACACATGAATTAAATAAGGAATAGAACTTAACCCAACTTGTAGAGGAAGACTAAAAAATTCTTCTTCCAATTTTCGTGACTTGCAGTTATGAAAGGAGATAGTATATTTCAAATGTTCCTTGCTCTTCACCATGTATAGCTTTAGGTATTTTAGGAATAGAACAAGTCAACAACTTTAACAAATTGACTCAAAAAACCAATAGAAACTTACTAAAACGACACCTAAAATTACAACCTGCAAACCTGTTCATTTTCCTTCCCTTCCCATAATAATTCACAGTTGAAAATTTAAAAACAACATGTTATAAATTGTCAACAAATACAACTTGAAAAAAAAAAAGACATCTAGATTAATCTAAATGCTTCAAATAATCCCTTCATTAAATGCTTTGAGGGATAAAAACTTCACAAAAGAAAAGCAGCTCAAATATTTCCCTAATTTCTATGAGTTACAGCAGTAGACAGGAGACAACATATTCCAAGATTTCCACTTGTTCTCACCCTATAAGATCCCAGACATTTTAGATAAAATTTAAACCAACAAAGATTGACAAGTTGACCCAACAAACTCCAATAAAACTCCTCAGATAGATACATAAGTAGAAGGATGTTGACTTGAAAATTTTGCTATTCAAACACATGCACAAACTGCAACCATCACATCTAAACATTCCCACTTGCACTACAAACACAACTCATATATAGCTTATATAATATGAGTTATTAGCAAACAAACAAACTCATTTAAATCTCCAAAACACTTGAACCGTGAAACCACAAAACGAACAAGTTTTTCTCTCCATAAAAATCAATCCAATAACAAAGCAAACAACCCCTTTTTTCCTACAAATTCCACCATGAGTTCCGTCAGAAATAAAGCCAAACAAAACACACAAAAGCCCACATGCCAACCGATCTTCACTTAGTCTATGATTATTTAAGCTTCCAACAATCAAATTCGAAAGGCAAGGATTGTTTTTTTCAAAGTAATATAATCTTATAACTTTAACTGCTATAGTCTTGTTTCCAACACTAGGGTTGGTTCTTGTCAAGGAAAAGTGCTCATCATCATCTTCCATACCTAATTAAGGTGATTCCTATTTCATCTCTAATTTCATATTTCATTTATGTGTGGGAAATTGAGAAATTCTATGAGATGAAATGTTCATGAACTCCTTACATGTTTAGTTAATGCATAGATATATAGAATTTGACAAGTAAAATCATCCATGTATTGATGTAGTCTTTACAACGTCAAAGAAATCGTATGGATGTGACTATCACAAGCCAAAAATAACCCAACCAATGAAAAGTATAAGAAAAATCTTATGAAATTGGCTACTCATTTGTTAAAAACTGATAAGAAACGGATTAGATACCATAAAAACAAAAATCTACCAATTGTTGTCATATTTTTCACAAATTGTAGATTGTTCCTATATGTTTTGCCATCTTAGAGACCTTATTTAGTAAAAACAACACATCAATGGATTGTACTCGAAAAATCCTATAAAAATGACTATTTATTCATTAAAAAACGAACTAGAAATGAGTTAGATATAAAAAAAATAAGTTTTAGTTAAAGCTGCCATATTTTTACCCGAAGTTCTGCAAACATGTTTTATAAATTTAAACATCTTACACATTTCTTTTCTTAAAAGCAACACCACTGCTAGAAAGCACTCAAAGAATACTATCAAATCGACTATTTATACATCCAAATCGGATTACAAACGAATAAGATATTGAGAAAACAAAAACTCACTAAGTGCTGTCAAATTTTATTACACACAAGCACTCAGTGAGAGCTCAAGGACGTGCTCCTTAAGTGCTCTGTACGCATTCTATGACTACTTCATGCTTACTCCAGGAGTGCCCCACACTAGCCCCATGAGTGCTCTGAAGACGCCCTATGATTACACACCCAACACATAGAGCACGCCTGTGCTTAATGAGCGCTCTGGCCGCTTCAAGGGTGCTCTAGAGGCACTCCATGGATGCCCCTATCCTAGCTCTCTGAGCTCTCAGTTTGCACTCTTGATTTTTTTTTTTAACATACTTGATGTTATATGCATATATCTTGTTTTGTGTGTGTGTGTGTGTGTGGTGTGTGGTGTGTGTGTGTGTGTGTGTGTGTGTGTGTGTGTGTGTGTGTGTGTGTGTGTGTGTGTGTGTGTGTGTGTGTGTCCTTATGAACAAGTATACATATAAAACTAGTTTTATTTTCATTTTTTGTCCTATTTTATTTATTCTTCATGACACCATTTTAAACCACATATAATACACATTAATAACTTAACTTAGATTAAATATTACTTATATGGGAATCTTTGATATCTATGTATAGGTATAGTTGTTACTTGTTTATTTTCATTATCACCATTACTTCATTTTCTCGTTCGCATGTTTGAGTTTCTACACGACCTCCGTGTAGACTTTTTGATCATGAATTCCTTTCTGCACAACCTTTTACACAAGCTATGTAGAGAACCGTGTAGGCTTTTTGACCTTAAAAGAAAATATACAAAATAAACTTGTTAAACTAAACAATTGAAACTTACGTTCAATAAACTTACCAGTGCCTATTCATATGCTAACTCGAAGTTAATATAAATATAACAAGCCTAGTATAAAATTATACAACTAAAATCAATATCCATGATTTTTAGGAAGACTTTTCTTATATAAAACGTGTTTACGCGAATTTTATGACCTTATCGGAGAAAACTAACCTTTATAAAATTCAAAACTCTTACCAAGGAAAGTATAATAAATAAAAAATAGTGAAACATATATTAAGGACACAAAAAGTGCAACCGAAAGCATTATGGATAATAGTATAATAATGAATATTTGTTATCTCCTTTCATAAGAGAAAAATATCAATTCTTGGACTTCTAGTAGCATATTACGACAATTTAGCAAGGATAACAAGTGAGTAATTTTGACTTTATTACATTCACATTGTTTGTGCTTGTAGTATAGCTATATTTGTAATCATATATTAAACTGATATACATGCGAGATTAGGTATACTATATGATTCTTGGTGTATATTTGGTTGTCGAAACATCACATTGAAAGTGATAATTATGTTATATGATAATTAATAAATGAAGCATATTGATGTTCACCTGTGAACCTGACTTAATACTATTAGACTGTTTATTGAAATGGTCATGCATCGCACAATTTGCATTTATTGCAGGATTTTAAGCGTGACAGCCTGATACGTGTTGGTATTTCTATTCCCTGATAATGCTTGGTTTTTTTAGACAATATGTTATTATTTCTATACAAGATTACCTCTATTCCTTGATTCCATGGGAACGAACTACTAAATGAAGGATGCCGCCTATAGTATCAATTTGAAATAACTAACACTTAATAGAGTTTTTTTGTTCTAGGGTAGAAATGAGATGTTGAGATGTCAGAGTTAAGTGAATGGTGTAGTTGATTGGTACATCTCTTCCTTGGTTCTTTGATTCTCCAGGGCAGGTGGGTCATAGATGAGGATTTCCTTCAACCCCGATGGAAGGGCATAAATCTTCATCCTATTTAGATTACGGGTTATCCAAGCTTGTACTTGTGTATATGGTTGATTATTACATTGTATGCGCTTGCTAATTGTACTTATTTGTTATTATTTGATATATGGTCTGGTCAGGTTATCTCACTGAGATATGGTTTCGCTCACCCCCAACAGTTTTCGTGTAGGAATAATGCTAGCTGGCATTGGGTTGGGAATATGTGAAGAGTGATCCTCTATTGAACTTTCTTAATGTTAGAAAGATAGAATACAATGAACCTATAATATAATTTAGATAAATTGTACAAACATTTGAGATTTTGTATTTTGCAGGTTGAAACCTAATTTTACAATTTGGTAGGGGATGCCAATACTTTGCAATCTTAGTAGAATGAGGAAAATCATAATTCCATAGTTGAGTTTCATCAATAGCGTTATTTATAAATAATTATTATATGAAAAGTTAATAAATAAGTAGAGTCTTATAATTTCTAATTTGCAAGACGGTTCTCGTATTATGGGTGCACACATGGTATGATAACTTCAAGATATTCCTATTAGGCCTCCCTTTTGAGGCGTGACAATTATCAATTTATGGGAGAGATATTGTCACGCTTAGAGTGGTACCCTAGTAGTGTCAAGTCATTTGTGAATCCAATTGATGTTCTTAATTAGCCACGAGATTTACTTAATAAACTTCAATATATAGACAATCATGTGGACCACCAAAATAACTCTAAAAGAAATGACATGAAAATAGGATCAAAGTTGTTATGATAAGAAATACAAATATATATAAGTCACATAGCAAATAAATAGCAAATAGAATAGTACCATGCATCATTATTAGTTACAACTTATTACTGACCAAGTATTACGATGATAATGATAACAAAAGATAAATGAACTTAGAAATTCTATTCTATGCTTTAAGCTTGTTCTCAAAGCTTTAGTCCTTAGCTTTAACACCCATACGTAGACAAATCCTGATTCGGCATAAAGCTATGGACTGCCCTGAAACCTGAGATATCTATAAGAGTATGAGCGAAACCATGGCTCAGTGAAGTAATTTGATTTTTATCTTACATCAAACAATCAAAGGCAAGTTTGATTAATAAGCATATATAATGTAACACTCAACCACATGTAACATATACAAGTTTGAATGACTAGAATTTAAATAGGGTGTGGATTTACGCCTTCACAATAGGGTTATCAAGAACTAGCACTGGTTAACCGAACCTATGAGAAATTAAGAACCAGGGAAAGAAAGAATATATGCATGCATTTAAAAATAATTCAAATTATCTCTACTTACCCTCGAAATACCTTAGAACTCCATTAAGTATTAACTATTTCATGTTGATCTTAAAGGTGACATTTTTTTGCAAGTAGTTCCCATGGAACCAAACAGATCTACGAAAACCTTACGTAAAACTATGAAATTTACATGTAGAAATATCAAATGAATCCATAGGTCCGAAATGTTAACACGTAACAAGATAACCTCAAAACAGTACAAATTATGTAATATATGATAATTTATTATAAAGTATGATATTTTTAGTCCAGTTATTAAAATGACAACTTCAATCACAAACACCTATCAATCCATCAAATAGTTATTACAATAAGAGGATTTTCACTTTTAATATAGTAATCCAACAATCAATACAATCACCAAGCAACACACAATCCCCTATCATGTACATAATTCAATTTTTCATTATATTTTATCTTAGTACTATTATACTACTAGCACATATAGTGAAATAGATCTAAATTACTCACCTGTTCATTTATGGTCTATTTGTCATAATAATCCTTCGGTAAGTCAGCAAATGGATCTATCTCTCCTAAAATAAAGTAATGATAATCATATTATTATAGAGATAATTGGATATATATTCTTATTCGCCGCTAAGTGTCCTAAATTTATATTTTACTAAACCTATTGCTATTTTCTTTTTTCTAATACTATTTTAACACTTAAATAGTCATTTTGAAGCTCATGAAGACTACTTTATCATAATTTCATCTATTTAACCAGTTTCATTTGCATAAAATTGATATTGCTAGAATAAAGTGCTATAAATGACTTTAATCATAATTTTCATCACTTAATCTTAAACTAAACGTACTATATTTAGTTTAACTTTGTTTTAAGTATATGAATAGGCGTTGGAAAGATCTTTTCATGTACTTTTTCAATAATCTACTTATAATTTATAAACTAAATAATTTCCTTTTCTTTTTCTTAAGAGACCATGGGGTATATATATATATATTATTTTCGTATAATCTCTTATTTAATTACTTATACAAGCTCCCATGTCCTATAACATCATATATTGCATTAAATTTAATTTGTTATTTATTTTCTTAGAAATATTGAAAGGTGTATACATATTATTTAAATGATTTATTTTCCTTATTAACTAATGAATCCTCTAACTATCTTTATCTATTTATATGAAATACTTGGATTTAAATCAATATGGGTAACTATTTTCTCTTTTAGGTTGCCACATATATGTGATATAGATCATTGTTTTGATTTTCATTTCTTTGTCTAAATTAATGTTGGTCCCGAAAGGATAACCAAGAGGAGGGGTGAATTGGTTATATAAAATTTTACTTTTTGAAAAATTCTAACAAAATTCACACCACTTGATTATACTATTAAAATGGCTTTTGATCTTTCTTAAAAGAATGAAGTTAACTAATGAACACTTTAGAACAACACAATAGATTGAAACAAAATGATTAAGCTCCCAAAAAATTAAGTTAAAGTTTAAATGTTTTCTCCTTGGAACCTTCTGACCAACTCTCTGACTTAAGAACTATAAGTACTCTACTCTCTGATCAACCTTCTGACTAAAGAACGAATGCAACAAATCAAATTAAAATTGCACGAAATAAAGAGAGATGAGAGAGTAAGAGATGCAAAACGAATTATAGAGGTTCCGCCTTGAGCGTCAATCCTCTCTTCCAGCTCCAAGCCAGGGTCACCGGTAATCCACACCGGTTTTGTTCCACTAATCCAATCAATGAAAATAGTTACAAGATGTTCACAATTCACTCAGCTTGATTCTCCTAACAATCAATCTACTGAGCCTACTTGCAACTCTCAATCTCACAAGAGAATGTTTTCACAAAATCTGAGGAATAAAAGTAAAAGTCCTGACAATTTAGAACAAAGAAGATGAACAGTAAAATGACAATGTTTTGCTCTTGAAAGCTTTTTCTTTTCTCGTAAAACTTGTTCTCTGTGTTTTTTTCTGTCTCGAAGCTCCTGTTTTATTCTTGTTCTTCTTCAATGGTCAAAAGAAAAATGATAATGTCTTCCTGATATCTCGAAATATGGAGGATGACGATTAGCTCTGTTCCTGATATTTCTCAAGCTACACGTTGACAGTATCCTTCGAGTTTATCTTCATGATTCACTTGTTTGATTTTTAAAGCTTCTGATAAACTTTTCATAAGATTTGCTCAAATGGATAACTCCAAATCTCTATAATCTTGCATAAAAATCTCAAGTAAGAAATTCAAATAATTCAATCGTTGTTTGATTTCGTCTGGTACTATTTACGCACCAAGTTCTTCCAGACCTTCAATTACAGATTTTCGAATTCAACTTGATCTTTGGACAAGCTCCCATAATCTCTCGAATATGTCTTGTGATTCCTTCATGTTATATATACTACTTTTATCTCCTCAAAAACAATTCGAACAAAATCTGTCGTAACTTTGCTTTAATCCAATTAATTTAAAAAAATCTTGTACTGTTGTAATTAAATTTAAATCCGAAAATTAAAAACCCTGTGGATAATGAACCAACTCTTGTGGAACAGATTGAATATATTTCCCAAATATATTCAATCATTGGAGCTAGGCCTTCAACAAATCAAATAACATTATTTTTCTTCATAACGATAAATGTCCTTCACCTTCTGACACACCTTCTGCCTTCTCATTTTTGAACTTGTTCATAAACAATATTCCTTTTGCCGATCCTTCTGACTTTTGTAAAAGTTCATACAAATCTTTTTGATAAATCTTCTGACAAAACAAAACTCAAGATAATTGTTATTTCATCATCTTTTTGTTATCATCAAAATCATTATTTGAGAAAAACCAACATTCTCCTCCTTTTTGATGATAACAAAACCCATATATAAACAAAATAATATAATTCAAAAATAAATTTGATTTCTAACAAATATTCTCATTTATCCTAAACAAATTCAGAAAGATTGCATGATCCTGCAATATAACATATTAAACATCCAACATGCCATTATACATCTAAATAGATTCAATTCAGGCATATTTATTTTGTTTATGTTTCTCCCCCTTTGTGTTATCATCATAGAAACCAACATTAATTAAATTTCTCCCCCCCACGATATTCCAACAAGCAGAATATGCATAAGTAAGATTTAATGAAAACATGCATAGGAGACATAACCACATAGTTCACAAAATAACAAAATAGTCAGATTGTTATCAAATAAAAAAAAATCAGTATTTCTTTGGTTCAATAAACAGAGTGGATTTGCTTGCTTGCTTCTTTTTCCGCTGGGGAAAAGTCTTTTGTAGAGGGATAATTCGTTGAGGTTGTGGAGGCTGGATAGAACTTTGAGGTTGGAGTAAGTTGAGGATGTTCTCAGCAACCTGATAAGTTGGAGTTTGTATTGGAATTTGCTGAGGAGGGATAGAAATAAGTTGGAGAGCTTCTAAAGCTTCAGATGTTGGAGTTTCCAAAACTTCATCAGTTTGAATTACCAATCCTTCATTTGTTGAAGCTTTTATTCCTTCATCAGTACTAGCCTTCACACCTTTATCTGACTTTGTTTTCAATCCCTCACTGGTTGGATCTTTAGAAGAAGTCTTTGGTTCGCTGGTAGGTTGAGGAGACTTTGGACCTTGATGTTGAGAAGCTGGTTGATCAGTGGACTCAGGGGTCTTGTCAGCTGTAACAACATCATCTTGAATTGTTTCCTTTTGTTGAATATGAGTCTGTGACTTGGATTGTTTCCGTGAATTGATAACTTAAAGAATTGATTTGGTTAAATCTTTCCTCAAATCATCGAATTTCTTATCAATAATTCCCAACAATTCAGATTCTAGTCCTGATCGTGAAGTCTCACCTAGTGGTTTAGGAATAGCATCCTCTGAGTCGCTCTCTGACTTGCTCTTATCAATCATTTTCTCGCCTTCCCTTATTTCAAATTTCCCACCAGTTCTAATATCATAAGATTTCTTCCTCTTTCCCATCTCTTTCTCCTTTCCAGCATTTTTAGAAGATAATTTCTTCTCCTCACTTTCATCTCCAATACTCTTTGCTCCACTCTCTGCTTCAAGAAGCACTTCACCCTCAGCCAGTGATTTAATTTTTTGCCAATCAAACTGGAACTTACTAAACTTGAAATGTCTATACCACGCACCATCTTTGGAAAACCAAAGTTTATCGGAAACAAGTATTCCCATTTTCTTCAAATTAATTTCTCCAAATTTCTTCAAACTAATTGTTGGTTTGAAGTTTTTGGGTAAATTAATTTTCTTGAATTTGAAAATTTTCATCAGCAAGTTCCCATAAGGTTTGTTTCCGCGTGTTCTCCAAATATGCTTTAAAATCATGGTGGGTATGTCTAGTTGTAAGTTCTTTTTGATTGCCAGAACAATTAAAGCTTCTTCCTTGGAGATTGTGGTGGAACTTCCATTTTTGGGCAAAATACAATCTATTACAGCCTTATGTAATAGACGTATAAGAAGTTCAAAATCAGTGGAAAATATATCCTTTTCTTTAAAACTTCCTACCCCATCATTTAGTTCTTGAAAAATTTCACTCTTAGACAACCTCATCAATCTTTCATCATCTTTACAATCTTTCATGTCAAAACATTCTAAAAGATCCTTCCTCGTGATCTTTACAACTTTCCCTTCAGCTCTTGATTTTAAAGAAAAATCATCCAATTGAACCAAATGTTCATAAAATTCTTTTATCACTCTTTCATTCACTACCTCGATGATATTGCATAGGTTTTTGCAACCAATCCTTTAACCAATGATTCCAGAAGAATCCATTTGTAGTGAAAAACTTAAAATCAATAAAGGAGCATTCCCGTACCTTTTTGGAAATTCTCGATGAAGTTGATAAAGAAGAAATCTTTCTTTTTCTCGTTGCTGAAGATTTCACAGGTGCTTCTTCTGAGACCGTATTCTCTGAGTCATCCTCTGACTCAGGCATTGAGGGCTCAGATGGTTGTTTCTCATTCTTTTGAGGATCTGAAGTTTCTTGTTTTTCATCTTCCTTAGCTTTGGATTCGTCATTCCTTCCTTTAGAACGACATTCTCTCAGAGTTCCTTCCTTGGTTGTTGTTTCCACAAATTCCTCAGAGCTTGAAGAGGTATCTTGAATCTCTATTCTCTCGGAAATTTTCTTGGATTTGAGTCCTTTAGCAAGAAGACGAGAGGATTTTCTTGGTGCCATAGTTTAGGGTTTAGGTTTTGAAACAAGTTGAAGTCGTCAGAGGGAGAGGATTGTGTTTTGAGAGGGAAAAACGAGTGTGTTATGGGGAAATGAAAGGACATATGGAAAAAGAAAAGAATCCGCCTGTCATTAAACCATATTTATTTAATTTATTTATTTCTTTATTTTATATTATAAATTAAAAGGGAAAACACATTCCAATCTCATTTCTTAAAAATTCAAATCTCATTTTATCCAAAGGTTTAGTAAAAATATCAGCATATTGATTTTCAGTTGAAACAAATTCGATGTTAATATTTCCATTGTGCACATGATCCCTAATAAAATGATGTCTTATTTCTATATGTTTAGATCTAGAATGATGCACATTTTTTTGTTAAATTAATTGCACTTGTATTATCACATCTTATTGAAATATTTTTATAATCCAATCCAAAATCCAATAATTGTTGTTTTATCCAAAGAATTTGTGCACAACAGTTTCCAATCGAGACATATTCAGCTTCTGCTGTGGATAACGCAACTGAATTCTGTTTCTTTGAAGACCAAGAAATCATTTGTTTCCTAAAAACTGACAAGTACCAGAAGTACTCTTTCTGTCAATTTTGCATCCTGCATAATCAGCATCTGAGTATCCAATCAAGTCAAAATTTTCATTCTTGGGATACCAGATTCCTAATTTTACACAAGCAATATATTTGAAAATCCTTTTAACAGCTTTAAATGTGTCTCAGTTGGATTACTTTGAAATCTTGCACAAATGCATACAGAAAACAAGATATCTGGCCTAGATGCAGTCAAGTATAAAAGAGAACCAATCAAACTTCTATATAGTTTTTCATTAACTTTCTTACCTTGAGAATCAACATCTAACCTGATAGATGAACTCATTGGTGTAGCAACTTCTTTTGTCTTCTCAAATCCAAACTTTTTCAGAATTTGTTTGGTATACTTTTCTTGATGAATGAAAATTCCATCTTTTGATTGTTTAATTTGTAATCCCAAAAAGAAATTTAACTCACCCATCATGGACATTTCAAATTCTGCCTGCATAAGCTTTGCAAATTCTTGACAATATCTTTCATTAGTTGATCCAAAAATGATGTCATCAACATATATCTGTACAACTAGAATATCTTTATTATAGTGCTTGATAAATAAAGTAGTGTCAATTTTACCTCTTTGATATCCACTTGAGATGAGATACTCACTGAGTCTCTCATACCAAGCCCTTGGTGCTTGTTTGAGTCCATACAAAGCTTTTCTTAGTTTGAAAACATGATCAGGCTTAAAGTGATCTTCAAATCCAGGTGGTTGTTCAACATATACTTCTTCTTTAATATAACCATTCAAAAATGCACTTTTTACATCCATTTGAAATAATTTAAAATCCTTATAGCAAGCATAAGCAAGTAATAATCTTATTGCTTCCAATCTAGCTACTAGTGCATACGTTTCATCATAGTCTATTCCTTCCTCTTGAGAATATCCTTTAGCTACAAGTCTTGCTTTATTTCTAACTATTTTACCATCTTCATCTAATTTTTTTAAAAACCCATTTAGTACCAATGATAGATTTGTCTGTGGGTCTAGGAACTAGATCCCAAACATTATTTCTTTCGAATTGATTTAGTTCTTCATGCATAGCATTAATCCAGTTGTTATCATTTAATGCTTCTTCTATATTACTAGGTTCAATTTCAGATAACAAAGCAAAATGATTTTCTAGATCTTGTAATTTTGATCTAGTTCGAGTTCCAGATTCTATATCACCAATAATTAAAGAAGGTGATGTGAAGCTTTATATTTCCATGCTTTTGAACTTTCAGGATTGTCAGAAATCAGTTTCTGCTTACCTTCTGCTCTTCCTTCTGCACATCAGATTGTAGATCTTTCTCCAGATTACCTTCTGCCTTACCTTCTGACATATCAGAATTTTTCTTTTCTTCAATCTTATTACCAGACTTTACTTCAGAAACAATACCATTATCTTTATTTATAGGTGCAAACATATCATCATCATCATCATCATCATCAAAATCATCTTTCATATCAATAAAACGCACATTAATAGATTCTTCAACTACTTTTGTTGTTTTATTGAAAACGATATGCTTTACTATGTTGTGAGTATCCTAGAAAAATTGCTTCATCAGATCTTTCATCAAATTTTCCAAGATTATGTGCATTCTTTTTCACAAAACATGTACAACCAAACACATGAAAATATGAAACAGATGGTTTTCTACCACGAAACAATTCATATGATGTCTTAGTAGTTAAAGGTCTAATGTATATTCTATTCATTATGTAACATGCAGTTGAAACAGCTTCAGCCCAAAAATATTCAGGTACTTTGCTTTCATTTAACATAGAACGAGTCATTTCTTGTATTGTTCTGTTCTTTCTTTCAACTACACCGTTTTGTTGAGGTGTATATGGTGCTGAAAAATTGTGACTTATTCCATGTTCTTCACAAAATGAAATAAACATAGCATTATCAAATTCTGTTCCATGATCAGTTCTTAATGAAATAATTGATAGTCCTTTTTCATTTTGAATTTGTTTAGCAAATTTATGAAATGCTTCAAATGTATCAGATTTGTGTTTTAAAAAGAACACCCATGTATATCTAGAAAAATCATCTACTATAACAAGTCCATATTTGCTTCTCCTAGACTTCGAGTTCTAGTAGGTCCAAACAATCAAGATGTAAAAGCTCAAGAGGTCTTTTTGTTGAAATCACATTTATACTTTTATGAGAAATTGAGACCATCTTGTTCTTTAAACATGTTGAACACTTTACATCTTGTTTTATATTTATTTTAGGTAAACCAACTACAATATCTTTTTGAAAGTTTTTCTAAATGATTAAAATTTACATGACCAAGTTTTTTATGCCAAACATGTATACTGTCATTCATAGATAAAAAGCAACACTCAATATTCATATCAGATGGAGTAATTAGATACACATTCCTTTTCCTAAATCCTTCAAACAATTTAATTCCATTAGAATCATATGCAAAACACTTGTTCTTTTCAAAATTTATTTGATAACCTTTATCACATAATTGACTTATGCTTAAAAGATTATGTTTTAATCCTTTAAGCAAGGAAACATTCTCAATCATGTATGGGGAATAACCAATTGTACCTTGACCAATTATTTTACCACGGCTGTCATCACCAAATCTTACATACCCCTTTTCTTTCCATATTAGACTAGTGAATAAGGAAGCTGTTAGTATTTCTCTTTTGATGTTTTGATGATAACAAAAAGATTAAGTATTACTAATGAATTTATTGAGTATGCAGAAATCTCAATTTAATGAGTATGCAGAAATCTCAATTTAATGTGATAAGAGAAGTAAAAGTTTTCAAGAACTAAGTAAGAAGTTATGGAAATTTAAAGATAAATCATAAAGTAGTTCAGAGACAAAATAGAAAGACAAAAGTATTCAGAAGGAAACTCAGAGAGTGAAACGGCTGATCGACAAGACAAAACTACTCAGAAGGTAACTCAGAAGGTAAACTGGGTACAAGAACAGAATCCGCACAAAAAGATCACAGTTCGAATTTTTCAAAATTATTTCATTATTTTGAAGACCCAGCTCCAAAGTTGAGTGTATTTGGGTAATACATTCAAATGTTCCACAAAGTTGGTTATTATATCCAAGGGGATTCGAATTTTTTTTAACGAATAAAATCTCAAGAACTCATGACAGAAAAATCAAATTAATCCAAGATCAAATTATGGCTGATATTTATGGCTTGGGTTTATATTCAATGATTAAAATATACTTACATGAAGATTACAGAATTCGTTTTTATCAAGTTTGACAGTCAGATCGAGAAGGAAAGATTCTATCCTATTCTTTTGGGATTTAGAAGATATTTCACGAGGAAGTCTATCTTCAAGACGGTCAAACAACTATATGGATAAACATCAACGTTTTCAACAGCAAGATAAGATTTGGATAATCACAGAGATATATCAAGCACAAAATCAGGAACTACTGGAGATTATCATCTATCCATTTTTTGAATTGAAATTCGCTAGCTGTTTCCAACCGAAGAAGAAGGAGAATTTTACAATTAAATATCTGGAAGACATGAAGACAGAGAAGTGTGTGTGAAAAAGACGAGAATAATCAAAAGCCTTCGAGAATCTCTTGCTAAATTACTGTCATTCGGAATTTTCTTTGAGCTAAAATTTTAGAAACGTTTATTCCTTTGTTTCAAAGCATTGTATATCTCGAATGAGATTTGTGTAGAAGTGAGAGTTACATTTAGTCTCTGTAGATCAGTAAATAGCTTGAGTGAAGCTAGATAGGCTGAGCAGAGTGTTTGAAGTTCTTTTTTGAAGAACAAGCTTGTATTCTCATTTCTTTTGGATATAGTGGAACATACCGGTGTGGAATACCGGGTCCCCGGCTTGGAACTGGAAGAGAAGATTGACGCTCGAGGCGAAACCTCTATAAATCGATCTTGCAATCTCTTCTTTAGCTTATCTTTTTAATTTCGTGCATATTTTATTGTTTATTCTTGCTGCTTTATAATCTCAGAAGACCAGTCAGAGAGTAACTGGAAATTTAAGTTCTACTGAACATTGAACTCAGAAGATTAGTCAGAGAGTAACTGGGAGCAAAATAAAATATTTTTTAACATATTTTTTTTAAATTATTTGCGAACTTGATCTTGTCTGATATTATTCGAAATTTATCAATATTTGTTATTTAAAATAGAGTTTTAGAAGCCATTTAATTTGAGTAACTAAGTAGAGTGAATTTGGTTGAATATTTAAAAAAAAAGGGTTAAATTTTATTAATAACCAATTCACCTCCTCTTGGTTATTCTTTCGGGACCAACAGAAGCATCTCCAGTCATGTGGCCTGAACATCCACTGTCCAAGTACCAAGTTCCTTTTATTTTTGCTCCTTGTTCCTACAAAACATAAACAAGGTGACCAAACCCTTTTAGGAACCCAAACAAACCTGGGTTCTTGATAAGTCAAGCTTGTTTTATCTTGTTTCTTAACTTGATGTTTACTAAGCTTGTTTCTTTTGTAGAAACAGTATTTCTCAATGTGACCTATTTTATTACAAAAAGAGCATGCATATGGATGTGTGTAATACCTTTGATTCGATTTTTTATAATAATTTTGTTTTGAATAATTATTAGATTCAAACCTGTACCCTCTGCTATACCTTCTGATAGGGTATTTTTGAGGAGCAAACCTTCTGACATTCCCTCTGCCGTAGCTGTTCTTAATGTTTTTAAGAGGATGAACAGTGTTTTCGTCATTTCCAGATCTTTGGGCTTTAACAAAAGTTGCCTTTTTCACATTATTTGAAGAACTCCGAGATTCGTATCTAATCCCAAACTTTATGCAAGAAGGTCTTTGACTATTGATTAACATATTTAACTTCTTATCACTCCCATTAAATTTGTTGAACGTGTTCTTGATAGATTGTGACAAATCTTCCACTCGACCATTCAATTCTTTGATTTCGATTTTCAAGACTTCGTTTTCTTTTCTTAAAGCATTAGTTTTGACAAACAACTTCTCATTATCGTTCTTTAACATGTTATTCTCATCAATGATCAATTTATTAGTTTGACGCAAGACATCCTTCTCGTTCTTTAACGCCTTATTCTCAATATCTAACTTAGATATCTTTGAATCCGCTTTTTTAAGTGCTCTAAGTAACTTTTTCATTTCAGAATACATATCAGTTTCATTTAGTTCTTTCTCAGAATCAATACTTACCTCGGAAGCTGCCATAAGACACAAGTTGGCTTCTTCTTCATTTTCACTTTCACCTTCTGATTCACTCTCTGATGCTTCCAGATTACTCCATTTAGCCATCATTGCGCGACTTTTCTTTTTGAATTTCTTCATCTTCTTCTTTAGAATCGGGCATTCATATTTAATATGGCCTGGTTGTTTGAATTCATAGCAAACAATTTCCTTCTTTTCCTCCTTTTCCTTGAAGTTCTTCCCTGAACCAAACTTGTTAGCTTTATTGAAATTTTTAAATTTCTTACCTCTAAAGAACTTGTTCAGTCTTCTAGCTAACATGCCGATGCTTTCTTCAAAGTCATCATCATCAGAATCATATGTATCGTTGACAACTTTTCTTGCTTTGAATGCTATGGCTTTTGGACTTTCTTCAATTTCCTCTGTCGTGTGAAGATGTGACTCATAGGCTAACAATTTTTCCCTCAATTGGCTAAGGCTCAGCTTGTTCAAATCTTGAGCTTCTTCAATTGCTGTCTTTTTGGCATCCCATGACTTTGGCAATATCCTAAGTATCTTTCTAACAAGATCAGGATCATCCATCTTCTTTCCAAGAGAAGTTAGTTCATTTGTTATAGCAGTAAAACGATTAAAAACTTCCTTTATTTTCTCATTAGGCTTTATTTTGAACAATTCATATTGTTGCATCAAAGAATTGATTTTCGTTTCCTTGATAGTGTTAGTTCCTTCATAAGTATTAGATAAAGTGTCCAAAATATATTTTGCTGTTTCACAAGAAGAAATTAAATAAAACTCAGAAGGAGCTATTGTAGTAAGTAAGAGATTCTTAGCCTTGTTGTTCTTTTCTATGATCTTTAGTTCAGCAGCAGTGAGGCTATCATCATCAGTTATAGTCACTTGAATATCTCCAAAAGCAATCACCTGCCAAGATCCATAGTCATTAGCTTTTATGTAAGTAGACATACGCATTTTCCAATATAGATAATTTGTTCCATCAAAATATGGAGCTCGATTAATAGCAATATTATTTTCAGCCATTTGAAAAGATCACTCAAATTAAATAGATGAGAACCGCTCTGATACCAATTGTTGGTCCCGAAAGGATAACCAAGAGGGGGGGTAAATTGGTTATATAAAAATTTTACTTTTTGAAAAATTCTAACAAAGTTCACACCACTTGATTATACTATTAAAATGGCTTTTGATCTTTCTTAAAAGAATGAAGTTAACTAATGAACACTTTAGAATAACACAATAGATTGAAACAAAATGATTAAGCTCCCGAAAAATCAAGTTAAAGTTTAAATGTTTTCTCCTTGGAACCTTCTGACCAACTCTCTGACTTAAGAACTATAAGTACTCTACTCTCTGATCAACCTTCTGACTAAAGAACAAATACAACAAATCAAATTAAAATTGCACGAAATAAAGAGAGATGAGAGAGTAAGAGATGCAAAACAAATTATAGAGGTTCCGCCTTGAGCGTCAATCCTCTCTTCCAGCTCCAAGCCAGGGTCACCGGTAATCCACACCGGTTTTGTTCCACTAATCCAATCAATGAAAATAGTTACAAGACGTTCACAATTCACTCAGCTTGATTCTCCTAACAATCAACCTACTGAGCCTACTTGCAACTCTCAATCTCACAAGAGAATGTTTTCACAAAATCTGAGGAATAAAAGCAAAAGTCCTCGACAATTTAGAACAAAGAGGATGAACAGTAAAATGACAATGTTTTTCTCTTGAAAGCTTTTTCTTTTCTCGTAAAACTTGTTCTCTGTGTTTTTTTTTTTTGTCTCGAAGCTCCTGTTTTATTCTTGTTCTTCTTCAACAATCAAAAAGAAAAAAATGATAATTTCTTCCTGATATCTCGAAATATGGAGGATGACGATTAGCTCTGTTCCTGATATTTCTCAAGCTACACGTTGACAGTATCCCTTCGAGTTTATCTTCATGATTCACTTGCGTTTGATATTTAAAGCTTTTGATAAACTTTTCATAAGATTTTCTCAAATGGATAACTCCAAATCTCTATAATCTTGCATAAAAATCTCAAGTAAGAAATTCAAATAATTCAACCGTTGTTTGATTTCGTCTGGTACTATTTACGCACCAAGTTCTTCCAGATCTTCAATTACAGGATTTTCGAATTCAACTTGATCTTTGAACAAGCTCCCATAATCTCTCGAATATGTCTTGTGATTCCTTCATGTTATATATACTACTTTTATCTCCTCAAAAACAATTCGAACAAAATCTGTCGTAACTTTGCTTTAATCCAATTAATTTAAAAAAATCTTGCACTGTTGTAATTAAATTTAAATCTGAAAATTAAAAACCCTGTGGATCATGAACCAACTCTTGTGGAACAGATTGAATATATTTCCCAAATATATTCAATCATTGGAGCTAGGCCTTCAACAAATCAAAGAACATTAATTTTCTTCATAATGATAAATGTCCTTAACCTTCTGATACACCTTCTGCCTTCTCATTTTGAACTTGTTCATAAACAATATTCCTTTTGCCGATCCTTCTGAGTGTTGTAAAAGTTCATACAAATCTTTTGATAAATCTTCTGACAAAACAAAACTCAAGATAATTGTTATTTCATCATCTTTTTTGTTATCATCAAAATCATTATTTGAGAGAAACCAACAATTAATAACCACCACTAACTAATAATTTTACCAAATTCAATATATCTTTTGTGCACACATTAACATCATAGCCTATTCTTTTAATTAAATCGAACATATAGGGTATAAATTCATACTACATAAAATAAATTGATTTTCACATCATGATATTGACTTTCTTTTACATAACTAAAATTTCTAGGGCTAATATTCAAAGTGCTAAGTCTATTTTTGTTTAATTTTCTCCTTATCATCTACCATAATAATAAGGTTAGGATAAATTACCTTGACTTTGTAAGGAAGAAGATTTGGGTTTCCTTGTCACTTCAAAAAAAAAAAAAATGAAAGAAGTCAAGTTTAAGACTTTAAATTTTCTTATATTGAAAATGAAAGTTGAAAAGACCTACTTGCCTTTCAACTTGATTTTTAGTAAACAAACTCTTTATTGGCTTTTGTAATATATACTCTAGGAAGGATTTTGAAATCTGAGAGGTTTTGTTGGTTTACTTGAAATTGAAAGGAAAAAGAAGATGGATGGCTAATGAATGGGGTTCATGACATCATGTAGACAAAGTAGGATATTGTTTTGTTTTATTTTTGACTTGTTTTGAACTACTTTGTTTTTGTGTTCAAAATGAAAGAAAGTGGGAGGATGTAGGGTAAATATTATTCACGACACTTAAAGGGAATTAAGAGAAGAAAAGAAAAAATTTCAAAACAAGACAATAATTAGTTTTCACTGTTGTTAGTCTGCTTCCTAGTCAAAGCTTATGGGCTAAAAGACATAAGGAGATAAGATTGGATTTATGAGGGAAAAGTCTTGGACTTCTTCTTTGTATTATTTAATTAATTAGGTTGATTTGTCAAAATGTCAATAATGGTTACTTCTCTTGAAGGTCACGACAATATAGGCTTGGAAAAGAAGAATTTGTTACATTTCTTTGATGAATATAAGACAAAAATAATGATGAGTTAGTTATATGAGGAAGAAACGAGGAAATTTACTTAGTGTGTATATATATATATATATATATAATTTTCAATGTAATTGTCTGAAAAGTGGTCTTGCAATTCCATATGCTATTTCATTTGTTAATCTAAGTCAAATTATTAAACTTTAAGGTTATGCGATTGAAATTTTTGAAGGTTTTATACTTACTTGATTTGGGTTTTATATAGTTTAATAGATCAAAGCTAATATTTATAAATAAAAGTGAAAATGTTCATTCTGAAAACTAAGCTTTTAAATTATTTAAAATACCTTATTTATAGTTTTAAATTTATTTTATAAAGTTTTAATCTTATGCAATTGAGTAAAATTGAGTTTTAAGTTTAGTGATTGAATAATATCGAAACTTAGGTTTATGCGATCAAAATTATAAGTTTATATAGTTAAATATTATAATTTAAACTTACGCAATGAAATTTTGAGCCTATATAATTAAATATTAAAATTTAAGTTTACACGATAATATTGGGGCTCAAAATTACACTATTAAATTATATTGAAAACTTATGAGATCAAAGTTTTGGGAGCCTTATAGTTTAAATTAAGTCTTATCCCTAAAATTATCTTTTACTTTATAATATTAAAATATTAATTTTAGTCATATATCTAATTATAAACTTATAACTATTTTATTCCCAAGTTACTATTTCTAATTGAACACACAAAAATGCTTTGTCCATAAAATTTGAGACGTACCTAGTCCATCAAACAATTGTGGATACCTCTTTTTCACTTCATCCTCTAATTCCTCGGTAACTTCTTTAGTTTGCTAATCCTACGAAAACTTTGACATATCCAATACCTATACTGGATGCTTCTCGTATGTAAGATTTTTCTTGAGTGTAATAGGCTCTAGTTAAACAACTTTATTTGGATTGGGTATATATTTTCTCAATGTTGATAACACATTATGAATTCAAGCTAGATTCGATGGCAATGCTAAACAATATGCTAGATCTCCAATTCAATCCAAAATTTCAAAGGATCCAATATAATGGCCAATGGTTATGTGACCTTGTGATATCTCTTCCCATCTCTTATGTGGGAAGTTCCAAATTTGAATCCCCTTAGTTTAGTTGACTAAAAAAAGGGAAAAAAAAAACGAAAAGAACTTTCATTATAATGATGTGTAACATGACCCATCAACAATGGTAGATTGTAGCTCGGTTATAAATTCAAATTTCGATTCTTATGAGTAAAGTTAGTATCGACTAATCATAGTATATTTTGTTTGCATAATCATTAACCATGATAAGGGGTGCTTTTTTTTATTGCTATTTTATGTTTGTCTTGATGGTAATTTTGATTTTTGATATTATTCTTTGAATAAGTTTTGATAGTATTATATCATTTAATTTAATAATTTCTTAATTAATCCAGCATCCTTTGATCATAGTTACAACGAATATGCAGAATGTCAAAGACCAAAACACATGAATGCAAAATATTAAAACCGAAATCCCAGCTAAGGAAAACTCTAAAATATAAACGATTTAATTGAATTATAATACAAACACAAGGAATTTTCAATATACCTAATTCAAAAGGAATCAAAAGGCATCTCTTTTCTACTTATATCAAACGAAGGAAAATTCCATATTCTATGCCGTTATAACATGTTGGATTTCGACGCACCAATGGAACCTCTTGAATAATTTTATAATTAACTTAATTTTAATAATAATAAACCTCTTAAATTTTTTATATTAATTTTTTTTATAAACAATTAAATTTTAGTGATAATAACATTAGACCATAAAAGTCCCATGAAACAAACGCTGTGTTTGGTTAACTTTTTGAAATAGGAAATAAAAGGAAAATCAAAAGAAAAAAATGAAGGAAAATGAGTGGAATAATTATTTTATATTTGATAAATATTGAAGGAAATGAAAGAAAAAGAAGAGAAAAAAAAGTTAGTGATTGATAAAATTATTTTATATTATTTTTATAAAATATTAGTTTAAAAAGATAAATAAGAATATTTAAATCATTTTAATAACTTTCCCTTGATTTCTGTTGGTTTCATCCCATTTTGAAAGGAAGATATACACAACCCATTTTTTCCTTAATTTCTCTTCAAATCATTTTATTTTTCACCTACTAAACATATCTAAACACACACATTTCTTTTCATTTCTCTTCGTATCCTTTTCTTTCCCGTAGTTTCTTGTCTTCCAAACGCAACATAAAGCCAAACGCCAAGCATGTGAGTTAAAGCTGTAATTATCTCCTAATAATAATAAAAAAAACGGGGGAAAGAATCGTCCATTTTAAAAAATTATTTCGTTTTTTGTTAGAAGAAAAAGAAAAAGATTTCTTTCACTTCCCAATTTCCCATTAAATGGTTGGCCAGAAAAGAATCCGTAACAAAATTGGGAATTTCACCGGCGAACGTAAATGTCGTGCTCGCACTCGTAGCGACCTTCTGCTTTACTTCTTCAATACACAACCCGCCGCGTCCTCGTCGTCTTTGCCGTCGCTGTCGCCGTCCCCGTCTGTGGACATTCCACATTTTCGTCATTTCTGCAACTAATCTTGAAGGTATATTTACATCAAAAAACATTTCATCGGATCGTAATCCGGATTCCATTTTCACTCGCTTAATTCTGTTTTGATTTTTCCAGAAAACAAAAGAAAAAGAAAAGAAAAGAAAAGAAAAGAAAAGAAAAGGACAATGGGAAGGCTGTTTGTGATCAATCTCGATGGGAAATTTTACAGCTGTAAACACTGCCGTACACATCTCGCTCTCTTTGATCACATAATGTCCAAGGTATTATTGTCATTATAAATTTAGCGCCTTTTCTTTTTGTATTCTCTAGAACTGTCGTATTTGTGCTAAGAGTTTTGAGATTTCCTTGTTGAGATATTGTGGACCAACACCAACCCTATAACAATGATTGTATAAGAATTGATATTAACAGTCGAAATCTGATATATATACTTGTTGATTCGGGTTTTATAGAGTATTCCCTAATTTTTTTTTTAAATAATGGATTCGAATCTCGCCCATCTAATTGGAAAATTAATCACAAGGGTTTTACAATTTTGCTGGTTTTGTACATTATTCTTTAGTTTGATTGAAAATTTTAAAATGTGTTTATGGAAAGAAGAATAGGACTTCTCGATGTGAAGGGTCGGTGTTGTGGAGTGAGGACAAACTTTTTCCTATCCCCATCTTCATCCTGTCAAATGCTATGGCGTATGATCTATTATAGACAAAATTGGGAATCTCAATTACACGTGATAGCATGTAATAGACAGGACACGTAGTTTGATACTATATGCAAAAGCTTATACTGGGGTTTCAAATATCTCTTGCTGGATGATTCTCAGTAATGCTGTCTCGTTTTTGCCTCAGTGAATAAGTGCTTGCCAACATCCTTTATGCAGATTGTGCTATCTGTTCTTTTAGCTGATTTTCCATGGCATTGGGTTTGCCTATTTAGTTGTTTCCTTGTTAATTTATTGTTATTTTAACTATTCTTGATATTCATGTACATCTGGTCTGTAGTCTATCCCAACTCGATTTAAGATAGTATAATTTACTGATTTCTTTGTCAGTTTAGGGAATAAAATTCTGATCTAAAGTTTAATGCTATTTGCTTATAGCTGAGAACTTGACATTAGAATCATGCTTTCTTCTTCTTCTTCTTTTTTTTTTTTTTTGGGTGGCGGGTGTAATTTAAAGTAGATATGACTTTGCCTACACTTAGTCAGACTGCACCGTTGTGGCATTTATATCCATGTCATTTTTGATGTATGGTACAGATTTAAGTATATTCTTTCTCAATGTTGGACTCATTGGAAGATTCACTGACGGATGATCTTTTTTCTTTCCTCCTAGTCTTTTCACTGCCGACATGGAAGGGCATATCTGTTTGGCAAAGTGTAAGTTCTAGTCCATCAACAGTAGTCTGATATTGTCTATTGCTGTAACATTCTCTAATCAACTGATGCAACTACATCTCTGAAAGGTTTTTGAACCTTAGCAATTTATATGAGGATGAATTATTTCTCAAACTTTAAACTTTGAGATAGTAGTGAAATGAACTATGGTGTTCTGATAGGGAGACGAATTTTTTCCCCAGCTCTACACAATAGGTGACATAATTTTTTATATGAGGAGAGAATAGAATAGCAGAGCGATAGGCAGCTAGATGAATGCAATAACAAATTCTGCTGGTTCCTCTGATGGTATATTTGATTTGGAAAGCGCATACTATGAGATGCTATAGACCCGTCTGGACTTCTAAAACAATACATCTGAACAAATATCATAAAAGGAGGAGCTTAAAGACTTAAACATATTACAGACACTGGTAAATAATATTAATACCCCAATTGGCATCAAAGCAGGGAAATGGGAGGAATAGTTAGAAATCCTTAAAGCAAATGGTTGGTCCAAAAGTTTTAAGTGTCAATTTCATTTGGACAAAGGAATTTGAACTCCTGGAATAATTATAAAGCAGGGGTTCTAATTTGCTTTCATCTGGTTTGTATAAACACTTGTAGAATTCTTTCATGTTGCTTGATAGTTTTTTCTGTTTGTTTACCGACTTGCAATTAAACAAGTAAGCAGCTCTAGTTAAGAGATGCTGTTGCTTTATAAACTCAAAAGCGAGTGGCATTTTTATTTCTCAGCCCTCAATTAGGCACATTCTATAATAATTTTGTGGTTTGCAGTAGCTTGATTATTCATGATTCTTCTGCTCCATCAATGGATTACAGGGTGAATGTAACACTTGGTACATTGGAAGAGAGGATGATGATTACAGGCAGCCACATTGTAGCTGATATATTTTGTGTTGGGTGTGGCTCAATTGTGGGGTGGAAATACGTAAGTTTTGGTTATTCTCATGTTCGGATTTGTGGGCCGAAAAAAGAGAAAGTGTATGGACTTTTAAATTGCTTCATTTTGTGTCAGGAAACTGCCTTTGACAAAAGCCAGAAGTATAAGGAGGGAAAATTCATTCTTGAAAGGTACAAAAATTTATTTAGAATTATGGCACCCATGGTTTGTCCACTTGCTTTTAAACATGAATGTCACTGGTCAGCAGGTTTAAGGTATTGGGTCCAGATGAAACTGCCACTGCCATTAGTGATCAGGAAGCTCCAATTACAGGCAGTGATGCTGATGATGCTTAACCGGTTCCATGCCTAACTGTACAGAAACTTTGTTGCTTCCATTTTTTTGGATGAATGCTCAAATTAACTGGAGCTGGAAGGGCTTGGATCCTGAAAAAGAGACTGGCCTAACTGGTTAGGTAGTTTTTAACAGCCTGTTGCTTGGCTGAACTCATAAAAAAAATTAAATCATCATTGCTTGGTATATACAATTCCATCTGATAATAATGACCAGGAATACCAAAATGGCATGATAAAATTTTTTATCAATTTTGTGGCGGGGTGGTAGTAGTTTACCATTCTGGAATGGCATTCACCATCAGGATACAAAGAACATCCTTTTAAGAGAAAAATTACAGGGGTTAGAATATCATTTGTAATTATCATTGAGTAAGAAATATAGGATATCATAAACCATGATCATTTGATAGAGTCGGTTCATTTACATTTATGCAAGCACGTTAATGCAATCTGCAAGCTATATAGAGAGAAAAAAAGGAGATGGGAATTGTGGCCACAATTCAATGGACAACTGCTCGTATGCTTGACGAATTTAATGGAATGCAACGGAGTTGAACAGCGGGATGAGGATGTAGTGCCCATGGTCTTCTGGTTTTTGATTGAATGCTGTAGACCATTGCATTATCCAAGTCCTGGAGTTCATCTCTCTAATCTCGTGTAAGCGTGTGTTGATGCAGCTTGTGGTAAGGAAGCAAAAGACGATCTTGCTGCTGCGGAGTTTCTAGCGACGAAATGGTTAGCCGTTGCTGATGTTCCACAATTAAAATCTCCATCATCTGCCAACTTTATCGCAACATCATTCGGGGCTTCTAATCTATTGCAACTGTTGATGAATCTGCAACATTTAGCGACTCTCTCGGTCTCGGAATGTTGCTCATCATCGAAGCGTTTGACGTCTGGTTTAAGTTCCTGTCATACTCTCAACAGCAATGACGCAGTCGACGTTTTGAATTCAAAAAAATTATAGCATCTAGTCCTCCACAAGCACCGACTTACATTCACAATTTCCACAAAAGCTACATTATGTCCTCAATGCCTTCCAGACTTGCAAAAGCATTTTCCAACTATAGATGAAGTCTAGTTGATATCATCTAGTTGTTTTTTAATCGATTTAGTCCAAAGGACAATAAGGAATTAATTGTTCGAATCATTCATTGGTTTCAAAAATGGGTATTTAATTGATTCAAACACGACACTTTGCTAAATTGCTTTTTGTTGGCTCCGCATTTCTCAATGCCCTTGTCATAAAATGTACTTTAGATAGGTATGGATTATCCGACACAAGATCCCAAATAGACTTGTTAATATGGTAAGAAGACGATGCATAAGTATTCCCCACTACTATTAAGCTTTTAAGACAATTGTAAGGCCAAATCAATTGTCTTCCATTACTCCCATAGAGATGGGAATCTCTTGAATAGCGCCAGTGGAGCTCAAATTAAACCATTTTCTAAGTTTCTTAGTATCCAAAGACTTGTGTTCTAGAAAAAGAAGGCCTAAAACTTTGAGTTTGACGTTGCTCGCACCCATCTATCAATTGCCATTAAGATAGACATGCTTTCACCAACCCCCCCAAAGGCACCTTTTAGAAAAGAGTGAATTCTAAAATATAGTAACCCATATCTATATATTATGGGATCCTCTAGTCACGTATTGTAGAAAAAACTGAATGATTTTCTTTTTTTTTTTTCCTTTTTAATTTAATTTGGTTGATTACTTCTATTATTAGATTCAATTGGTCGCATAAGAATAGGGATGCCAACATTATCTTAGATGGTGTCACATTATGTGCATACATATATATATATATATATTTGACTAAAATGATTAATATACAAAAGAATTTCCTCTCTTAAAATCATAATATTAGAGCTCTATCAAATCCATCAAAGATTATCGAATTTGAATGAGGCCAACATTTCCAACATAAACCTTTAAACTTCTTTCTCGTCAACAAGAGACCATTATTCACTCCAAATTAGCCAACATAAGCTTAATGGGTGAATCACATTAGAAGGTCCTAATGTTTTGGGATAAGTTCATTTAAGGTCTCAATATTTCAAAAAGTTTAAAAGATGTTCTAACATTTGGAAAAATATCTTATGAGTTTTAATTAAATATTTTTTTTTGTTGATGCATATCAATGATGACCTTAGAAGATGGGTTTTCTGAGTTTTAATTAAATATTTTTCTATTGGCACGTTTTAATGGAGACTTCAATCAATCCACTTTTCTAAATATTGAGATCTTTTTTTGAATAACTCAAAAATATTGGGATCTCTTTTGGACCACTCCAAACATTGAGACCTTAAATGAACTTACCCCTAGACGTTGGGACATTTCAGTGTAATTTACACAAAGCTCAAAAATTGAAACTTAGATGGATATGGTGTGTGTGAAGCTGAAAGCTCTACGATCATGGCATGGCTGATAAATTCCATGAAAACAAAGATAGGTAAGACTTCATTGTTCTATGAAACAACCAAATAATCTAAGACACTACTTGAGAAACTTACTTAGACTTGGAAAATTCCTCCTAACTATTTGAAACTCGGCGCATGGTTTAGAGGTGAGTGCAGATCGATTTGGTCTAGTTTTTTATTAAAACTAAACTAAACCATAATTTATGGTTTTGATTTTTTAAAATAACGGATTGGTTCGAATTAGAAATTTCTCAAATCATTAAATAACGGTTTGGCTCGGTTTGGTTCGGTTCGATTTAGATTTTGAATTAAATCAAAATTCTAATAATAAAAAAACTTGGTTCTGATATTTTACATTTGCTTGGATGTTCAAATATTAAAATCACACTTCGAAGTTCATATTATTAATCTCAACAAAATACTCAATAAATTCATCATATTCATAATCCATAACTCCTTATAAAATTATTAATCATTAACACAGTACATTATGAACTAATATATAGTAAAATGAAATCTATAGTCCTCTAAAAAATAATTCAGTCAACTATCTACTGACAAATTTGGCCAAAAAATAAATTCTACCAATAAAAATCATTGTTGAATAAAAGTGATCTGCTAACAAAATATATGATGAAAAATTAATACATAATAAGATGTATACCTAAATAAAAAAATTTATACTCCACCGAGTTGAAACGATTAATGAAAATCGACATTAAGTTACCGATGAAAGAATACATTTTGAACCCAAAAAACAATTAAAAATTTTATTATTAACAAATATTCATCATATAATAAGTATCATAATAAAATCATAAGAACATATATGATCATTAATCAATCATCATAACAAAATTAATAATTACAAGTAAAATATTTTTATATTTATCTAAAATGGTTTGGTTTGATTTGGTTTTATGGGTTGATTTGGTTTACTTCTTTAAACCAATCATATATTTACGGATTGGTTTAGATTGAGAATAACTTAAACCAAATTATTTAAAAATCATATTTTTAGTTTGGTTTGGCTCGATTATGGATTGATTCGATTTGGCCAGATTTATTGCCCACCCCTAGTCCACACTTCACACCACCATATAAGGTAACATAAATGTGACAAGTTATTGTAACATATTTATATAACCTTGGCAAGAAATGGATGTCTTATACAAAGTAGATTGGAAGTGCAATAGTAATAAATACAATTAGTTGCTATAGAAGGATGTAATTTGATTTCTTACTATGCTAAACTAGCTTGATGAAGTTAGTGGGTGTTTACTGGTAAAGTAACTATTTCCAAGAATTAAGGAAGCTTTTGTAGAGGTTGTTTGAGTAGTGTGTTTTTAAAATTCCCATATTCACTATAGTTTAACAGCTCATAACTTTATGTGAAGTTGAGGGTTCTTGATTTCCACTCCTATAGAACCATCATTGTAGTGACTCTAGGGAATAAGCCTTGTGATGGAAGGTTTGCTTATCACCTTTCACCAAAATGAAAACCATAATATTTTTGTGTGGGCCATTGGGTTCATAGAGCCATCACTGGAGTGACTCCAAGGAATAAGTCCTATGATGGAAGGTTCGCTTATCATCGTCCACCATAATGAAAACCATAATGTTCTTATGTTGGCCATTGGGTTTAATCTTCCAGCATAAGTAGGGGGTTTCTATGGAGTATTGTTTTGTTTCTTTCTTATTGGATCAACATTAGATGTTCGTGTATGCTGTCATATGATTTCCCCAATCTAAATCATCATTAGTTAATATCCTTTATAGCCATAAAAAAGGAATGCTCTAATTGGTTTCATATAAGATTTTTAAAGTACTTGATATATATATATTATATATATATATATATATATAACGTTTAGGCAATGTGATGGCCATTTTTGAAATTTAAGTACCTAACCTAGGCTTATTTTGTTAATCATATCTTTTAGATTTTGCAATGGAATAAGTTATCCTTTGGTCAATATCTAAGGTTGAGAAATAAATATGAAGAAGTTGCAGTAAGTGCTTAATTTAAATTTAACGAAAGGTATGTGAAATGTGGATTAATGACTTGGGATTAAGTAATAATTAGACTAGTGAGTAGTGAATCTAGTGACTTGAAAACAAACGTGTGAGATGAGCATTTCTATTAAGTCAAGTAATAGTGACTAATGGGGATCATCAACCGTGATTTATGAAACACAATGCCAAAGTTCATACAATTTGGAATTGGTGGGTCAAAGTTGATTTTTTTCCTTTTGAATCTTTGATTGAGAAATAAAAAATGAAGTGCTTTCATAAAATGCCCCTCATTCCAACAGAAGGATGGTAAGTGGACTATATAAATACTAAGAGTGTAGATAGTATATTGAGAAATTGAGATCATATTTTGAATTTGGTTCTTAAATTATAAATAGATACTATTGCATGTTCTGAACTACAAGCAAAGATGATGAGGGAGCATAGTGGTGCGTTGGAATGCTGTCCAACATAACTACTCGAATGCTTGTGTTAGCAGTGGATCTGAGAGAAATAACATGTAGAGTGTATATGTATAATTAGATTAGATGCCCATACCTTTGAGGGTGAGGATTTACTTATAGATTTTGGTTATACCACAATTAAGGGCCCATAGAATCTTGCTTCTCATAAGCTTGAGCCCATATAGAGATAGATGACCTCAGATCCGAGGTGGTAGTCCTGACACAAGTTAGAGGTAGCCATTGTAATTATTCCCAAAGGAGATAGAGTGGAGAGCAATGTTATGGATCTCAAAATGTAGACTCACGACAATAATGGTGAGTAATTGAGGTCCTCATGAAACTTCGAATTGAGGTCCTTTTGGTAAAAATCCCCATGGTTTCTTGGTGGAGATCCTTGTGGTGCTTCTTGGCCAAGGTCCTTGTGGAACTTCTTGGTTAGGGTTCTCAAGGAGCTTTTTGATCAAAATTCTCAATGAGGCTTTTCATGGGTCAGGTGAGTAGACAACTAATTAATATTTGGCCTATTAAGCTTTAGTTAAGTATTCCTAATGAATTATGGAAATGTTTGCTATTTATCTAATGATTGTTAATTGATGTTAGGAATAATGGTACATTCGTCTGTATGCCACATCAATTAAGTGAGGCATTATACTTTATAGCTTACTTTTAATTAGTATTATCAATTTTAAATCCCAAGTTAGTCGTGAAATATAAGAAGGGAGACGACTTCTTGATATTACAACAAATATATGTGATCTTCCCCATGGGAAAGCTACTTGGCCAACTATTATGTCTTTTAGACTTGAGGTGTGATTTGTAACATGAGTAATGCTAACAACACTCTCCATCGATACTATCTTTCAATACTCTCTTTCCTATTGGTTTATTTTATAATCAATCTTAAATAATTGTAGTAGTTTTTTTTCTTCTTGTTTGTTATTATTCTCTTTATTCATTCACATTAAAGTTAATTACCTAATTTATAAATGTTTCAAATCTCTAAAACTCTACTTAAGTTTTTATGGAGAGAAAAATGGGATAGAAAAAAAAATAATGGAGGGTAAGCTTTCCCTATGCCTTGCAAAATAGAAAAAAAATAAAAAAAATACTTAATACAATTTAAGTTTAAAATGTAAATTCAAAATAATTGTTTACAATTTTTTCAAGTCAACTAAGTAAAATAAGCCAGTAGATGTTGGCTCAGCTGATAAGGTTTTGGCTGATGACCTCAAACGCTGTTGGTAGATCATCTGCCTCACCCAATTTTAGGCATGATGTCATCCTGGTGATATCCATCACAAAATATGATAGAGGATAGTTATGATCTCCTATGGTGGTGACCGGAGTCGAAGCCACAGTGAAGTTTTTTTTTTGGGAAAAAAAACCCAAGTAAAATAAAAAAGACATAGCCTTTAGAAAAACATAAACTTGTTCACTTCACAGTATGAAATAAGGAGGGAATGGAATTCCAATTAAAAGGGAATGTAATAGAGTTGTAATGGTTATTACAATATTCACTTGGTATAAAAAGTAAAACAAGTATTTATTGGAGTAAAATGTGAAATATCTATAATGCCCCTTATATTTATTACAAAGATATGATAATTATATATGTGATATTTTCAAATAAGGGTATTTATGAAAAAGTTGAAAAATAAACCATTGAATAGCAATTCATGAGAGTGGGGACCTGAATGACTATTCATCATTTCCCGTAATAACAATTCATTATGGATTGTCATTCCCCTCAAGTGAACATTGTAATAACATATTTATGTAGAACGGGAAGGGATTGAATAACCATTCATGCCAAGTGAACAGGCAAAAAATAAATCTAGTTCTATTTAAAAATTATTCGTTTAAATATCTTACGTCGCTAGTGTTGAGCTATCTACAAAAGTGAAAAAAAAAAATGAAGATCAATCAACATTTGTATTTTTTTTTAAATTAAAAGATAATATTTTAACTATCTAAATTTGAAAGTAGTTAGAATAGAAAAAGGACGTAAAAAAAAAAAGAAATAAGTAATCAAATGAGGTTTGTGATTCACTTTTAAAGTTAGATAGTTAAAATACTGTCTTTTATTTTTTTATATTTAAATACAAATGTTGAATGATCTTCATTTTTTCACTTTTATAGATGGCTCCACATTAGTATTGTGAAATACTAAAACAAAGAATTTTTAAATAGAACTATATTCATTTATATTTTTCTAGAGGTTGTGTCTTTTAATTTAGTTAGTTGACTTGAAAAATTGTTAATGTTAATTTTGACTTTACATTTTAAAATTAAATTGTATTAGGTATTTAAATTTTTTTTTTCCTATTTGACAAGGCTTAGGAAATGCTTTCCGTTCATTATTCTTTTTCCTATTCCATTTTTTCCACTATAACAAATTAAGTAGGGTTTTAGAGATGTAAAACATTAATAAATTAGGTAATTAATCTTTAAGGTGAATGAAGAAAGAGAAAGTAATAATAAAGAAGAAGAATAAAAAACTACTATAATTATTGAAGATTGATTATAAAATAAACTATAAGAAAGAGAGTATCGATGAGAGTGTTGCTAAAATTTTTTTTGTAATATATTATATATATTATGTTGCATGTATAATGTAATATATAGTGCTTAATACCTATAACTTTACATATTATATGCATATTAACACATCCATATATTATGTTATATCGTATTATACTATAATATGATGCAATTTACAAAATGTAATATAAATGTAATACATAGACAATATATGTAGGCCAGACAAAAGTAAATAATACATTCCCTATAAATGAAATCATATTTGAAGCCACCTAACCACTAAATAACTTATCCCGATGTTATTAAACAAACAGCAGTCATAGGAAATCTTATACATTTATATCTTAATGATCCCATTATATTTGGATTTAAGAGGTGGAAGGCATCACAAGGCACTTGTATTTTGTATAAATTGCAAAATCACCCACCTAAAATTTTACACTGTGGAGTTAACCCTATTCTTCTTAATAAGTGGATATGGGTCCAACAGCGCCCCCGAAAAACGAACTTTATCTTCCTACATCATAGCTAAAGACAAAAAGAAAAGCGGAAAAAAAAAAAAGGGAAAAAACTTTCACGAGGGTTTGGGTCTACATTCTCATTTCTATTTCCACTAAGGAAAGCAAAAATAAAATAAAAAAAATAAAAAGAAATCAATTGTAACTTATATGACGTATGAAATATTCACGTGTGAGTACGGACAAATAAATAAAATCATTACATATATTTATTTTTACATGCTATGTTGGAAAAAGTAAGACAAAGCATTAAAAAAATAAGAGAGAGAGAACTCTTGTTGAATTCAAATTTATTGTTTAATTGGATTGTTTATTTTTTATTTGTATTTATATTTTGTTTATTTAATTTATTTATAAGTAAAAATATATATTTTTTTATATAAACACTAATTTAAAAATAATAAAAAATCATTAAAACCATTAGAAACCAACCAAGTTAACGAGACTAGTATTTACCCTTTGTTAATAAGTTCAAATGAGTATCCGAATCCCTTAGCCACCGGGATTCAAATAAAAAAGCCGAAATTGTGTTTGGTTGGTCTTTTCTTTCTTTTGTGCTTTCTATCTTATTTTTATTGTTTTTAAAGAGATTATTTATCAAAAATAGATTTAGATCAAAAATATTTTTTTTTATAAAAAGATCAAATAAATCAAATAAAAATAAAATATAAATAAGAAAAAATATATATAAAAATTAACTTCAAACACTAATGGTGATGTATAAATACATTGTATATATCATGTATTTAGGTGGTGATAATAATATCTTTTTTGAACGTCGGATGTACGTTAAGTTGCACCGTCGCATCATTTATGTTTATATTATTTTTGAAGAAGATAGCCAAGTCATGGTGTCATAAATCGCGATGTCTGCAACTCTGAGATGATAATAAGTAGTGGAATCCCGAGGAATCCAACAGTCCATGTTTGAACGTGGAGACCATTTTTCCCCCCTTTTACTTTTAGGTACTTACTAAACCTAACCATGGCCAAGATTTGAATTTTTCTTCTGCTTCGGTATGTCCAAGATTTGAACTTTGAATTAGGCATTGCTGCTGCTCTCCCGGGAAAAGAAATCCAAATTAAATATAAAAAAATTAAACAATTTTCAAAATTTTTTAAATTTTACTGCCGAACTACCAATGTATTTTTTGAATAGTATAAATAATCTTCTAATTTTAGAAAAAAACAAATGACAACTTCAAATACCGTAAATTTTGATTTTGGTACAGAACTTGTCAAAGTGTATTTAGTATCTCTCGAATTTTAACCCAAGTGAATTTCTTTTCTGAAGTGAAAAAAAATAAATATCTTTTATATCATCAATTTATTAAAATTTAAATGGTTATTTGTAATTTTTAAAACCATATGAATTATTTTACATCAAAACTAGAGGGAAGGAATTATTTGTAGTTTTTCATAAAATATATCTATTTATAATGCCTCATGTATTTCAAGCAAAATAGGTCAATAGCAAATAAATTGTATGATTACCAATCTACGCTCACCTAAATAAAAATGACTCAAATACAAATTATATAACATTACCTATCAAAATACCAAGATTAAATAGACATGAGTTTATTATTAACACCTAAATCACATAATATGACTCATGTATTAATACGGGAATCGCTTTAATGCGATTCGCTAATGGACCAAACAATTATAACGAGTATATTAGTGGATTACATATCTAAGATGTGATTCATTAAGGAAATAAGTGAATCGCATTTCTATGATATGATTGTCGATTTAATACTGTATAACTTTTGTTAAATTATATCTTAAAAAGTTGACTATTGAGTAAAATTATAAGTCGAATTGTGAACATACAATTCAACATTGGTTATTTTATAATTAAAATATCTTGTTTGTATTTAGGGATTTTTTTAATAAAAAAAGGTTGGTAGAGCTTTATTTTTTTTACTATGGATTTCAAAATTCAAAACTTTATTGTTACTGCTAAACTGTTTTAGGAGAGATTAATGACTCAATTGTAATAACAGTTGTGAAATTAAAAAATAATGAAAAGAAAAAATTAAAAATAATAAATTAAAACATTGCCGAGAGAGGGGGAGAGAGAGTAAAATTAACCAAATTAAAAATAATAACTAAAAAAGAGGTAGATATACGTATTAATCATTGGTAACCTATGCATAAGATAACCGATTTTTGCAAATGTTTTATTGATGCAAAACCACATTTATAACATAACCTAAAGATCTGCCCAAAAAAAAAAAAAAAAAAAAAAACTAACTAAAGATAGTGTCAAGTATCATACGACTATGATATGATTTTGATATTAGATGGAAACCTTGCGACAGAAACTATAAAATTGTCACTCATTTATTTCAATTAAAAATTTTAGGCACCAAAAGTTAGAAAAAAATAAATAAACGTTCGACACTTTTAATATGATCATCTTATTTTTATCCTTTAGGGCTGTGGTCGTTGTGGGCTTTATTTGAAAAAAAATATAAAGAAATTTAAATTTGAAAATCAAAATGAAAAACAGTGGAACTCCAAATAATTTTTAAGGCGATTATCCGTAATTAATCAACACATAAAATATTAATTGTATGAAAATAATTATTAAAATATCATTATTGTGTCGCGTTTGCATGCAATGCATATTGAAAATGAATTGAATTAAATGTGATACCACACTGACATTTATATAATTTTGTATCTAATTAATTGATATTTATATAATTTTTAAAGGCACAAGAAATTATCTTTTAATACATGTACAATCCAGACTTGAAAATGGGTAGGAAAAGAAAAAATTATAACCCTATGTATTTTTTCATTTTTTGCCATCCATTGCATAGACGTAGGCTCCTATCGGCAGCTATCACTATCACTCATTTTCAATTTTAAATTGGCTGTAAGGATACCTGCGGCCTGCCCTGCGTATATTGAAGCCAACGTTAAATTTCCTTTTATGGACTCCTTCCCTTCCTATTAGGATACTGACTTCACCCTTTCGTCCCATTCCTAAAGTTGAAGATTATCTTATAAATGGGTGCGTTTGGATTTATTTTTAATTTCAAGATTATCTTATAAATGGGTGCGTTTGGATTTATTTTTTATTTCTATTTTTGTATATACTCATGTATCTATTACTATTAACTGATTTCCATTTTATTCATATAAAATCATCCCCATGGTACTTCTTTCCCTCCCTCCCTCTCTCTCTCTCTCTGCTCTATTTACTTTTTGTGACAAAAACCATTTTGACTCTTTTTTATAGTGGAATTTGTATGGTTACCGATCCTTCAAATAAAAATTATTCAAATATTAATTATATAAAATTAATTATCAAAATACCAATGCAAAATCGCATGTTAAAAAGACGTTCTCGCGAATATGCACATAAATCTCATGTTGAAGATACGATTAGTAAAAAAATATAAATCGCCTGTTAAATATACGATTTGCGTGCGAAATAAGTGAATCATCTTGAAAAATTATGAAACGCCCTTTAAAAATCCAATTCAATACTATATGACTTTTGATTGAATTGCATCTTCAAAAAGCGTTTCATATGTAAATCTGTGAAATATTATTTTAATATGCGGTTTTGCATCCGTATTTATGTAATTATTTTTGTCTAAGTTGTATTTGTGTAATTTTTTCTATAAAATTGATAGACACATATTTCACACATTTTTATATGCTAGTCTTATTTTATTCGAATATATTTTGTATTTACTAGCATCTATTCCTATTTAATAGATGAAAAATTATCTTATTTTTATTTTATTTCTTTCTACTTCACAATTACAATAAAGATGGTGATTAACATAGTGATTATGGTATGAGCGCCATAAATAAAAAATCCACCTACATTTAAGAAAAAAATATTTTAAAATATATTTTAAGCATTTGAAATGTTTTTTTATCAATATATTTTTGAAATGAATAAAATAGAGGCTATATAATTCTAACTTACAAAATTTGTTAGTATTTAATTTTTTTAAGAGTGATATATATGTATTTATATATTTGTTTTTCATAATTTTATGTTTAGCAAAAAGAAAAGTCTAAAAATATAAAAATCCAAAAAAATGAAACAGATGGTTGTAAAAGCTATTTTCAAAGTCATAGAGTTTAACCTCACTAAATGAACATTAGACTTCTGAAAATAGATATAATTTGATTCTTCCTTTCTCCATATTGTACTATCTAAAAAAGGTTAAAAACTTAAAACAAAACTGTAATTTTTTTTTCTAATTATGCCTATCACAATTATTACGAAGGGAGAATGAAACATATATATTCTTCTAAAACCATACACACACATATATTTTATTTTATCATATTTTAATCATTTTAGCTTCATATTTTTATTATTTTTAAATATATATTTATTAATAAATAGATATTTATAAAAAAATTGATAATTTTACTCATAAATAGATAAAATAGATATGACAATATTACAAATGCAAACCTAATATAAATATGTCTAATATCTCGCTAAGGGTACGGCATGTTTAAGGGAAAAAAAAAAGAAAAAGTCTTTTTCATATCTAACTCAACTAAATGAAAACTCGGTGGAAGGGTACTTTGGAGGAAAAGGACATAAAAGTGGGCCCTCATATTTAAACATAGTAACTGTAAGACCAAACGTCAAATTTAAAACAAAAAAGTGTTCCACTTCCTGATAGTAACTCTGTTATCTTTCATAATAAGAGGACGAGGGAATTCAAAATCCCTCCATGTCTCAAAATCATCAAAAACATCCAAAATAGCTTACTCTCTTTGTCAAAAAAGCAGTCAGTCAGACCACCTTCAGACTTCAGGTTCCTGTCTTTCCCTCCCTCCCTCCCTCCCTCCCTCTCTCTTTCTTCGTTATATTGCAGTTTGATACCTTCTTTATTTTCTCTATAACGTAATGCTCCTTTTGATTGATTATTTAAAATTTAAAAAAAATTTCCTATTGTGTTTAACTTTCAGGATGGTTCTGGAAGAGAGAGCTCAGCAACTCGCTTTAGCAGTGGAGAAGCCAGACGACGATGTTCAGATTCTCAAAACCACAGCTGCTGATGCCAATGCTCCTATGGGTATGATGTGGTGTCACTTTCCTTTTGATTATTGTTTGACGTTTTATCCTATGTCTACTGCCTTCGAACTGCCAATGTTGTGTTTTGAAAAAGCCACAAGTAGTAATTGAGATCGAGAAGTGATAAAACAGTTCTGATCCAAAACACTTTTAGGTGTCTCAAGATCCAATCTTAATGTGTCCATCATTGATTAGGATTCCCCTGGTCAATGCGGAATCTGACAACTTTAGTCTTAAAATAGAAGGATAGATTCATTGATGCTAAGACAGCGACGTGTTCGGACGACTGTTAAGCAGATTGCAAATATTGTGGCAATTGTGGGTACTTGCTTGTCAAAAATTTTACCAATATTTATATATTACTGATTAATTCATACAGCGTGTTAGTACCATGATAGCCTTTATCCTGTTGTCAATAAGATGTTTAAACTTAAACAATGAGCAAATAATAATGAAAATGAGATTTGTTTAGACTTCACCAAACTTAAAAGTAATTGAATTCCTTCCTTCATTTCTGCAGAGATTGATATTATTATTAATTTTTCTCCTTTAAGCTGACACTGCAACTTGGTGTTGCTTGATGCAGGGGCGAATCAGGTGGATACTTCAGTCTTCACAACATTGTCATTGATGTCAGATACAGAGATTAACCATGATAACATGAAAAGCGACAAGTCCGATTATAATTGGTGAAACTTCTGTATCTGTCAATGCTTTGCTAGTTAGCTTATTCTTAATTTGTAGAGTGCTTGTGTATTCTCTCTATCAAAATGTTACAATGTGCAGGCCATGCAAAGGAGCCGTATACCCGCAGGACTGACATTGGGATGATTTATCTAATCATCACTATTTGCTTGAATGTAGTTGTAGCATTCCTCTTCTAATTCAGTAAATCTGCATCACTGAAGATGTAAATGAAAATGTTTAATTGTGAGCCAAATAAATAGGATAGAACACCTAATGCTCTTAATAGTGGAATGCCTCGAAAATTTCGTGGATTATCTAGACTAATGTATATGCAAGAATCTGTTCACATATTCTATACGTGTTTATAGGTTATGCTTTGCTACAATTACATGTGTTTGTGTCATGAAGAGGCAATAATATCTCATCTTATGTGATATATAATTCCTTTAATGATCAATTGATGCTTCCAAGATGCACAAAGCAATAGAGAATTTCTTTAGAAAATACTTGATTAACACATTCTCACACAAAAGGCACATGTCTAAATCAATATTGTTAAAGGCAACCTCATCTCTGCATCCAGGCTTCTTTCTCCTCCTGATTCTCCCACATTGAATATGGATTCACAAAAATCAACAATGAGTCAGTTTCTGGATTCCTGCAGTCTCTCCACAATGACATCCATGGTATGGATGATTTCACGATATTATTCAAGTTCATCAATTTTCTTTAACTCTTTTTTTTTCTTGCAATACCGTGCTGTTGGCTGTCAGAACTGGAGGAGTCTTCTAATTTACAATGTTCTTTTTGAAAAATAATATGGTGTTCTTTGTTAATGTCATCTGCTTATGTCACCTGTATCCTGACCATGCAGCCACGGAATGTTCGTGTAGAACCTCTTGTGAGAAGCACTGCAACAACTAAACAGCATTTCAGTTCTCCATCTGAACCTAAATCTTCTAGTATGGATAATGCAAAGTCCTTGTCTGGAGGGACAAAGCCCATTAACCGTAGAGCTGCAACACCAACTGGAAGGCCTAAACTGTCAGCAACAACAAAACCCTCAAGATCCTCAACTCCATCCAGGGTCACTGTGCCTCCAACTAAACCTCTGGCTTCCACTGCCATACCTTCGTCTGCTAAAGGAACACGTCGCTCTTCAACACCAATGGGCAGATCCTCAATGCCCACTAAAAATTCAAACTCAAGGTCAGCAACACCTACACAACGTTCAGTAACTGCATCCAGCACAACTGTTTCAGCTCCACAGGTCCGGTCTTCATCAACATTGAGATCAGGTGCTGTAATATCCAAGAGTACCGTAAATTCTGGAGCTACATCACTGACTGTACACTCAATATCTTCAAAAAATAATTTGAGGTCATCAGTGCCAGAAAGGCCGGCTTCTTCCTCTATAATTCGACCTGGGGCACCCGTCTCTCAATTTTCATCAAGAAAGTCAGTTACTCCTGCAAGAGGAAGGGTACATAGTGGGACTGGAAATATAAGGAGCAAAGGTGCTGAATTAGCTATTAAGAGGAATAAAGGACGATCCAATGGTGGTGATGATGTGAATCCTGTTGTCATTGGAACAGAGATGGTAGAACGGATAGTTAACATGAGAAAATTGGCCCCACCCAACAAAGGAAACATTTCTTTGATGCATGATGATGATGCAAAGAAGCATTCTGTAGAAAGTTCAGGTTTTGGAAGATCTCTATCAATTAAATCATTGGATATGGCCATAAGGCACATGGTGAGTATGAATTTGCTGATCGGTTTATTCAGCTTTTCCACGGATTCAGTGTGAGCTGATGATAATATTATTTGCTGGGAGTCTTTTGCTTTATCATTAATCAAATAAGTGATAAAGTTTCATCATGGGTGTGTGCACTTGGACTTGAATGCATGTAAGCATGTTCAAGTACCCACTTTATTGATGATAAATATAGGGAGATATGTAATTTCACCTTTAAAGCTATTGATCAGTGAAAATATGCTAAATTCTTGAAACATGCTTCTACTTCCCCATGACTTTCAAAAAAGTGCAATTACCTTCCCCAAAAAAGTGGCCACGGCCTCCAAATATCACTAAAAGAGTCAGAATTAGTGGCGCTTTGAAAGCCCTAGCAGTAGTTTGGAGAGGTAAATGTACATTTTGAAATTTATGAGGGGTCAAAGCACATTTTGGAGAGTTCAGCCTGCTGGATAGTTTTGCTGGTGAAATAATTTACCCCTAATATTTCGTGTTTGAGTAGCTTTCAATGTATCTATAATTCTGTCATATTTGCAGGACATAACAAGAAGCATTCCTGGCAAGCCGCGTTCAAAGGTGCCAGTTGTGTCTATGAACACCACATGCAGTGTGCGATCGGGTCCCTCACAAAGTGAGTCTACTGGTTTAGATACTTCTCTTGCCACAATGAGCGATGTGAACTCTGAGCTAAGTCTTACAGATGATTCCTTGGGCAAGTAAACATCAATGGCAATGGCAATGGCAATGGTAATTCTAGTTAAAATGGTTATAATGGAAAGAGGGAGATCGGCTTGTAATTTATTGAGCAAAAAGAGCGTAGACGAAGTCTTTGTTTTTGTTTTGACTTCACATGTATGTTTCACGAGGATGTTTCATTCGTATTCAATGATACATTGGAAGAATGAAGAACAGAGAACTAGCACATCCAAAAGGTGGATTTTATAGAATGTAGCCTTTATGATTTGTAGCTAAATATTAACACACATCAACCCCTCCCTAAATCATACTAGTTAGCTCAAGAATCTGCTATTAATTTTACTGTAACATTTATATCTTTTGCTTATAAATTGCAGTATGGTGTGGATATATTCCAAACTCTTAAATCATGGTTTAGTTGAGATAATGATAGCTCAACAGAATGAAGCAAAATACAGAAGAGTAGACACGCATCACTCTTGCATTTTCAAGTCAAAGTTGATGTGCCATTATTTTCCAAAGTTTAACTTTCTTAGTGTAGAAAACCATTTTTAAAGTGATAAATTTAAGCAAATATATGCTTTTGTGCAAAATACTGCTTGACCGATTAAACTACTCCAGCAAAGGTACGGTACTCAGGTTGACAATTTTGGTCTAGTTCTACAGGATTCTATGGAAAAAAGTTTTGCGTTGCTAGCCATTATGCTACAGCTCATCTCAAATAATATCGTGTACATGAAATGATAATAATTATTTATTTTAATTTAAAGATATTTTTATTTTTTAAATTTATTTAACATATATCAAGTGTTTATTAATAGAAATAAAATGTGTATAATATTTTTGGGATAACAAATATTTCTGGAGAATTCTACTTTGTTAAAAAGTTTGTTGTACACTGTCCATTTTTGCTCTTTATTTTTTTAAAATTTAGTCATGTCAGAGTTAAACATTGTCAGTAATCTTCAATTGTCTTTTCCTGATCTAAAATTGTTAACATATGATGTTCAACCAATTAGATATTTTTAAACCAAGCACTGCTGTTTTTTTTTTTTTTTTGAACTAGACCATTACAATAATCTACCTTTTTTTTATCAATCAGTATCATTTTTACATGTGCATTAAATAGCATAATTATAATTTCATATAATGATATAGCATATTTTGCGACTTGATTGAATTAAAAAAAAAATATATTTTTTAAAAAGTGTCCCCATTAGGTAAGAAAACCTCGCTAATAATGATTATTAAATAAATTATAATGTGTAAAATAAAAATAAATAAATAAATTTTCATAAATCACAAGAAAAAATTAATCTCTTTCTTACATAATTCATGAAAACATATATTATCGTTCAGATGTATATGGGTTTTTTAGAATCTGGACCAGAATGTGTTTGTATCTAGCTGGCTATTTCATATCCTTAATGAGCAAGCATAGTTCTTTAATGGATGATGCAGTCTTCACTCCGCTCCAGTCAAATCTTCTAGAGACAGTTTATCACGCACGAGTTTCTTTCAAAATTATTTTAAAAACTGTCTCATGATTTATGTTTGTATTAATATATGATTAGTAGTTATACAATATGTAACTACATATAGTATATTATTTATTAAATATTGTCCTGATAATTTTTTTTTAATTGTGGATCCCACATTTTGACGGGGTCAAAAGACCAAGCTTCATCTTCCGCCTGCTGCATGGCGCTTTCTTTCTCTGGTTTTTCCGCCACCAATGGTCAAGCTTGAAAATTTTGAACAATCAATTTTCTCGTATGTTTCTCAAGATACTTTGAATCAAGATTCTTTTCCATCTAAATTAAGTCCATGTACATTGCATTTAAATTGGGAAAAAATCGAAATGATGCGATCGCGGATTTTCCTCGGACACGCAATAACAGCCTAATAGTGTAACGAATTGGTAAATCTACTAAGTGAAGCAATTTTGGATTAATATAATTGCATATTAATATACAAAATCCTAATCGTCAAGGGCCATTAAGAAGATCGGAGCAAAACTCAATCAATAAAACTTCGATTTTTACGTATTTCCTAGAGTGAACAGGCAAGAAAACAATATAAGTACAGCTGCCAGAAGCCATACAGAAGGCAGAAAAACATACAGAAACCACTCATATAAAAACTAATCAAAGCCGAGTTCTTACTAGGGTTTTGTCTTGAAATCGAAGATTTTTTCCCTTCCAATTACTCTTCTTGCAGGTGATATCCATCATCTCAGATAGCTTCCTGAAAGTGTGAGTTTTGATTGGGTAGTTCGTTCCGAGGAGATCTCCACCAACGCCGACTTGGAATTGCTGCCGACCACCGCTACCGAAGCTTCAGCCACCACCATCAACTCGTTCTTGGACGAGATCGACAATACTGGACTGTTCGTGTAAAGCTTGGAAGTTCACTTAGCAAGGTATTATCCGCATTGACTACATATCACAAAGTTTTATCTTTTTGGTACTAGCACTTTCTGGCAATAGCCCATCATAGGATTGCTCTGTAGAGAGTACGTTTAACTTTAGAGTTTTGATGAACTTGAAATCATTACAACAAAAAGCACATTTGAGATTAGAGTTTCACCCTCTATATTTGAATATCATATACTTCATCATTTATCATCATTTATAGAATCGACGTCTTCACCAATTTCATTACACATGTTTAGAACTATACCAAATAGGAAAGACACTCATCTACTTTCAACTGGTGAATTGATCTAGTAGCACCTGTAACTAGATTAAACCGTCCCTAGTGATTCAGTACCGAGGAACCACCCCGTCGGGGACGGTTATGAATCGCCGAAGGATCCGCCGGAATCGACGGGTTTTAGCGATTCGTCCACGTAGAACCAACGGTTCAATCGGATCAGGAACTGCCATTCCAGACACGGAACCAGCAGTTTCGACCCGCTACATATAGAAATTAAAAAAAAAACCAAAACAAATCACGGAATGAATTCATGGAGGGGACTGGGGTGAGTGGGGTGGGGGGCGGTAGGGGTGGAAGGGGGGCCAGCCTCTGTATTGCAAATGCTATTAAAACAAAAAAAAAAAAAACAAAAAGTTAAGATTTTATGGTTTTTTTACTTCATTTCATCGCTTAATTTAAAAAAAAAAAAACTCGGTTTATGGTTCACATGGAACCGGCACCGCAACCATAAGAACCGACGGTTTCGTGGAATTGTGAACCGCTCCAGCTTTGGCGGTTTAGGTTCGGGTCCGGAACTGACTTGAACCGTGCCGATGTCTACTTGTAACACTCCTGAATACCAATCACCGAGGTATTATCCGCTTTGATCACACGTCGTATTATTTTATTCTTTTAGTACCAACACTTATCAACGAGTCACCCAATTTAGGATTGCTTTGTACAGAGTAGGGCTGTGCAAAAAAATCGACCGAACTGTGAACCGAACCAGACCGGACCGAATCAAAATTTTGGTTCTTTTTTGAAATGGTTCTATTCACGGTTCGGTTCATTGAAGAGCAAATGGTTCGCGGTTCGGTTTGGGACCCTGAACCGAACCGTATGATTCGAATCGAACCGAACCGTTTTATATATAAAAAAAATTAAACATATTATTTTTACTCTTAATTGTTTTATTAATGGGACATAGATATGTGTTAGTCATTAAAATAAAATTAGATTTTTCATAATATGTTTCAATTGTTATGTTATCTATATAAGTAAGATAGATTTTAGAATTTAAACTCTAGTATTCTAACTTAAAAAAATTAATTGTTGTAAAATTTTTTTACTTGCATATGTGTTATTCATTAGAATAAAATTAGATTTTTTATAATATGTTTTAATTGTTATGTTATCTATAAGTAAGGTAGATTTTAGAATTTAACCTCTAGTATTCTAACTTCTGTATATTTCTTTTCCATTTGTCTTACTAATTAATCTAGTTCTATTATTTAGTTACTTCTGGATTTATATAATTGGTAATATGTTAGTTAGAAGCATACAATGAATTACATTTTATGTCTTATATTGAGATAAAATCTAGTATATCATTATAGTTCAAGATAATTCAGAAAAATGAGACTAGTCATAGTTATAATTTTATAATGGATGAAATCTTTTCCTTTCTATAAGTTTTACATATTTATTTGATAAATGATTAATTTTAACTATTATTGTTTATATTTGCATTAGTGATAAGAAATATGTAATTGAACCTTTTCGATAGAATATTTTTTATTTTATGAAAAAACGGTTCGAACCGCAAACTGAACCGTACTGGACCGTTTTTTTTCGGTTCGCAAAAATTACGAATCGAACCGTATAGTTAGATTCGAATTTAAAAGAAAAATCGAACCGTAAATTACGGTGCAGTTCGTTTCGAGATGCAAACCGAACCGAACCGTACCGTGCACACCCCTAGTACATAGCATGTTTTACTTTAGAGTTTTGACGAACTCTAAACCTTTGTACCAAAAGACACCTTTGTGATTAGATTTCCGCCATTTAAATTTGATGGACATCACAGTTCGGCATCCCCAGCCTGGTCCCTCTGATGAAATTCGCTGCCTCCAACACTATTGATTCACAATAAACATCCACCGTCAGTTGAAATTCACTGCCTCCAACACTATTGATTCACCTTAAACATCCACCTTCAGTTGGTGCTGTTTGTGGCGACTACGACTTGATTTTGAGTTGGTATCTAACCCATGACTTGGTTTCTAGCCCAGTATCAGACCCACAAGAGTCGCATCTGTGTACCAATCCACTTCATCACATTAGATAAGGTCATTCACTTGTATTTATTTATTTTTATTTACTTAAATAAAATAGGGAAAAGGAAATCAATATTATTAATTTAAAAAAATTACAAAAATATCATTATGATGAAAATAATATCAAATTTAGACTTTATTTGTTTTGAGAAAAAGTACTTGTTAATGAAAATAGTTTTTTTTAAGTTTTCTGAAAAAAAAAAAACATATTTTCAAATGCTTAACTAATTTTATGAAAATACTTTTTCTTTATTTACAGTGTCAAGGTAACTCATATATATTAAGTATAAAAAATGAAAAAAATTACATATATTATAATGATAAATAAATCTACTTAAAAAAAATATTTTAAAAAACTAATAATAAATGTTTTTAGATAGTAATGATTGTTAGATGACTCATAAATTAATGAAAAAATGACACATATATTTATATTCTGTAAGTCGTTTCCCAAAAAATAATATATGAAAAGTTTATATTTTCTAAAATAAAAAAAATATTTTCTATTAATTATCCTTTTTTTTTAAATCACGAAAAAATAAAAAAGATATTTTCGTTGAAATAAAAGGAAAAGTTGAACTAGTCTATTAAATAAATGAAATCTTGAACAAACAAGATTATATAGGTGATTAATCTCATCTATTCTCTTATTCAAGAGAAGACTAATGTTTTTCTTGTGGACCTTATATATTGAACAAACGAGTTTTTTGAAAAACATACAATAATGACAATAATAGCAGACAACACTCAAGCCACGTCCTTGGTCATCCCCTCACTAAGTATGGCCAGCTTTGGCTATAGTATTGCACTATATCATCATCATCATGGTCTCAGAAAAAGACATCTTGGTCATCTCATCACTAAGTATGGCTGGCTGTGGCTATAGTATTGTACTGTATCATCATCATTATGGCCTTAGAAAAGACTTCGTAGGCCGTCCTTAACCTCATGAAAAGTTAATGCTTCTTGTTGAAAAATTTGTAAGTTGCAATAATATCCCATTAGGATATCAGAAAATAATATTAAATGGTAGTGCAGACGATGAGCCAACTCATCTCCTGTTTTTCCAAAAGTTCAGCTAGCCAAAACTCTAAAAGTAAATAAATAAATAAATAAAAGGAAAATAAATAAATTGTAGGCATAGAATTGTGAAATATATGTATATAAAATTAGCTTTCTAATCTTTAATTTTTAATTCAAACAACAGCGTGTCAATAAAATTTAGCAATAATTTCAAGGTTTTCCTCTTCTCTTATTTTTCTTTTTAGTTTTATTTTTCGATTTGTATCTTTGTGACCTAACAATCTTTAATTCTTGATAAAGCTGATGTGTAATCCTCTCGTCACAACACCTTCATATGCAGCCTAATTGTTCTAATTTGTGATGATTGAATTGTGACAATAGGGAACTTGGACTATAATAATATGAAAAAAAAAGAGAGAGAAACTTAAATGAAAAATGTTGTATTGATTTAAAAGTTCATCTCCTATTTCTCCAAAGTCAATTAGAAAATAGTATTGGAAATGAGATGATTCATTTTCTTTTTTATGTACTACCCTTCCAATATTATTTTCTAACATCCTGATGGATATTATTGCAACTTACATATGTTCCAACAAGAACGGCCCAAGATGTCTTTTTTTGAGACCATAATGATCATACAGTGAAATACCATAGCCAAAGCCAGGCATATTTAGTGAGGAGATGATTAAGGACGAGGCTTGAGTGCTACCTACTATTATTGTTATTATTGTATGTTTTTCAAGAAACTCGTCCATTCAATAGACGGGGTTTACAAAAAAATATTTATCTCGTCTCTTAAATAGACGAGATCAATTACGTATGATCTTGTCTGTTCAAGAGACGAGTTCCATTTGTCTAAATTTGAATTATTTTCATCTTAATAACATTTTTGTAATTTCTTTAAAAATCAATAATATTACTTTTCTTTACCAAATAAAATATGTCTAATAATGAAAAGTATATAATATAAAAATATGTAAAATTTATCTATTAAGTGCATGTACATATGGACATGATGTACTAGAAATCAAAAGGTATAATCACATTTGTATCCTATGATGTAAATTAATTTAACACTTAGAAAAAAAACCATTATTTTCTCAACAAAAATTGAAATTGATAACTTCTAGGACTCATCACTTTAACTTTTTTTTTTTTTTTGGTAATTACAAAATTTAAGACACTTAAATCAAACAGAATTTAAAATATAAAAAAAAACCAACACTAAGGTTTGCATCAAAAGAAATACGTGATATCTGCTCTCGATTAGTGGATACGCTAACACCTATGAGGCAACTTAAAAAAATAGAAAAAGAATTATTGCCCAATTTTGAAAAATATAAATCTATTTTTATTTCTTTGTAAATATTTTGTAAGCATCAATATAAATGATAGTTGTATCTTATAAATATTACTTTGTAAATAATTCTAACATTGAAAAATTTTAAGGACATTAAAGGAATAAAATTTAGTTAAGGAATTTAGATGGTAACCATACAATTTTAAAAGGGTAGCCCCAAATGAAAATATTTCTTGCGTTATTAAAATTGATTTTATATCAATTTTTCTTATAGACTAGTGGTTGGATTATAATCAATTAACCCATTGATCATAATTTAATATCTTTCCTGATTTTAGTCGGCTGGCAACTTCTAATTTAAAAAAAAAAAATTCGTTTAATTCTTAATTGGGGTTCATGTCAATTGTGTTAAGATTTGATATAAATTGAATTAAAAGATATCAAACCAAATAAAAAATTCACGCTCAACAATCATCCATTGGCTTCTGATTTATGTTTTGTTTAGATATAAAAATAAGACATGGTTTTATATTGTGTAAATCTAGAATTTCACTTGCGCTATCAAACGTGTGTTTCTTGCAAAAGATGTTTTTAACTTTTTATTATAACTATAAAAGCTATGTTACAAGCATATATCTCCTTACACTTATTGGTAAATATACATCCTTTGTGATGTTGTGGATAAAAAAGTTCTATGATTAATTAACTAATAGAAATACGAGAGACAAAGATTTGCACTAAAATATGAACAAGAAATATTTGTATTTTTCATTGATAATACCAATATAAGAGACATCCATATGTACATACATATACATGGGAGTTTACAAATTACCCCTCTTAACTTTTACCAAGGTGCGATTTGACCATCTCAACTTTTAAAGTGGGCATTTTGACCTCTTAAACTTTCAAAAATTGGCACAAAAAGAAGTTTAAATTTTCTATGAGTTTAGAGGATAAATTTGCACATAAATGAAAGTTTAGGAGTGAATCTGTACATAAGCAAAGTATAAGGAGGTATTTTGCAACTCCCCATTATATTTTGACGAAAAATTTTACGTATCTTTGATTGTTAATTTTTAAAAGTTTAAGGGTCAAAAAGCTCATCTTGAAAGTTCAAGGGCGAATTCGCATGTAAGTAAAAATTTAGGAAAGTAATTTGTAATTTCCCCATGTATATATAGACAGAGTCTCTTATCCCTTTTCTTAAAAACCCTCTCTTGTTCAATATATGTCTAGGGTCCCTATACAAAATAATTACCAATATATAAGTTCAATGAGATTAATTATCAATATACAGTTGCTTGCATCTAAGAAACGGGATAAGAAAATTTATATTTAAATCACGAGTGTGATTCGTGATATGATGTTTTAGTACCATCGCTATATCGTGACTATCAAAAGCGATATTCTTGTATGTATATTGCGGTTTAGAGAGGCAATATACAATTATATATCACTTCTTGAACAAGTGATATGCATATAGACCCCATATCCTATTTTCTATACACAATCTTCAGCATTGGAATGTGGTAATTATTTTTTATTCTTAAATAAGTAATTAATTTCAAAAGGTGTTCTAAACAAGAAATTATTTCCAACACTCTGCCTCAAATTGGAGAATAAATATCTTCCATTTCCAACTTGGATACTTGATCATGAAAATTTAAGTTGCTTAGTCCCTTTGTTAGTACATGATGTACATCATCTAATTGATGATTGGGTGGATCATACAACATGCACATTAATTCTTGATCCAATTTTTTTTTTTTAATGATGTTTGTATCAATTTCAATATGCTTTGTCTATCATGTTGTATAGGATTATGAGCAATACTAGTACTTGCCTTATTGTCATAGTAGAGCATCATAGGACCCTTCCACTGTACTTTAAAATTATCTAAAATAATCTTCATTAAAAGTAGCTCAAATAATCTTTAAGTAATAGTTTTGAATTCTTATTTTGTAAATGACCTTACCACTACACTTTGCTTCTTACTCCTCTATGTTGCCATACCATCCTTACGAAAAATATGATAGGTTGTAGTTGATCTTATGTCCACTAGAGAACTAGAATAATTGAATTCAATATAAACTTTTAGAATAAGATTATTATTGTTTTTAACAAATCTCTTTTTTCAAATTGCCTATCAAATAATGCACCAGGCCATAAGTAGTTTAGAGATGCGGTTCTTTATGATCATGCATAAATTGAGTAATCACACCTATTAAGTAGGCAATGATTGATCAAGTGTGAGCAAGGTATATGAGTTTACTGACCAACCCCTATTACATTCTTCTATTGACGAGTGGTTCTTCCTTGGTTTCTCTCAACTTGTTGTTTAGGTTCACTAGGGTAGAGACTGGCTTACATCCAGTCATCCCTATTTCTACTAATAAATCTGTTATATACTTTTGAGAAGATATGAAAACCCTTTTTTTTTTAATATGTTACTTCAAACCTAAAAATTACTTTAGTTTTCCTAGTTCTTTGATCCTAAACTCTTTTATTATTTCTACTTCATTTAATGTTTTGCTCTTTCATCTTCTCCAACTACTATAATATCATCTACATAAACTAAAAGAGTAGTCATGCCCTCTATAGTAAAATGTTCAAAGAAAAGGGTGAGATCACCTTGACTTCATTTATATACCCTCTGTCTGTCATGACCTTGGCAAATTTCTCAAACCATGTTGTAGGGGATTGTTTTAATCCATAGTGGACATCTTTTAGTTTGCATACCTTGTTAATTGTATTCTCTTAACATCTTGTTAGGATATTTATATAGATTTATTCATCAAAATCACCATGGAGAAATGCATTTTTAACAGTATGTTGTAGGAGTTGCCAATCAAAGTGGGTAACCAATGATAATAGAAATTTCACAATATTTATTTTTGTAACTAGAGCAAAAGTCTCTTGGTAATCTACAAAATAAGTTTAGGTGTGCTTTTTGGCTACTAGCTTCACTTATATCTCTTAAGGGATCTATCAGCCTTGTATTTCAATGTAAAATCTACTTATAATCAACAATATTTTCCTTGTTGGTTTATCAACAATCTCCCATATTTTGTTCTTTTCTAAGAAATTCATCTCCTCTCTCATAGCATCCTTCTATTCTCTTTTAGAAGAGTCTTAAAAATCGTGTTAAGGATGGCAATGGTATTTAAACTCACAGTGAAAATTTTTGAGTTATTTATAAGTGCTTAATAGAGACATGGTTAGATATTAGGTAGAGTAGCTGTTTACTGCATTCTCTCGTACCTTTTTCTAATTATAACGGAAGGTCTAGGTCAACTCTTAGATCAATGGATGCTTCAATTGGTTGTGCTTGTAAAAGTGAGTCAAATCTTACCCTATTCTCACCTAAAATTTAAGTTATAGTCTCGGACTTATGTTACTTCTGGAACATCCTTTTGCATGTATACACTTGATAGAACTTTGAGAAATCATGAGTGACTTATACCATTGAAATCTCTTCTTGAAGAGAAATCTTGGAGAACAAAGGTGCATCTTTACTAAAGGGGATATCTATAGAGATGTGAAATTTTCTACATAAGAATTGTGGCATTTGTGTCACTTTGAGTTGGTGAGTAACTAATGAATACATATTGAATTGCTTGGGAATTTAATTTGTTTTTCTTGTTGATTATGCACATTGACAAATGCAGTGCCATTAAGCTTTTGAATTGAGGATAAAAACTAGATGGGATTCTTATCCTTTAACACCTATAAGGGAATTTCATTTATTATGTATGTGATAGTAAGGATACCCTCTCCCTAATGAGACTTAAGAACATTTCCTTAAAATAGTAAAGCTTAAGTTGTGTCGAGTAAATATATATATATATATATATTTAGCTAACCCATCTTATTGAGCTGTACTTAGATGATGCCTTATGATTGAGAGTATGGTGACAAAATTTTGTTGAAGTAGTCACTGGGCTTGTTGGTCCTAAACTGTTTTATTTTAACCCCTAATTGGTTTTGAATCGTTGAGTGAAAATTAGGTACAACAATGCTTAACATTTGACTTTTGTTTAAGAAGGAAGAGACATGTAACCCCAAGTATAGTCATTGATCAAGGATTTATATACCATCGAGCTTTAGAAACATAAGATATAGAGGAAAGACCCCATATGTCATTATGTATCTAATGAAAAGGATGAAATCTTCCTTTATCACCATAAGAAAAAGATATATGAGTATGTTTTACTAATTAACAAACTGCATGACAAAACTCAAATATATCGAATCCATGAAACAATTTAGAAATAATAAAATTTAAAACTCAAAACTATGGATAATCTAAACAGACATGGTGAAGCCAAATGGCATTTTTTTAAGAAGTATTAAGAAATGACACAGGTACATTACTCATGGTATTTTGAGACAATTCAAGGTAATAAGCTTGTAACTTTCCTCAACAAGTCTAGTTTTGCTACCTGATACCTGGTCACAAGTACCACAACCAAACATTGAAAAAAATAGCATGGCAATAGGCTTTTGAATGTAGATAAGACTGCTTGACAATTTTGATAAATGAAGAACATCTTTAAGATAACTAAAGAGGTAATATATATATTTTCTCATCTAAAAATGGTAGCAAGGGCACCATTTTCCACTAAAATTTTTCTATTATTGGGGCATAGAGTATATAAAGAAAAAAGTTATGAAGGGTGGGTCATATAGTATGTGGCTTAGAGGAAAGAATCTCAAAGATGGTATACAACTTAGCTGATGTTTATAACATTTACATGAGAGAGTCAATGAACTATCTCAAGAATATTTATCAAGGGATTTTAACAAAATTTTCAACTTTTCAATCCCTTCGCCATTCAATCTAGTCATCTTTGAGACTTCATCAAACTTGGTTTGCTCGGACAAGTGAGCTTGATGTCTTGGACCACTTGTTGTGGTGGTTTTGGAAGTGGACATGATGATAGATTGGAAAAACAACTATAATAAAATAATTAGATGAATGTTAAATTAGCAACAATTAAGAGTGCAATTAAGGCTCCTAAATAATGTCTATATTAGAATAGTAAGGAGGGATGACAAAATTGATGGCTGCTCAATAAAAAAGAAATCCTAGAAAAGGCCTATGGCTCGGATGCCATGCTCAAATTATGAGAATGAGATTTTTCATTGATAAAAGTAATACAAGAAACGTCAATATTTGTAGAAAAAGTTTATTCAATTGGTATCGTTATCTACCTAACTTATTGTTAATACTTTATTGATCACCTTTAAAGATCTTGTTTGAATGAGTACAATATTTACAATCAAATTACAACTTAAAAAATATTCTACATCTTAACATTAATTCTAACACGATTCTATATTATATATAAATGTGAAACTACAAATGAACTCATGGCTAACATAAATAATTTATTTTTAACACTCTTGCTGAAACCAATGGCTAGTTTGTTTCATCTTATTATCGTAATTTTAGCATTTTATTTTTGTTGTTTTCAAATGAATATTTGTAAAGAAATAGATACAAATGAAAAACAAATATACTCATAAATTGATTATGTACATATAAGATATAAATGAAAATCAACAATCCAAATAGACCCTAAAGCCTATATATTATATGCTTTTAGCTTATTACATATATAATTCATTCAAATTCTTGAAAGTGACTTGGTTCATAAATTGACAAGTTAGTCTTTTGATCTTACATATAACGTATCATTTTCCTTATTTAATAATTTTTCAAGAGTAAATCACTAGTTGATTTCGATGTCTTTTGTGCATTAACATTGGATTTTATGCTATGTGTAGAGTAGTTTGGTCATCATATATCACTTTTATCGGTTATGACTAGAAACCTTGTTCTTTTAGTAAGTGTTTAAACCAAGTAACTCACAAATTGTGTATGTTACAGTTTTATACTAAACTTTGCTATTGATTTTACTACCACAATTCACTTGTACTTTATCACAATACAAGATTACAACAAAAAAACACACGATATCTTGTGGTTGATTCTCTATCCAACAACACGCATGTGTTCATGATTATTGTATAAAGTACTATGTGTTGGTCCCATTTAAGTAATCAAGAGATGGTACCTAAAAAGACGATGCGTTTATTTATTGCTTTATAAAATTTATGAGGATAAATGTTGTGAATGATATTCGAACTTTGGTAATATGTAATTAAATACTTAAAATTTGAAATTAATCAATTTAATACTTGAAATTACTTTTTATATATGCTAATCAATCTCATAGAAATACTATTGCTGTGAATAAAAAATTATTTTATATATTAAATTAAATAATTTAAAAATTTAAATATTAAATTAATTAATTTTAAAGTTGACTATTTTACTGTATGTTTCACAACATTAAACCTTATAAATTTTATCAAGCAATCACTAAATATTGAGCCGCTCTTATCCTCGTACTAAATCAGCACACATGAGAACAGAGTTCAAGATTTTGCAGCAGCAACAATTGACATTCCCGGCGGATCCTTTTCTTTCTTATTGTCGTCAAAAAATCCAGCATACTAAAATCCACGCAGAACCTAACTTTTAATCCTAGGACCCAAGTAGACTGTCCAACTCCGCCAGAAAACCCAACACCGCCATATTACGTGTAATTTGATCATCGAATGAAGAAGCGATACGCGGCATCCAAGCAAACAGTAGTAAGATGACTCGCACTCAACCACTCTCGTCCAATCCATCCATGTGTGCAACTAAAATTTTTTGCCCTTTAGCCGCTTTCCATCTTCCTTCCCCGAAAGATCCTAATCTGTCACCATCAATGGTGGGCGTCTCTCATTTTTCGAGTTTATTTTCCATTTGCGTTTCTATAATGATTGACCCCGACCCATTTTTACATCTCTTCGTACACTCCTGCTTTTAATTTTTTTTTCTTTTCTTTTTTTTTTTAATAATAGTGCTGGAAATGGAAAGGCTGTGCTGTCATATGGATCTTGCCTGTCAGTTTTTTCATATTTGCTTTTTCGTACACTTCTTCACATCTTCTCTCTACGGAACATCTGTCCTACTTCTGCCTCCCGTCTATTGATTGGTGTCTTTTTGGATTTCATCCACTAAAACCAAAGAACTAATATTAAAATTACTGATGTTTTGGGACCCTTGGTCTGAAAGTGGATGTTATGTTAAATAGTGGAGGAGTTGGATAAAGCTATGACTCCTTGCTGCTTTCGGGGATTTCAGTGGTGTAACGGGAAGATTAGTCTGAGTCAGCATCATGGGAATGGTACCATTTTTTGCTTTATTTTTTCATTTAAGCCGTTTCAATGGTTTGAGGTGTTTCTTCTCGAGTCCTGGTGCCCCAATTTAACATTTTCCTCTTACTATAGTGTTTTTCAGTAGCTAAACAGCATAAAGAATAGATATTTGCTTGTTGCAGCTGTTGAGTTGGTTCTTATTTTTTTCTATTAGAGTTATAAATTTGGAGACAAAAGGAAGAAGTTTGTGATTGTTGGGGTACTTGATTTGCAAGAAGTATCTCTCTTTTTTTTTTTTTCCAGTTTGTGAGAGACCTTTTTTTATGATTGGTTGTTATGACCAACTTGTTTAGATCATGATATTGAGACAAAGCAACTATATGTTCCTACTATATTTTCTGTAGCTAATCTAATCCAATGCAAGGTATGGATTGTCAAGAATTGGAACCTTGTTTTTCAGTACCTACCAATTGCATCCACAGGTCGAAGCATCGAATAATATAAGAAGTTCTATGTACTTGATCCGTGATCTTTTGACAAACACAGTTGACTCTAGTTTGGGAAATTCATCAGACACTGCATAAACACTAAAACCTGTACTTACTAATAGTGGCATTTCCATTCATGACACCTGATTTAGAAAATCTGAAGTATGAAGGGAAGTCAATAATTCAAAGCCAATGCAGTTGAACTGTGAGATTTAGCATAATAACCAGGCTACAATTAGCCTGTTACAATGTATACAAGTGTGAAAAAGATGATCATTAGGTTGAGGACATGGAATATCTCATTAATGAATCCCACCTTAATGCGGATTGATGATGCGTGATTCTAAGTATGATAGTTCATCCATCTAGCACTTGTCTGTCTACCGCACTTGAATGATTATCAAACTGACGTAAAAGAAAAGGAGAATTTTGATCCCCAAGGACACGTAATTGATATTTGCCGGTTGAAGAACTTGTTTTCATACAACCACAGAAAAACAGAGCAATATGCAGATTGAAGAAGACAGGATTGCTTTTCCTTATATATATTATGTACATAGTCTCTTCTTCTTTTTTTTTTTTTGTAATTTCTTAGTAAAATCGTTAATTTCTTTCTTGAAAGTAGTTGAAGACACCTCCACCCTTTTTGTTCTCTCCTTGTAGCTTTTTGTTTTTCCTTCTTACATTTAAAAAAAAAATGAAGGTCAGTTATGTCATTTTGGTTATTGCTTGTCCATTTTTTCATATTTGCCTTTTTTTAACTGCATTTCTTCATGTCTTCTCTCTAAATTCACTTATTCATACTATTGCCTTGTGCCTCTGCGTCAGTTACCGATGTCTTTTTGGCTTCAATTAACCACAACCAGTCTCAGGTCAGCTCTAGTTTGTTAACTAATTGTTGCAGTTGTGGGCTGTTCGAGGCATTTAGGATGCAGACTGGGCTGGGTTAAAAGTGGATGTTAAGAGGAAGACTGAGAGAAGTGAGAGAAGATTAAACAATGAGCTTAGGTTGCTTTGGGGGATTTCGATGGTGTAAAGGGAAGAGTAGTCAGAGTCAGGCACATGGAAATGGTAAATTCTTGACTCTCTCTTATTCATTTTAAGCCTTGAATCCTTGATTGGCTTATATATATATGTTTTTAATCAGTTGGAAAGGGCAAAGATAAATGTTTTCTTGTTGTTACTTCGAAATCAGTTCATACCTCACAGAAGCTTCATGAATTCAAAGACAAAATAACAGCTTTGTGCTTAGAGGGTACTTGATCTGTAAGATATATATATAAATATATATATATATATATATATCTATTCCCAGTTTGTGAACACCTAGGTAGTTAGGTAGCATTTTAACTGGATATTGTTTTATGCACTAAAAAATTAATGATGTGCCATAAGCCCATTTGTAAACAATATCTGGCTAGGATAACAGATGTTAATAGATTTAGCATAGGTAATAATGGTGGTGATGGAAAATTCAATGAGGTGTAATATGTAGCAATTGAAAATTCCAAGTGCTAAATTATGAAAATGGACAAAATTAAAGTAGTAGATGTGGCATTATCCTTTTTTCCCCGAGATCTTCTCTAACATTTTCTTGCCCAGTTTAGGATTGTTTTGGCTAGTATAAAATTTTCAACAGGGTGGACACCTAATGCTTTCTACTCTGGTTACTATAAGCCTGTGGGAAACTATGTTTTACAAATGTGCATATTTAATCTCTGGCATCATAGCTTATGTCTAATCATGGATATCACATGTGTTAGTACGATCTTGATTTTTAATATTTAAGGACTTACCTTTACATAGAAGGAAATGGAGTGACATGAGAGTACGCCTAGTTCTACCGATGCGCCTTTCTATGTGATAAAAGGGCTTGACAAACTAATTCATCTTCTTAATCGAAATTTAAAAGCGATACATGTAGAAAAGTAGTTTTAAGGTTTGGAAATCATAGGAGCAATTACTTGTTAAAACCATATGAGTACAGATATGATAGACAATCTATCAGAATATATGCAATTTTCTTAATAGTTATTGTTGGATTTTCACCTAGGATCACTGCTTGTCTGAGCAGTTTTGGTATCTGCAGACAGAATCGTGTAAATAATGAGGTATCTGGAGTTACCAATAATGGGGGGCAAAAAAAATTCCACCATTTGGAAATAAACTAACATTCTTTTCTTTATTGATACATACGTAAAATCTAACTGAAATGGCTTCTTTAATCCTTACACAAGATATTTAACATTTATTTTATTTATTTATTTTTATAGATATTGCTATGGAAAACGTGAGGCTGTTTACTTATAATTCACTACGATCAGCAACAGGAGACTTCCATCCATCAAACAAGATTGGTGGGGGTGGTTTTGGTGTTGTTTACAAGGTCAGAAAAATAACTATTTGTTGCATTCATTTGTGTCATTTAAAAAATAAGTTTTCTGCAGTTCAGTGATATTTCCCTTTATGATAATTGCAGGGAGTTTTGAGAGATGGCAGTGAAGTTGCTATCAAATCATTGTCAGCCGAATCTAAGCAAGGAACGAATGAATTCTTAACAGAAATCAAAATGATATCAATATTCACCACCCTAACCTTGTTGAATTCCTTGGCTGTTGTGTGGAGGGTGATCACCGGATATTGGTTTATGAGTACCTGGAAAATAACAGCCTTTCAAGAGTGTTACTTGGTATGTGGTACTGTTGTTGCACTTTTAGGTGATTTTGGACTTTCAGAAATTCAAAGATCAATCATGTGAGTTTCAGAAGTTTTGGCTTGTGTTGGTATAAATTATATCGTTTTTTCTCTTTTACAGGTTCAAAAGGCAAACGGGCTTTTCTAGAATGGCCTCAGAGAGCTGCTATTTGCTTGGGTACAGCATCTGCTCTGGCATTCCTTCATGAGGAAGCTGAACCGCATATTGTCCACAGGGATATTAAAGCCAGTAACATACTTCTTGATCGAAACTTCAATCCTAAAATTGGGGATTTCGGCCTTGCGAAGCTATTTCCAGACAATGTCACTCATCTTAGTACTCGAGTGGCAGGAACAATGTAAGTATACTTCTCTGTTTTTTGTAATTGATGTCAGTTAAGGCACTAATATGTTATCTGTGAAAACCTGAAAAGATATATTGCATATAGTAGCTTCTTCGATAGCTGTCGAGTCATTGAGTTAAGAGTAGACATTAGATTGTTATTGTGTCTGGCTATCTACAGGATATTGAAAAGGAATTTCGTGATTCTTGGTTGCATTTTGAAGCGAATCCAATAGGTAGAGATACTGTATAAACATGTCTCATCTGGAAAGATAAATGGCAAAACTAAGCAGATAAAGATTCATTTTGCAGAACAACTGGGATAGAGTTTGCCAGATATGTCATTAAAAGGAACATTATGAGTAGGGATGTTTGTGTGTCATGATGTTTTGCACGAGCTCAAATTTGATTGAGAATTTTCAAGCTTGAACTAAGACTTGATTATAATTAAGTTATGTCATAAGCTGGATTTTTAGTTGTTATGCTTATTTTTCCCCTCAAATTTAGGTTGTATCAAAGAAATTTGAATTGGAGTTCGAGTTATACCTAATTTGTTTAAGCTTGATTCTGGACTTGATTAAATTTGCAAATCCAAGAACCAATTATGGGGACTTGAGCTTGACTTTATGTTATGTCAAAAATGGTGTTTTCTGACTCTTTCTTGTGATAAAGACAAGGGACTTGCTTATGAAAAAGATGAAGAAACATATGGTTGGAAAAACTTTGTTACCCACACCTAAGCATGAGGATCCAGTACTGTTGGACATGTCATTTTGGAAAATTAAGGATGTGGTGATTCCGCTGAAAAGGGCCAGCAAATGAGACAGTTACAGGGGTATGCCAGTACGGAAAGAGGGTATAATGATAGCACTTCCCTAAGATTCGCATTTTAGTCTTGATTACTTAGTCTTCATTCATTTATTTCTTTTCTTATGTGGTCAAATTGCTGAATTGAACCTTATGTACTGGATTTGGTAGTTCCATTAGGCCAAATTAAATCCATTCCAAAGTATTGAAAGGTTGAATTATCTGGCAAGTTCATATTCCTTCTGATTGCTCTCAGTGTTTTTTTTTTCCCTTGGTTTTGTTGTTGGGGGGTGGTGGGGGGGGGGGAAGGGGGGGAGGTGTTGTTGTGTGTGGGGTGTGGAATTTCAGATGCTAGGGTACTGGTCAAGTCTCTTTTGCACCAGAAAGTTGGCAATGGTAACTCTGTTTCTCTTTGGTATGACATTTGGCATTTTTAAGGTGGTCCTGTTGAAATCTATGATAGGGGGTGGCCTGAAACCACATGCCTATGCTCATTTGTCTCTTAAAAATAGGTGGGATCGGCCTTCTAAAAGTTCTTGGCATCATTTCAAGGCTGAGCTAGAATCAGCAAGTCAAACTTCCTCTTTGATGGAAGATTCTAAGCTGGAAAGTTAATCCTCAACAAATCCCAATTCTGCTTTCTTCACAGCATAGGGTCCCTTGGACCAACCTCATTCAGAATACCATTTCAAATTTCATGGCATGACTTCATGGGTCACATCTCTGAGGAAGCATTTACTTCTGACAATCTTCTATATGGAACTTGATTCATCAGAAACAATGCTTTCTACATAAATGGGAGGAAGAAAGCCATGATCTTCTCTCCTTTGGTTGTCTCTACAGTCTACATTAGAGAACTATGGAGGAAAGTAGGGGATGCTTTGGTTGGTCCCTACAACTTTCTTGTTTGACTCTAAAAAACTTTATAAAATTTTTTAGGTGCTTCTGCTGTCAGGATGTACTGAAGAAGGCTAAGAGGGTTTAGCTGTGACTATCTATCATATATGGATAGAATGGATTGAGAGATGAATTAATGGGTAAGAAAAAGTGTTTATATCATCCTTAGCAAGATTCTAGCTTGCACTCTCTTATTGTAATTTTATTTTAGGGCATGCTTCTTTATTGTAAAGGAATGTTTGTGTTTGCACTATTTTCTTCTTAGGTAGTGCTTTTACAATTTGCTTTATCATGCTCATTACCTTTTTTGGGTACTTTTTTTTTTTACATTCTGGTCTATTTGATGAAATTAATTACTTACAATTAAACAAAAAAGTAGTAAATTGCTATTGTTAGGGCTTGAAGCCAGTTTCGCCTTAAGTTAGACAAAGGCCCATTTAAAATTTACTAAATTTCGTGTTATCTGCAAAACTTCTCATTTCCACTCTAGCTTTAGACCAAGGTTCTCCCATAGCTCTTTCACAAACATGCATAAAAAATAAAGGGAATCATGGTTTTTCTTCCTCAATTTTACACAATTAGCAGACAATTAAGAAATGGCATCCCAACTTGCTATCGTGTCCATGGCGTAATGTTTATGAAAGGCTGTAAGCTAAAGAACAAAAGCATGATGAGGAATGTGCTTCTTGTGGCAGGGTTCTTGGGGACTAGAAGGGGATAGCAACTTATAAGCCCCTTTAATCGTTCAGTATTTCCTCAAATTGGAAATCCACATCATGCTGTGAGTGCTGTGAGAACAAGGGTCTAGTCCATCTTTGATCCATAGGGAGCCTATTGGCAGCTCCGCATAGTTTCTTTAGGCCAAACAGACTCATTTATGGCTTTTTGTCCTAACTGATTGACTAAAGGACCCGTAGGATGCCAATAGTCATGTCAAGGGAACTTAAGAACCTTAGCTTTTGACCTCAAATTTGTGAATTTTCTCCATCACCAATAGATATTGGAGGGAATTTTAATGAAAAATTTTCTTTAAGCAGCCTGACATGGACCCAGTTATGCTGTAGAGAAGTCGTTCTTTGAACAAAGAGTCCAAATATGCTTCATCAGGGCAGACTTGTCCCACTTATAATCATACGATATCCCTAGCCTCTTTATCTTGGGGTTCACAAACATTTTCCATGCAACTCTGAACTTGGCCTCTTTCTCTGCTTCTCGATTTCAGAAAAACCAACTCATTCCTGTCATGCTTTCCTTTAGTATACTCTTTGGTAAAACAAAATCTTTTCACTAATAAACTTGAATGAAAAACAAAATGCACTATATCAGTTGGATGTTACCCACAAAAAATAGAAATTTGCTTGTCCAGTCACTTGTGCGAGTGGTCATTCCAGTCACTAAGTTCTTGTACATGTTCTTTGTAAGCCTTGATAATATCAGTCTGTCTCCATGATGGCAAGACAGGAAGAGTTTCGGGCAAAACCCCTAAAATCCTTGTTGTAATTTTACAGTATCCACTCTTCTTTAAATATTTTGGATCTGTTTGGATTATTAGATTTTTATCTGTATTGTATTTGTATTTGATCTGCATCTTTAATTTATTTGCATCATATCTGTATCGTATCTGTTTAGTTAGTTTATGAGTAAAACTGTCAGTTTTTCATGTGTATTTGTTTTTTTGATAAATATTTGTTTGAAAACAATAAAGATGTGATGTCAGAATAACCAGAATATGATGAAACAAAAAACCCTTGTCTCTTATCTGGATTAGCCTTTAACTTGGGAGTTTCTCTTAACTTTGAAAGTACATTTTTCACGAGGGAAATAAAATTAGTAGCTCCATTGACACAACAAGGAGATTATCAGCAAATTAGAGATGCTTATTTTTTCCATTTTTACATTGCCATGCTAATTGAATTTCTCAATCCATAGATTTTTCCTTCATAAGGCAAGAACATATGTCGATTACTAGGACCGAGATGAGGGGATATAGGTCCTCTTTTCTCAATCCCCTAGAGCTGGGAAAGTACCCAACTAATTGGCTCGAAAAATTTACCCTTTTTAAGATATGTTTGAGAAAACTCTAATTCTCCATGTCATAGGCTTTTATAATGTCTACTTCTATCACACCGTTTTTTCCACATTCTGGGTAGTGACCGTTTTACGTGAGCTGAGATCATGTGATTAGTAAACTGTGAGTGATTTTATGATAATCTTTTGAAAACAAATGTTCACAAACAGTCAATTTAGGTGACTAATTTTACTTGCACTGAAGAACAACAACTGCTTGATGTTGGTTTATTGGTCAGTTTGTTGAATTTCTAAGATTGATGCAGGGTTTTTTGTATAATCTCTCTTATTCTTGTTATTAAGGATCTATGATATTGTCAGTGTCGTTAATGTTGAAAGTTGATTACTAATTGGAATGCTCCTTGAAATTAAGTGATCAATGCTGCGGGTGTAAGGGGGATGGACCATGTATAAAAAAGAAAAATTAGATGGGCCAAGAAATGGCCATAATTCTACTATTATTCCAGCTTGTGTCTTCAAGGACAACTAAGACCTTCCCTTTATTTTTGACATTCAGTTTAGTCACAGAGTTTGTGTGTGTGTTACCCAGGCCATTTGAATCATATCAATTGGAATCTTTTAGTTTATATGTAATAACAGTGTCTGCAGATTCTCTTTAGCGTATTCATTGTTTTATTTTAATGCTCCTTTTGTTCATGTAAATGGTGTTCTGCAGGGGATATTTGGCACCTGAATATGCTCTCTTTGGACAGCTAACAAGGAAGGCTGATGTGTACAGTTTTGGAGTGCTTTTGCTGGAAATAGTTAGTGGGAGAAGTAGTAGTAAGGCTGCATTTGGACCAGAGCTAATGGTTTTACTGGAATGGGTATGCTTCTCATCATCATCATCATCTTTTTCCCGCCTTACAGCCATTTCTTGAGTTGTGATGTAGTCCTTCCCTGTATTAAAAAATTCAGGAGATGGCAATTCCATCCCTTTAACCTTGCTATTCTTTGTGGACTATCTATTACTACATTCACTTGCATTTTAAATGTGTAAGAGCTGTTACATGAGGAAGTAGTATCCTAGGGCTATTGGTCAGCTATTCTTATTCATGGCCTATTTTCCTTCCTTCCCTTGTCTCATAATACACCCACCTACTAATATCCAAGTCTATTTGTGCCAAAGCTCAATAGAAAAGTTATTATTTGCATTTACCTCTTCTTGAGTTTATTTTGTCAACATCAAGTAAAGAGTATTGTACATCTTGCCTTCGACCACAGCATGAGAACCCTTTGTTAGCTTCCGTTTTCCTTCATAAAAGTGGCTTCGTTAACCTTCATCATCAAATACTTCCACTAGAAAAATAAGGGGATTATAAATATATCTTCTCTATACTAGAGGCTACAAAAATATTCAAGCACAAGCCTGGATAGTTGAGCAAGGGAGGGGTTGTATGTTTGGAAAAGGAGATTGGGATGTGAAATGAAAGTTGGCAACATTGAGTCCTGTTATTAGGCATGTCGGGGTAACCACATCCATAAAATAACATACTGTGTCGGGTAGAACAACTTTACTGAAAGAACTGTTCAATAAGTGTATATTGATCCTGTAGCATTCATTGTTTTCGCTAGGCCCCTGGGATTTTTCTTTCTTTTTTCCTTTTTTGATTTTGTTGCATTTATTGTTTGTCTTCATCTTGCAGACCTGGAAACTTAAAGAAGAAGGCAGGCTTCTGGAGATTGTTGATCCAGAATTAATACAATATCCAGAAGATGAGGTGATGCGTGTCATTAAAGTTGCACTTTTCTGTACGCAAGCGTCTCCAAGTCAAAGGCCTACGATGAAGCAAGTGGTGGATATGCTATCTAAAAAGGTTCATCTTAATGAGAAGTTACTGACAGAGCCTGGAATATATCGGGGGCATACTTCTGAACAATCAGGTAATGCAAGCTCCTTAGAGGCGACATCTTCTCACGATAAAAGGGGCAAGAATCCACTCGTGACTTCAACACAATTTAGCTTCCAGGAGGGCATGAGTCAAGTACTTCCTAGATGACAAATTATCAATTTTCCCGTGACAATAGATATACCAGAAGTTTTGACTTTTGAGCAGTTTGAAGCCTTCATGTCCATAAAATTCTTTTGCGCTTCGGTTGTTGCTCATTGATAATGGGGATTCAGCTTAACCCGGGTTGGAAATTGAAGTAAATAGGAGTTCTTAAATTTTCTGTAACATGTATTTTTCTAGGTGCTGATTTCTTTGACCTTGAGATATTGTAACTAGAATGTTTAGCTGCGTGATCTTGAGACATTAGGTGCTCAGTGCTTAGCATTTTCTTTTGATGATGAGTAAATAAAGACTGCCTGAAAGCAACCAGTTATACCTGATGCATTTGAGGATGCTGGCTTATACGCACAGGCTATTGTGTGCGCATTCTATGTTGCATGCAGCAAGTTGGAAAGTTCGCAGTTTGGTGTGAGATTAACATTTAGATAAAATTTTCCAAATATAGTTCATTTGCAATAAAGCACACACCATACTGTACAGTGAGTATTGCAGTATCGAAGTCTGTCTTTCAGTTGCTTCATTAGCAATATACAGACCTAAAAGCTTCCACTCTGGGTAGTCTTTTTGCAATTTCTAAACAAGAGCTAATATTACAGCACCACCGCATAGTTCGAACGGAGAGCTCATTGATTGCATAGTAGACCGAAAGTTTCCAAAGCCATAGCTATTTACCACCCTATACCACGTGATGTTATCATGCTTAAATACGACATAAAAAATTTCGCTAGCGCTTGTGATTCTAGCATAGGAGAATTCATTTGGGAAATGACAGGACCACTTGTTCCTTGTTACAGGATGTCCAGCTTGATCAGGGTTCTAGAATTGATGCCAAGAATACATAAAATGGTGTTGTGATCCTTGACGATTAGGATGGGCAAAACCAAGCCATTGCGACAGAAGTTGCTAAAAACACCTAAAAAACCAGACATGAAACTTGAAAAAAGGAAAGCTACTGGAGTTTTTATACAGAGACGAAGAGCTGAAGGAAGAAGGATGAACATGCAAATAATGCTACATGATTTAGAATATTAACATAGATAGCGCTGGCGCAATGCTTCCCCACAAGCAAATTGCCGCTTCCCTGCTACAAGCAGTCTTGGTTTCAAACGTTAGCTGGGATCTCTGAAGTTGCTGAAGTAGAAGGTTTCATGGAATCAGTAGAATTTGCACTGGCCGCTGGAGCTCCAGGTTTAGCGTCTTTCTTGGGTTCTGGTGTGGGAGGTGGTTTAGGTTTCATGTGAGCCGGGGTATTATGCTTTAATTTAAGGAGAATATGTCGCATTCGGGATAGGTCGGTTGGCTTCCCAGGCTTTGGCCCCTGGACCACCACAATTGAAGGCTTCTTCTCCTTGTCCTTTTTCCCTCTTTTCTCGATTGCTGGAACCTCGCGCGGTATGAGCTCAGCAATTGCCTTCCAGTAATCCTTCTCAGCTTCAGCATGAAATTTTTCTCGGTTGGCAAGAAATAGCTGGGATCAAAGACAACATTCAAGTAAAAATCAGACCGCGAACAGCTGTTAAAATCTATTATTTTCCACGAAACTATGTACTATGTAAAATGCAATTGTGAAATGAATCTCATATATTCATTGTTCTAAAAAGCAAACAATGATCAGTATCATTTCATTTCCTTTGATTTCTTTTCATTTCCATCGATTTCACCAATCCAAACGCTCTAGTTTAAAAAGCGTAAGAAGGGATCACCTTCTCCTTTTCTCTATTAGAGGCCTTGTTGTTCTCCACAGTAACACTCCGTTTCCTATAGAATTCAATCTTGTACTCATCTGCTTCCTTGATTATCTGCTGCAACATCTCCTTCTCTCTCTTCTCCTTCTCTTCCAACCTTATCGCATTTTGCCTACGAAAAATCAACAACCACTTACAAACGATTACATATTTACTCTTCGCACTTCTAAAACTCGATATCTAGTAAGATAAACTCCCTTTAAACCCCAGGCATCGCAGAATTATCAATAATTAATACAATCTCAGTATATATGTGTGTGTGTATATATTTAAAGATATGTATACTTCATCTCACCTTCTCCATTCCCTGAGCGCGAAGCCCTCCTCCGGCTGCATGTCCATCGGAGGAGGAAGGATCGGTCCGTCTGATGTACCGAAACCGCCGTTCTGTTCCGAAGCCAACACATCGTCGTTGGGTCCGTACGAGTGGGAATTGAAAACCGGAGATGGACTATTAGTATCGAAGCTGGAGAAGGAGTCGAATCCTTGGGAAGCAGGAGGTGCAGTATTGTACTCCGTGTAGCCTTCGTCCATTGGATGAGTCATACCGCCAACTCCACCCTCGTCTCCGATGAACGCCGCCATGATCTTACGGTGGCGAAACTCTCTCTTTCTCTTACTCTCGAGAATCTTCAGCTAAAAGCTAAAAGGTTCATGTCGCTTTCTTCTTCGTCAGCTTACACAGAAAAGAGTCAGCAAATTTCTTTCACTAAAGCCGTGAAAAAGGCTGGCAAATGCGAGGATGACACGTGTGTGGGAATCTGAGTTACTGTGGAACTGTATGGAGGAACGGAGTTGTTATTGTGGGTTGGAGCGTAGGGGAATACGGCCGTGTAAGGACAGCAGTCAAGCAGACATTTTCTACCTCGCTGCTCCTAGGATCGCATAGGCACGTGCGTTACAACTTACAAAGTTAGAAATGTAATAGTGGCGGCGCCAAATGGAGGTAGTAAAAAAAAAAATATATATATATATATATATATGTTTGTATGTATGTATATCGTAAATATTAGACTGTATATCTAGTGTAAATCCAAGCGCACACACGTCTTTTATTTATTTATTTTTCAGTGCCCTTTTCATCTAAGCAAATTTTTTGAGTTGAGAATACTTATTTATTCTTATTTTTTTGGATGGGCTAAGACAAAGCTAATAGAAAGAATTAAAAGAGTTTCAAATTATGAAGTTTGTATCTTGTACATATCTTATGCACATTCGAGACTAAGGTTGTAAATGAGTTAAGTTGAGTTGAGCTTTTAAAGACTTGAGCTTAGTTAGTTTAAAATTTATTGAAGTTGAGCTTGAGCTGAGTTTTTTATTGTGACTAAAATTTAAGCTCAAACTCGATTTATTTACAAAACAATTTAGAGTCAAGTAATCTAGAGTCAAGCCAAGATTTTTATCGAGCCTATCAAACTTTATTCAGCTTAAAATTTAAGTTCAAGTTTGACTCATTTAGATAGCTCATATTGCTATATATATACATAAAAATATTAAATAGAAATTAGTTTTTGCTGTTTTAGTTACGTAATTATATAGAACATAGTATGCATAAAAAATTTACAAATATGCTAACGAGCCTATTAATGAGCCTACTTGTGAGCTTATTTACGAGTCGAACGACCTTGTTCAATAGATGGTTCGCGAGCCTAAATCAAAACTTAGGCTTGACTCATTTAGATAAACGAGCTTCATTTTAGGCTCAAGATTGACTCGTTTACTAATTGAGCTTGTGCAAAGCCGAGCCTAAACCTAGTTGAGCTTGAGTAGATCGCAAGCAACTCAGCTCGTTTGTAGCCTTAGTTGGGACATAAAAAAAAAGGAATTGAACCCAGTAATCTTATGGAGAGATAGGCCATTAGTGTTCTTGTGGTTAGGTTATAGTGGATTTTGTGTCAAATCGAGGCTGAATTTTAAACCCATGGTTTTACTTGTCTATAATTAAATTTAAGTAGGTTAACTACTACTCTCAGCTGAGATCCAATTGAAAATTATGAACTGGAATAAATTTCAAATTTGAGTTAGAAAATTAAGAGCAAACTTGAAGATTGTATGTTTTGACTTAAATAATGTTGCTGAGTTTGGATTCCTTTCTTTTCATTTGAAATCATTGTAAATAAATAAATAAAACAAACGGTAATGATGGCTTTGGTGGAAACTGTGGGCAATTCTATCTGTGCTCTTCCAACTAGAATTCACCCCCTCTATGTGCAACAAGATTCCCCAAACGGGCCAGGCATGCTGGGCTAGTGCCAGGAGAAAGCCAAGCACAAGTCAAAAAGTTTTTTTCTTTTCTTTTCTTATTTTTCCGAAGTCAAATGGGTTAAGAGAAGAAGATTGTTGTTGTTGTTGTTGTTATTATTATTATTAGTGAAAGATAACAAGCTGTCGTGTTATTTGTCCACAAAAAGTAATATGATAAGAGCAAGTTTATTTGCATGCATTCGACCCCCTCCCTCCCTCCCTCCCTTAAATCCATAGTTATTCACAGTTACTATTTTTTTATGTATTCTTTTGTTTTTTGTTTTTTTAAGTGCTTGTGTTTGTTTATTTATTTATTAGTTTTTGTTCAATTAGTGCTTATGCTTCATACTTTACCTTATGTAGCCTTAACCAAATTAAGCCCGACACTCCAAGAGTGCAAAAGGCCTTATTCCTGGTTCTCAGGTTGTACAATCCGGCCCACTGCCCAGCCCTCTCCTTTCTCCCACTCAATGAATTTTTCATTTTCTTAGAAATTGATTGATCCCCACAAGAATTACCCATAATAATTTTCTAATTTTCTCAATACTCTAGTCTCTAGTTGGTATCATCTTGGCTTGCATGTGGTTATTCACTTATTTCCACTTTTCTCCTTCATGAAGGATAGTAGTTTGACTTTCCAACCTGCCAATTTGCTTTTAACCCCCATCAAATAGGAAATTACTTTATGTAGAAAAGTTACTTACTTTAACCCAATACCAGTAATAAAAAAAGAAAGAAAGAAAGAAAGAAAGAAGGAAAAAAATGTTGCAAGAATGATAAGCCCTTGAACCTGTAAGCTATTAAAAAATCTGTAATAATAACACCTAAAATCCAAATTTAAAGAAACTAAACCCTGAGAATTATTTACCAAGGAATGAAAAAACCCGTTGGATCCAAAACTAACATTTAATAATAAATTTATGAATTATAAGAAAATTCTATGGTCTCGTAATTAATTTTGATTGGACTGATTCTCATCACTATGCAACGACTCACACCATATCCAATTGTATTCGAATCATTAAAATAGTTAACATTTTCAATTATTATATTTATTTTAACAGTTAGATGGTTAAACTGGATGGTTCTGTTAACGAGAGTGTAGAAACTCCCATGAATTATAATATATAAAGATCGAAATCTTAATTAGACAGTCAATAATGATGCCTATTGGCATCACTAGGTTCGAAATCGAAATACATAATACATAGATAAATAGGAACAAGAGGACTTTGAAAGAAATCCCAAAGTGGCGAGTCTAGTTGGCCATGGTTTCAACATGGATCATCTATAACCCCGACAAACACATGACATCCCTAAATCGTGCGATTGCATAATCCTCCGGCTCCATAACGCTAATTTGTGAAATTCTTTATTTCAATCAATTTAACTTGCGTAACTAAGTGTTATCAAAAGACTATATAAAATTTTTAATTTAGTTAAAAGTATGAATCAGTATTACGATCCATTATTTATCATAAACTTAATTTATAAGTTTTAAGACAAAACAAAACGGTAAAAGATGATCTATATGACCTATGTAACAGATTATAAACATCGTATCAATATATGTGTATTAAATGTATACATGCATGGATTCAGAATCCAATAATAAAAGGTACATGAAATAAAAAGTAAATGTCAAATTTGATACCTACATTTTACATAAAAATTCAATTTTTTGCTTAAAACTGTATGGATTGTTTGATTTTTATTTGTATCTGTATGTAATATGTATTTGTATCTTATCTATATCCAATCCATATTTAGTCTATTTGATCTGTTTGTGAGTATAAATATATATATTTTTATCTATATTTGTTTTTTAACATACAATTTGAATTAAAACAACGGCTTATCATCAGCATGCCAATGAATCAAAGTCTTAATACTCTATCAGACTTTTGATGACTAGTTTTACTATATCCATAATATTGTTTACTAACGTGAAAAAAAAAACATATTATTGAATTTCCACTACGTCTTCTAGATTTATCTAACACTAATAGATTTAATCTTTTACGTCAGGAAACATAGTAAACAATATTAGTAAGATAAAAAATAAAAATAGTCATTAAAAGTTTGATTCGATATTGATTGATCACTTTGAAATTCAATACCATATTGAATATTTGTGCAAATAACTAATGTCAAATTTGACATTTTCCTTCAATTAAATATGGGGAAAATGTCATATTTGGTACCTGAATTTTGTTAATTTATGCATTCAACAACCTAAAATTTAAAAATGGCAATTTACTACTTTCGAACTTACTAGGTTTATTCATAGTATATGGATGGGAACTTACTAGGTTTATTCATAGTATGTGGATGGGATAGATAATTGCAAAAATAAGTGAAGTTTAGATATATAATTAAAAAATTGGCAAAGTTTATATACCAAATGTAACATTCACCCTTAAACATGGTATCTTAACTTAATTGAAAGGAGATATGGGGAGTTCAATAAAGAAATTTATATATGTATATATATACATATATGAACTTTGAATATCCATAAGTTAGAGCATTTCTTTCTTACTACCTCTTTAAGAGTTAGGTTTTGCCTTCTTTATGGTTGCTCTATGGATTTGCATTTAGACTCCAACAAAATCCTATGTGTGCAAATAAGAGGGCTGATCTCCTTAATATTTGCTATAGTCCAACCAATTGCCCCCTTATACTCTCTTAAAACTTCTAACAATCGTTGCACTCGATCACCCTATCAAGGAAAAAGATATGATTATTAGTAATGTGTCATCTACTCCAAAATAACATATTTTAAATGACAAGGCAAAGGTTTTAATTCAAGCATCAAGGTTTTTGTTACTGATGGCATGCTAGATTTTAAACGAGCCGAGCTCGAGCCTTTAAAAGCTTGGCTCGGCTTCGCTCGTTGTAGCCCTACTTATTGATCTACTACACCTACCACTTCCTCACCGACTTACCACTGTAGGACTATATCGTAACCTACTATACTTACTACTTTTTAACTGAGCTATCACTTTCGGACTATACCATGACGTACTTAATCTACCACTTCCTGACTAACTTACCTCTTTAGGACCATATCTTGACCTAACACGCCTGCCACTTCCTAACTGACCTGTCGTCACTTTTGGACTATACCCATGACCTACCACTTTTAGATTGTACCCTAACTAACTACACCTACCACTTCCTCATTAACCTACCACTTTTGGATTATACCATGACTTACTACACTTACCACTGCATCGCTGACCTACTACTTTCGGACCATACCGTAACTTACCATACCTACACACCTACCACTTTAGGATGATACTCCCACCTACCACTTTCTGATCATACCGTGATCTATCACTTCCTAATCGATATTCCACTTTAGAATTATACCCTGATCTACCATATTTACCACTTTCTTACTGGCTTACAACTATAGAATCATACTTTGATCTATCACACCTACTATTTTTTTACTAACCTACCACTTTAGGATCATATACTCTAACCTACCATACTTATCACTTCCTTACCGTCCTACCACTTTGCGACTATACCTTGACCTATCACACCTATCACTTCTATCACTTCTTGACTAAGCTATCACTTTTAGACCATATTCTAACCTACCACATATACCATTTATTCACTGACATACCACTTTTGGACCACTTGCATCGGATGACCCACAATTTTTCAACTGCATCTAACGGTCCTTATAAAGACTTCTCTAGAAGTTGTTTTTCAATGACCGGACCCAAGTGATTCTCGTCAAAATCGTCTAGCAAGTCTTCCCGCTGGAATTCCACTGTTCCAAATTATTCTCCCTTCTTTTAGTGTCTTGGCTTCAATGAATTTATGGTGCTGTGATATATCTTTTGTTCCCTATAGGATCACCTCTTAGTTTTCATATTTCCCAAGATTTCTCTTTTTATTTTTGTTTACGGGCTCTTAATATGAATGACTCCTTTTTATTAGTTGATGGTGACTTGCCTTCCAATTTTATCTTTATGTTTCTTATTACAAATATAAAACACATATATAGTTATAATAAAAAGTTGGATGGAAATGTATAAATTATAATTTATCAAGGCTTTTATATCAGCAATCTTATTGAAAATTTAGGAGTTGGAGGGTATCGGGAAGGTGGTCAAAGTGATCTACTGATATGGATTTCAGAAGGATGCTTTAACTAGGGATACAATCGAAGTGGGCTTGGGATGAGTCATATAAAAGTCGAACCCGGCCCAATTTCTTATAGATTCGCCCAAACCTGACCTGGGATCCTATAAGGTTTTATGTTTAATATCCAAACCCGTCCCTATAGGGTCATGGTCTCGACCTGTCCCGCCAGGCCCTGTTGACCCAATTTTTTCTTTTCATTTTTTATTTTTTTCCTTTTTCATTTTTTTTATTTATCATTTGTCTACTTGTCTTCATGATATATTCTCCATTTTGCTTATTTGTTTCAATTTCTTTTCATTTAATGGTAAAACTACATAAAAAAAAAGTCAATAAGCTAAACAATTGATTTTCAACATATAACAATCAACTTGTAATACAACATAGTATAATTTACTTTACTTGAAGACTGACATAGATATATAAATACGAATATTGCCTCTTATTAATCTAAAAAAGCATTTGGCAAAAAAAAATCATAAAAAAGTATGACATTCTCCATTAGAAAAAAAAATACAATCATAGAGCTAGAAAAATAATAAAAAATAGATATATCCAAGTTATAATGTCGTTAAATTATATTTTACTTTTAGTAATCTTAGTAAGTCGAGTTGACTTTATAGGGTCATAATTACGACCTGAACTCGATCCGTGATATTATAGGGTCGCAAAATTTTTTCTCAAACTCGTCTCATAATTCTATAGAGTTTGACACTATAGGGTCTTTAGCGGGTTAGGCAAGTCAAGCACCCTATAATGACCTGTTCAGTTGCATTTCTAGCTCGACGAATATGAGCCCAGCAAGCACCCCTTCCAATTTCACTCACTCTCCTTCTATTGCACCAACGATTAGATATCTTCTTGAAGCGGATCGCGTCAGAATCCAAATTTTTTAGATCCGTAACTGTCTGGGTAGGTCGAGACAATTCCCGGAGTGGGTCAAGACAGTTCTACCCCTCTGCTTTTAATGTGTATACTAATTTTTTTCTAATTTTTTTTTTATTGTTGTTTTTTTTTAAATAGAGACCCTTAACGACTTACAAAGTACAAACCAAGTGGGTTTGTTTGGTGGATCAGACCTACCTGTTGTAACCATGTTGGATCGGATCCGAAACCACAATAGAAGGCTGTGGAGTAGACGATGTTGGCGATAAAACTTTTAAAACCAGAGCGTCACGACATGGATTTTTTTTCTTTTTTTAAGGTTGTTTCATCGCTTAATTTTCTTTGTTGTTCTTAATATTTATTTAGCGTTTGTTTTCTTTACTCTCTCTCTCTCTCTTTTTTTTCCCTAAAGGGCAAATCCATTCTGCTAGAACTCCTACTCCTATAATATGCTAATGGAGATGAGACATGCATCAAGTACTCAATCCGAATTTGAAATTTAGATTAAAAATTTTAGTTGTTTATTTGAAAAAACGATTCAAATTTAAATAGTGAGAGCATTATCATCCTTTCTATCTTTCTAATCACAGTCCAAGGCGAACTATTTTCCTATTGATTAGCATAGGTGTTTGGTTGTATAATTTTTCATGATATAGTACTAGACAAAGGTCTATATACCATGTTTAGTTTATAAAATGCATTTAAGATTGGATGAAACTTTCTTCATAAGATCGAATAAAACTTTTAAATTTTTATTTTTTATATTTCATCGTATAAAAATATTAGAACTAAACAAATATAAAATTTTTAATAAAATTTTATCCAGTACTATCTAGTATTATACATTCCAACATGATATAAAAAAATTATACTGTTTATCTTCTAATCCTATTTTTTTTACGATCAAATCCTATCATAAGTATGAATTTCTTATGTAATTGGTATTGAAACTCGTTGTAGAACGGTGGGGACATAAAATATTGAATATCCATCCTAGAAGGCAAATTTTATGGCTAATAAAAAGCGAAAAGAATTATTACCTTAGGAGAATCTATCCAGGTAACAACAACGAGTCAGTGGCCAAAAAAAAAAAAAAAAATACAACTAACTTGTCATTCTTTTTAATTTTGAAGACTACTTATCACATGCATTTTGCATATTTTTGGAAGCAAAGAGATCCTGTTACTTAATATGAAATTTCGGGCGTGTCTGGGTAATATTTATCTTTTCACTTGTCAGGGATGCTTATTTCTAAAGTTTTCAAAAGAAAAATGAAATCCTGGGTGGGTCAGATATCGGTGCGGACTTAAATGAAATTAATAAAGCTTTGAATTCCTGGGTGGATAATATCCACCTAATTTCCTTTTCTTTTTTTTCTTCTTTATTATGATGTATTATGATGGGAATAAACTTACTAGATCATAAGATTTCATCAACACCCAAAATTTAATAGAATATATTGGTCTCCTAAGTAATTACATAATGTGTACATATGCCTTCCATTTTTTTGGAAAATCAAAATCGGAATGGTTTACTTTTCTCACTATAAAAAAAAAAAAGAAATTTTAAAAAGCATGAATTTTGTGACAAAAAATTAGTAAAATGTCTTATATCTATATAGCTAGAATTAACTATGATGATTTTTTGATAAAATTTATGTTTAGAGATAGAAACTATATCTATAAAACCTAGTTTATTTAGTGTCTATTATACTAAAGTGGTTGAATATTTTTGGTTAATTGTAACATTGATATATAAACATTGTCTATTTTTGCAATTAATCACTTGAAATTTAAAAGTGTAAATTTAGTATTTACAATAAACTACCTAGATTTTGATAAATTTTATAATTAGCTACATGAATTTTACTCAATTATTTAATTAGCTATCTTGTATAGATACTATAATTAAATAATAAAAATTATAAGTGTTAAATTTATATTTTTAAACTTTCAGGTAGTTAATTATAGTATGGGCAAAGTTTAGGTAATAAATGTGATATTTACCTAATTTCTTTTTAATACATGTAATGAATAAAAAATCGAAAAAGATGGGATTAGAAAAGCTATTGCAAAAGTTAAGTTGATGTACTGAGATATGGAAAAATATGGTTACAAACGAGCCGAGCTACTTGTGAGTTATTCGAGCTTGGGTAGTTTTAAGCCCAGCTCCAACTCGGACTTGGACTTGCCAACAAGCTTGTTCAGGGTATGTTAATATATTATATATAATTATTTATATTAATTTAATACTATAAATATAATTATATATGGAAATAAGCCGATCTCAAGCTCGTTTAGGCTCGAGCTTATACATTTCAAGTTTGTTAAGAGCTCAACGCTGCTTGAGTCGGTTAAATTATTAAATAAGCCAAGTTCGAGCCAACAAACCTTGGCTCATTTGCACCTTTGCGAAAAAGTTAACTACAAATATAAGTTCTTTTACATGACTTTTCCTTTAGCACTTTTATACAAATACAACATTGCTAGAATATGTGTGTATAGACATATCCTCTCTTAATTTTCATATGAGTGATCATATTTTTCATACGGAAAATCCGAATCTTTATATATTAAGGAATCTATAATGGCTTCTTCACTTCACCATAATGAATAAGAATGGAATTGAATTCTAGTTCAATATAAATATAATAGGATTGTAATGGCTATTAGAGTTAACTTTATTTGAAAGTTACTTAACATGCCACATCAACATCTTAAGCAACTCTCCCTATTAAGCAATCCACTACTTTATCCAGTTACTTAACATGATTTTTAAAAATTTTTATGGATCCCACGTTACATAAATCATACACGACAAATATTAGAACTTAAAAGAAAAAAAAAAAGTTACTCTAATCATCGTTTCTCTAACAAGCATAGTTGTTTGTCTAGGAAACTAGCTTCATCTGTTAAGGAACTTCAGCTGGCATTTTCAACCTTGGTTTTTATGACAAGGACTCCTCATAATGTTGCTCTTATAATGTTCACTTTGTGTAATAAATAAAAATAATAATAATTATTGAAATAAAAAATAAAATATCTATAATGCTCGTTTTTATTACAAAAAGAACATAATTGTGTATATGATACTTTCAAGATAAAGGTATCTATCATAAAATTAAAAAATAAACCATTGAATAACAATTCATGGATATAAATTGCTAATCATTATTTTATATAATAATAATTCATATAAATTTTCATTCCCTCATTGAAACACCACGATAACAATTTACGTGGAGCAAAAAAGAAAAATAGCCATTCATGTTTGAATAGGTTGTAAAATGTTTTGGCCACACCTATTGAAATAGTGAAATGCATCGATTGTATGAAAATTTTGTGGAATAATTTAGTAAACACGTTTTTTTCTTCCTCGACTAATTTAGTAAACCAGACGAGCAACTAAGCTAACGACGCCTAATTCTTTCACTTCTATTGTGGACCTTATTCATGTAAGAACTGTAAACTGGACTCAAGTCAATCAATTCCAATGGGGACTCCCAATGAAAAAGCTTCTGAAATCAGCGAAAAGTCGCCGAATTAAAAGCTGGAGCACCATTATTCTATACAAATTTTTAAACCTAATTCAAGTGATCTGAAACAAACAATAATTAGAGATGGATGAGATTTGACCGCAAAACTTAAACGTTGGTTCATCGCATCTTGTCTTCAGATGTGAAATATAAGAGTAAAACATAATGTTAGGGAGCAATTCTGAGGGCATCACGTGAGAAGCAGCAAACTAACATGCAAACCCATGTGACTTTCCAAAAGGTCCATGTTCTATTCCCTGTTTTTATAAATTTTTTAATGTCAAAAGGGTCTTCCAAAGAACATGTCCACATCAAACCCCCCCCCCCCCCTTCCAAGATAGAAGCTAAAATTGAATTATAATTATATTTGAATAGACCCATGACACCCCCCTCTTTTTAAATTATTATATTCCCAGTTATACAGTAAGATATGAATAAAAAAATACCATGGGGTCATGCTAGTAATAATGGCATTTGCAAGCTAAAGCTAAAGAGACCATAACCCACAAGCCACACACACAAAGGAACAAACCACCACTATCCACATCTGCATTTATGATTGTAATTATATATATTCTCTCAAAAAGCACTAGGGAACCTTGAACAAACTAGGCAAATATATATATATATTAATTTTGATTAGCCTAAGCTTTAATAGCAAAGGAATCTTGATCACAGTTCAACACACTATATCATATCAACTAAATTTCAAAGAAATATAAAAATTTTACCAACCAAAAAAAGGGAAACAAAAAAAAAAAAAAAAAAATTTGAGAAATCCAGCACACATCTGCATGTGAAAAAGGGTGTGATGCATTACTACATCCCCATGTATGTTACAGCAGAGGTATTAGATCAGTAGGCTGTAGGAGGCTAGGGCTTAGTGGTGTGGTGGTGCTGGTGCTGCTGGTGTTGGAGGCTTGCACTGATAGCACTTTGCAAATAGCCCAAATGTGTCAATTTGCCTGATGAAGTTGGTCATGCTAGCCCATCCACCGAACCCAAAACCTACAACTAGGACCCACCCAACCACAAATGCATTCAACACGAACATCCCAGTCCAGCTTGGTAAAAAGAATGGTGGTTTCTCTGCCGCATTCTGCAATTTATATCCACAGCAACCCACATAAATAAACATGCAAAACTGTAATTTTGCTTTGGATACTATACTACGAGGTGGGTGTGTTTCAAAGTTAGGTTGTAAAAATGTTGAAAAAATGGGTTATGCATAGACGAGCTTAGTCAGTCCTTTTTTTTTTAAAAAAAAAAAAAAGTTTGGAACAACGAGTCAAATTCAGCCAGCTCATATCAGACACAACACCAATCAATCGTAGCAATATAACTAATTGAAAAAGACACCCCACCCATCTCATTTCATCTCCCCAATATTTCCAAATCCATGTCTTAAATGCATATCTTGCCCCATTGTGGACAGTGGGAAGAGTGGACACTCACTGTGCTGAGTGTGAGTGTGAAGTTGTGAGAGCGAAAGGAATTTTTCCCATATCCATTTCCATTACCCCACATGTAATGCAAACACCCAAAAAAACCTCATTACATCTAGATAACTACAAATACAACCTTGTGTCACTAACATATGACATGTTTGGTAAAGTTGAGAGATTCTAGCATAAAACATGCGCCTAAGCTGATTCACTTAAAACCATTTTTTGAACAGATATTTTAAGTGTAAAAACCAAAGTGGGAAAATAAAATTATCATATTACCTGACGGGAAGAGGCTGATCTGTAAGTGAGCATATGAGCAAGAGCTGGAATGATGTAGACAGTGAAGCTAACAAGGAGAGCACCAACGGCTGAATTAATGGGTCCAAAGAATGGGAAGATAATGGCAAAGAACCATATAGGTATAACCACCGGAAGCCTAGCTAGTGCCCTCAAGCATATGCTCCTTGTGTCGTGCATCCCAATTACTTTCTCCCACACGAAGTACAGTGGTGTACATGCGAATCCAAACGTTATGAACTGCAAACAAATTTTCATTCAAAATATGTCCTGCTTTTAGATATAGACTCCTTTGCCCTGTAATTTTTTTTTTTTTCCTTAACAGTATTAAATCATCTTTAAGGTTTTAAACTTATGCAATATCATGGGAATACATCCTTCATACCAATCAAGTAAGTTATAAGGTCTTGACTGCTGTATCAATATTTTCGCTAATTGTTATAAAATGCTCAAGAATCTCAAAAGGATAATATATTTAAACAACAATTCTTTTGGACACCTAATCATTTTACCCCCTTTATCACCTTTACCAATTAAGGTTAATCTATTTAATTATCCTCTCCGCATAATTGAACAAGTGGAGCGCAATCCACACCAAATAAAGAGGTTTTCATAACTTGGTAAAGCAGCTTTAATGATTCTCTTAATTAATCATTTAAGAAAAAGATAAGGCTGGTCTAAGCAGTCAAGCTACACACAAAGCACAGCAACAGTCCACCAAATAAGATAAGCGCTACAACCATCTAATTTAATACTTCCTTCATTTGTAGAACTTCCTGCTATGTTATGCCAAAATCATCTAATATAAAAGTTTACATTTGTAGAGATCGTATGACCTATTATATTTATTACGTAACGCTGAATTTTATTTTATTTTTCAATATAAATCGTACAGGGAAGATTATACTATAAATTATTACCTGATGAATGAGCATGAGAATAACGGCGGCATCACGCCAACCATTCTTGGGCATGAGAGAGAAGGCATTGGAATGGTTGAGTAACTCATCACCAAACGCCCAGTAAACGGCGGAAGCCGAAGGAATTGTCAGTGTGAAAACGTACAGTGTGGCCATCAAGTATATGTACTTGAACTTCTGGGGCTTCCACATAGCATGCATTATTTCCCTAAATTTACAAAATTAAATTAATACATATATTTAAGGTATAGTTTAACATCTTATTTTTTCCCGTTTTCAAATACATATTTAGCAAACAATAAATAAAAATAAAAAATAAATATTTTCATTCATAAATAGATTAAATACAGATAAGATATTCATAAAAATTCCGAACAAATTATAAGTAATTTTATCCAACGTTTTACCACAAAAACAAAGTCGCTATGCAAACTTTCGGTGTTTTTATAAATTTATAAAAAAAGTTTGAAGTTACTACTTACTACTCGAACGATCCCTGTCAAAAAGTCGAATTTTTCACCCCAGGACCAAGTACTAATCAAGCACTCAAGTCATGATTGGATTCCAACAAACTCCCAAAAGGGCATTTAAAAACATGGGATTCCATCAATTTTCATGCAAGAATAGTATTGCACATCAAATGAAGACAACAAATATGACATCTTTTAAGGACCGACGATGATTAATGTAATTGCCAGCTGGTCAGGACGCAGGTAAAAAAAAAAAAAAAAAAAAGGAAAGGACATCCTAAGCTGTGTCTCCAGCAGGAACAAAAAACGTAGGATTAGTTTTTACTGTACGATTTTTCATCCAAAGAGATAGTGAGAGAGAGAGAGAGAGAGAGATAAAAAGGAGAGTTAATGGAATGAATAACAATAATGTTGTTGTCTTGTTTTCTAGCAAACAAAAAAGTAAACATAATTTTGCATAATTTTGTCTGTGTTGCCCGGCAAAAGCTGCAACCGGAAGCCGCCTAGAAGCATTTGAACAACAGACAGATGATTTTTTGATTTTATAATGGAAGTTTATTTCAATAACTTTTTTGGCCTCTAGGATATTTACATGTATTATTTGACAGAAACTTTAGTAAGATTAAAAATACGAGAAATAAAAATAATACTACTTTTTGAAGGCTTAAATAAACAAAACTCACACAGTGACAGCATGTCCACCAAAGGTGTAAAGAATATTGGTGGCGCCGGTGAAGTATAACACTAATTTGGTTGGCCCTGTGTGCGTTACCCCTCCGCCTATACCGTTCATAAAACAAAACACCACTTTAACATAAGAACATGCAAAAAGTTCAAAAAGTAAAAGAAATGTCTTAATCCAAACACTCTACTCCAGTTCAGTGATAGGAATACTAGTCCTTTAATTGGATTAACTCAGATCCATAAAATTAAAGACTTATATGGTCTATCAAAAACAGTACGAGATAAATCAAATGGTTCCATCGACGAGACTGCAGAATATAGCCCGTAAGTTAGTAGTGGGTAAAATGAGTTTATAACTACCTGTCCATGAACCAGAGCAGCAATGGCCAAGTACCAAGCGGTGTACGTGGTCATGCCAAGACCAATGAAAGACCAAATCCTGTAGTTGTGGAAAGAAGGTATGAAAACTGTGGTAGCACAACAAGCTCCAAATATGTATGTCCATGTCCTCTTGTCCAGTCGATCGTTGATGTAGTAAATATTGCTGCAGAGTTCAATAATTTAAACAACAATATAAGTAAAACAAAGTTTGATCTTTCTTAAAAAGGAGTAAACATCATAAATGGACTGACTTTTTTTTTTTTTTTGTCTTTTTAACAAACCTTGCACAAGCTATGAGTTGAATCACTGATCCAAACAAGAGAAAGGTACAGTTGAAGGCAAGTCCCATTGCTTTCCAGAAAGGTCCCAATAACCCATCAAGCACTTCAAACCACTGCAAATGAAAAAAAAATTATGATTCTATTTTGTAGCATGAAATTGTTTAAAGAAAATTTTGTTTTTTTGACTATTTATGATTCCTAATATAAAAATATGTTTATAGATAGTGGGTTATAAGAATAATAATAATAACAATAATTAGTTTTGTTTGAAGATTGGGAGTATATGGTGGAGAGAATTTTCAAGGTGGAAAGAGAAAGAGACTAGACTGACCTGTATGACATGGTTTTTGAAACTGACATTTTCTTTCTCCTTCCTGGTTCTGTACTCAACATACAGAACACTGATGAGGTAAGCAGTCCAACTTCCCAACAATCCATAGAAAACCTGCAACAGTATCCCGATAGCATCCCCAGTTGTGAAAAGGAGTAGGGAAGTGTCAACAGCACTTGTGCCACCTATCCAATATTCATTTCAGAATTCAGATTATTATTCACCAATTTGATTTTTTTTTTTATAAAAAAGAAAAGAAATCTATGGATGGGTAGGCTAGTGTTTTTGGTACTAGAAAGAGGGACCTGGTTGGAAGCACAACTGAACCAAGCATCCCAGACGGAGCCACCATGCCAGAGGAAGCTCTTGACACTGAACATGGAGTGTTGTTGTTCATCATCTACTTGATCTTCCTTCCCACCACCACCTTCAGGATGATCCATCTCGTTCGTGTTGGGAACTATTGCTTCTTCTGCTTGCTTTTGACCCATCATTTTTCTTCGTCGGTTTCCCTCTACTAACCTTTAAGAAGAACCCAATACGTCTTTTCTCGTTTTTCTGTCAACTGAAACACATGAAAAAACCCACACAAACATAAGACGACAACTTTATACAATGTAACATGTAACGCACCCTTGAAGAACGCAAAAAGCTTAAAATAGATAAACACAAATTTCCACAACGTTATAGCACGAAGATTTCACTGACAAAGCGGATAGTTTTTTTGTTTGTTTGTTTTTACTTTGTTTTACCTTGATTGTGTTGGGACCGTGGATCAGATTATCACAGACTATTACTTTAGAGAGTAGAGCTAACAAGCTAGACTTGATGCAGAGAAGAATAGAAAGAATAGGAGAGGTTTAAATGCTTGAAATAATGGTGGCACACAAAAGTAAGAACCAAAATCTTCACTCAGTAGAAAGAAAAAAGAAGAAAAATCTGAAGACAGTGTGTGTGCGTGTGTGCTCGATGCTCTTTGCTTGCTGTGGCTATAAAACTTTTAATGCGCCACCAATTTCACAGCTATATAAAAGGGGGTGTTCAGACTCAGAGACGGCGATACCTCAAAAGCAGGAAAGGAGGTTTTTAAAAAAAAAAAAAAACGCAAACACAAAACACACACACACTCTCTCTCTCTCTCTCTATAATGGTTTTCTTCGCAGTTTGTTGCGGAAAAGACCCTTTTGACTTCTTTATATATATAATAATATACGTCTTGGAGTACTAAAAGAAAAGAACAATATTAATATATATGAATTTTAACAGTTTGGTTTTTCCTTTCTACTAAAATACTTGATAAGCAAAATCGAAGCTTATGTGGTTCTCTGTCCTTGATTAGACTCCCCCCACCCCCCTATATAGAGAAAGTTAAGTAGTGCGCCAGTGAAGTGAAATGAGGAAAGAGAGAGAAACAGACACAGAGAGAGAGGTTGGAAAAGGCAAAAAAAAAATTAAATTTTTTTAAAAGAAAAAGTTGAGAGAGACAAGAACCCAAATTCTCCTGTTTATTTCTCACTCCTGGGTCGTGATTCGATCCTTGGGTCTTCGTTTGGTGAGAGAGGAAATATATAGAGATCTAGTAAAGTGACGGGGACTTTGTTCTCATCGCTAACGACTAGAACCAAACTTCACGACTCACCTTTTAGTGATGCGGCTGCAGCAGTAGCAGCAGCGTTAGTGCTTTGTATAAATCAATCCAGTCAAGACTGAACTAAAATGTAGTTCAAATTCGTCCGATTGTTGTACATCGGAGCCATTAAAAAAAAAAAACACAGAAACCTTAAGTCTCGCTAAAATTTAAGTAGACATCAAATCAAATTTAAAGTAATATTATCTATAATCATTAATCATGTTCATGTTCATGCCATTATGCTATATTTCAAAAACAAATAACAGCGAGTTGTCTATATTATTATTAAATAAAACTTGTTAATTCGTGTAAAAAAATCAAAACCTACAGTTTGAGAGTTATTTTATGTTATTTGACGGTCAAGTTACTGCTATCTCTCTCTCTTTTTTTTTAATTATTTTAATTTTCATAACCGTAGTAGTTCAAGTGCATCATCTACGAGTTTAAATTAGGTAGATTTAATAATACCTCTACCTGAAATAACCTTCTCTATAAAAAAAAAAATGACAAAAATAGCATTGCTATATCGCATATTAAGAGAATATTTAAAGTTTTATATACGTATGCATCTTAAAAGCGAGATATAATCTTATATGAAAACTTTTACAAATCATTATATCGTACTTTGAGTGTGTCATATAGATTTTGAGGGTGTATCGCACTTTTCAATGGGCAATACATGTAATGTGTGTATTGCTCGTTAGACATGTGATACAGATTTGGCAGATAATTTAAAAAAAATAATATTCTTTTAATTTTTCTTCCACAATTTAATTTGTGTAATTTTTTAAAGTATGATATACATGCAATATTCTCTGAAATAAGATATAGAAATAAAGTATTATCACATTTCTAATAGAAGGCACTCTAAAATAATTTTTTTATATATATCGTATTTCTAATGAAGATATTATAAAATAAGGTCTTAGTTATCTTTTACCAAACAAAGCTTTTCCCAAAATTATAAATATAAAAAACAAATAAAAATTGGTTTTTCTGTAAAAATTTAAAATGTTAAATGTCTGGTTCAGTACAATCATGTTACGGTTTCAGAAATTGTTTCCCCAATCTTCACTAGCATTAACTTATTCTCTGACCTATGTGCTTAAGAACCTTAGATCCAAATCTCACTCAATAATTTCCATAAATTTTAATTTCCCACTTAATCATTTTCGATTATATTATTTTTATAAACAGAAATACTATTTTAGTGCAATCGAGGTTTCATCAACTTCCCCCTTCTCTCTCTCTCTCTCTCTCTCTCTCTCTCTCGTGTTGTTCCCCAATCAATTTTGACATGTCCATCCCCACTGATCAACCCTAGACTGTGAAAAATTAAATAAAACAGGGCTATTGGTTAGAAGAAGAGCGTAAGCATCACGCTCCAAGTTAGCGGTTTGTTGCGACAATGATAGTCGGATGCACGGCGTTTTTTCCTTTTATATAATCCGGGGCCGCCAAATCGAACCAACCGCAGCGATTTGAGGCCCATTGTGAATTCATTTGCCTTTCTTTTTGCTCTGCACGCCGAGTTAAATTAGTAGAAAATTGGAGGAAAAAGGTCAAAAAGCCGAAGTCAAAAAGCACACTTGGTGTATATTACTTTGTTCTCTGTGTGTATATATTTGTCAAACTCTTCTTTTTAAAATTAGGAAAAAATCGATAATTAATGTTTTAGTATACTGAAAATGTTTAAGCTTTTCATCTCTTTATATAATTTTTTTCTTTATGTATAATCAATATCAAAGAGGGTAAAAAGGTTCCTTTTTCTTTTATTTTTTAATAATGGTCCTCAATCTATGCTCTAAAGACACTTATTAATGAGATCATTAATACGTTTATTATACTATATAAAGAAAAAAATATTTAAAAAATTTATGCATTTTTTTCAATTAAGTATGTAACTAATCAGTCTAATCTTATAAAATGTTTTTTTTAATACCCTCTCGTCTTGGTTTCGAAATGATAATGGATGAAAATAATGATAAAATTGGTGAAAGTGGATATATATATTATATAGTATACGTGTATATTCACAATTTTTACTCCCTCTTATTTTCTCTTATTTTAACAGTTACAAAGATACAATATATACATTTGTTTATTTTTCATCAAATCTTGTGAAAATCATAGTATTTGATGTGTGATGCTATGGAAACCTTGCTCAGAAACAAGTTTCAAGTTGACCTCTCCTAATGATAAAAATAGCCAAATACCAGAAGTACAGATTAAACTTTCAAGTGATCATAAGATTGAATACTGCGTAAATATTGGTATAGTTTAATAGAATGACCTTGTCTTGTTAAATAAATTAACAAATCTTTGATATAAAAATAAGAATGGTTTTATAATGAATGAACACGATAAAAATATTGGCATAGATTAATGGAATGACCTCAAACTCAAAATGCTTGTTGGACAAATTCAGAATCTTGATATAAAGATTATAACCTTAGAATTACACTAATCAAGAATCTTTGTATAATGAATGAACACCTCAAGAACAAAAGTTCATGATAAATTCAATATTTCTGTTGAGGGAAAACAAGGAAGATGTTCATCTCTCAAAAGGATTTCAATTGACGTAAAAGTTCTTTATGAATACCATTAAATGCCTAGACTCATAAAAATTAGGTTAACATAAAGTTAAATAAGGAAACTCAAGTCTAGAAAATTACCAAAGAGAAAAAAAAGGAGAACAATTAGAATAACGAAATTTGAGCTAGGATGCATCTAGCGAGCTACCCCCAGTCCACTGCCATTGGATCGATTAAAACAGCCTTGGTTGTGCATTCCTAATAATTAGAGCTAGGCATAAAAGCAGCGGCCCGCGGCCGGCTCATTTATCTGCTTAAAAAAGTGGACCACGATCAATTTTTTTTTTTTTTGTCTGTTTAAATGTGAGCCAAATTGGCCTGGCATGTTTAACCCATGGGCCAAAATGGGCTAGCCCATGTTGGGTTAGCCGGCCCGGGCTAGGAGTAAAAAAAAAAGAAAAAAAGAGAAAAAAATATAAGAATAAAAATAATATAATAACATATTTGTGATTATTTATGATATATTATGAAGAAAATAGATTAATACATGCATCATAAACATTATAATATTTTTTAAGTATATTTATTGATTTAAACATAATATAATATCTAATAAATTATTTAAAAAACTTTTTCATTTATAAGTAATGAAAATGGTAACAAAATTAATTTTAATATATAAATCTTAAAATATATAAATATTCTAATTTTTTATAAGAAAAATAAAAAATAAAAAAATTATTTGCTCCCGGGCCAGGTCTAGGTCCAGAAATTTTGGCCCGTTTGAAAGCAGGGCCAAAATGACCCCGGCCCATTTAACCCACGAGCTGATGTGGGCCAACAAAAATTAATTGGGTAAAAAAAAAGAAAGAAAAAAGGAAAAAAATTATGTACCAACAAAAGTCACCCACAAACGAAAATGACATGCTAATAAATATATTGAATAATTAATAGGTAATAAGATTCATAACTAAATAAACAAATTCTATACTCTATAGAGTTAAAACGATTAGCAACAAGACAATATTAAGTTACTAACAAAACAATATATCATGAAAGTAAAATATTATATTTTTTTAAAATCGTTTGATTCGGTTTTATAGATTAATGTAGATGAAGAATTTTCTAAACCAATTTGTTTTAAAATGCATATTTTCAATTTGATTTTATTGGATTATGAATTGATTCGATTTGGTTGTTTTTTCCACTCCTATCTAAAGACTATCATTGAATTGGACTCCTTTTTAGCCATCTAAAACACTTTTGTTTGCAAATCAAGTGAATGTTATGCATCTTACATTGCCAATTTTTGCAAAGATATTCACTCATGGTTTCGATGTTTAAGATCCAATTCCTTATAGCCTAGTCTATGTCCACAGTTGACATGACTTCGTACGGACGTCTTTCCTTCAGTAGCCGGCTAAGTGCCTTCGTAACTTTAACCTACTTTCTTACTATTATGTCATAGGCCTTCATCGGGCTTTCGTCCCTTTGCCTATAGGCGAAGGCTTGGCCTCCTGCAATGGAAGCTGGGAAGAGGTAATCATCAGGGTAGCTCCATGCGAAACCAATGAGTCAGCGGATAGTCTCGCAAAAGATGGCTGGATCGGACTACGATACTCCTGTTCAATGCTACCTAATAACCTCTTGTTGTGACTTTAAATTATGCTTTAATTTGTAGACTCTTTTTATGCGTTCGTGGGATGCAGTTTGGCTTTTAAAGACTATGATGCTCCCAAAACCTATAGGTGCACAATGACTATGCAATACCCTACGTAAGACTATAATTTCTAATTTTGCTTCTGATTAATAAATTAATAGATTATTCGATTTTCATCTACATCTATATTCGACTGGTATTTGTATGTTATTCGTATTTGATCTGTTTGTTTTATTTATAATAAAAAAAATTTATTTTTTATTTATATTTATTTTTTAACACATAATCTTTTTAAAAAATAAAAAAAAATAAAACAATTATAAACAAAGGACCGATAAAGACATATCTTTGTATCGATTTAAAAAAAAAAAAAAAGAGGAAAAAAACAACCTATACTAAGGACAAACTCAAGTCATTTACTCCTTTACCCTCTTTTCCAACCCAAATTTATAGGTTGCTTCTTCGAAAATAATTAAATACGAGACTTTCGCATGGACTGACAAATTCAACTCTTCGCAGCCATCTTTAACTTCAATATATATTAGACTTTTACGTTTCTCAGTACTACAAAACATCATGTCAAAGAGGAGACATAGCGTGCCAAATTAACAGTGACTAATTAGGGTTTGTCTTGTTTTTTTTTGGCCCCCTCATCTGGCTTATCTATTGCCATTAGGGTATTTGTGGTTTGCTTTTGGGACAGTCATGAATAACGCACTTCCATAACATTAACGCTCTCCTTCTCTTTGTAAATATTCTGTGAAAATATCGTCCCGATAATATTTAGAGGTTATGTATGTGCAAAATCGTGTTTGGAAAATTACCTGAGCTTTTGGTTATATGGGTTCTCGAGTTAAATCTATAAGACTTTTTAAATTATTTTATACTATCCTATCCACATTGGAGATCCAAATATATTTAAAAAACGCGGAGATCCAACAACATTGTTTGCGACCATGATGGTCGGATCGCATAATATTTTCAAGGATGTAATTATCAGCTCAATAATTTGACGGGCCAGGCCATTGTAGGATGATTAAATAATCTTTTAAATATAGAATCACGCTCATTAATTTGTTGTTTAATGGATATATTCAGATACATTTTTTTTCCCTTTAAAATCTACGGTTGACCAATTTATTTATATTATAACAACACAATTTGAGAAAGACATAATTTGTGATAATCTGTATAAGTAAAATTCTATACGAAAGGTGGAAAAAAACAGTAGTAATGACTTTAAAATTAGGGTAATATATATCAAGTTAATGTTAATATGAAGACAAATAATTGAAATAATTGTTACAATTTGTTGGCTAATTTATTGACTGTTTTAAAAGTTTAGAGATTATATCCGCATTTTCCCAATATTTTCTATCTTGGATTTGTAACTTCCCCGGAAATATTTCAGTCGACTCTGGCTGAGGAGTTATTGAAAGTAGTTACACTATTAACCAAAACAAAGTTTGGATGTAGAATTCATGATTCAGGCAATAAATGTTAATTATTATTATTTTTTGCAGCTTGTGAAACTCTTTTTACGTTTTATTAACAAAAAAAAAAAAAAAAAGACTTTAGGATTTTAAGTTTGTTGATGGTTCATTTGGATCATGGGCCCTCCCGAGTCAAGCCCATTACACCAACTAATCGAGCTAACTTGATGATCCCAAACTCTATTAACACATCCTGCTAATGGATGACCCACCTCCATTACCCGCTTTAATAAGTCGTTTGGCAAAATCGGCTCAGTTGGCACTAGTGGAAACGTGGCCTCCTCCCACATTCTCCACTTACCCACTCTGGCTATAACTGTAAAGTTTTCCTATAAATACTCATCTTTTTGGAGATAGATAATGTCACATTCAATCATTCTATCTTATCAAATTACAGACTAATCATGGTGAATATTGACTTAAGCATCAGAGTGATCATGTCGAGCATGTTCGTTGTTTTGTAGGCCTTATGATCAACCTTTATTTAAGCTAGATTTCCGAAGTCCTACCTTTGCCATATCTAAGCACAAAAATCAATCATATATTTTACTAAAAAATTATAGCTGAAGTAAAAAAAGTTCATCATTTTATTCTTTGATAAATGTTCCAACATAATTGTCTATATTCTACCATCTTTATACAAAAAAAATAGAGTATTGTTCAATACATTGGAAAATAAAATGGGTGAGTTGCAACTACATCATCTATGTTTGCTTCTGGTGCTTAACTCTTATGTTGAAAATGAAATATTTTGACCATTAAATTGTTAAAGGAAAGTATGAATTAGAGACCATATTTTGTTATTTTATCATTGGATGGAATTTCTGCTACAATTTTTTTTTTTTCTGTTATTTTCCAACAAAAATAATTAAAAATAATATTCTTAAAACAACCATGAAAGAGTCGATTTTCAATTTCTTTGTTTTGAACTGGACTTTCATGTTGCAAGAGGACTAACAGGATGAATGGCCATGGACTCCGCAGACACGGACACTCTTTTCGCAAAGCACATACGCACGCTCGTAAAGCCAACGCGCCATTAAAACTAAGCTATGCAGTCTTCCCAACTCTGCGCCGGCTTATTTTGATGTAATCTAAAGGTTAAAAAAGATTAAATAAGTAATATAGACTACATGTGTATATAAATGCGATTGATAATTTTTAATTATATTTTGATATATATATATAAAAAATAATTAATTCTCAAAACAACTATCATCCATAATTTAGCGAATTAATCATCATGTGTATATAACATGTAGAATGTAGCGCGTATTATCTATTCAACCATTTTTCATCCAAAGACGCTTACAGCCCTTTATGCCGTCCAATCCAACGGCTTGGAGTGGCTATCATCACTACATGCTCTGCGTTTGCCCCACTTCATCAAAACCCCAAACCCCCACTATCCCAACCCGGAAGAAACCACCTTTTATTTATTTTCCTTTTAGGAGCCAAAGAAATATACAAATTAAATTCCCACTTCCATCTAAATCAAAACAACTCAAATTCCACTTTTCCTTCTCAAAGATATCATATTCCCTTGTAAGAGTGGTGAGAGAGTTGTCTTTGATGATGTATGATTATTTAAAACCCAATCAATACCATGAGTTAAATAATAAAGAAATACTCACTGTGGTGTGGTGTGTGCGTTTAGTATAAGGGATACAATTATTGAATCTTATATGCCCTTATAATTTATCATGATAAATATATAATTATCTTTTCTTTTATCTTAGTATTAAATGCATGTAAAATATAGGTTTAAGAAGGTAGGATTATTATCAACAAAGTACCATTGTATTCACCTTTTCTTTTCTTAACTATAAGAAATTTGAACTTAAAAACAAAAGTTTCTACAATGAAAAATCGATAAAAAAAAGTTATATTTTTGAAAAAGCAATAAGTGACAATGATCTTTATGACATAAATTTATATTAAGAGATATAAATTCTATATCTAAAATCCAATTTTTTTAAAAGTTATTATTCACTAATTTTACCCTGATTGCCGTTGTTGTTCTTTTTTTTTTCACCATAACATTCCTGGAAATTCTCATAGAAATTGGAAATTTTATTAGATAGAATGAAATAATTTGCATTAATGGGGAATTATATTATACCTAATCATCAACTATGCACACACATTATAAGGAGAAAATATTAGAGCTGTGCAAACAGGTTACGCGGGCTAACTTACTCTAGGCAAAAATTTTTAGCTCGTGGGTTATGCGGGCTATTTTTGCTTAATCCACCCGCACAGATTGGTGGGTTAAATGGATTGGCCCGCAAACCCGCTAATATTTTTTTTATTGAAAAAATTTATAAGAATTCAAATTTAAAATTTTTTAATAATTTAAATGTAAAACATATTTCTTTTTATCTCACCAATTGCCTACATACTAATTCTAGATGGTAATCATGTATAGAAAAATTGTAGACTTGTATTTTGAATTTTTTTTCTCAATATAAAAGGAATTATTATAATTAACGAAACTAGAATCCAATCCAATTTTTTTTCTTTGTGTGGTAAGGGAAAATTCATCTTGGAAATCATCTACCGATATTGTATTGCTTATTTTAAATAGAAGCATCTAAATAGCTAATAAATATAAAAGAGAAAGTAATGATAAAAGGACTAAGGATGTAATAAATGTAATGTCAGAAGTTTGAAAGTTTGAAACATAACACCTATGAAAATTATATAATCAATATCCATCAACTAAATAACAAAAAAGTGAAGTAAAGAAGAAAGAAAGAGGATAACGTACTAGGGTTTCTTTTTTTCTTTTTATAAGATTTATATTTTTTTCTTTTTTTTTTTAATTTTTTAAGTGTGGGTTTGAAGGCTAACCCAATCCGCAGTAGGTTGGCTTTCTTCAACCTGTTCGTTGTGTAGGGCGGGCCATTTTAGTCTGTATATTAAATGGGCTAAAACTTTTAAACCAACCCACATTCTTTTGTGCGTTTTGTGGGCCCCGCATGCACAGCTCAAGGAGAAATATGATATGAATTACATATAGAAAAAAGGAAAAAAATTATTGAGAAGTGGGAAATAAATTTGAGAATTTATTGAGAAGTGGAAATTTTATGATATGAAAAACATACATTGTCATGTGTCATGTGTAATTAGTGATTAAGGTTACAAATAAAAGGATGACACATGGTGATATAACAAGAATTTTTGAGAATTTAACTTATTTCAACTATTGATTTGTAAATTAAAAAAATTAAAAAAAAAAAAGAAAAACCAAGAGGATCTAAATGTAGGAGAAAAGACTAATTGGGAATTATATTATATGTTATGTACAATCTAGATGAGTGTCAATATAATATGAACACATATAGAGTGTGCAAATCACTAATGGTGATTTTCTAAGAAATTAACCATTTCACTATTATATGTATGTCAAAATTTTATTGATAACTATGAGTTACAATGAATCATTTTCACTATTATATGTATGTCAAAATTTTATTGACAACCATGCGTGTACGAAAGGTTCTTTTAGGTACTAAACCGATCAATTTCAAAGTTCAGGTGTCTAATTACATATTTTGCCAAAATTTAGGTACTATTTGTGATATTGACCCAGCACAATACATTGTTCACATAAACGAACTACTTGACTCAATATGCTTGATTAATAAGTATATGTTTAGTTTGCTATGTGGTTCAATGTAGATGACTTGGTTAATGATGGTCATTCATGTGCATGATTATGTCTATATACATGGCTTGTATGAACGAACTTGTCTTTTATTTGGATTATTGCTAGCTAGGTAGGATTATGACATACTAAAACGTGATATGCACATTACTCATGATATGCTCCATATGTTGCTTGGTTGATCAGTTAACATACATAGTCAATTTATTGTTTTGGATATCACTCAGGAATTTTAAATATAATATGTTAGGAAAAATGACTTTTTTAGCAAAAATAAGGTTATATATATTCGATCTTAAACACTGTATATGTCTAAAGGAATCACATACGTTATTTGGTTTAATATGGCCTTACCCCATGGCCATACTATGGGTCCATTTGGTTTATTTATTTATCTCATTAACAAACATTTAGTTTTGTTAAGGGTAGCGTCCTATAGACAATATGCCTAATATGGATACTTATACAAAGCACGTGATGTGCATTAGTATACTATATAAACATTTAAGCTATGCATAATGCTTATTAGGGATGATGTAAATGGAGAAGTGTTTTATCCCTTTGATATATCTATATATTGTATTGACATAATATTTTTTATTTGTTCACTTAACTCACAAGGAGTTGAGGGGATAAATTGTTAAATTTCTAAGTCTAGATAAAGATTAGAAATGGGTAGCACTATAAGATGGGGGAATACAAAAAATATATATAAAAAAGAACAAGACATATAAAGTTGAATAATGTATTTCTTGCTACATAATGGACATAGAACTTAAGTTATAAATAAAGTAATAAGATAATACGCTTAGTTATGTAAAGCTGTGACTTTGATATGTATGTGCAAGTCGCATAGATACGAAGGATCAATGAATCCTATTAAAACTTCTAAGCCACTTTGTATTTGTCGTAAATATATCCTACCTTATTCTATTAGGCTTGTTAAGATGTGGAATGCACAATTGAAACTAGTTGCCACATCTATGTTGATGTAGTTAGCTGTGTTGAAAATATTCAATTTATTAGATGTGCTAAAGAGGGTTTGTTACTATACTTAAGAGTTGTGTGAAGTTAGTCTACAAGTGAATGAGTTGGAGGAATTTAGATTTCAACAATTCATAGTTTTTATTTTGCATTTTATCAATACTTAAGTTGGCTATTTTATTGAGTTACAATTTTAGGGTCTTTCTATATATGTATTTGTGTGCGTATGTTGTTATGACAATTGAGTGAAGTTAAGATGTAGAGTTGGCTATGCAAACTTCATGGGACTTGATTTTAAGAGCTCTTTTCTCTAGAATAGTTATGAGAGTCATGTATCATGTTATCAAACTAATGGATTGCAATCTTGCTTGCTTGTTTTTTTTCTATATTAGTTTTTTTTTTTTATTTAGGTTTTTCTATGTTTAATCTAGTGTGTTAAGTTCTTTATTTTACTTATTTATCTCTCCTATGTGTTTAATGATTCACATTGACAATTCAAATGAAATCCTTAGCAAATAGTTCTAGTGTAATGCCCCAAACATTAGGGTCATTTATAGCCCTCTACATATCTACATCTAATGTTGACACATTAAGGCTTAGAACCTATTAATAATTATAATAAATCATATAATACTATAAACTTCAAATCACACACATAGATCAAGTGTCACCACATGTAGATTACATATAATCTAATAAAGTACCACACCAATATCATACTAAAGCATCTATTTGCCACAACTAGAGATGGCTCACAAGGGAGTCCATTCAACATCCTATAGGTCATAAACAAATAATAAAATTGGGTCTACCATAAACCAATAACTTGGTACAGAAGTAATTTTCAACAAGAATTAAACACAAGGAGTCTCTATCTCCACAGTTAAACAAAATAACCAATTTATCAGTTGGGTGATCGTCTCCACTAAAGTCATCCCCATAATCTACCACTACATTTTAAGTAGAAAGATCAAACATGATATGACCACCACGTGAACCTTAAAAAGGAAAAAAAGAGTAAGTTGTGGCCTAGTATGGTACTAAAACAAGCACAAGCATGGTGGACAAGCAGTAATTCATTTGCATGCAGACGTATATTTAAAGCAATAACTAGTCAACTATTGTATTTGTTTCAAGTCCATCAGTTAACGTAAGGATAACTCATTTTCTATATGATAATAGGTCTCCCTAACATCGATGAGTCCATAAATCCAAACCCTAAATCTATCTATAATTATCTCTAAATATGACTCTATATAGGGATAGCATCACATAGGGATCATCGAGGTATCGCATCAACATCTTAGGTATTCCTAGTCCACAAACCATAGTCAAGCATACGTAGCACATAATTCTTTAGCTTGATATTCTGTTATTGAAATTATCAATCTATTTTGACAAACACAATCATCAAACATGGTAGTACAAAACTTGGAAAATAGTTCCATTCTAAATACTAGAATCCTCTAACTTGAATTACATAACAATTAAATTATTTAGAAATATTTATACTCATAATTTGCCTATTATCTATGCTTCTATAGTTTTCGTCCTCTACACTACTAATATCTTCGTTTCGCTAAATTTTAATCCCAGTGGAAGGAGTTGAATGAATTTTAATTACTTTTATAAAGGAAAAAAGATTAATTAGAAGAGGTTATAATGTGTATGGGTCAAATCAAGGTTACGTAACTCACATTTGGATGATACATGTCATAAAGAGACACATGATTGAGCTAATGAGCCAAGCTTGAGCTCATGCACTTGGTCATACACTTACAAGAATAAAATTTTAAGCTATAAAGAGGTACATGATCCAATGCACAAGATTATGCATAAGTTATGTGCTTTAAGGGTCTTTATTTCGTTAAGATATAAAGAGGTACATGACCTAATGCATTGGCTGATGCAGGAGTCCTGTACCTTTATAATTACTTCATATGAAAATTTCATGACTATTTAAGGGTTTACATAACCTATACATGGGCAATGTACTTGGTTGTGCAATCCTAGAATTGCTCTATTTGTACAATTTTCTTTCGTTTTCTACTCAAAATGCTTTTAAATTCTTTTGTACCTCATTTAAACTCTCACATCGAAAATAAACCATCATCTACACATTTTCAATAGAAGTAACGCTCAAAAAATTGAAAACATGTCGAAATTGTTTTACCTTCTTAAAATCCTTCTAAATTTGCTTCGTCTACAATTTCTTCAATTTTTTTTTTGCCTTTGAATTTCCTACCAAAATCTCTCCTAATTTTGTACCATCTACTATGGAGTGTTGCTGAATACAAGAATGCTATGATTTTATTACCTACTCATTTATCTATTACAAAACAATAAGAAAAAGAAAAGAAACTATTACTTACCGTTATTTTTCATTGGAATTTTTCAAGAATTTTTGGAACATTGATGAGAGGGAGAAGGAGAAAGAGGTAGTTACCACCATGTCATGTCACAAAAAGGGGCCTAGTAGGATTAATTTAAAGCTATCATACCATGTGTGTATCCGTAATATGAGAACCATCTTGTAAGTCAAAATGTATAAGACTCTATCTATTTATTAATGTTTATCATCTAAATGATATATTTGCATATAATTATATATTTGGATTCCCATTAGGGAATCCGATTTTTCATTTTCTACCAAGACCACAAGAATCGGTATCTCCTACCAAATAGTGAAAATGAGTTTTCAAACTTACAACTTACAAATTTCAATTATTATGCAATTTATCTAATTTACATTCTAAGTTTATTATAACTCATATTTTTATCTTCAATAAAGTCTATTGGAGAAGCTCTCTTCACACATTCCTAGCCCAATCCCAACTAGTATTAATCCTGCATAAAAACTGTTAGGAGGTGAGCGAATCACAGGCTTAGTGAGATAATCTGACTAGATCACACATCAAATAATAACAAACAAATTCAATTATCAAGTGTATGCCATGCAACAATCAATCATATGTATAAGTATAAGTTTGGAGATCCGGAATCCAAACAAGATGAAGATTTACACCCTCTCATTAGGGTTGGGAATGAACACAATATTATAGCCACCTACTCAGGAGAGACTAAACATACATGAAAACAACAATACTCAGTTTAATTATCACTTTAAGTTTATCATATCTTAATGCTCATTTCCTGTTTTTAGCCTTAGAATCTCCACTAAGTGTTAGTCATTTTAAGCAATACCATAAGTAGCGTTCTTCATTTACCATTTAGTTCCTATGGTACCAACAGAACTAAGGTAATCTTGCGAATAACTAATAACTTTTTGCCTACATAAACTAAACATTACCATAGATCTGAAACACTAACACATAGTAGGCTGCCACTTATTCAAATGCTGCTTATGCAAATCGTGCAATGCATGTTCATTTCCTTTATGGTACAGTAGTTTTTAATCAGTTTAAGGTGATCATATAATTCACGACATCAACAACATACTTCATAAAGTAATTATCATACAATAGATTTATCACTTATAATAGGATAGTTTGGCAATCAAGCATACACCATACATCATGCAATATACCTAATCCTGCATGCATATCAATTGAATATATTATTATAAGTGCAGCTACGCTATAAGCACAAACAATGTGATAAGGTCAAAGTTACTCACTTGTTTATATTGGCTAATCATAATAATCAATGAGAAAATCCTTCACAAGTATCAAGGTCACCTATTGAGATGAATAGATACATTCATCAAATACAACATAAATTATATAATTAAACTTCTATGAGTCTCTTAGTGTCCTATATTGGTATTTAATTTTCTTTCTATCATTATATTGGTCCTTTAGTGGTCCTATGATAACAAATTACTATTTAATATTTATTTTCATTTTGCTTTTTTTTTTTATCTTGTTTGATATTTGTGTATTTTTATTGGATAGTTGTAGAATTTATATTTAGTAGATTGGTATCTTATCATTACCATTATCATCGCTTTTATTTTGTTCTTTAGTTAACCTATTATAGTAATGAATATTTATTTACTATTATTTAGTTTCTTCGTGTTTCTCTTAATCTACTTCATATAATTATCTAGTCATTTTTAGGAATAACATTATTCATAATTTTAACTTATTTAAATTTCCATTCTTATGTATTTCTATATAAAACAAGTATTTTACAATTATGTTAATTTTATTCTTATTGCAAATAATAATAATAATAATGATAATAAGTTGACAATATTAATATTATTTTTCATATAAACATTAATAAAAATAATAGAAATCTTAATGGCAACAACAATAATAATAACAATGGTAATCATGATAATAATATCTTTAATAATGATAATAATAATCATTAATGTTAATAATAATAAACATGATAATAATATCATTAATAATATTAATATTAATAATAATCATAACAATAATGATGCCATTAATAATATTACTAATAATATTAACATTAGTAGTAATAATAATAACACTAATAATAAAAATAATATTAATAACGTTAATAATAACAATATTATTAACATTAATGATGATGATGATGATAACATCAACAACAACAACAATAATAATAAATAAGAAAACATATTTTATAATTTATTTATTTCTTTTTATATTTGAAGCCGAGAGGAACACGGCTGGGTACATGGCCATGTACTAGCCGTGTTCTTGTAGAAACACAGCGCAATTCAATGCTGAGAGTTACACGGCTGGTTCATCCGGTCATGTAGTACTTGTGCTCTTCTGCATTTTTTTCTATTCATCGTCTTCCTCGCATGTTTGATCTAGTTTTTGATAATTTTCTATGTCCAACTTGTTTCTAACTTATTCCTAAGTGTTTATACATGATATGCATATACATATATCATCATGTAACACATCAACATGCATATAATCTTTGTTTTATGAAAGTAAAGAATGTAACTAAGGTTTTATTGAAACTTACCTTGTTTTGGATATTTTAAACTTTGTTTTTGAGTTGTTTTTAAACCTAGGATCAACAAAACCTTGTTTAAACTAATGTCCTAACATGTGACTAACTTGAAAACGAGATTAACTTACCTTGTTTTGAGTTTCTACTCTTGTTTTGTGCTCCTTGGATGAATTTTGTTAATGGTGGTTTTAGTAGCTCAAGAGGACATGGATTTGGCTAAGTTTTGGAGGAGCTTGTGGTCTGTTTTGGTGTAAATACAGGGGTTTGTTTCTTTGCTAATTAAGGCTTAATATAAACATATATAGGTAGATGAAGAGGAAGGCAACAACTTGTAGGAGAAGAAGAAGACTCCACCAAAATTTTGCTTGTCTTCCATGCAATTCTCCTTGCATTAATTGTGTTGTCCACATGGATGATTCTAATTGGTGTGTGTGTTGTAATTGTTGACTTTCATTGTGTATTATTTGTGCAAGTTGAAGAGGATTTCGACAGGAAAAATCAAGGCACTTACTATCGAATTTTTGGTGCAATTGGCATCGTATATATACATATATATTTATAATATTAGTTAGTTAATAATTATCTAGATTTTAGGATAGTTTATTAATTAAACATGTACAAATATGACAATTATTTAGGAGTTTTATCTCCAAAAATTTATGTAGAGTTTTGCAAATTTTCTAGATTGTTATTGAGTTCAATTTTGGATTTAAAGTTTATGCGATTAATTATTTTTAGTTTTATCTCACCCGATTAAGGTTTTTTAGGCTTAAAAGGTCAATTTTCGTTTTAGGTTCTAATAGCTTAAGAATACTATAATTAAAACAACGGTGTGATCCAAATATTTATTTAGAGCCTAGAATATTAGTTATACATCAGTTCATATTTTTATTGTGTATTTATAACCCTTACGGTTTATCTTTAGGTTATCGTTTTCTAACTATAAGCGTAATTGGTTGTTTATTCTCTATCGCACTTAATATCTTAACCAAGCTATTCTTATATCTTGAGTTTTTGATACCCACTATGAAATCTTTTAGTAGTATTTAATACTATCTGGGAAACTTTGTTTTAGGGTTTAATACTATATATAGGCTTATTACTACTCGTAGTTTTATGTTAGAGTTTTTATTTGGTTATAAGTTTAATATCTATTTTACATTTACTATTCCGTTTATTTTACTAGTTACAAAAATACTCAGGTTACACTAATTAAATTAGAATTTTATTCTCTATAAACACAAAATATTCTAACTAAAGTATTGATGTAATTCAAATATTTAATTAGGATTTAGATTCTTTAGTATTGATCGGTTTTTGATCTCTTTGCATATTTTATAATTCTATTGGTTTATCTTTAAACTATCTTTGTATAACCAATAGGTTCTAAAAATTTAATCGTCTTTTATTGTATTTTGAAATTTAAAGCCAACTACAACTATTTATTGAGTTATTGATCCATGTCGTAGAATATTGTTCTATGAATTTATTTATGTTAATAATTGGTATTTATAAATCTTCTAAAGATATTTTAAGGTTATAAAATGATATAATTAATTCTGAAATCATTGTTTTATTATTTTAACGAATATAAGATTTATTTTCTAACTATAGAACTTTAAGAAAACTGATTTTGTATTTTATGGTAACGATTAATTTATCATCGATCATTATTTGTTTGAAAGAATTCTAATTTTTCTAACTATAATCAAATTTTTTTATACCTTAATAATTTTCTTAATTTGCAAAAAGTTAGGAGTGATTGCTGTGACTTTTTATTATAGTTTTTCATTATTTTATATTATATTTTTAATAATTATTATAATTAGGTTATGTAAAATTAAGGTGATTACACACCAGGTTTAAATAAGTTACCTAATCAACATATCTTTTAAAATTTTATGGTTAGACAAAATCACCTTTCTTTGAAAAAGGAATTAACGTTTTGCTTTTCAATATAAATTATTTTTATTTTAGTTTATTTCAACTAGCTAGGGAGCATATTCCACCAATTTGTGAATAAACTAATTTGGAATGAACAATAAATGTATACTAAAGCTAATTGTGAAGGTAATATCAATAGTCTCAAGGAAGGTTTGATTATAATTGAATAGAAATGGAATAAATATTAGAAGTAATATCACGAATGGTACTCGAACTATAGCAAAACATGCAATCGGATACTTGACTTTTGAATTGTTTAATTTATTACTTGAAAGACTTTGAAATTGATCAATTTAATAGTTAAAAGAACTTGATGGAAGTACTTTTAGTGTGCATGAAAAGTTATTTCAAGTACTAAATTGATCAATTTCATAGTTTTATGTACCAAATCAATCATTTTTAAAGTTTAGATACTTAATTGCATATTTTACCAAAGTTCATGTATCATTTGTGACGTTAACCCTAAATATTATGTGCTTGTTAAATTGTTTAACTAATATAAACATAAAAATAATAAATATTATAAAAATGTTATAGAGTCAAAACGTTTTTCTTTTTCTTTTTCTTTTTTTGGAGCAACTAAATGTCTTTTCTATCCCTTGGTTGTATTCAAAACCCTAAAATCATCTTTCTATTTCTCCATCATTACATACTCCAACCACCGATACACAACAGTTACCACCTAAACTACAAATGTAAGCACAAACTATTTCAAACTAAATGGTAAAGTTGCTTGATACTTACGTATGATTTATAAATAATGGCAAGCAGGTTCAAAATGGGTAGTGTATGAAGCATAAACCTTATCTCACCCTATAAGGTATATGGTATGAAGTTTGGTGCTTGTAACCTACCCTTTAATACTTTGTATCCATCATGTATCATGTATCTTATATCTTATAAAATTAACAAAGTATAGGGTATGCTGTGGAACTTGTAAATTTTTTTTTCAAATTTCAAGTTGTAATATGTAAAACTACCTTATTCATATTTATTCATTATGAATAACATATTGAAGAAATAATAAAAAAAATAATATCATAAGTTTTACAATATGCAAAACTCATTAATTTTGAAATATGTAACAAATATTTGTAAAAGCCGATTGCATATTTAAAAAAAAAATTGTAAAACATCTAGAAAATTTGTAAATAAAAAAACTTTGAAATCACATAGATGTTAATTAGTCTTAACAGATTAATTACACTTTTATATAACTTAGAAGTTCAAGTACGTACCATTGAAATTCTTTCAAAAATAAAACTTACTTTTATAATAAATTAGTACAAGTTTGTCTAAATGAAAATTTCTAAAAGGTGATATATAGATGATAATCTTAACAAAAAATGATTGTAAAATGAAAATTAGAGTATTATTATTTATTTATTTATAGTATAATTTTTTAATAGAATACATGTTTCAAAATAGGTACATGGTATCTTAGAACTTGCATATCGCATTGTACAGGCTTTAGAATGGGTACAAGGTATCATACCCATACCTAGACATAGGTACGGTTTGGTTTTGAACCGGAACCGTCATCGATGGTTCTAGAATCGAAACCGGACCGGCTAGACGGTTCTAAAACCAGCTAAAGAACAGCTAGTTTTTCATTTTCTAGATGGTTTTAGGTCTAGAACCGGGTGGAACCAGCGATTCCAACCGGTTCCATTAAAAAAAGGGAAAAAATAATGTAAAAAAATAAATATATATTATTATTAATGTTTATACTATTTCATATGAATAGTAAAATTTATTACTTCTTTGCAATATTTGATGTTTTATTATCAATAATACAAATAAACATAACTTAAAATTATAAATAATTTAGTTTATATAAATTTCTCATAAAAGCAAAATTCATTCTTTAATAACATGGGACTATTTTTTGTATTACAATTTTCTTATTATCCTCTAAAATATTTTGTGATCTCATATTACTAATTATAATTTATAGTAGTTGTGTTTATATATAAATAAATGCGCATTCTAACATTTTTTTTTAGAAATTTTAGCTAAATAATTTAATACTTTTACACTCAATAATTAATTATTTTGAGTTCAAAATTTATTTTATTAAAATATAAAATTTATTTTTTTACTTAAGAAAAAGACGGTTCCGTAATTCTAAAACTGGAACTGGGAACCAACGATTCCATAGAACCAGACTAGAACCATGGAAGATGGTTCCGATTCCTCATTTTTAAGATCTGAAATCGGCGGTTCTGATTCTGGTTTGGTTCGGTTCCGAAACCGTGACGATATCTACCCATACCTTATCCCATGATAGCAGGTTTTGAAAAAAATAATATCCATACCATTTCCTGTGGCTCTCAATATCCTCCAATACCCTACCTGATTGAGCAGAGTATAAATGCGTATCTTGTGTGATTAGGTTACCTGCTCAAGTTATAAAGTATTGATCAAGTATAGGTTTTACATGTACAACACTTGAAATTTTAGATAAAAAGCTTCATTAATAAGTTGTGAACAATGTTTACATCGGTTGTGATGTTTCAATGTTTAGTGGGGGCACTGTGGTCTGGTAGTTAGTGCGTATGGGTATCTACGTGAAGAATGATGAATGGACCATTGAATAGTAATATATAGGTTATTTTTTAACCTTTTGCATAATAATAACTGAATGATGGTTAGTATTTAAAATATAATTAAGTGCTGTAATAGTTTTTTTAATGGAATTAAGAAGAAGAAGAACTGTAGAAGGGCTATTCTTCAAGTGAATATGCTGTTGATATCATAATAACTAATTAATTTCGTTTGAAAATTATTTTAACACTATTTATAAAGTTAAGAACTTGATTTATCGAGGAAAAAAACACGAAAAAAAGAAAAGAAGGTATTCAATAAAATGTTTATCACGCCCACTCGAATACATCCAGCACAAATGTTTGCTTTACTTGATAGAAAGAGACCTCTCTTCAGATCTTCTTAATTCTTTGAGATAAACGTGCAATCGTGGAAAGAATTATCATAAGTGGTCTGTCATCCTTTGATATGGCAGGTTGCCCCTTATGTTAACAGTGTGTTTGGCAATCAGGGTTAATAAGGAAATTGACTGTGGAAAGAATTATCATAAGTGGTCCTTTGATATGGCAGGTTGCCCTTTATGTTAACAGTGTGTTTGGCAATCAGGGTTAATAAGGAAATTGACTGTGGAAAGAATTATCGTAAGTGGTCCTTTGATATGGCAGGTTGCCCTTTATGTTAACAGTGTGTTTGGCAATCAGGGTTAATAAGGAAATTGACGGAAAGCAAAAGAAATTAAATGAAAAGAAAAGAGAGGAGAAAACATAAAATGAAGAGAATGTTATATTTTTTTATTTGATTTGTTAGTATGAAAATGAAAGGGAAGAAGATGAAATATTGATATGAATAGGCTAAAATATCTTATACTTTTTTTATTTTACTTTTTATTTTTAAGGGTATTTTTATAATACTATATCATTTTCCCCATTTCTATTCATTTCCACTCAAACTAGATGGAAAAAAAAAAAGTGAATCATCTTTCTCTTAATTCCTTCCCACTTCTTTTTTTTTTCCTTCATATTTTGACGATCCAAACATTAAACTTTCACCGATTTCTTTCGCTTACTATTGTCTTCATCGTTACCAAACACAACATCAGATTTAAAAGGCTAAAAGTTCTCATGTCAAGATTTATAAAATAGACATAGAACCCCCAAAAAAAAAAATCTAATTTGTCCCCCTTTAAGGGGTGCAATAATCGCAAGAAACAAACTAAAATTAAATTTGTGGCACATAGTGAAAGATGAAAATTTCTTTCGAGCAAAAATGTCAAAGAACTCATAAATTTTAAACCCAATACTATATAACTAGTAAATTTTACATATTATAAATAACTTTTAAAATTTTGATAATTTAACGAATATTCTCCAAACATCGCAAATGTTTTTTAGATATTAATCTTAATATAAAAACATTACCGACTAATGTATATTTTAACACCTTTAAACTTTGATATTGCCTTGGGAAAAAAAAATTAAAATAAAAAGAACATTGATCTCGCCAAGACTTTGTAGTCAAGTAAAAATGAATATCATTATTCCGACGAGATAAACTTGAGTTTGATTTCCCCCTTTTGATCAATGCTCCAGGAGATAGCTTGGAGCTCGTGCACTTTCGGTTGGGTTTAGAGTTATCCTTGTGTCTTGGAACCATGAAAAATATATATAATATATCTCATTATTTTAATTAAGATCAAGCTTCGGCAATGAAATCGTATGCAATCATTTTCCCTTGTAACGAGTTCAAGGGAATCATGCATAATATATAGTCCAATGAACACCGCTTGCGGCAATTAATAAACCTAGGAATAACAAAAGTTCATAAATCCTCACGTTCGTTACTATATCTACGGAGACAAGAATAGGAAAAAAGCTAGGAATCAGCCGCAGCAGCAGCAGCCTGCATGTCAATATTCATTTGTCATTCCTGCAATGAATGACAATATCTTCTCATGTGTGTGAATGAATATGTATATGAATTATATTTAATATACGTAGGTATGTTTGTGGGTCAACGACGAGGACCCCCAGATATTCCCACCAAAGGCGCAAATCCTAGTGATAATGGTGGTAGCAGCCATGAAAGAAAGATGGGGTTGTGGGGGAGCCTTTGTTGAGCTAATTAGGGCACAAAAGAGAGTGTTCATAGTACAAAGTCCACTCTATGGAACCATGAGCAATACAATGGAAAAACTTTGGCACATGTCCCTTGGAGACCACCCACGTTGTCCCTTTTGAAACGGGATTTGTTGGCTTTGTGAGGGTTAGGCTGAACCCTTTCTTGGCCCTCTCTCTTCTCTTCAGATAAGACCCAAAAGGAAAAAGGAAAAAAAAGAAAAAAAGAAAAAAAGGATAAATAGTGCATAGTTAATACTCCACTTACACACCAACACACGCACCACTTGAAAGTGTATTTGTTCTCAAATGTTTAAGGTTATCTTTAATTTCTGCAGTAATATAATATAAATTGCTATGACGAGAAATTCAGAAAAGAAGGGGAAAAAACCGGAAAGGAGACGTAAACGTGCACATTTAATTCTCTTTTTTTGTCCATTTTCCAAGCTTTTGTGCGCCATTGACTAGACATCTTGACTAATAAAAGAGAACATGTGGGTTGGTATCAATTGAATAATAGTCTAAAAAAGCTCTCCGGTTCGAAGAGCTGCTGTATCCTGATATTAATCAAGAGGTTCTCCATTGCCAAAAGCTAGATGCCTAGAACCATAACTGAAAACGATTACTATATTTTCAATTCGATTCTAGTTTTCATTTTCTTGATTTACGGGTTGATAACTCAGATTATACAACAAAATTCCCAAATTTCCTCCTTAAACTTTTACTATGTTGCTTGCGGATTTATACTTATTTTGATCACTTAAGCTTTTAAAATTATCTATCCACGGTTTTGATACCATTTATGATGTAAACGTAATATCCAATGAAAATATTTACATGTATCAACTGAAGAAGTAGATCAATGATGGCATCCGAATGGTGAATAAAATGCAAATCAATGGAGCGCAATACTACAAGAGTCAAAATAGACATTTGATCATCCAAATGTTTTATATTTGCAGTTTGATTTTAGTTTTCATTCTCTTAATTTACAGGTTAATAACTAAAATTATTCAAAATTTTTAGCAACCTTGTGAGATTCTCCTAACGTTTATTTATTTATTTTTGTGATTATTAATCGCACATAATAGTATCTAGGGTTGCAAATGAGCAAAACTAGAATGGAATTGAGTTCAACTTTAAGCCACTTGAGTAGCTTATTGAGAGGATTTGAGCTTGATTAACTTGTGAGCCTAATCAAGTTTTATCGAGCCCAAGCAAGGTATAACTATTAATTAAATTCAAATCGAGTTTAGATATTAATATTATTACTATTTGATTAATTAAAAATATATTTATTTGTAAATTAAGATTATATAATGTTATTTTGAGCTGAACTTGGGTTTAAAATCTTTAACTTGATCAAACTTGATTTGAGTTCGAGTTTTAAAATTGCAAGTGAAACTCAACACTATATAATTTTGATTCGACTTGTTTGGAGTCTTAATGGTATCTAAAATAGGTAAATTAATGAAAGTTATGAATTAAGAGAACATAGACAGAGGAATCAAATTTGATTCTGTAACCGGGTGACAAGAATTGTCAAACTCGCTGTATGGGAATATGGTTTATTTCTTTGCTTTTTCCCAATATTTATTTATCGATCCTACTTTGTGGCTTAGTGGGCGAAATAATGATTAGCAAATGGATTTCGAGGGCAGTAAGCTCGTTGTCACGAGTATGAGAATTCGGAATATGTTCCAGCCGTGCCCCTCAATCCGGACCTACAAATTTCCAAGTTCCCACCTCCATTACCGTCAATTTGCTTTAGTTTCTGTACACCTTTTGGAATTTAATTGAGTAAAGACATCCTTTCTTTCCCATTTATGTTAACCCTACACGTGGGACGAAAGGCCAATTACTTGGATTCAATAAGAAAAATTCCGCATCGTCCCGTCATTATTTTTTATCAACTTTTGCTAACCACTTTAACTTTTTTAATAATATGATAACATTGAAAATTCTAACGGTGTATGTTTATAATGGATTCCAGGTTTATTATGAATAGTTGCTTTCTTCAGAGATCAAATTCGCATGTTAGTTCACAAACTTCAGAATATATATACTAGGATCTTGAGTTCCTAACATGATTTGCTTCTTTAAGACTACTCATCATGCATGGAATGTTGCTTTTGGGTGGAGGGGGCAGGTCTAGTGGAATCCTATGGGACTTGTCTTGGATGTTGTACGAAATTTCAAAAGAAGAATTGGGACATGTTAGGGTCATTTACAAAATAAAGAAAAATTAGGTCAAATATAGAAATTACTAAACTATGGAAGTATTACTAATAGGGGTATTCATGTCTTTGAAACATTTTGGTCTAAATCCCTGGCGAATAAATCTACCTTTAGTAATTCATATTTCAACCCAAACTATTTTAAATGTGATTTGATTTGGTTGGGACCTTTTAAAAACACCTAATTATATTAATAACATTTTACTATGTATTCACAAAACACATCTATTATTATATGTTTTCTCAAACAATTTATTGAATATGGAGTGAATATCCTTACTCATGTCATGTTCTTATTAAATATTTTCAGTTGAAACAAACATAGTTAATTGAATCCATAAATTTAATTGGATGTATATATATATATATATATATTTTACATTCGTGAGAATTTCATAAATGGTGTGTGATATCAATTTATGGCTCAAACATAAACCTCGTTTAGTTTTGGTAATTTATGAATCATATCGAATAAATAATTATGTCCATATTTATTTTCTGATCCATAAAAATCTAAAAATTCTAAAATATTTTGTTTTTCTGTTTATAAACCCTAAAACAAAAAAACAAATTATCATCTGGATTTATGGTGCATCCCATATCCACGTTAGTTGGTATTAAAGTTTTGGAAACATGTTAGTGGTATGTGTCAATTCTTTCCCCCTTTCTTATTTTATTTTACTTCTTTTTTTGTTATGGTTTAGAGTTGTGGGTAAAAGTGGTAAATTGTTGTGGTTGATTTGCAAATTCTAGAAGTTGATTTATTAGTGTTAGAAATTGTTGTGTTCATTAAATGTTTTTGTCTAAATGTGGTTTTAATATATGTTTGGGGCAAGTAGATTTAGTTTTGTGGATCATTAATGTCACTATGACCTGATTCATTACAATGAGACTATATGAATAACAAAACAAGCTTATGTTGCTTTTTTTTTTTCTTTCTCTTTTAGGTGGTTGGGGTGGGTAGACATCATCATGGGTTGGTTCCAAACCGGGAACCGACCTGACCCGTCACCGGCGGTTCCTGAACCGGGAACCGACTCGGTAATGGTGGGTTTGAATCGGTAAAAGATTCGTCGGTTCTGACGGGTCCTTATGGTTTCATCCCTAAAAACCGCATGACCTGGCGGTTTTGGAACCATCGATTCAAGAACTGGCAGAACTGGCGGTTTTACACCATAAAAATTATTAAAAAAGTAAGAAAAAAAGAAAAGAAAATTATAAAAAATTGTAATTGTAAAATAAATATTTAAAACTATTTTTGCATAAATAATAAAAAATTTATTTCCTATTCACAATATTTAATGTGTTATTATTAACAACACAAGTAATAAATATATTTGAAATCATATATTGTTAAATTTATGTAGACTTCTAATCAAAGTAGACTTTCTTTCTTAACAATATGTGATTCGTTTTTTCTTATTGAGAATTATTTATATCTTTAAATATTTTATAATGTCACATTGCTAATATAACAACTAAAAAAGTGCAAGTGATTGTATATAAATAAATACATAATTATAGAATTTCTTTTAACTAATGCTATGAACAATTATTGTTAGGCTCAATATTATTTCAAGTTAAAAATTTATTTTGCATTTTTTCTTAGTTAAATTAAGTAAATTATTTAATTGATTTATTATTTTTTTTTCATGGTTCCCGGCTCCTCTAGAACCGAAACCGAACCATGGGAACTGACGGTTCCTAAGAATTGGGAACCAGACCAGCTCTCACGGGTCCGGTTCCGGTTCCGGTTCCACAACTTTTGGAACCGGGAACCGACGGTTCGGGTCTGGTTCCAGGCCCGAACCGAACCGTGACGACGTCTAGGGATGGGGCTTAATGAGGATTTAATTTGTATGATTAAGGTTGAAAAAAGCCGAGTTACTTGAGTTTGAGCCTCACCTTAGAGCGAATTAAGTTTGGCTCATCTCGATTTATCTTGTAAATAAGTTGAGCTTCAACTTCAATCCAAAGTTGTAAATAGACTTGTTTAGATTTGTAAGTAAGCTCAATTATCTAAACAAAAGACTAATTTCTCAATAATATCCATACATACGTAATTTAATTTTTTATTCATTACCCATTCATCTATTAATTTATTTTTTATATTTAATTTCTTAAATTTTACATTATGTTTGAAGCTCAGGAGTTGCCGAAGCACCAACTTGTTGATCAAGCTCGTTTTCTAAACAAACCAAGCTTAAGCTTGAGAAAAATCTCGTTTATTTAAATGATCAGAGCTCAAGCATAAGTTTTAGACTCGATAAAAAACTCAGTTTGAACTCGAGTTCAATAATTTTTAAACGAGTTGAGCATGGGCCTTCAAAAGCTTGACTTAGCCTATCTGTAGTCTTATGTGATGTTGCATTCATGAATGATTGCCATAAATATTTAGGCAACCTATGTTAGGTTTATTGTAGTACTATATATGATCCTATCAAGAAGTTTTATTATTTCACTAAAGGAAGGAAAATCACTTCTAATGATAAATGAGCAACTAAAACATGATGTAGATAGGATAAAGAGTTGAGTGCAGGATTGGCTAGTTAACAAAACATATAGAGGTAGAGAGATTGTAAATTTTAAGAATAAAGAAACCATAGAGCATGTAGAATTGATTCATGATGAGAGTGGTTTTATATTGATTTCACCAAAAGATTCATATACTTAAATTAAGGTAAACCCAAGATGAAGTGAAAATTTGTTTCATACTTGTTGTTTTGCACAGACAAAGACATATAAACTTGTTATAAATGCGAGCAGCTATGTCAATGTCGCATATGCAGAATTTGTGAAGAAGGTGGGTTCATAGGTTATAGCACATCAAAAAAATCCTCACACTTTGCATTAGCTTAATAATAAAGAATTCGCACATATCCATAAATGGGTACTTTATCAACCATAAAAAAAAAATCGCATATGTAGAATTTGTGAAGAAGGTGGGTTCATAGGTTATAACACATCAAAATCCTTACACGTTGCATTAGCTTAATAATAAAAAATCCTTACTCTCTTGTATTGTGCGTACTTTATCAACCATAAATAGTTTTATATTCCGAACTATGATCCATTTATTGAAGATGGCATGGGTTTTTCCATTAGGCATGCAAATAGTGAAACATTTGTGAAAGTGTCCTTTTTCATCTTCTTACTTCTTATTATCTCTATAATCTCCTTTGCTTGTGGAGGTCACTAAATGCATTTCCTTCCTTCTAAAGTCGCCCTTTTGCTTAGAGATTGAGTTGTTTGTCCTCGTGGCATTTCCACTGGTGCAATGAATGGCGATAACAATAAGTTTTTGAGATCGATTATGCACTCCGCTCATATGTCTTGAATTTCATAAGCTCTTTCTCATCACAAATGTTTTACTAGGTTAACTGAAATAACTTAATTTATTTAATAATTAAATTTCATGTAAATATAATATTAGTTCTAACTATTAAGTTTGAAGTGAATTGATATATGAAAATGAATGTGTAGAAATAGATTTGATATACAAGATGTAAATTCTTGTTAGTAGAAAAAGTGTGTTAGTAGAATGTTATGAATTAATACTATATTTATTAATGTAAATTATTGATATATGTGTGTATGTGTGATGAGATTAATGCTATTGTTTTATGTATATTAATGTGGGTATAGTATAATTAATGTTTGTGTTTTTTTATGAATTAATATGTATGTGTTATGTTTAAAGTTATCAAAACAACTTTTGAAATGTCTAAAATTGTTAGCAGAATTTCACTACAATTTAAGCTCATTTTCAAGCTTATTTTAAGTCCAAATTAGCCCCAAATCAAGCCAAACAAAGCCCAACCCATTATATACTCAAAAGTCAAAGTTTGAGATATATACGAGCCTTAATATTGATAAAAAAAAAAAAAATACACTCTTTTGGCAGCCTAAAAATCCTACTCGAAAATGCCATTTTATCTTCTTCCTTTGTTTTCTTCTTCTACCCAAACAATTAGCCCAAACCCTTAGTAAAGAAATCTTCTAAGCCTAAGTGTTTCTCTACATGTTAAAGCTTCTTCCATGTAAGTAATACAAGTTTATAAGTTCTTTCTTACTCTTTCTTTTGCTTTGGAAGTTAAATGCATGTTAGCATGAGTTTGATATCATACATGAATTTGAATGGTATTATGTGCTAATGAATGTTGGGTTGTGTTTTGATGTTATATGGACTTGTTATATATGTTATGAAAGTAGTGAGAAGTGTTGGCAAAGTTTGAAGTTGATTTTGAGTAGGTTAAGGTTATGTGAAGTATCAAAGGAAGTTGGAAGTGATCAGAAGTGTAAAAGAGTGTAATAATGTGTTTAGAATGTTGTTTTATGAGTTTTGAAGTGTGGGAGTAATGTTAGAAGTGTTTGGTTTGTATTGAAGTTGAGTTAATGTCTGAGCATGAATTTGGTTGTTAAAGATATGAGTGCAAGTTAAGTAGTAACTTGGTGCATGAGTTTTGGATATTCAAGACTTGGGTCATGTGAAGCAAATGTGCTAATCTAATGAAATGAGTTTAACTTGATGTTTGATGTGCTTAATGAGATGAAAATGAAGTTTATGAATGCTAGATGTTGATAGAATACATGTTTGATGAATTAAGAAGTTGGGAATATGTTTGAAGGAGGTTAGAAAAGTGTAAAAGTTGCAAATTTTCGAAGTTTAAAATAGGGATTTTTGGCATTTTCAAAAAGCTATTCTATAGTGTACGCTGGCATCTGACACTTCAATGCCATCGGCATTGAGCTGATGTTGAAGATGATCAAAGACCAAAATTCTAATACTGCCTCCAATGCTGCTGGTGTAGGCTTTAGAATGGCCGACGTTGAAGCCCAACGCTACCGGTGTTGAATGCCTGTGCAACCCTTGAAGTTTCCATTTTCAAAACTTCATCAAACATTTCTTTTAGCTTGTCAAATTATTTTGTGATGATTTTATGGGTTTGTATAAGTTGTTAGATGTAGGAATGATATGTTATGACCTTGTGTTATATTTATTTGAAATTCCATGAGTGCTAGATTTAGATTTAATTATGTTTTATGCATAATACTAAGTAGAAATGTTAATTGAGTTAATTTTCTTTGTTACAGTGATAGAAACTCCTACTCCTTTGAGTGCCTCGTTGATTCTCTGCATAGCACAAGTACGCAGTGACTTGCTTGATTGTTGCTAGGTTAGGAATATTCCAACTTGACTTAATTGAAGATGACTTAAGTCATGTTTCTGTTGGTTGTGATTTTCGCTGTCGAATCTGGTTCGGGGAGCGACATTATCTTTTAAATGTCATGATGCAATGACATGTTAGAATAGGCACTTAGGCCACTTGTCATGATGCAATGACTTTTATTAGTGGCTCTGCGAGTATTGATAGGGTATTTGGTAACGGTGTAACATTCACTTATTCTTAAGGAAATAATATGATTTAGTTCAAGGGTTTATGGGAACAACTGAATTAGATGATGTTATGGATTAAGTTAAGTGGAGTTGAGTAACGGCTAGGAGCCCTAAACGAGATTATTTTTTCTTTTAGAAAGTTTTGTAGGTGATATAAGTATTCGGGCTACTTATATCAACCCCATAGGTAACTGATGTTACTCAGGACCCCTAAAATCCTTGATTGTCTCGGAGTTTGAATACTCAAGTGTTGTTTTGTTTAATAAATTCTAACTAAAGATAATGAAATATGAGTAGTTGCATTGCACTAGATTAAGTTTACTTGTCATATCGCTTTTGGTTTTGTTACCGTGTACTGGGCCTTTGACTCACTTTTGCTACTTTTCAAGTGATGGTGATTGCTATGATGATTTGGGTTATGAGAGTGACTGGGAGAAATTTCTAGATGAATGGGACGGATAGGAGTCCAACTTTTTCTTGTGGGCTTTTTTAGAAAGTTTTTGTTTAAGATGTTTTGTTAACGGAAATGGATTTTATATTTTGTTAGAAGGCTTGTTAGTTAAGCCTTATGTTGTAAAAAGAGATTTTAAGTTTATTTTCTTTATTAATTTGAGACAATATGTAAGTTTTGTTGTGTCGTCTATTGGACACAAAGTTTGTAAACATTTTCTTATAAATGTTTTAAATGTGTAAAGATTACTCATGTGAGCAATCTTTTTGTGAAAAATCTTTATATGAAGTTTGAATAGTTTTAAGCAAACAATTCACATAAACAGTTAGATTTATGATAACCTTACATATAATATGAAAATATTATATGTGGTTGGGGACTTGATTGACTTAATATTAGCATTAAGTGGGTCGGGTCTTTACATTAACACTATTAAACGCTTGATTTAGACCATGAGATATTCTCTTAGATGTGTTTCCTAATGCATCCACATCAATCATAATGATTCATTCTTGAGTTTTGAAATTTCGAGGAATATTCTACACATCATCTACATGGATTGACTAACTTAGGAGAAAGTTTACAAACCTACTATACACTTTTTCAATAAATGACATAATACATTCCTTCAAAATGAGATGACCATAAAATCTAAAGATATCAAGAGTCTCAATGAACTTGAACAATTGCCCTTCAGAGCTGCTTTATTTGTTGTTAAATTTAGTGAATGTTGCTTGTTAGAATCTGTTAGAGGCTAGATCTAAGTGATTTGGGCTTGGATTAATGAATAGAGAGTGAGGCCTACAAGATAGGAAACTTGGTTAGTAGTGCACCAGGCATGGGCCCAATGTAACAACTTCAATACTTAAGTCAGAGATTGTTATGATAAGCTCATAAGTTCAATAATTGTAAATAATGGAGTACGACATTGCCTTTCTCCTGAAAGGTAGGTAAGTATTTATAGGTGACTAAGTGGACGGTTGCAGATGTCATGGGTTAGTAGGTGAGTGGGCAATTGGCAATGATAATAGAGGACGTGAAGCAGATCTACTACTAAAAGCCCAGTTTGACCAAGTTATTTATGTCAAGTGTTGAGTAAGTCGAGGTGATTGAGCGAATGTCAAGGTTACTAGTATGGCGCCAAGCCATGTATGGTAGTAGCTGTTGTTAAGGTCTAGGCCTGGGAGGGTAGCTAGTTCATTAGTATGTTAGGGCTTGACATAGGTCACACAGGTTTTAAATTAGACCAACAATAGTGAGCTTAAGACTTATGTACTTGGACCTATTTCAAATTACTTCTCTAGATCCTTCTGCATCATGTATGTCAAAGGTGCCGGTGAAGAGTTAACTCTTATCTAGGTGTAGGCTTGGTATTGCATAATGAGTTTGTGCATGCCAGTCATGGCATTTACATCTTGTGCCTTGAAGATGAATATCCTTTAAGGTAAATTAATACATCTTGGGTAGTCAACGCAAGGTCGGCTAGAGTTAGTGGTAGTGGTGGTCACATGCTACCCTCTTGGTGTACCCCCTCTATCTTCATTAGGGATTGATGAACATGTCATGTTGAGCACCTGATTGTATGATATAATTTGATGTGGTTAACTAGCTGATGCCTTTGGCACTGGTACCATCATTATAAGCTATGTAAAAGTAAATGCAACAATAGAAGTTGTTATGGCACGCAAGAATTGCATGAAGATGATGAGGAATTAAGTGAAAATACAGTGATCTCTTGCATGGTGTGTATCATTAGCAAAATGTCAGTAGAAGATGCATTTGGGGTGATTTGCACTGTGTTCTCCTCATAGATTTAAATTAGCTTGATCATACGAGGTAGACATCTTGCTCATAGGAATATCCCCTTTGCATTGCTTTCCTGTACATAGATGGCTTGTCATTGAGTACTTCTCCTTCTTAATGGAGCTGCCAATTAATGTGCAGTTGGGTTGCTATAATTGATTGATCATGTACAAGATATGTGTTGGTTAACATAGAGTTGTCTCAAACTAATGACATGTTAGGGGATATTGTTAAAGGAAGTAGGGGGGTAGGAATAAGTAAACTTAGTTTTTTAGAGCATGGGTGTAGTAATAGATTAAGTTTAATGCATCAATTGGATTTCATGGATTGCCTACTTTGATTTGTAGTAGTGTAATTCCATAAGGGTTCTTTAGAGCTAACAAAGCTTTATAAGTCCTTAATGAGAAGGACAAACCATTTATTTATAGAATTTAGTGTCGATGTTGATTGTTGGATGATTTTGAAATAAATGGTTGAGTTGGGTTATTGATGAGAGCTATAGGATATTTTTAACAATCTAACAAATAAGATTGAGACCTTCCTTTCATCATAAGCCAATGTGCCTGGGGAAGGAGATGGGTGTAGGAAGCCTAAAGCATTAAGATCTTAAGGAGAAAAGTAAATTCTCTTTAGAAAAATATGCCTAAGTCTTAAAAAAAAATTTTTTTAAGGCTTATGAAACCATCTCTAAGCATTACAAGAAGCCTAATGATGCTTTATGAGATCAAAATGCACTCTGTAAGCTTATTTTCACACATGAAAAGCTGAGCAAGGTAATTTAATGCATTCCATAAGCTTGTTTTCACACATGAAAAGCCGAGCAAGGTAATGAGTAGATAAATTGATCTAGTTATCCCTTCTTCAATTCTATCAAGCCTAGCCTCTTGATATCATTGCAAGTGCAACTAGGCTTGATTTCCTAAGTGCCTCTAGGAACATAAGCTGAGGAAGGTGGTGAGTGAGGGAAGACATAAATGTTTGTGAAATGTTAATCCCCTTTTCAATCACTTTAAATCTTAATGCTTTGTTTGAACTTACTCCAAACATTGTTGTCTTTTGGTGCAATTTTCCGTAACATAATAATTGTTACAAATTATGGAATTGTTCATAAGCTCATGCTATAATTTGCAAAATCACTTATTATTAAAAAATTTACTTAAATTTAATAAAATAATTCAAAATCAAAAGTTCGTAATTCTTCATAAAAATTTATAATTTCATTATAATAAAACGTAAGGTTCCTCAAGTGGTTTGAACCCTCTAGATTTGCCTTTTCTTGGTTTTCTAAATATACCGGGAGATTCTTACACAAAATCAATAATTGAAAGCTAAAGAGCAAACTTTTTACCTTTTCCTTAAGATATCTTTGTGTGCCTGTACGTGTCAATTTAAACACCAATTGGTTCGCAAAATGGACTTAATACGTACAATTTATGAAAATTTAGTTATTTAAAAAAATAAACAATAAAAAATTCAACAAAAATTATATGTAGAACAAGAAGAATTACGAAAAATAAAAATAAGTATTTTGTAATTTTTTATGATAACATTACCAGTTTCTTTTGTTAGTATCTAAACTAAACTCAACATTTAATATAATTGATTAACTAATTCATTTTTTAATAAGATTGAAGCACTATGATGCAATTATTGCATATTTTATTGCTACAAAAAATACATACACTCGCAAAAATATAAATAGACCCTCATGAGAACTTATTTGATTCTATTATATTTTGATAAATGGAATTTAATTTTATTTTTTTTATATGGAAAAGAAAGCAAAAAGGGAGTGAAAGTTCATTATATTGCATAATTTTAGAAACCTTTTTTTCCCCTATTGAGCCTCTTTGATATTACCTTCTCATACCCTTATAGAAAAAGTCCACTAAACTTCTTGTTATTAACTTCTTCTCTCTTCTTTTTTTTTTTTTTTTTTCTATTTTTACATTCTTATAAAGTGCTGCCACGTTAATGATACCTTTTAATAAATCATCAGTTTATATACAACATGACCCTTCATTTTTTCCTTTTTTTTTTTTATTTTCTAAGACTTTTACTTTTTTCTTCCAATGGTATTTATTATTTGCATATTTTCATTAGGAATGTTCAGTATTATTTTTACCTTTTGTACCTTTCCATTGCTTAAGAGACATATTTTATTTACAAAATAATATTTTATTAAAAAAGTTGGGGCTTTAGCATAACTAAATGCAAAAGATAAAATGCCTAGCATATGAAAGTATATATTTTCATAACTTAAAAGTCTATACTCTCTCTATCTTTTGAAGCGTTTTCACAAATTCTAGTATAGAGGGATAGTCTCGTGGTTGACTGTCTCTCGCTTCTAAATATCTTCCCATAGTTTATCCTCTTAATTCATGTATTCACCATTACTAATTTCAATATCTGTAAATCTATCACTTTTAATATTAGATTTGGCTATAGCATACCAATTACGATATATCCATTTCATGTTTTCATCATTGCAATTCACGTCTACAAATCTTGGTAGTTTGAAGATTATGGATTTTTCTATTAATAGCATTTAGAATAAACGGATTATTACATATTCATTTTTTTTTTCATCCCTTATATGGGATATTATGTACTCTTCAGTTAGATTTGATTGATTCTCTTAAGAGAAACAATTATATACCCTATGCAAGACAATTTGATTGTAAAAAAGAGGTATTCGTTCATATGGTTAGGTCTTTGTACCCCAACTCTTCATTTGTTAGTTTTATATGGTTGTAATTTTTTTGAATGAATGAAATTCGTCTTTATTATTATTCCATTGAATTTTGACTGATATTATTTGAATCCCTTGAAACTGTGATTCACTTTTCTCCGAGGCAGGTGGGCCCTAGGATTGATGATCCATTGGTCTACAAGATAGAAATCAGTCAGTGGGCATTAGGGGTATGTCCCGCATGGCCACTCTGATCCTTAAGTTAGTAATTGAGCAAGGGTGTGCATATCAAGATAAGGGTGAGAGCAGAGAAAATAAACTTAGTCCTAGGTCAACTAGGAGGAGTTTATATAGTTACCTATTTTTTTCTTTTCAAGAAAGGAGATTGATCAAGAATATAGAAATTGCCTCTTGGTATTAAAATTTTAGTCAAGTGTAGCCTAATTCACCAAGATTCCTTCCTTTTTACTTGAAATAGTAAGGAAGCTAGACTAAGTGTATTCTTCTTTTAGAGGAAGGCCAACAAGGCGAAATCAACAGGTGCCGGATGGGGCTAAGTACCTTGTTATGTTGACTGGTTCTAGGCTAGGCAGATTGACCTACATGACGAAGAGATTGGGTTGGGCCTAAGAGGCACATACTGAAAATTAGTTATCAATACTAGAGGAAAAAAGTGGAAAAAAGGATTATAACTTCGTTAAATATTATAATAATTTATATAAGTAGCAATAGTTGTATAAATTACAATATATTTATACTTTACAATATTTTATAGCGATAATGTTCAAACAGTTTTTTAAATATGAATTTATTAGCATATTAATTATGATAATTTGGTTAAATATATTATGCCGATATGTATATTAAACAATATATTAGTTAGTTATATGTTGAGAGACAAATAGTAAATGTAACTTGAATAAGTGAAACGATATATATTAATAAAGCCTCATGCTTGTAAAGGACGCACTTATTAGTTATTACTTAACCGCTTATTATTGTTCGTTTTCATGAAATGATTTGCTTTTCTGAATATAGGTATATAAAGCATGTTTTCCTCTCTTTTTTTTTTCAGAAAAAAATTTACATTGCCTCTTAGTTGATAGAAATAAGATTGATATTATGCTCTTATTACCAGAAAATAGCTATTTTTTTGTTTAATTTGTAAAAAATTTATACCATAAGGAATCACTATTTCATATAACATAAAATAGATAAAAAATCTCTATTCATTTTCTTAACATTTTTTCTCTAAAATTATCTTTAATCATAAATTAAAGAAATTACTATTCAATTTCAGTGTTATTTTATTTTAGTGAACTAAAGATCATATTAATTTGTACTTTTTCTCCCTAAAGTTTAGATGGTTGGAGCTCCTGATGAGATGAAATGGAAAAATAGAGATAACATAAAAATAGAAGATCCAGTCCCTCCGAGAGCAAAAAGAGTTTAATGAGTAATATTTTTTTTTGGCCCCCGGAGAATAAACATGTGAAAAAAGAAACCAAGAAGTGGAGAAAGATTTTTACCGTATGTATATATTTAATATATGAAATGATTATAAAACAAGTACTTCCTATTATTCCCCAAGCTACCATCGTCAGTTCGATATGGTTGACGGTAACTCAATCTTGGTGTGTCATGATTACTAGTTAGCACTATCCTAGACACGAAACTTAATCAGAATTATCAATCAGTTTTCAGTGCTCGGCTCCACCTTTTGTACCTTTTCGATTATTTAATATTGTAGTTCATAACTTCATATTTCATAATTATTGAAGTATTTTTGAAATACTTGCTTTTATGAATAGGTTACGAAAATAGCTAACAGTCAGTTAGTGGCCAACTTTGATCACTCTCCATCTGGTAAGCGAGTAGCAATCACACTATTAGAGATAAGGGCCTTAGCAATTAATAATCATGAAAAATACAAATAAAAAATATAAAAAAATAATGTCTATTTTAGCAATTGACATTATGTTTAAGTATGGGGTGAAAGGGGAAAAAAATATACTAGTTTAATCTCATCGATTTGCACTTGAAAAGACACGATTTTGTTTGTTACGAAAATAATTTGTCTTGATTTCAAGAGCTTATATATTATACTTACAATCCTTCGTCCTTGTGTGGACATTGCAGATCCTCTCATCCACTAAATCATGATTTGAGCATGTATGGAGTTCGATTTCACTAAATGTCGCTCAATTCGGTCGCGAAATCCAACCCCCAATTCGAAATCCAAGTCATATAAGTAAGTCTCCCCAATTTCTTTCCAAATTTTGTAGATTTTTCAATGTTTTAGATGCTGTAATTCCATGACTTCATGAACATTGTACTACATTTGTTGTATTCATGCGTTAATGAAACTAATTTGATTTTCTAGAGTTTTGGGATAATTCAAATTGGGTTAATTGTACCTCTCTCTCTCTCTCTATATATATATATATATAACCTTTCAAGAGTTGTTTTTTGAATTGGGTTCTTAATTTTCTCTAAAATTAAGCATTACCGAATTTTCTAGGGTTGATTTTACCACTTAACCTTTTACATTAATCTCTCTTTAACATATAGATAAACATTTATGATTGAAATTTTGAGCATTTTAAAGTTTATTTTACTTGCTCTAAGCAGCATATAGGGATATGTATGATTACTTTGTGTTGAGACACTATCTAAACAAATGAAGTCTTGGTTGCAAATAGTAAATGCACTATTTTGCACTTCTAGCTTTACTTGTATTACCTTGTTCTTCTGCCCTTTTTTTCCTTTTTTCCCTATCAAGGTATACTCATGATTTTTTTTTTCAATTATGGGTGAATTGAATATGTTCACTTGTACTTTTGTTAAAAGCTTTTTGACAAATACATAAATTAATTAAGATTCGTAATAGATCTTACTATTTGATAAAGCGTTGTTTTGTACTTTTTTAGAGAGAAAAAGTTAATTGGGGTTGTAACTATAGTGAAACAATTAAGTTTTCTTCTAGTATTCTAAAGGAATTGTCACTTTAAAATTAATTGCCTTTTCAGTTGAAATTATGTTAGAGAAGTTTGGTATATAGTAATTCCAACACTATATATGGTTTGTTGGTTTGTTGGCAGATTACATATATAAACATTCTTTTCAAATTTTTTTCTGATAAATTGTTTATCAAGAGATGAATATGGATAAAAAATGGTTGGTAGTTCTCATTAAAAGATTAAATATAGATAAAATGTAAATGCAAATCGGACATATTTACACATATCATTTCAATACAAATACAGATTCAGATGAAAAAGCAGACCCATAGATTATTGGTATTTTGATTGGGTAAATTACACCAAAAGGTCCCAACATTTCGAGTGGTTAAAGAGGTTCCATTTTTTATAAGTAAATTCATTTAAGGTTCCAACATTTGAAGAAGTGGGTCAATTTAGTCTCCAAGGACATGTGTCGCCAGGATGGAATATTTAGTTAAAACTCACAAGACTCTTTTCTTGTTAACACGTGTCCTTGGAGACCAAAATTAACCCACTTATTCAAATGTTGAGACCTTAAATGAATTTACCCCAAAATGTTAGGATATTCTAATGTAATTTATCCTATTTTGATTGGAGAATATAACAATATTGTGATAATTTTATATTCATAAAATTTCTTTAATGAATAAGTTGAGAGAGAATGGGTGAAAATGGATGATGTTAGGGCTATCTACTATGCCTATGGCAACATGGTAGAAGGGAACTATGGGGTGTGCTATGATCAACAGTTGATAACTATGGTTACAATTGTAAGAGATGCAAAATACGAATAGCTTGAAAGCATAATGTGTAGAGCATAACATGTTGTTGTCTTAACATAAATAAGACTATACATGGGGTTGAGTTACTCCATAGAATTCTTATCAGAGATGATAATTTGTAATGTGAAGCTGTGCCAATGAATTTTAAATGTAGATTCGAGTTCCTATTGGAGATGATAAATGTGCTAGTATAGAAACAAGTTTATGTCCTAAAAAACACAATTTTAAATGTTATATTAGTGTCCTTTTTTTTTTTACTTTTGATTTTTATAAATTTTTATTACAATAACCACCTATAATAAGAGAAGAGCTGTTGATAATTGCACCTTAATGAGACTATAATAGTATTAGTTGTCATTTTATAAGATGCCACATGCCAATATTTGAACTTTGAATAGAAAATTCAAATTGATTCTTGAACTTTAAAGTGGTTAATTGAATACTTAATCAAAATTTTTGTCGTTATTTTTACTATCTCTTTAACATTGACTACACTTTTGCTAATATAGAAGAGGCAATATATCATTGAATTTTCACTATTTCTTCTACTATTATCTATCACTGATAGATTGCCTTTTTCTACATCAAGAAATAGAATAAACAATGTTAGCGAAGTAATAGAAATAGCATAAAAGGTTTTATTTGGTATAAAATTGACTACTTCAAAGGTTAGGTATAAATTTAACTTCTTTGCAAAGTTTGAGTACTAAATTTAGCATCAATTGTAACATTTGATTACATTAAAAAAAAATTTCTTTTTTCTTTTTTCTTCCCCTAATGGAACAACATTCCGAGGACAAGTTACTTAAATTGAAATATCACAGATTTTTCTTCGTTTCCTTTTCTTTATTATTTTACAATATAAGACTTTTTTTAATTTCTCTATGCATTTTCTATTTAAACCCAATGTTGTTGGGATCGGATTTGGGGTTGAACTGAAAATGTTAGGAAGTTAGGAATCGAAGTGAGTTCGAACTAGGTTCAATTGGAGTCAATAAAAAAAAAGTATGAGACACATTTTAATTATGGAAGACAAATGTATATGACATCATTCAATTATATCTATATTTGAACCAAATCCATCAATTAGCTATTAAATCAATGTATGGCATATGCGTTGAAAAGAGAATAAAGCATAATATAATTATTATAGTTTATAAATTTATAATATAATATGAATATTTTTATGAGTATTTGTCTTTCCAAGATATATTACTATGTTTTCAAAAAAGAGTAATTATTCTAATAACTAACTCATGTATGCATTTTGTTGTTCTTAAGATTTTGTTTTTTCCTTTTTCAATTGCACTTTGACCATTTTAAGTAAGCAGGGTGAACTGAATCACAGTCCAACCATTCAAGTCGACTAGATCAATCCAGGTCATTGCCAATCTAGGCTAAATACATGAACTAATTTGCTGTCATGGTCGGTTTCAATTAAACTGGGTCGACCTGGTTGGACCTGTCCAGATCAAACAACATTGATTTTAATGGTATTCAAGCTCTCCATCTCTAAAATGAGTAAAGCCATCAACCTCTAAAACATTATTAATAACTTGTCTTAGATTCATCGTACAAATTATGAGTTTATAACGTACATTAAAACAGAAACAGAAGAAGAAGAAGAAGAAGAAGAAGAAGAAGAAAAAGAATTGCATCGATTATTCTTCTATTCAGTATATTTAGAATAACCATTTTGAATGTATTTGCTTTCTATATATATATATATATAAATAGAGAGAGAGAGAGAGAGAGAGAGAGAGAGAGAGAGAGAGAGAGAGAGAGAGATTCTTTATATGAGATTATATTTCTTACAAGAGAATTATAATGTTAAGATCATCCAGTTAATGATTTGATCAATAAAATAAGTATAGTACGTAATACACTAAGTATTTTAGTAGTATTATCACGATTAAGTATGAATCTGACATTTAAATAACAAATGAGACTAATTCCATTTAAAAATATATGGTGACCATAAAATTTTTCTTGTAATATATCAATCAAAGTTCCAATGGTATCTTTTGAGGATATATGGACTCTTAAATACATGTTCTTGTATATTAACTATTTATTTGAGTCTCTCTACCTTTAAAATTTCCAAATCTATCATCTTACATCGTTTAATTTACACACACATATATAAATTCTATTAAAAGAAATTTATCTTCACTTAGTGAAGATGACATTTATAGATAGAATAACGCTTGTGGTACAAACAAAAAAAAAAAAAAGACGCATGCACACACAAATATATTTTTATTGATTTCATTATTCATGGTTCCTATCTTTTCATTTAATCTAAATTTTTATGCCCATTTTTATTTCTTTTTTCTACTATTTCTACCATCACTGATTGATCATAATCTACTATTTATATCTATTTCAACAAATCTAGTGAATATAAAGAGACAATGACAATCCATATTTTGGATTATGAACAATATTTTTAATAAGCAGTTTAATTTTAATTTCAACTTTATGTATTTATTATTTATATTGTCATCTCTTGTGTGGCATTATCATATCATTCCATTTTACTACTTTTTTCTACTCACTCATAGGATAGGATAGGTCTTATTTGTGTGGATATATCATGTCCTAGATGAGATAGTTTAACTTTTAAAGTAACGTGTCTTATTATTCGTTTGGATTTTGATACCATATACCTAGGTTTATGGATCCTTTGACTATGAATACTTTTGTATCAATGAGCTCCATTGATCTAATATTTTCACATTGAATATAATGAAAAAAAAAAAAAAAACCAAAACAAAACGCACTTGGAAGGAAACAAATTTGCTTGTCTCTTTCCACTTGCTTCTATCTTTCTAGTTGCACTTCTTCTTCCAACAATTACTCATTAATCCACCTTATCTCCTAATAAAGATTAATTTCCTTGAAATATAAACTTTTTTGTCTCAATGACCCTACATAAAACTGAAACAAATTTCTTATGATCTTTAGGAAGAATTTTAAGGCTGATATTGATATATGAGGTGTCGTGAGATCGCCATGACATAGTTTCCCTAGCATACGGTGTTTGCAGAGAAGTTAAACATATACATATATATATATATATATATATGTATAGGGTGAAATGGATCCTTTTATATTGTTTGACATTAATTTTTATCAACTTAACCATTAAAATAATATCACATATATATTCTGTAATTAATTTACGAACAAACAGTTGATAATTCCGATCTACCATCAAATGATCGAGTCTCCGACAGAGACATGATAAATAAAGAAAGACAAAACAAAAGAAAACCTTAAAAAGATGAGAAGCTCTTCCTCTGCACACACTTATTTTTTTTTTTTCCTTCTTACTTATCTGAACAATCATACATGATGATGCGTTACATAATATCTACGAAAAATAAGTAGCTTTTTAGTGCATTTGGAACCCACAACTTCATACTTTTCCATTCCACTTAGCCATCTTCATATTTTCCTTAATACATATATTTTCTCTTGTTGGGATTTTAAATCAAACAGGTTTTTATATTCTCGTCACACCAATGAAATCGTCATGCTGATGCACGTGCATACGCAATGGTAAATTGTCGGAGAAGTGGCTAAGCAATACTTCTTCAGTACTGTTTTTTTTAATGCTAAAGACTTTCACTTGGTTCCTTTATTACATATAACATGAGATAATGGCACACCACTGGAGACTATATCGTCAGTAAAAATACACTAGAAGGTTGTAAACTTCTGTTACTATTCTGTTTCCTGATTCATACTTTTAAAATTTTATTTGAGTATCTGAATTTTTGAAAACCGGTAAAAACATAGTACCCATTGCCAATTGGTGTTAACCTCAGATTAGTATCTTTATTTTGTGTTGTGTCTCGTATTGTGTCTCGAATATGCTCCTCATAGTAGTGTTTTTAATCGTGTCGTATCATTTCCTATAAATAGTTATTTTATATTATTTCAAACAAATGATGAAATATAATAATGTTTATTATTGTAACCCTATGAACTAGTGTATTTCAATGAAAATTGAATCAAATTTAAGCGAAAGTGAGGACGGTCAATCGAGTTTCCTTCATAAGGAAGTTTGACCATCTTTGACTTTTAGTTGATCATATTCAATTGTATTGATGTCAATAAGATATTAATGGATTGTTTTACGTATGTTTATAAGACGTTGGTTAGATTTAAAATAATCTCTAGGTTACTAGGCTAAACTCATGTACATAGGTTACCATTGTATGTAGGTTATGCATTTAAATTTAGAAAGTGGATTTAAAGAGTATCTAGTTATCAATTGATGATTGTTGTTTTTGTAATCACTACTTAGATATGGATTTTGAGTTTGTTTGGTAATGAAATATGAAAATATTTAAGAGAAAGTGACTAGTAGAATTAGGTTTAGAACTACGACATGTGGGTGAGGGGATTATTAAAAAAACCAAGGTACTTTATATAGAAAAGACTATTGTTGTAGGTGGTATTTTACTTGTAGAGATTTGATAGGTCTTCAACCAAAGAAAACTCGCTAGTGGTGCATCGAGGGGTGGTTCAACATGGTCACTCTGATGCTTAAGTCAATATGAGGTCATAAGAGAATCAAAGGAACATAATGTACTGGGATTTTGTTAGTTTAGATGGCTTACCTTGAGCTCTTAAGTGTTATTTATAGATAATGGTCACACTAAAAGAGGCTGCAAAAGATTTTTTTTTAATTTAATGTAGTCTCCAATCAGTAGCTGACCTAGACCGGGTGGTAAGCAAATTCTTCTATGGAGGGTGGTTGTATAGGGACAATGACCGATCTTTTTATCATGCCTTTGGAAGAGGTTTAGGTTATCCTCTTAAGAGATGTGGAGAACCAAAGAGATGTTGCTCATATGAGAGTTCAAAAGAGAGGAGGGTCCTGGTGAGGGGATAACACGAGTTAATTTTCTAAGTGCACCAAAGACTGTAGACTGATAGATGGTTTGGATCCTTGTGTTGAGACAATTTAGAACATTTAATGGGCCTTGAGAGAGTCACTTGAGACTCATTTTACTAGTGTTGAGCCTACTGGGCATTTAGCTACTGCATGCCTAGCAACAACTATTTAGAAGGATAATACTACTGGGTTATACTAGTAGTGTATGATGATATTATAGATAACAATGGTGGATTAGTAGATTGAGGGTTGATACAAGGAGTAAAACTAGTATGATTTGATTTATTCCTGACCACAACATTTGTTTTTTCATCTAGTTCTTCGAATCTATAATTCATATTCATCTTGATTTTTGAATCCTACAAGTTTAGTTAGTTATTGGATCTTGCAATCTTCATATTTATATACCTTCAGTATTCTTATTAGTTTTTAGAATTATTAGACTTATATATTTTTGGTTCTCAATTATCTTGGTTCTTAATGCATTATGGGTAACTTTAGTGGGATAGAAGAATAAAAAAAATGAGTTTGAGCTTTGATCGATTTCATACCAACCAATATAGAGCATGCATGATAGATTGTGGAATGAGAGACTTAGGCCTTATGGGTTTACATGGGGTAGGATTTCATATCTATAATGCATAAATCTAAATAAATCATAACTTGAAATCCCTATTCTTAGACATCCATATGGGTTAGATTAAACCCGATAAGTCCTCATTTCATTTTTAGGGAACATTAGCCTAGTGATTTTTTAAAAATAAATTTAAAATAGTAAATTACACCAAAAGGTATCAACGTTTAGGAATAAGTTCATTTAAGGTATAAATATTTCAAGTTGTTAAAAAGAGGAATCAACATTTTGCAATATGAATTAAAGAAAGTATCAATAATTGACCATAGGGGAAAATTAACAACTGAAAATATTGATACCTTAAATGAATTTACTTCTCTTAACATTTATTTTTCTTTTTTAACCACTTGAAACGTTGATATCTTAAATGAACTTCCCTGTAAACATTTGTACCTTTCAATTTAATTTACCCAAATTTCAAAAAAATAATTTAAAATAAAAATTTGAACTCAAAGTGAAAATTAGGCATGAAAAAATTATAGTCATTAACCCATTTTCACATGTCATTAATCCATTTTCACATGAAATTATTAAGGATGTTCATTTATTTATGCATAAGAAATCTCATTTAAGTTGAAATATTAATGATGTAGGACTAGAATTACATCCCAAAAGAAGTTATTAATAAAATTAAAAAAAAAACTCACATTATCTAGAAATGAGATTATTCTCTTGATATAACTCTAAATAAATCAACTAAACATGTTTTACAATTACATTTATTTCTTGTGCTATTATGAGTAAAACAATAAATATTGTAAATAGAGAATAAATAATTTCTATTCTCATGGCCCTCTAACCATCATCTCCAGTAAATCATTTTCCAAAATGGCCCTTTACCCATTTTCTCTTGTAAATCATTTACCGAAATGGCCATCAACCCATCATCTATTGTTTATTATTTACCGAAATGGTCCTCTACCCATCATCTCTTGTTAATCATTCACTGAAATGCCCATTAATCTTTCCTTCAACATGCATGTTTAAAATGTATGGACTCAAATACTAGCATTCTATAAGCTATATCTAGTTTCCCATAAATGTTAAAATAGAATAAAAAAATTTTCTGGTTTAGTTCATCTTGAAAAGAAGAAAATTCTAATAAGACTACTAGTATAATAATAGTTCTTTCTATGAGACCTAATTCTTTTCTTGTAAACCTAGAGAATTCCATTTGATATCAATTACAAACTAACATAGATAGATGAGAAGCTTTATGGAAAATCAAATATAGTTTTTCATGCAAAAAAGGAATACTAGAAACTATCGTGCTTTTTTTAAGCAAATGTCCAAAGAATATAATCCTAGGTATTCAAAACTTGACGGTAAATTGGATAATGAATTCAAATGAGCTGTAGAACCTTATTCCTAATTACATTATTTCAACATCAATATTTAAAAGAACTACATGTCCGATTCTTTACCTAAGCTATCATACACTTCAATAGATCTCTCAACCATGCAAGCTTTTATTTTCTTTCATAAAACCTTGCAAACTTAAAAAATTATAGAAGCTCTTAATAGTTTGTATCTTAGGGAATTCCTAATTAAGTAAAGATGACCTTTATGCCTTTCTGCTTCAAGGAATGTTGGCGGGAAATTGAGCGCTATCATTCCGTGAATCTTCTTTGTCTTTTTGTAGAAGAAAGTTCCTCCTTCTCTCAATCAGGCTCTCCTTGTGCTTATATGAAAGCTTCCAAGGGCAAGCCAAATATCAAAATTTTTGTCTTATAGTTTTCGTAATATAATATACATATTACTTATAAATATCTTGATTTATCGACTTCAACTATTCTTAAACACTCGTATTTATCCTAACCTTCTAAAAGTAGCTTTATTCGGGCCGTAAAGCAGCTAATAATATAATTTTAATGACAGAAGTGCTTCTAATGAAAAATCATTTTATCATCAACTTCTTTCATAGTGTCTACTTTTACAAGTCTGAGCACTCTTCAAACTTTTGAAACTTGGTTGTAAACTTTTGAAGATTGGTATTATTTTCTCTAAACACAAATGAGTTGTTATAAGTCTTAATTTTGCAAACTCTTGGCTGTAAGAAGTTGCATCTATGGGAAAATATTTGGAATTTTATATTAAAAGAGATTTGAACCAAGCATAAGTATCGGGAGAAAAATGAAAGAAAACTTGATAGATGGAAGGAAAAATTGTTTAGTATGTTAAAAATATTGGTCTCGGTAAAATCAAGCATCGAAACATTTCCTATTAACTTCATGCAACTAAGGAAAATCCATGACTAACTTTAAGGGAAAAAAGAAGATAGAGAAAATTATAAGAAATTTCTTTTGAAATGGACTTGAAGATTAGGAAAGAGCGCATCGAATAAGTTAGAATAATACTTCAATACCAAGGGAAAACAGGGAACTTGGATTAATAGATTTAATTTCATGGAATAAGTTTGTGCAATCAAAAGAGCCTGAAAACTTAAGATAAAAGTTTTCTTTGGACTTAATTATGTAAAGCAAAATACAAAAGAAAGAAAATCAAAGAAGATGAGTTCATTCCCTGGGCTAACACCTCCCACTTTGGAAAGAAATAGTTGAGGAATCCAATTTGTTAACACAACAAAATTATAAAATTTTAGGAGATGGAAGCAAAACGAGTTTTTGGTTTGATAGATGGGGAAATTCAAAATGTTTTAGGGAAATGTTCCTTACCATATTCACATTCATAGTCTTACAAGGAACTTTAGGAATGAAGGAAAAATAGAATTTTCTATATCAAATCTTATAGTAAAACTTACTGGATTGATTCTTTTAAGAAAAAACTTGCAATATCAAAATATTCTTTTTAAGAAATATGGAAATAAGCTTACTTTATGAGAAATTTAACATCAGCTTTAACTTTAATTGCCAACAACTAATTTTGATCATACTCGTAATTGGATATAAAAAATTAGATCTTAGCTCTAAGGTATAGTATTTTATTTGGAGAGTTTGCAGAAATGGCTTGCTTACAAGAATAAATTTGAAAATTTTGAAATGAAATCAGAATTTTCTTTCTCCTACTTGCGTGGCAAAAAATGAAGACATCCAGGATACAATTAGAATATACCCAACAATAGAAGAAACTTAGAATCGGTTACAAATGTATTATGTTTATATGAACCAATCAAGCTAATCTCTTATGCACTCGCTAAGATAAAATTGCAAGCAAAGTAAGAAGGAATCGGTTTTTCTTCATTCTTTCTAACATTAATTAGTTTGCTTTCACTAATTTGGGGAATATGGATAGATAGGATGTTTTATTCAATAGACAACAAAGACATCTTCTTTTAGCATAAAGAATAAAGACATATCCTATGAGTTTTGAGTTCACAGTAGAAGACAAAAACACATAAATACAATAATAAGAAAGGTACTTGAATGGAAGCCTCCAAAGGATAGTTGGATCAAACTTATTGGCGATGAATCACTAAAACATGATTCCGATATGGGAGGAGTACTTGGGGACAAGTAGGATTATTGAATTATGGAACGTCGAAAAAGAAAAATACTAAAGTAGATAACCGACAGTTAAGCTTTGAAGATCCATTAGGAACTCATGTATTGCGATATCCTTAATTTTTAGGAGAATTAAACATGATAGTTTTATCAACGATACCTAAACTTTTTGGTTTGTAATAGTTTGGTACCTAAAAAATTTTGTACCAATACGGTGCCTAAACATCTTGAAAGTTTCACTAAAGGAACCATTGAATGGAATCTGTTCATTTTTTTTATTAAAACACTGAAGTAGTAAGCTGACTTGAATGATTTTCTCTATCCTAGTTGGCAAAGTAAGTTTTATTCATAGTACGTGAACTTTTTGATTTGTAGCAGTTTAGTATCTAAAAAAAAAAAATTGGTGACATAATGGTATATGAACTTTTTAAAAGTTTTGCGCATGGTACCTTTGGTTAGAATTTGACCATTTATATTTGTGTTTAGATTAATGAATGTGTGAATAGTGTCATAGTGTGCTTAGTTGATTTTGTTGTAAGGCACTATTCACACATGTGTTTGAGAGTTGTTTAGTGAAGTTCTATAAGTTGTAAGCATTGGTGAAGTCCTCTTGATGAGGCAAATTGTTGAAGTCTTCATTGTGAGACAATTTGTGGATTGTTCAGATTAGATGGTGGACCGATCTCCATATTAAATTTGGTGTGATTTTCATTTCCTTATCTCTTTATTTACGTTTTATTGTTTATGTTATCGAAATTGAATGAAATGAGCATAAAATTGCATAAGAGCTTAAAATTGGTTGATAACTCAGTTTCGCATATTAGCCTAGTGGTGCATGGATTTTTAACACTAGAGCAATCTAGTTAGGTTTAATTTGGATCACCTACCTAATCATTAACTAAGTTTATATAATTTGTTAATCTTTCTATGACATAAAGTAGCTCTATTGTATTGGGAAATATAATATATATATATATATATATATTAAAGCTAAGCTAGTTTTGCCAAAGCCTAAATATTTATAAGTAGTCCATATGAAGCCACCACTCCTTATGAAAAGTATTTGGATTAGCATAACTGCAATTTTTTTTTTCCTTTTTGCAATTTAATGACAATATTACAAAAATATAAAATATATGCATTTATGATTAGGATTAGCTAAGCGAGCCAATTTCAGATTTTCCTACTTGATTATGTCTGCCTGCCTTGTTTGGTTTACAATGAGGGTACCCTCAAGCCATAACATTTACATATAACGTTTATAATATTTATTATGCGTTAACAAAAATCCATGACATTATATACAACTGTTGAAATATATAGTTTCGGTTTTAGAGACAATCCAAAGATTATCGACCAAAAAGAGAAAAAAGAAAAGAGAAAAAAGAAAAAGAAAAAAAAAACCCCACAGGATAAGCACAAATACAGCTCAAAACTATTGGCCCGGCATTGATGAGCTTCCTACTCAAAACATAGACATGTTTTGACCATTAGCGTATTCTAACTTTGGAGAGTTACTATAATAATAGTGAGGGAGCCCTCTGTATAATTAAGTATGATATTGACGAACAGAACATATTTTAAGCCTAAAATACTGCCAAGATGACGTCGTTAGCTTTGTTTGTAAACCATATGCGACGGCGTCGCCGGCGGCCATGTTCTGTGACCACGCAGACCGACAGAACAGACCCCGTCCCACCTCGCCAAGTTTCACAGACAAAAACTGTTTCCGAATGTTGCTATACTTGGAACAAATTTCTTAAATTTAACGACAACTTTTCATATAATAAAACTTGTATGAAACCCTATTTCGCTTTTGACTCAATCCATTGTCTCAATTTTCGATACCCTTTGCTTACGAATGGTCTCTCAACATTGTGGAATCGGGGATTGTCCTGCCATGTGTTGTTTTTGGATTCCCATGTCATTCTCTAAGTTATTATTATTATTTTTTAATCATTTTTATAGTTGCATTGATCGCTATCTTCTAAACTGACTAAATTGATAATGACAAATCTTTAAATTTTAGTTTACCAAGAGATTTGATCCTCGTGCTTAGTCAGCTACTGGTAATATGTAAATGAGGATGAATCCATCGGGAACCCCACAGCCACCCACTTCACCTCCAGGAAATTGAAAAAAAAAAAAAAAAAGGTAAAAAAACTATAGAAGAAGTCTACACATGGAAGTCATAGCCAATAACAACAAATGCATCTGTTTATAAAGGAAATAAAAATTTATTAGCAAGTTTCAAAAAGTACTTAATGAGAAACTAAAAGCTGCTTTGTGAGTAGGGGGGCTTCTATTGTTTTGAATATATATTATATTTTAAGGTCATTTAAAAAATAATCGTTATACATGTTAAAAAATGATCGATACTTATTCATTATATGTACATTATATATAATGTATATACCTATTAAAGTTTAGATTTTAATTGGTACAAATTCTAAGAATTTAACTATAAAATTTTTAAAAGGATCGATATAATAGATACCATTGATAATCTCTTTCTAAAGTACAAAGCTTTTTGAGATATCTAGAAGAAAAATTCACTCAAGTGCGAATCAACTCTTGGATTTGTGAATGGTGCAAGCTATTCAAATTAATGATTACTAAAGGTTGACTGAATATCAACCATTAGGGACGGGTAAAAAAATCGATCGAACCAAATCAATTCGTAAATTTATGGTTTGGTTTGGAAGGTAAACCAAACCAATCTGTAAAACCGAACCAAACTATTTTAAAAAAATATAATAATATTTTACTAGATATTTATATGATTTCATTTGATATTTATTATTTGGTGAATATTAATTAAAATCAACTAGTTCTTTTTTAATTTTTTTTTAGCTCATGATATGTAATTTTTTGTTGATGATGAACTATTGTTTGTTTTAATAGCTTTTAACTTTGTAAAGTATGAAATTTATTTATTTAGTTATAAACTTTCATTATGTATTAATTGTTTAATATATTTTGTCAACTGATCATTTTATTCATTGATGAATTTTGTTGATAAATGATTTTTTATGTTAGCTAAACTATTGATACATAATTGACATGATGGTTATATTTAAAATCATAAATTATGACTTACTATGTATTGGTTAGTGAATGTATTTTATTGGTGGATAATTGATTTTATAGAGAACTATAGATTAAAAGTATGATGAATTTATAAAGTATTTTATCGTGGTTTATAATATCAACTTTGTAAAATGATATAAATATTTAAGAATCTACACAAATATAAAAAAACTAGAACAAGAAAAATTTTTAGTTAGAATCTTGATTTAAACCGTAATCCAAACCTAATCAAACCGTTATTTAATGGTTTAAAAAAATTATAATCCGAACAAAACCGTTACTTAATGGTTTGGTTTTGGATGAAAAAAAAACCAAACCTTAAATTAGATGGAAAAAAAAAAAACAAATCTTAAATTATGGTTTGGTTTGGTTTTAGAAAAAGCCAACCAAACTGATCCGTGCCCACCCTTATCAACCACAATGGAAAGGAGGAAACTATCTCTTAGCGATTGAAAAGATCATAATGTAACTTCTCCTGGATGCCTCATTCAAAAGTGCAATAGGTACAAATTCTAATTTTAGATTGAGTATATATATGTGGTATATATCAAAACTACTCTTGAGAAGAGTTAAATGGTAAAAGTAATGAAATATTACAATTATTTTTAGTATGTAAGAATAGACGGCAATGAAGTGGATTGGAAAAGAATAACAAAATCAAGAATAGAATGATAAATCCATTTTCGAAACATTCACAAAATTGTCGATTTCATTCCTATATTATATTTGGTTGCATTATAGTTAGATTGTAATGGAATGGAATGCATATATAATGGTATTAATAAGTAATACCCTTTTTAAACTAAATAATAAAAAATACTGCTGCATACAATAAGTTTAAATAAATAAATATATGTTATATTAAAAAGTTATCAATGAAGGTGAAATAGAATAGTAATTCCACATTTTCAAATGCATTATTGAATTCCTTTTTAAAATCGAAATCATCGATTCTAAAGAATCATATTTTTAACTTTTAAAAAATACAACATCGTTTTTGGATTATTTTAAATGTACCATAGGACAAGACAAGATAGGAGAATTAGATGATAGTGTTTTAGATGCAAAAGAGTCCGAAAATAGGAACATTGCCATTTAGTTACAAATAGAAGAGTTTTATATCTAGAAGAAAAATTCACTCAAGTGCGAATCAATTGTTGGATTTGTGGATGGTTGAAGCTATTCAAATTAATGATCACCAAAGCTTGACTGAAAATCAACCACTATGAAAAGAAGGAAGCTATCTCTTAGCAATTGAAAAGATCATAATATAGCTTCTTCTTGGTGTCTCACTCAAAATTGTAATAGGCACAAATTCTAATTTTAGATTGAGTATATTCATGTGGTATATATAAAAGCCACTCTTGAGAAGAGTTAATTGGTAGAAATAATGATATATTACAATTGTATTTAGTATGTAAGAATAGACGGTAATGAAGTGGATTGGAAGAGAATAACAAAATCAACAATAGAATGATAAATCTATTCTTGAAACGTTCACAAAATTGTTGATTTCATTCCTATATTATATTTGGTTGCATTATAGTTAGATTGTAATGGAATGGAATGCATATATAATGGTATTAATAAGTAATACCCTTTTTATACTAAATAATAAAAAATACTGCTGCATACAATAAGTTTAAATAAATAAATATATGTTATGTTAAAAAGTTATCAATGAAGGTGAAATAGAATAGTAATTCCACATTTTCAAATGCATTATTGAATTCCTTTTTAAAATCGAAATCATCGATTCTAAAGAATCATATTTTTAACTTTTAAAAAATACAACATCGTTTTTGGATTATTTTAAATGTACCATAGGACAACGCAAGATAGGAGAATTAGAAGATAGTGTTTTAGATGCAAAAGAATCCGAAAATAGGAACATTGCCATTTAGTTACAAATAGATGAGTTTGATATCTAGAAGAAAAATTCACTCAAATGCGAATCAATTGTTGGATTTGTGGATGGTTGAAGCTATTCAGATTAATGATCACCAAAGCTTGACTGAAAATCAACCACTATGTAAAGAAGGAAGCTATCTCTTAGCGATTGAAAAGATCGTAATATAGCTTCTTCTTGGTGTCTCACTCAAAACTGTAATAGGCACAAATTCTAATTTTAGATTGAGTATATTCATGTGGTATATATAAAAGCCACTCTTGAGAAGAGTTAATTGGTAGAAATAATGATATATTACAATTGTATTTAGTATGTAAGAATAGACGGTAATGAAGTGGATTGAAAGAGAATAACAAAATCAACAATAGAATGATAAATCTATTCTTGAAACATTCACAAAATTGTTGATTTCATTACTATATTATATTTGGTTGCATTATAATGTAATGGAATGGAATGTATATATAATGGTATTAATCAAAACACCCTTGTATATAATAAATTTAAATAAATAAATATATGTTCAATTAAAAAGTTATTAATGAAGTTGAAATAGAATAATAATTCCAAATTTTCAAATGCATTATTGAATTCCTCTTCAAAATTGAAATCATTGATGCAAACTTCTGAAAAATACAAGAAATTTTTTGGATTATTTTAAATGTACCATAAGATAAGGTAACATAGGAGAATTAGAAGATAGTGTTTTAGATGCAAAAGAAGCTAGAAATAGTAACATTGCCATTTAATTACAAATAGATGATTTTGACGAAAGAGTTCTTGAATGTAGAGGACTTAGAATTTTATATGAATAGATTAATTTTAGGTATATTATGAGTTATATAATTGAAAAACATGTAAATGATAGTTGAGATTTGTATTAATTTGCATCTACGAATTAATAGAAACCTATATGACAAATTAAAGAAAAACTGTGAAAGAAAAATAAATAAATATATTAGTAAAAGTAATCCCGAAGATGAATGTAAATTCAATGGATTCATGGGAAAAATCCCTAATTGTATAATAAAAATAGAGCCAAGTTTAAAATCCAAGGTCAAAGCCAGTAGTGCCTTACTTTTTAAGACTAATTTCTAAACCGATACATATCAGTACCTATTGTTTTTGTTTCTAATATTTTAATCCCTTTTCGAATTGATAAAATACAAACTATTTTCTTCTTTAAACCCAAATTATGGGTCTCAGTCTCACCAATCTTCTTTCTTATTTTCTTTCTCTCTTTCTTCATCTTCTTCTCTCTTTTTTTCCCCAAGAGCCTTTTTTTGTTAAAATAGGAGATTATATTAGCATCGCATAATGAAAACCTTTTCTGTAAAATTTATCATTGGACCTTTTGCTAGTTCTTGTTTGATATAACGAGGCACTGATGATGGAGAAGTATCATTAATGTAGGGCGTACGTACATACTACATACCACATAGTGTGTTGTGTGGGACTTCAAAGAGGGGCATAATGCCTTTGCTTCAGGAACCCCATGCGACAAAGGAAATAATAATGTAGGATCAGAGGATTAATTAAGGCATGAAAATTGAATTAGACTACTTAATTATATGATTTCATATTTGTCTATTGACTTTTGTTCCTCCATTGATATATACATCCGATTTGATTTGTTGGCCTAAGTATGATAAGCGTCGGTGAGATGCTCTTCCTCTTTCAATAATTATTGAAAATATTGAAATTTCAAATCATCTTTAGTTGATCTTTATGATTTTAGTAGTAGAGTAATCAGTCATTTCTTATAGACTATTTTTTTTCAATACTGTTGGTACAGCAGTTTTTTTTTTGGGGTAAAAGAAATTCATTAAACACAAAGAAAGCTCAATTGTTTACATAATCCGACAAGTGAAAACATAGCAAAACAAGGGAAAATTAAAACTGGCCATTGTCGAGAGCTATTGAGGGATCCCTTCCATGCCGACCCTTGCCATGCCATCGGCAAAAATATTAAGTTCTTTGGGATATACTGCACTTTGTAATCTTCCGACCTGGCTATTTTATCCCTGCAACATACAAAAGATTAAAAAAAAAGGAGCTGAGAGAAAGGGGCTATCACACGTTAACAGTTTAACAGTAAATAGAGAATCGGTTTAAAAAATATATGACGCGCGTTATTTCATAGAATGATTATTATTGCTAAGAAACGAAGAATTGCAATTCCTTTATATGACAAAGAAAATAATTATTTTTAGGTTATTTTTTAATATATATTATCTATATTCACTTATAAGACCTTAAAAGAGCCGAAAGATAAGTGCTACTTTTATTACAATCTTATTCCATTCTGCACATCAAATTTATTGTAAAACTTTAAGATCATTATTATATATAGCTTCCCAGCAATAATTTGTGGATCATAGAAGTTTATTTGTATATTTTAATAGTTCTAAGATAGTAAAAGAGGGAATCTCTACTTGCACCATGAACTATAGAAAATTTTCTACCAATGAGCTTTGATGGAGGCAAAGTAGAATATAGAGATTTTGAACCAGCAGCTCGCAGCAAAGTTGTCCTTGAGAGTCAACAATTCATGATTGGAGGGGGAAACCAGTCCCGTTAAACCGCTGGTTGGAAGCAAGAAAACTTGTGCTTTTATATTCCTCTTGTCTGTTAAAGACAACACACGGATTTTATGATGTCTTTATTAATCAATTGTGATCGATGCGGCCTGGTGGATAATGGCAGGCAAGTAGTGCTTCACGCTGCTTAGTGCTGATAAGTGATCATAATGCATGCGTTGTTGGCTTCTTCCATTGCAATGCAATTTAACCATTTATGGGAGTGACGTGCCTAAAATGTAACATCTTGGGCCTTTAGTTTGAATGCACTAACTTTTCACTTTTACTGTTCTTTTCTATCTAATTCTGGTTGGGGGGGAAAAAATTAGGTAAACCCTTGCCAATGAGAAAAGAATAAATGAGCATAATGAGTCATTTGTCAGTTGAGTGACGAGCAAATACTGATGTATTTTTAACAAATGATAAAAATGATACAAAGTTATCAACAATGAAAATTTTTTACTGATAATTATATATCATTATTCATTCCGCATGGCATATCACTCTTAATGAATTTTTTCTTACTAACCTACCTATTTAAGTTACACTTTCCAATAAAGTGTGACGTAAAAGAAAATGGTATCACCCTTTAGATGATTTTTTTCCCTTAATTAATTTTTCTTAGGGTTTCAAAGAAACACTCGATCCAAATATTTAGCAAATCATTTGATTAAAACAAGTATAATCATGGTGTGTGAATATCATTTTCGAAACTATAACTAGGAGTTGGTTTTATGGATTCTGGTAGCAAAATGTCCACGCATTTGATAATGTATTTATTGAATGAAAGTTTGCATATTTCAACTCATGTCTATTCTGATGAAACGCCACTGTGTCGTGCATTTGGAGATCACAAGATATATATCGCTTTTTCATGTTTGGAGAATATTGGATCCACGTTTTTGTGTATCATGATTGGAACTCCTAGTTTTACTCGTATTTATTGTGACTGTTTTGATTGTGTGTTAATTGTTAAAAGAAAATAGTAAATATTAGGGATGTAAGTGAATCGAGAAAGTTTATAAGTTATTCAAGCTCAATTTAGCGAAAGCTCGAACTCGATTCGGTTACAATCGAGTTAAGCTCGAGTTCGAGCTACTCGAGTAACTACCGAGTTCGAGTTCAAGCTTTAAAATATTCGGCTTAGTAAGCTCTCAAACTTAATCGAGCTTAATTGAGTATTAAATTGAATCAAGTTAAGTTCAAATTTTTTGAATATTAAATATTCTTTAAGTTAAATCAATATTTAAAAGAATAATCGAGCTTAATTGAATCTTATTTGAGTTTATTGAGTATTAAATCGAGTCTAGTTCGAGTTTAAAAATCAAAACTCAATCGAGTTCGAGTTTATGTTTGAGCTTCAAGTTTTTTATTCGAGTCGAGTTCGAGCTTGGTACTGTATCATCTTGACTCAACTCATTTATAGCTCTAGTGAATACCACATGTGTTTTAAAATATCAGTTTATTATATACACACACACACCAGAATCAGGTAGTATAAAAAAGGGTAAAGTTAATTAGAAAAAAAAACAAAAGGGTAAAGTTAAAGTGATTAATTACCAAAATTGACGATAATAAAAATTGAAATATTTAGATATTGATTGTAAAAATTGTTAAATTTGGATATAAATGTGACAATTATCCTCAATAAAAGTTAAGTTAATGCAGTTTATCTTCAAAGATTTCAACTAAGGAAGAACTAGTTATGAAGATTGGATTGGATCAAAAAAATGTAAGCCTTTTGGGGTTATATAATTATAATATAAGATAGCTTTTCAAATAACAAATTTCAAACAAATATAAGTCAAATACAAAGTAAATATAAATAAAATATAGAAAAAAAAATAAGAGAAGATAATCATATCCTATGAAATGTATGTAATATATAGCATACAACACTCTGCAAGATATATTGTAGAAAATATATAATTGATCACATGTAAAATATACTATTATTTTCTGTAGCAAACGTGGAATTGATGATTCTAGGTAATCACAATTTTTGAAATTGTCCATTTTACCAATAAAATCACATCCAAATGCAAGATTCCAACATGAATATTGGTATCACTAGTTCATTTTAGATCTATTCCTATATACTAAAGATAGCATTTTACATTGTTCTGTTCGGCACTTTAAATTTTTTTTCTAATTTTTTGGAAACTATTTTACAGAAAATGAGTCGATGGAATCAATTATTTTTGCCAATGATAGACAGACAGCATTCATGGAATATGGATGGCCGTTAGCCGTCTATATTTTGCTTCGATCTTATTGAAAATATCTTGAACTAAATTAATGACACATGATTGTGTACTTTGATTTAGGGGACGGAAAAAAAATCAAATCAATTCATAAATAAAATTAAATCAACTCGAAAATATGTTTTTTCAATCAATTTGGTTTTAAAAAAAATTTGGATTCGAGTTTATTCATAAATTTATGATTTGTTTGAACTAGTAAATCAAAACAAACCGTTTTAGAAAAATATAATAATATTTACTTGGAACTTGAATTTTTTTTAATAATTAATTAAAGGTTATATATTGTCTCATAATTTCATTATCGTTGATGGTCAAATATGAATTATGGGTTTTCTAGGTCCAATTCGACCCATCTCTCACCAAGGCCAGCCAATTAAGCCTAAGCCTAGCCCATTCCAACTCACTCTATAGTTTCACAAGAAGCTCAAATCCCTCGAATGAGGAGAACAACTTACTAAATGTTATGGCTAGGCGGGTCACAACCCAATGTCATTCAGTAAATTCCTTCCAACCGCCATTAGCTCCACTTAAGGGTATGGTTAGATGTGGATTAGTGGACCTTGCTCCATGTTTATGATAATCTTCGCTAACCACCCAATAATTCATGATCTTACGATGCACAAAATCATCAAGAGTCTCCCTACTATAAATACTTCCATTGGACGTCATTGGTGAGGTAACATGACTTTGATTCCTCCTCATAGTTGATTTTATATAGGGATGTAATCTAATGTAAGCATTGGAGTTGGTCAAATAACCTACCGGTGCACCACTAACTGCATTCTGTTTTGCAGGCCCAGTGTATAAGTGCAAGCCCAATGATCATCAATTTTACCAGATTTGAACTAATGATAGTTATGATACTCATCATTCGATAAATATTAGTTAATATTAACTTTTTTTTCAATGTTTTTTAGGTTTAAAATATATTCTCCTATTGGTGGCTTAATATTTTTTTTGGTTAATTTTTTTAACTCTATGGAGAATGAGTTTTGTTAATGTAGTTATGAATCTTATTATGTATTAGTTATTCAAAATGATTGACTTAATGGTTTTGAGGAGGATAATCAATTATTGTTTGTTATATATTAGTTAATGAATGGACTTTATTAGTGTATGTCCAATTGGTGACTAGACGATTTAATGAAGATTATAAATTATGAATTTTATGGTGTTAAGAGTACTTTGATGTGATTTACAATTTGAATTTTGTAGAGAAAATTTTTTATTTACTTTTTTTAGCAATCTTTTTTATTGATAAAAAAGTTACCACAATTAATATATATTATATATATATAATTATACATATATATTTCCATATTCTTTCCGTTGTAGGAATGTTGATTATTTTCTTATTAGTCTTTATTTATAATCCCTTCTTAAAAATAAACGGTCGATGTCTATATTTAATAGCGAATATCACTTATCTTAATACCAATCTTTCTTCTTCTTCTTCAGTTAGAATTTTAATTAGATCTACAATCCAAATCGAATCAAATCGTTATTTAATAGTTTGAAAATTTTCTAATTCAAGACAAATCGTCAATTTAGGGATTTAGTTTGAGATGAAAAAAACCAAATAATAAATTATAGTTTGAATTCATTTTTAGCTAAAACCAAACTAAATCAATTTATGTCCATCGATGTAGTAAACAAGGCAAACAAAATATCTTGATTGAGCAATTAGCTTACACTTACAGTGATTCAAGTGTTGTATATTCTCCGAATTAGAAGTCGTAATTTTTTTTAGGTTATAGTCGGTGAAATTGCACACTTTTTTATAGTCAATATCTAATTTGTTTAATGGTGTGTTGTCTCACTTAATAAATCTATATTTAGTAAAACATCTTATGGGGAGATGTAGCATGCAACATAATAATAGATGCAAATTTTTTTTTTTTCCGAAGGTCATATATTGTGAACCATAATTTTTGGTTATTTTATATATAAATCAGTATAATTGAGTGAAAAGAATCGAAACAAAACCAAAATAACATGTCACCTCATATCTTATATATTAAAAGAATACCTCACAATTATGTTGACCAAAGGGATAGACTGAAAGAAAACCAAGGGGCAAAAAAAAAAAAAAAATGTGGTCTTCATCATTTAGAAATTCGGCTGACCTATTTATTCCTGTGCAAAAATAAGCATAAAAACCGGCCCAATGTTCTGTTTAATTGCACGGTTTATTCTTTAAAGCGGGCCAGATATTGTGCAGAAAACGGGCTGAAGTTGAAAATAACTATGATGGCATGGGCTTGACTAAGAAAGTGAGAAGGTGGTTTCTGGGTTTTAGATACTTGGACTCCCTATATACGGATATTAGTTTGAAATAAACTTAATCGCTAAAATAATAAATAAAAATAATATACAATTTTATATTAGTTTGAAATATACAATTGTGATTAGGGAAAAGGTTATTATTTAATTATATAAAAATAATATATAATTTTATATAACAATTAATATTTTTTTTATAAAATTGTATGTAAAAAATGAATAAAGCTAAACAACCAAAGCACTTATTTAGGTAGGTTGATAACTTTGTACCATAAAAATTGGATCATGAGATACTACCTTGGTAAGATGTTAATAAATAAATAAATAAGGAGACTAAAAGATGGTATTTTGTGTCCTCAAAGGTAGGGGTCCAAAATAAAAGTAATTATATGATAATTGGGTTAATTTCATTAGGTTAGTTTTATTCATGGTACCTGAACTTTTACGATTTTCATATAATTATATCTAAACAAAATTTCGTCACAAAAAAAATACATGAACTTTTTAAATCTTTCATCCACAATACTTATGAAAGAATTACGTCCATTTTCCATCTAATTGCTAATGTGACAAACGGATCTGATTAAAATATTTTTTTATGCATGCCAGAATCTTTTTTATTTTTTCGTTTCTCTCTCCTCTCTCTCTGTCCCCTCCCCCCCACCCCCCACCCCTTCTCCTGTGTTGGTTCTTCTTCTTCTTCTTCATTAAACATTCTTCATATCAAGGAAAAAAGAAACTAAAATACCAGAAATCAAAATCAAACTTCAATAAAAAAAAAATGATCTCAATAAATCCATTTCAAAGATTCAAATATTTTCGCACTCTCTCTTTTAAAACTCCATAGCTCTAAAGCTTCCTTTCTCTGAAAAAAATTTACAAATTGAATTCGTAAATAATGAAAAAAAATTTTGGACCCAAACCAATGGATCCAGATGATGAATACTTTTTTTTTTTTTGTAACATTGTTAAATAGTTTTTTTTTTTGTTTTTTTAATTGATGTTTGATTATGGACAAGATTAGAAAAACATTCTTCTTAAAACCATGATTGACACTTTATGTATATTAAATATTTATGACCCTCATTACAATTCATTTTCAATTTATTATATTTTTAAATCTGAAATCTAGACGCTTTATCTGAATCCAATTTTCACTGACAAAGTCATTCATAAAAATGGGTTTGAATTATTATTATAATTGTTTATAAGTTTTCATAAACACATCATTTCAAGATGCAATGTATTTAAAAAATCTTAAATATACAACATGTAAGTGTAAAATACCAAGCAACCATAAAAATAGAAAAAAATTACATATATCCAATGAAGTCATGAATCCATGATCCTACAATAAATCATTCAAATAATTCATCTTCCATGTTCAAGGCTTCGTAAAAATCACAAGCTTTTGAAACTAATGATTCGAATAAAAGCATTGACTAGATAAAGAATAGTTACTGAAGTTTAGAAAAATAAAAAAGGAATCTTCCTAAATGAATCATCTACCAAAACACCATAATCATAATTGGTCCATCACCCACCTTTAACGACTCATACCCAATTTTCTCAGCTTTCTACACAACCCTATCCCTAAATGCATAATATCCAAGGTGGTGATGAACAAATAATTCCCCTCTGAACCTGACCAGATAGCTTTCTTGGTGACTACAACTGTGAGACGGCCGTTGGCTACAAGCTTGGAGGCCATGTGGATGGTGGTGTTGTGGGTAAGGTGAAGGTCTAATTGAAGGGAGTGGGAAGTGTTAGGGTGATGGTTCTAAGAGAAGGAGGAGGGTTTGGAGGGCCAATAGTGATGATTGTTGTTGTTGGGGTGGTGGTGCTACTAGGGAGTGAGAGTGATCATGATGATGGTGGTGGTGGTGGCGGCGGTGGAGGAGGCAGAGGAAGTGATACCATGGCTAAGTGTGAGCAGGAGTGTTCTCATTGTCCTTCTCTCTCCCTCTCCAATCGTTGTGTGTGGTGGTAAAGGGAATGGAAAGAGTGGATCAAATTTGAAAAGCAGGTGTTTCCTCTTAAGAAATAGAAGAAAAAAAGAAAGAAGAAACTTGAAGAAGAAGGAGGGAAGAGAGGGGAGAAGGGTGGGTGGGGGGAAGGTAGGGGGCAAGATAGAAAGAAAGGAAAGTAAAAAAAAAAATTACAAAAATAATAAAATGCTAAGTTGGATAGAGAAAACGATATTTTAATTGAATTTACTTGCCATGTCAATACTTGCATGCAAAAATGAATGGAATCTATCCATAGGTACTGTGGGTGGAAGATTTAAAAAGTTCGGGGTATTTTCTTGTAACAAAATTTTGTTTAGGTACAATTCTGTTAAATGAAAAAAGTTCAAATACCGTGAGCAAAATTAATCCATAGATGCTTTGTTTCCTAAATATGTTTTTTGATGTAAACAATGGCAATAGCAAAACCAATAACAAGTTAAATTATCATAATTATTTCCAATTACAATCGCTAAGACAAGTGCACTTATTGATATTTATAGTATATGGATTAAGTATGAGTATCATTCTACATATATCAAAGAGTATCAATAATCACCCATCTCTTAAGGTCTATGGGATTAAAAATCAAGATTAATAAAGTAAATTAGTAACTATTTAGTTGTCAATCACAAATCAATATTCTTAATAAAATTTACTAAATTGTAAGAAACATCTAGATCTTGAATCCCACTAGATATTTGTGTGATTGCACTTATTAAATTTCACTTTTTATTGTGATTTTCTTGAACAGTAGGAATTCTTAATGTAATTTGATATTTTTGTCTAATGGTTTTTCTAGTTAAAACCCTTAAAATAGTATTATCGACCTGGAATTCTCAATATTATGTTTACCTTAATCCCAAAGATTTATGTCTTCCTATATCAAATTGCATGCGATTACCTTTGATTATGCAGATCTATTCACTAAAGTAATCTATTGATTAACGTAAGTGAAATCTAATTGACATCCAATATTCTAGACAATAGTTTTATTCCTCCATAAATTTAACAAATAAAAACAATATAATTGGATTTTGCACTAAGGTTTCTAAGATTAAGGCAAGAACTGAGTTCGGAGCAAGTAGAAAGTGGAAAGATCTGTGCAAATGTTTGAAGCGTTAGTGTTTGATGAGATCTTATCGGATATGGATGGGCCTAGGCTAAAGAATTTAAGCTAGCTGGACTATTATTAAGAATAATATTATGGGCTAAGAAATAGTGTTTTCCTAAAGCCCATTAGCATATTACTATAGAATTAACATTTCTATTTGTTATTACTTAGTATATCTGTATTTTGTTGTAACCAACTGTTGAGTTGGCAGCCTAACACATGTGTAACATATCTTTTAGGAGCAAAATTAGTTACATCATTATGCTCAAGTATTACATGCTATATATATATATATATCACCTGTGTAATACCAAAAAAAAAAAAAATCATAGAGAAAATCAAATACAAAATTCTTGCTCCAATTGCTTGCATCCAAGTAAATTGTGTAATATTATGCACTCATTAGGCTGCATTCATCTTTAGTAATTTTCAATTCACATTTCCATATTGCAACTAGTATCAGAGCAAAATGGCTATTGAAACCAGAGAATTCAAGAGGATCTAAGAAGCTCTAAGAGGAGTGGTGAAGGAGCATATTGAGCGATAGAAGAAGCTTCTCAAAGAGCAATTCGACCAGTAGGATAGTTGGATCAAGCTATTTTCAGAGAACCTGCCATGATAGCAAACAATGCTTGTGAGACAGAATCAAACCATTAATACCCCTAAACAGCAAATACAATGCAAGGTTTCAAGTATAGAGTAAGCAGTTGTTAAAGCTGAAGCTAGTAGTAATGGGAAATCACTAGTGCTGACGACTGAGGTTGCTAACCCAAGCAACATAACTACTTATCAAATACCTACTAGAAACACTAAAATAGAATTCCCTATGTTTGATGGAGAAGGATTTAGGAGTTGGGTTTCTAGGGCTGAGTAGTTTTTCGCCTTGGATGAAACATCTGAGGATCTCAAGGTGAAAATTGCGACAATGCACTTAGATGTTAAGCCCTATGAATGGTTCATTGCATATGTTAAGGCTAGGAGTGATGTGAACCCATTAACATGGGAAGAACTCACATAGGCTTTGAATGCTAGGTTTAATGAAAAGGGGTTTGAGGATCCTATGTTGAAATTGAAGGAGTTACAACAAGTAGGGCCCTTACAAGAGTACAATGACGAGTTTATGCACCTATCAACCCAGGTTCAGTTGTTAGAATCACACTTAGTTAGTTGCTACCTTAGTGTTTTGAAGGCAGAAATTCAATACCCAATCCGAATATTCTAACCTAAAACACTCACCTAATCATACACTCTTGCAAAACTTCAGGAAGCCACTCTGTTATCATCTAAGCAAAACCTCAAAACTTACAAGAACATGACTAGCACTTTCCATTCCAACTCCAAATAAACCACTACTTACTATCTAAATCCAAACACTACCCATATCACCTCTGCTAAGCTAAGCACTAACCAACACCCAAATGCTCCACCACCAAACACTAATAAAGGAACCAATTTCCTAGGAAACCAAACAACTAAATGCCTGACACTTGAAGAACTAGAGGAAAAATGATGAAAGAAACAATATTTTTGGTGTGATGAGCCATTTGGGCTAGGGCATCGTTGTAAGAGTAAGAGGTTGAGTTATTTACTGGTTACTCCTGATAGGAAGGAAGAGGAAGATATGCGAAATGAGATTTCTATGGAAGATCTGGAAGCTGAGCTATCTTAACTGACTTTATGTGTTATAGATGGTGATGTGGAATCAAATGAACACATCATGCATGTTAAAGGAGAATTCAAGAATAGATTCTTCAATATTCTTATTGATACAGGCAGTTCATCTAACTTTATTGATGAACGCCTAGCTATTGGGTTAAATTGTACTTTATCTTCATTGGAACTGGTTGGTATAATCCTCAATGATGGTACTAAAATATTTAGTACTAGTGCTGTTCAAAATTTCTGCTGGGTGATGGAAGGGGTAAAGTTTGAATCTTATTTCTACACAATAACATTGCAATCATGTGATATAATTTTAGGAATGCCATGGTTAATAAACTTAGGAATTGTGCGTTGGAATTTCAAGCATCATAGAACGGAGTTTGTGTGGCGAGATAGTCCTTGTGTTTTGAGGGGTAAGTGGAAAATTGTCCATAATATTTCAAGACAAAAGCTGACTCATATTCTAAATAACACTACTGGATAGGTTGAAATGCATTGTTGGATGGTTAAGGAGGGTGGTTCTAATCTGTCCAGTTCACTTAAGGCATTGTACCTACAAGTTTTGGATTTGTCGGAGGAATTCCATGACCTGTTTGATGACCCTATGGATTGCTTCCCAACAAAGCTTGCAATCAAAGGATTCATTTACAGAATGGTGCTAATCCAGTCAACTTAAGGCCCTATAGATAATCTGCTCTACAAAAATCTGTGTTGAAGGAGACGGTTAAAGAAATGTTGATGAGTGGAATTATTAAGCCAAGCTATAGTCCATTCGCATCTCCAATAATATTAGTAAAAAAGAAAGATAATACATGGAGAATGTGTGTGGATTATAGGGATCTTAACAAACAAACGATAATAGATCATTTCCTTATCCCTTAATTGATTATTTATTCAATGACCTCAATAGAGCAGCCTATTTTAGCAAATTGGATCTTAAGTCGAGGTATCATCAGGTCTTGATGCATCCTAAAGATGTGTATAAACAGCCTTCCGCACTCATGAGGGTCATTATGAGTTTTTAGTCATGCCTTTCGGCTTGACTAATGCTCCCTCCACCTTTCGAGGACTCATGAATGTTGTATTCAAACCTTATTTGAGAAGGTTCGTGTTGGTATTTTTCGACAACATTTTAGTGTACACCACTAGAATTGACTTACATGTCAAACAAATGAAGGAAGTTCCACTTGTTAAGGCAGGAACGCCTATTCCTTAAATGTTAGAAGTGTGTGTTTGTTGCCTAACAGATTGATTATCTAGGGCACATCATAACCAAGGATGGGGTTGCTAAAGATTTGAGAAAAGTATAGGTTATGGTACGATGGCCAGTTCTAAAGAATCTAAGGCAGTTGCATGGGTTCCTTGGGCTAGCCAGTTATTATAAGAGGTTTATCCAAGGATTTGGCTTAATTGCTAGACCACTGACTCAACTACTTAAAAAATATCAGTTTAAATGGAATTCAGAGGCTCAGTTAGGTTTTGACCAACTTAGAGACATTAAATCTCCTGTTCTTAGTTTACCTGGCTATTCCATGGTCTTTATGATAAAGATTGATGAAAGCGAAGAGGGAATTGGGGTTGTCCTAATGCAAGATAGATACCTTATTGCATTCATGAGCAAGTCCTTAGCTCTAAAACACTGTAGCTTGTCAGTTTATAAGCAGGAGTTAAAGGCTTTAGTGCATGCCATTGATAATTGGAGGCACTATCTTTTGGGCCGTCACTTTGTGATAAAAAATGATCACCAAAGCCTCAAGTACTTAATTGAGCAACGTTCGGTGACCCCCAGCCAACAAAAATCGCTAACTAAGCTATTAGGGCTTGCTTATGAGATAGAGTATAAATTTGGTCAATCTAACATTGCTGCTGATTCTTTGTCTCGTAGGGTTCTAATTAATTTAAGTCAAATGGCAGTATAAGTTTTTGCGCTTGACTTGCTGGTCGAAATCAAGGCTAGTTTAGATTTGGATGCTGATTATAAAAAGAAGATTGAACTTTTGGAGGAAGGACAAGCTGTGGGGCACTATTCCTATGAAGATCACATATTAAGGCACAAGGGACAAGTGGTTGTGGGTTCTTTAGAAACTCTCAAACACAAGCTACTACAACTATACCATGGTGGTCCTTTGGGTGGGCATTCTGATGCTAATGCCACATACAAGAGGATTTCTATAGTATTCTACTGGCCTAAATTGGAGAGACATGTGAGACAATTCGTTAGGGAATGTGACACTTGTTAACGTTGTAAGTATAAGAATGTAGCTACTCCAGGGCTTTTGAGTCCTTTGTCCATTCCTAATGAATGTTGGCAGGAAATCAGTATAGATTTTATCGAATGATTGCCTAAGTCCAATGGGAAGGAAGTGATATTAGTAGTAGTGGATTGGTTGAGTAAATATGGCCACTTTGTAGCTCTTGCCCATCCTTATATGGCAACCACTGTAGCTTAGGTTTTCCTAGACCATATCGATAAGTTGCATGGCCTCCTAGAAACTATCACTTCTGATAGAGATCCCCTATTTGTCAATGTTTTTTTTTTTAAAGAATTTTTCAAGTTATAAAGTGTAGAACTGAATATCTCAACGGCTTACCATCGCTAAACGAATGGTCAAACTGAAGCGGTTAATAAGTGTCTCAAAACTTATTTGAGATGTATCACTAGGGAAAATCCTACACGATGGGTTCAATTCCTATCCTTAGCTGAGTAGTCGTATAACACCCATTTTCATACTAGCTCTAAATTGACACCATTCGAGGCACTGTATGAGTATTCTCCTCCCTTACATCTTCCCTATATACCAGGTGATTCTAGGGTGGAGGCTGTTGATAGACTCCTAACTAACAGGGAGGACTAAATGAAATTGTTGAAATTCCATCTTCGATGAGCTCAACAAAGAGTGAAACAAGTGGAAGATCAGGCTCAAAGCGACAGGGAGTTTAGGATTGGAGATCTGTACTACTCAGCTCCAACCCTATCGACAGAAATCAATCAAGTCGAAAAGCAACAACAAATTATCAGCTAAATATTACGACCCTTACAAAATCTTGGAACGCATAGGGTCAGTAGCTTACAAATTAGGGTTACCACCAGAAGTTGGGATCCATCTAACCTTTCACGTTTCCCAGCTCAAGAAGTATTATGGTCCTAGATCTGATGCTCCTCTGTTTTACCTGCAATAAATCAAGAAGACGAATTAGAATCTAACGCAATCTTGGAACATAAGATGATTAAAAGGGGAAATAAAGCTGAGACGATGGTTCTTATCTTATGGAAAGAAAAGGAAGCCAGTGAAGCTACTTGGGAACTCTATCAAGATATGGTGCTACGATTTCCAAACCATCCCTTGTGGTCAAGGGATTTAGATGGGGAGGGGAATGCGCTAGGGTTTCTGAGATTGGGGCAAGAATTGAGTTCGGAGGAAGTAGAAAGTGGAAAGATCTGTGCAGATGTTTGAAGCATTAGTGTTTGATGAGCTTTTGTCGAATATGGATGGGCCTGGGCCAAAGAATTCAAGCTAGTTGGAGTATTATTAAGAATAATATTATAGGCTAAGAAATAGTGTTTTCCTGTAGCCCATTAGCATATTACCACAGAATTAACATTTCTATTAGTTATTGCTTAGTATATCTGTATTTTGTTGTAACCACCTACTGTGTTGGCAGCCTAGCACATGTATACCTATCTTTTAGGAGCAAAATTAGTTACATCATTATGCTAATGTATTACACGTTATATATATCATCTATGTAATACCAAAAAAAAAAAAAAAAAAAAAAACCAGGGAAAATCAAATACAAAATTCTTACTCCAATTGCTTGCATCCTAGCAAATTGTGTAGTATTAAGCACTCATTGGGCTGCATTCAGCTCTAGTAATTTTCAATTCACGTTTTCGTATTGCAGATTCAAGAGAAATGAATCAATAATTTGAAAACAATGAAAATAAATCATATATATAACTTATGGTTAATCAAAATCTAGAAAATAGTTTTATTCCTCCATAAATTTAACAAGAACCGCACAAGGAATGGAAATAAATATAAAAAACAACAGGTGAACCTCTGCTGCAATGAATTCTTGTAAAGCGGTTGAAGCTTGAAACTTGACTTACTTGAACTCAATGATAAAATTTGTAATTTATGTATGATGCTATCAAAGTTCAAATCTTGACTTTATATGAAGATGCTTAATGGCCAAAATGGAAGTTACCTTCATAAAGAATAGGAGAGTTGCTTCCTTTGATGTTGGTAATTTGATTTTCTTGAGCAGAAAGGTGGAATCTTTGAAAATGGAAAGAAAATTTATTGATTTAGGAAAGTAAATGATCTTCATGAGTGTAAGCAGTTGGAATCTCTAGGAAAGTAAATGATTTAAAGAAAAAGAATTTATTCATTTAAGAGAACTTCTTAATTTAACCCAAAATATCTTTTATTTCTTCAAAGTAGGTAACATATCCCTTTAAAAAATTGGACTTTCAACTCATGCTTTTTGCTTGTCACGACACAAAATATAAAAGAGTTATGCCACTATTCGTGTAACCCTTAGCTAACCAAATTTTGCAAAGAATGGATGTGACATGACATGCAATATAGTTACGTCCATGGCATGTCCATTTTTCCAGGCTTGTTTCTTTTGTTACTTTGAGATTGCTTGGACATAATTGTGTCCTAATTATGTCAGATTCATAAGTAATTCATTTCTGGATCAATTTGCTTCCAAATTGCATGCATGTTGATCAAATTCTTTCTTTTGCCTAAACAAACACTTTGGAAGTATTAAAAATATGATTCACTAGCAACATAACTAAAGGAAATGGTTTTGACACTTTCATGCTCATCATAAAACACTCTTTTTTTTTTTTTCTTGATTGAATTACTTCCAAAGCTCAGAAACTTGATCAAATCCTTTTTCTTTCTCACAAATTATACTTAGGAAGCTCAAAACCAAGTAAGAGGTATTTTAAGTGATTTTTCACTAAATTATTCATCAAAAATACTAATTAAAGCATATTTTAGCACTTAATAATTAAGTTCAATTAGTATTTATCATACTTTGATATATTAAAATCAGTAAATATTAAATTTGGTACCTAATTAAAAAGTTGGGAAATTCCATCCAATCGTTTCTTATGAGCGAAAGTAATAATGGATTATAGGCATCTGCACAAGGGGAATGGCCCACCGTTTGATTCAAAAATACACCACATATGCGGCCAAAGGAGAAAAGAAGGAAGATCAGCCTTTCCATAAAGTCCTTAAGTAAATAATTCAGTGCTACGTGGGGGCAAATGAAAGAAATTCCTTCCCCCCTTCCCATGAGGTCCTTTTATGATTTTTAGTTGGCACAAGGTTATATCACATTTCATAGAACAGTTATCGGCATTTGCTAAAGCTCATAAAGTAAGGGAAATTAATTCAATGGTTACAGTCCTGAGTTCTTCCTAAGAATTAGATGTTACAACAGATTTGACTCTGCATTGTTCACAAAAATTTCAACTCTTTTTCTATTTACTTTTTATTTTTCTTCTTTTATCTCCTTTTGCTTGATAAATTTTTCAAGGACAAATTCCACTTTTTGTAAGTCCAAAAATTTTCACAAAAAAACTTCTAAAAAATTATCATTTTCATTTTAATAGCTACTTCAATAAATAAGTGCATGAAATGGTTTGATAAGTGTCTTTTTTTTTTTTGGGTTGTTGTCTATTTATTTATTGCATGAATGTGTAGCTAATAGAAACTAAGCAACAATTTAGTAAATAAATGAATGTTATTTGTGAATCATGTGCGACATGTCTACATTGGATAAGTTGTCTTAATTGTTGATTGTCGTTTCTTCAATTGTTTTACTTTTGAAGTGTGGATTTTTTTTCATTTGAATAAAATTGATTTCAAGTACAGTTAGTGCAACCGATTGTTTCATCCAGTAGCACTACAATATGTACTCCTAATAACCTCGATCTCGTAAATAAGGAGACTCCTACATGTTTAAGTCTACCCATTCTATTAATAAGTTACATGGAAAATTTATTGGATTCGTACTTATTAAAGGCGTTACTTAATGTATGGATTTTGTTAATGATCTTGTAGCCCATTAAAGGTGTTACTTAATGTATGGATTCATACTTATTAAAGGCATTCCCATTGTAAAGACCTTAAAAAAAAAAAAAAAAAAAAAAAAAAAAAAAACAAAGTATGGATCTTATTGAGAAAGGCCCATGATGATCATGTACATTCAACGGTTATATTCTAAACATAGCATACTAATTCTCCCTTACTCCACATAATATATAAATTAAATTATTTAAATTCTCCCACATACTAAAATTTATTTTGTTACTAGGCTTAAAGGCCCAAATTTAAATTCAACACACTACATGCTCGTTCACTATGCTGTAATTGCAATTTCATAACAACTTTATTTCTTATGAATAGCTATTACACCGTTTAGTTCACTGAATAGCGATTCCACAATGAATCCCTATTACATAAAATATTGAATAGTAATTCTTTATTTAAACTTATGAATACCAATTCAATACTAAAAAATTAATAAAGAAAAAAATTAATAAAAAAAATCTATTAAAACTCTATTCTATTCCTCCCTAATAAAAATTTCATTACAACCTTATTCATTCAAGGAAGTAAACGAGCCGTACAACATTTGATGTTGTAAATTTCAATCGTATCAACATCCGGTTTCAAAGAAATTATATAAAAATGCAATATCTTTGTAGAGAAGTAAAGCAAACGTGAAAATATATAACTTGGTTATAGCTAACTGGTGGAAGTAGGCTCCAACGGTAAAGGTGGGTGCGAGGCAGAGGCCGAGAGCGACTGTATCTAATTCTACGCTAATGGCTCGGAAATAATAATAATAATAATAATAATAATAGGTAAACCATAAACCAGACAGAAAATAGAGCCCCCCGGAAAGATCGAGATTAAAAAACGGACATAGACATTGGTACTGGTAGGAAAAAAGCCACGCTAATGCACACTTAATTGCTCGTTTAGTTGAGAAATTAAGACGATAATTTGCTATGCTCAGCATGGGTCAAATGTGGACATGCACATACATCTTATTTGGATTGATTAGGTTTATCCTTCAAACTGGACTTAACAAAATCAACAATTCCGGCTTACCATCCGATCGTTTTTTTTTTTTTTTTGTCTTTTTCATTTCTCTCTCCAATTTAAAGTAGCTGTTTAATTTGTATTAAAAATTTTCCTAAGGTATATTATATTATGTTTTTCTTGATTTATTTTATAGGATATTGGAAATTAGGTCCATCAAGTGCGGACACGCGATCAAATTGCCTGGATATTCAAGTTTGGGAAATAATGGATTTGAAGCAAACCAAGTTTAATTATATTAACAATTTTCCTCCAAAAAATTTAAGAGGAATAACGATAATCGTATTTCAAATAGACATCATCATGGATGGCTCCAATCTAAGTACTGATTTAAACCACCACCAGCAATTCTCAAACCTTGATCCATACTAGATGTAGTAAGTCAGAATTGATTTAAGACCTGTTAATTCTGGCCGGTTAGACCGGTTCCACGTTCAGAACCAGTAGCTCAGGCAGATAAAGACCTGCTGGTTCTTGACCCGGTTCTTGGAATCGGTAGACCTTACGGTTCTACGTCAAGTCCGATAAAAATAAAAACGAAAATAAAAAGGATAAAAATGCACACGATCGATATGACAATTCCATTGATATTTTTGTTACATGTTTGACTTTAGTGTTTGCAGGAAACTATTTCCCAGTTAACATATGAAGACGTAGGACGACAAGAAATCTTGTTGTGGTGTACAATGCATCTAATTACAACTAAAAAATTGAAGTCATTTTATTGTATATGATTACTTGACTTATGTCAAATGTAGCACAGGCTTAAAATGGAGTGAATTTACATAGTGCTGAAATGATTTATCTTTTTTTTTTTTTTTTTTTCCGTTTTCGGGCGATCTTGCTCCTAGGAGAGCAGTGATTGTCATACTGAGCCACGAGAGTCCCGTGCTAAATTGAATATCTGATTAAAAGATTTTTTTAACTAAAATTACACTGTTTTAGGAAATCATATTTTTATTGCATGATTTTACTTATTGAATTTGCTCCTTATATTATCTAATTTTCATGTTTGATTTGTTGTATCTGCTTGTGTTCTAGAATTATTGCAGAGAACTATACAGAAATGATTTATCAGGAAAGATCCTAAAGAACTTGACAAATTGCAAAAACTAATTTTTTTTATTTTAAATTTCATGGTTGTCTGGTTCTTGAGGAACCAGAATCGAACCGTGAAAACTAGGCCAGCCCCCATGAATCCGGTTTCAGTTTTATCAATTTTGGAATCAGAAACTAGCAGTTCAAATCGATTCTAAACCCAAACCGAACTATGACGACCTCTAATTTCAAAGTTGAATTGGATATTGAAATTGAGACTTGAATTTAGATCTTTTTAATTATAAAATCACCAACAAATCATATATAAAATTGAAAATGATCCTTTTCTTTTCTTTCTTTCTTTCTTTTTCCTTTTTTTTTTTTTTTTTTTTTTTGTGAAAAGAGGTCATACTATTAATATAGGATTAGCAACAATTACAATTTAGCAGTAGGTCCATACAACAACAATAATTACACATAAACAGAAGAACTGAGGGAGATTACAGGCATCAAAATTGCCACTAGTAGGAGGCATCTCTTGAACATGATTTATTAAGCAAATATTCAAATAAAGCAATGACTGGAAATGATGCAGAGGAACACAAGCAATCCAAAAGTCCTCCATGGATCAATGGATTGATCCTACAATAACCTCAGCAATTGTGTGTTTTTTCCCTTTGATTCATTTTTCATTCTCCGTTCCTCCAATTGGCGGCAGAAGTGCCTACAAGAATCAAGCAAATTGGTATATATCAGTTTTACATTTGAATTCTTATTCATCAGTGAATGTGCAATTTGTCATCTGCTTGTAAAATGAGTTTTGCAAAACCAAATCTCAATGCGTGAGACACAGTACAAAATGTGCCTCAAATTTTAGCTTCTAGCACTGGTATTGCACTAAGTTTTTTATCAAATCCCACAGCCCAGCGACCGTGTGTACCTAGCTACACAACCCATATGCTGCATTTCCTATGTTGTCGGATTTTCTGATGCAACAGTTGACTAACAATTTCAGTCTTAAATATTAGCTCATTACTTGACAACGAGGTTTGCCAAACTACAAAACTCACAATTTCATTCTTAAATATTAGTTCATTTCTTGACAACCAGATTTCCCAAACTGTAAAACAGAAAAAAAAATAAAAAAAAATAAAATAAAACTAAAAACTTTTTTTAACAAACTTATTTACCAAAATAATTCACTTTTTTTGCATTTCCAACATGCCTTGTTAAATACATATGTGATTTTCACCTTTAACATGCACAACAACCATAATGATTTGCATGTATTACATGCACAACATGTATGACTTGCAGGTTTAATGTGCACAATAGCCATGATAATCCGCATATTCTACATGTACAACATGTGTCCAATTGATTTTGCATCTCTTACATGCGAATTTGATTGTCTATTTTAATAACTAATTTGTCACATATTTTATTTTAGTAATTTTTTATAAAGCTTAGACTAACCTTTTACTCAAAAGGAATTTGTTTTGTTTGCATTCGGTTATAAATTATCTTTTTTTTTCTTGTTGTTAGCTTGTTTGAGATTCCAGGAGTAATTAAGGGATAGCAAACCGACTAATTAGTTGGAATGATTAGAGGGCAAATTAAAGGCCATCTTCCGTAGGGCTTTTACCTTTGGGGCAATGCAGCATATGTACATCAAAAGTCGGCCATTAAAAATATGGTGTCTGCCCTAACTCCATGATTTTGATGTGTAAGTTTATAGGGTCTGCAGGATTAAAATGAAATGAAGGGTGTGATGCTGGACCATGTGTCTTCATTCTTTGCCAAGATCATTCCACCAAATATCTTTTGTATATTTCCATCTTAGCCCTTACGCCCGCATTTTAAGTTGCCCCATTGACCTAAGTCACCAAAGTCAATGTTCTCTCCAACATGATAAAACTTTTTTGGGGGTTTTTAAGTTACCCAAGTCGCAAGAATTACATATATTTGTTTACTAAACCTAACTAAAAGCTCGACCACAAACGACAAAAGAGATAATTGATAGTTTGATACTACAAATCTTTTGAGCAACACGCTATATTTCATCATTCATGCAATTTTTTTTTTCATCTAAACATTTAAAATTGTTTACTCTATGCTTCTATTATTTAATTTTACATTTTAATAATCTATTAGTCGTAGTCATATAAATAATTAGGTAAATTATACAAAAGGTACCAATATTTGTAGTAAAAGCATCAACATATCGAATGGTTAAAAAAAAATTAATATTTCACAAAATAAATAAAATAAAATATTAATATTTTATAAATTTTATTTTAAGTATCAATGTTTGAATTAATTTTCGTCAACATCAATTATTAATACATGATTTAACTCATTTTCCAACGTATTGATTATTTTTGTAATCAAAACATTGATAATTTAAATGAATTTATCATCAAACGTTAATTTCTCTTTTTAACAATTCAAAAAACGATATCATAAATAAATTTAGTATTAAGCATTGCTTCCTTGCAATATAATTTATCCATAGATAAATTACAACACGAGTCAACTCATTAGTATTGGCTCAAATAAGCCCTCAACAATTGAGAATTAAATTTTCTCGGATCCAAACTTCTAGATCCAGCACCCAGTTGGATTTAATATTTGCATAATCACCTACTTGATAAGAAGAATGATCCATTTAGTGTAGATTAGTTGAAGCAACAATCAAAATAGTCCAAACCTGTCCAGACAAACTTGCAAGTGAGCCCTTACTCCTTATGAAAAATAGTTTAAAAACTTTAAGTTCGGTATATATGCTCTAAAATTATGTGAGCTTTCGTTCTCCAGCAGATTTATGTCTAAAGTTTCAAAACTAACAAATTAAGGTTTGAACTGCCATGTTTACGTGATTTAGTGTCTCTATGACAAATAGTCATGGATGTTAGTTGATTCAGTTCTTTTCAATATGGCACTCATAATGGTAGTCTAACAGCTGAGAGTGTAAACAGCAGGCTAGAAGCTAATATACAGTGGGCGGAACACATACTGGCTTTTGGCATTTTAAAAGAAATTTATTTTACTTTTTATAATAAGCATATTATGTCATTGTGTATTATACTTATTTATATGGGTAATTTCAATTTTAACTAAAGCATAATTTATATCCTTTAGCGAATTGTAATAGTTCTCTTTCAAAAACAAATCACTGGGAGGACATTAACGAATACCACATAAATGAAATATTTGACGCACGTGACTAATATGTGTCTGCCGATCGTCCAAAATTAAATTACTTAAATACAAGTCACAAAAATTTAATTACATAAATACAGATGTAAAATCGTATAAAAAAGATGAGATTCTATTTTTTATAAAGAAATCTCTTGTAAGAAATGCGATTTAAAAATTATAATATATTGTAAAATTGTTCGGGAAATTCTATGGTCCTGACATTAATTTTGATGGGATGATCCATCACTATCCAATGACTTATACCTAACCATGATCAAATCGCTAAAATAGTTAATATTCTAATTATTATATTTATTTTAATAGTTAGATGATTAACTAAACTTCCCATAAATGGGACCAAAAACTCTCAATTGCTTGTTAACATGCAATTTACTATAAATGAAAGGTTTTGGTAATTTCATGAAAAAAAAATCACAAAAATTGTAGGTGAAACATGTTACGTATATAAGGAAAAGAAAATTGCATGTTAACCATATGGTAAACTACTAAAAACTTATAACGTGATGTGAAGAAGCGATAAATAATATATCTGCACAACCCATTTCCTTCCGGAGTATACTTGGTTAATAACCCTATTGAATGAGAATTGTAGTGTGTAATTTATTTATTAAAAATACCGAGGTTAAGTGAAAAAAACAAATGATCTTAAAAAGTCATACGGTTCCATAATTTTAGTTAGGGGGATGAATGAGTCAAAGCCATTAAATGTAGTATGAATTTGCGATGGAAATTCATTAAAACAATATAAATTAAACAAACCTTGAATGGTTGATGCAATGTATACCAACATTAACGTTAATGCATAAACGTGAAGTGCAATTATATGTCCTTGCAAGTGCTATATATAGAGGATTAAGAACGGTGAGAGCTGATAAAGCAAAAGACGAGTTATGATTTTTCTTTAACGATCATCATCAATATACAATACACGTGCAATGCAACTTAATGCCCACATTTACGGCGCCGCATTAATTAATTTAGAACTTCCGATGCCATTTCGGATGGAGTGTAAATTTTTGGGGATTTTTATATTACCATCATTAATTTTGATAAAGCAGTTTCATCATCATTCAATAATTTATATTATATTTACTTATAATCAAATAATTAAAATATTTAATATTATAATTATTATATAAATTTTAATAATTGGATGATTCAACGATCTCAGTAGAATCTTCCAACTTTCATTAGATGGTTCTTAAATAAGAATGTGCCCGGCTGGGGGCAGATAACTCTACTTGCGTGTGAAATGTGATTCACGTTTATATCACCCAAAATTTCAAGTATGTTTCCGGGGACATTATTACGAGATCAGTAATTGGTGACTGATAATGAAGACAAACCAACATTATTAGACCTCAATACGAGTCCTTTGGAATTATCTAATGTGATGTCTGATAATTTTGGATTCTGTTAGGAAAGATGAGCATGCCATGTGACATTTTTAAATAATGATTGACAATATATATAATATATAGAACCAACTACTGTGTGTTGTAATTGTTGGGAAGGGAGGATTGGATATGACGATCATCTCGTTTGCCTATTTTATAATAGGATTAATATTGTGGTTTACATATCAATTTTATGGTTTTTTTTTTTTTTATAATTGTAATACTCCTCAAATATAGATGGTAGAACTCTAATCACAGAGTCGCTTTTTTGGTGTAATGGCTTTGAGTTTGTTAGAACTCCAAAGTTAAGCGTACTCTAGATAAAGCAATCCTAGGATGAGTGATCCCCTGAGAAATACTGGCACTAAAAAGATAAAACCATGCGACGTGTGGTCAAAACGGACAATATTTCGATAGGTAGAGTTCTAAATCGCTACATAGTGCCTCTCGTGTCCTAGTTGTGCTTGAGGGTACATTGGGAGGGCCAAGGTACCTAGCATCACGATCCTGCCCAGGATGACCTGGAAGGGCCTAGGGGCGCCTCTCTGTTGTTGGAGCCTGAGGTGGCATGTCGTGTAACAATTATATATCTAAAGTTTTAATTGTCACAATTATATATCTAAAGTTTTAAATTATCAATTTGTACATCAAAGTGTATGGTTAGCTACTACTTGTTATACCTTATCTCTTTTTATTACTTGTTGTTATTACTATCATTACAAGTGGCAATCACAATGTGACACTTTTAATATTTTATTTTGTATTGACAAAGAAAATTCACATCATTAATATAAAACATAAAAAATGAGGTATAAATGGAAATAATAACATATATAATTAGGTATATAATTGACATTTTAAACTTTAGACGTATAATTTTTAAAAGACGTAATATATTAATGTCTAAATTGTGATAAATTTACATGGATGACCTTCTGAACCACTTCCCTTAATCCAATTATGCCTATAGTTTTCCTTTCTTCTGTGTTCATCATTGTATTTCTTATATCTTATAACATCTTGTTTAGTAATTCAATCTTTTCATCTTGTAATTTATTCCTATTTGTTCTTTGTAAGGATTATGATAAATTTGATTCAAGAAAATTTCTATAATATATTTTCATCCTCACTATTATATTCTTCTATCATCACTCCCTGTGAATCTATTATCGATACTATACTATAGTTTGTTTTTGTATCACTCATGTCTTCATCTATTGCTAATATAACCTCATTCATACATTCCACTAAATACTTACTATAGTATTACTATTATGCCTTTTAGGACATTTTAGCTATATATCCTTTCTCATTACAGGTATAATACCTTGATTTGCTCTTGTAGACCCTGTTTTCATTATACTTTCTCACATATCTATCTTACTTTAACCATGGCTTTCTTGCTTTACTTTTTTTTGCAAAGTATTTCGTTCTAGGCCTATACTTTGGTTTTGGCCTCTTTTATGTCTTTTCTTGTTCCACACACCTATGGAGAATAAATAGTTTGACAAAAATTGTAATTTTCTCCTTTTAATTATCTATTAATTTGTAAGATTACACTTTTCTATCAATTTGTCTACTAAAAACTTTATCATTGTTCCTAAGTTATTTAACTCTTCTACTAGAGTTGGTTCAACCTTTTCTTTCCACTTTATACACTTTTGCTCCTAATGGTCCTGGTAACTTTAGAAACACTTGTCTGCTATCAACTTTTCATAATAGCACTAGTAATGGTGCAATTATAGAAAAATTCCTATATGTACTTTTTAACAAAATACCAATCCTTTATTTATAGTTGTTATAGGTTCCTTATAGCATCCTTTGTTGATCCTACCCACCAATTTGTGGTGCTTCCCTTGTTAATACTATTCTTATCTTATTACAAAATTATAAGGATTTGCATCTAAAGTTTTATCTGTGGCTACATGTTATGAAAAATTCTTTTTATAAGATTATCACATTGTTCTTGCAGTTTCTCCTAAAAATGATTCTAAATATATATACATTTGATTTGTATCTTCTGTTAAAGGATAGTCTCTCCATGCTTTGACAACCATTTATGCACTATTATCAACTAAAGGTATCCATCCTTGTGGATCATGTGCACTTATATTTAGCATTCTTCTATTGTCTATCAAATTCCTTTTATTAAGATTTAAATAGCATCCTTTTTCCTTTATGCATTTGATTCCTGGTTCCCTTTTGACATATTGGGTGTAAGGTATCCGCTTGGGATTCCTGACCTTTATATGTTACTATGGAGGGAGGTGCATTTGACCCCGTATCTTCATTGTTATTAATCATAGCATTTTAGACAGATGAGTTTGTTCTGCTACAACCTTAATATCTTCTTGTGAATCTATATCCAACTCAAAATCTTGCCTTATCTTCAAAATCTTGCTCTATTTGCATAACTTCATCTGTCAATTCTAGCAAATTTCTTCTTCTTTATTTTCTTCTTCAAAACAACAATTCTTAAAACAATAAACATCTCCTTCTTCTATTTCTTTTTAAACTTTACTCCTTGCTTATCCTAATTTTTTTTCTTCTAACCATACTTCATAAGGAATAGATCCTGTCCATGTCCTATCAAAACACCATCTTCCCAATATTAGATTGGTCTTAAAGATTCTTCATCATTTGTATCATCTTCTTCCTTTTCTAAGACTCCATTGCTTAGTGTTTATCTCTTGTGCAAAAGAATTACATCTAACATCAAGATGCCTTTGCATCCTTTAATCTTCCCAATTATGTCATCAACATAACTAAAAGTTGAAGTCCTATCTTCCTTCTATCATGAAATGTCTATCTGTTTAACACATTCATAATTCTATTTCTACCATTTCTTCTAAGGTTTGGTTAAAATTATTTGACAAATCATCCTCATCATTTGTAGTTCATGGTCTATCTTCATAAGATCTAAACCTCAAAGAATATGTGCCATCTGGATTTGGGTACGCCAAGCTTCTTGCAGGAACCCTTTGTGTTTCCCTTATAATATTTCTGTTCACATTTCATTCTTCTCCTTCTAAAGGACAAGAGCCTATTTCCATAGGCTCTATCATTTTTATTCATTTTATTTCCATTGCATCTATAATTCCTTTTATATCAAGTTTACAGGATATTTCACTATTATTTATTTTTTACAAATAAAGCCAATATCTATAAGCAAGTTTCATCTACATGATCTTCATCCTTTACTTTGAAGTCCTATTTCAATATTAGTAAGATTATTTATAGAAACCATAAAATTAGGTGCACAATAAAATAATCATTTTCCACTATTCACATCTATTTCTATATTTGCAAAGATAGCCTTTCCTATATCACATTTCCATGACTTGTCTAATAACAATAATACTAAAACCTTTCCTCCTACTTTTTCTCTTGTTATCCTCTAATTTCTATGACTATTACCCGAGATGGACTGAAGTTTTGTCTGACTTTTTAAACTGCTTTAAAGATTCCTTTGTGACTAACCTTATATTTAATGGTTCCGTTTGACTTAAATCCTTTCTTCTCTATTTGACCTAAACAATCATGTTCTTCATCTTAATATACCTATTTGGTATAATCTTCTAGGATTCAAAAGAGTAATAACATGTTTGAATAGATTTCTACATCTCTTTCTATTCTACTACTTCTTCTAAGTATCATATGATCTCCTTATCTTTTTCTTCCAATGTTTATCCTATCTAGTATTCTACCTAGAGGTTGTTTCTATTGAACTTGTATTGGGCCTTGTGGATTAAAAAACATATGATTCTCCTAAAAATGGTCTAAACCTTTCTAATAACATTACATTTCTTACCTATTATACCTATCATCTTGCCTATTATTCCTTTCTTCACCTTTTTCTATAACTCTACTTTCTTGCGATTCTTGTGGTTCTTGGAACATATTTATTTTGAAAGAGATTTTCACTCTCCTTTCATAAAATAAGCTTAGGTTTATTTACCTTTCTTTCAACTGGTTACCTTTCTAGTTTACCTATTATCTCATCTAACTCTTTTTGGTAACTATTTCCTTCTATGCCTTTTCTTTTCGAAGCTACTTCTTTCCTTAAGTTTTCTAGATTACAACTTAAATTATTGACATTTTTGTGAAGCCTAATCAGTAATGCTATAATTGTATTATTTTGTCTAATTATTGACCTTATAATATCATTTATTGATTCTATATTTCCACAAAACCCCATATGTGGTTGTGCAAATTCCTTTGTATCTTCTAAGGTACATATGTAATCTTCATTTGCATCTAGACCACTATGACTTGTCATCCTACAAATGTCTTTTTTATTTCTTTTACCATTCCTTTTGTATTTTTTCCTAACTACTAACCTTTTGGTTTGTTTCCTTAATTCCTTTATTACTAATTGTTGGTTATTTCTTCCTTCTTCCTTTTGTGCTTGCCTAATAGCCTTTATATATTCCAACTATCTTAGTTTCTTTTCTATGTCAACCCGTGTTTGCTTTATATAGTCTACCTTTTCTATTACATCCTTTAATTTTTGTATTTCTTTATCATCCATTCTCCTAGAGGTTATGAGCCTTGTATAAAGTGTCTAAGTCTTTGTGAACAATTGTACTAAAAGATATAATTAAATCTACGATGCTATTTAACTGCTTATCATCTGAATGCAACAAATGTGGTGAATGCTTAAAATAATAAAGATGAGAAAAACTATTGTCTCCTATTTGTAGGGGTGGGCAAAAAAACAATCGACCAAATCAATTAATCGTAACCGAACCAATCCAAATCGAAAATATGATTTTTTTTAATGGTTTGGTTTAAAATTTTTTCAATCCGAACCAATCTGTAAACTTATGATTTATTTCGAAGGTAAACCAAATCAATCTGTAAAACCGAACCAACCGTTTTAGAAAAATATAATAATATTTTACTATATGTTTATATGATTTCATTTGATATTTTTATTTAGTGAATATTGATTAAAATCAACTTGTTCATTTTAATTTTTTTTAAGCTCATGATATGTATTTTTTTTATGATGAACTATTGTTTTTCTAATAGCTTTTAACTTTATAAAGTATGAAATTTATTTGTTAAGTTATAAACTCTCATTGTGTATTAATTGTTTAATATATTTTATTAGCGAATCATTTATTCATTGATGAATTTTTTTATAAATGATTTTTTATTTTAACTAAATTTATTAGTAGTTAATTGATATGATGGTTTTATTAAAAATTAAAATTATGATTTACCATGTATTGGTGGTGAATATATTTTATTGATGGATAATTGATTTTATAGAGAAGTATAGATTAAAGTATGATGAATTTATAAAGTATTTTGTCGTGGTTTATAATATAAACTTTGTAACATGATATAAATATTTAAGTATCTACACAAATGTAAAAAAATAGAACAAAGAAAACTTTTAGTTAGAATTTTGATTTAATCCGTAATCCAAACCGAACCAAACTGTTATTTAATGGTTTAAAAAATTTCTAATCTGATCCAAACCGTTACTTAAGGGTTTTATTTGGGATGGAAAAAAAAAAAAAACCAAGCCATCCGTGTTCACCCCTACCCATTTGTATCCTATTATGCTCCTTAATTTCTAAATTTAGCCAATCAAATTTCTTAATCATGAAGTTTAGTACTAGGATTTGTGCAAGGATCTATTAACCTAATCTGACTAAACTGCTTTCCTAATTCATTCATGTTTTTCTTTGTTCTTTAAATTCGTAAGATACCTTTCAAAGCCTTCATTGAGATAAATATACAATATATCCTTTACTAGAAATAGTGGATGTCTATAAACTGTTCCCCTACTTCTTAACATTTTTATTTACATATGCAATACTTGATTCTAATTTTGAACCTAATTCTCGGATATAACCTTCAACCTTTTCGTCGCTTAAAATTTCTAAATTATCTACTGCTTGCAAGAAATCATAAAGCTTTCTATCATAACTACTAATCCCTATGATTTTGTCAAAACTTGCACTCATCATGTCATAACTGTTACTAAATTGTTATAATAATTTATCCTTTACCTTAACCTTTCTATGTCCTTTTTCTAATGTTTTTTCAGTCCTTCTTATATCTATCTTCTAGTAGTCTAATTCATTTTCTCTATCTTCTATATATTTATTTAACCTTTTATTCTTAATTTTATTTTTTATATACCCAACATAATTATGCATCACACCATCGTGTTATTTATCAACCCTTCACAATAAATCCTTTTCCTTTCTTGCAGTGATTACTTCTTCTATGTGCTGTGTCTTATTTATGCAGAACTTCTGAAGTCACCTGGGTATATAGTCCTTTTTATTTGTATTTCTAACTTCCTCTTCTTGTTTTCCAACCTTTCTATGTCTCTTATTACGTATTCTACAAACCTTTTATATCATCCAACTGTTGTCTTTCCTTTTGATGTACTCTATGTATCTAAGTGTCATAGTCTTCAAACATCACATGTTCTCTAGGATTTATCAACAAATCTATTATATCAACCATGATATCTAATATTTCAGCAATTATACTATTATGAAAAGGTATCAAATAGACATAAAATTTAAAGTTAGATCATCCTGTGAACCTTATTATATTATTTTCACAAACCTTTATTCTTCTCCTTGTTTCTTTAATAAATTCATAGCTACTATGCAAATTACTATACATTCTTATCCTTTGTGGAATACTTAAAAAAGTTCCTATTCTTTGGAGTGGATTTTGAAATGTAATTCTAAAAGGCTTTCTAGCTATTCTATATAACTATATGTTCTCCTTATAATATTTCTTAACCTTTTAATTTCCTTTCCTTGTTCTTTTATGTATTCTTTAATAAACAACATTCATATAAATCATTCATAATCAAACATATTATTTAAGATCTCCTCAACAGAGTATGTTTTTTCTATAACATATATATAAGCGTAAGAGTCATAAAATATGAACTGAATAATCATACATAATTAATAATACAATTTAAACTGAATAAACAATATGTAGTCAATACAGGACAATAAAGAAAACAATAAAACATAAATAGTAAAATTGGATATTAAACAACAAACTCTAAATATTAAACAAACAAGATAAACATATGATAATAATAAGGCTGACTAAAAGATAATAAAAGGAAATAAAGAAGACTATAATTAAACAATAATAGTAAAGCTAGACAACAATATGAAAATGATAATATAAAAGCTGGATATTAAAGTGGAAATATTAATCAATGTTTTAAAGTATAAAGATAACATGGCTCTGATACTAAAAATGAGGATTTTTGTGCCATGGGAAAAGACTTCATGGTAGGAGTAAACAATTAAAGCAAAGATAGTTAATTAGTGGAGCAGTGTCTTCTTTAAAAAATGCACCCTATGCCTACGCCGCAACCCACAAAGCTAAAACACGGCAACCTCTACCTTAAACAACCTCATCAAAGTGTTTTTTAGGTTGGCCTTTTTGGTATAATTTCTAAAGAAACTAGAGCTTTACTACCAAATATGATGCCTTAATCTGTTTACCCATACTATAAAATCTTATCGTATGATACAAAGCCTAATAAGGTTTTCGAGCATAATTACCTTTATACCTTGAAAAGATAACTAGCTAGTCATGATGAAGGAAAACTTGCAAAGCTTTATTGAAGTTAGCAAAGGTATGTTACAATGGTTGAGAAAAATTTCTACAGCAATTACAAGGACACTCTTGTCAAGTTAAACACTAAAAATATCACTAAAAAAATACTGAAGGACTCTCTCTAGGACTTTCTTCCTAAACTTTTTTCTCCCTGCAAAACTTAAAATCTGCTCACTTTTATAGAAATTTGCAAAACAGTAAAAAAAAATGCTATGTAACTTACTGCTACATTAAAAAAAAGTACTACAATAGCCTATTGCTACAGTATCCTACTACAACAGTAACCTATTACGACAATAACTCCCGTGATTTCTATTTTGTTAGATTCTCGTGCTGCTCTTGTTCTTTGTCAATGCTTTAAAATTCATCCTTCCTTTCTATCTTTTTAATTCTTAGTCTGTTTCCTCATCTGTTCTTCTCTTCTTCTCTTTTTTTTTTCTATATGAAAGCTTAAGTAACTATTGCCTAATGTAATTCTTCTCCCTTTTCCTAATACACTGAGCTGGTTGCATTGAGTTATGTAAGTTACCTATTTATTATTACTAAATACAGTTCAGAAGGATATTGTGCCTAATGGTGCAAGGCAATCTACTGTTTTGCATAACAAAAGTTGCTTGGAGCTTACGATACATCATCCAAGATTTAAGGCCATTGTATGTTTGATAAATTTAAATGAACCAAGCCTTTACCTAATATAGTAGCCGCATATGTAAAATGCCATAACTAATGTCAATGATGTTAGGACATAACTGTGAGTTAGAAAAATTTCATGAAGGAATAATATGAATTATGTGATGTATTTATGAAAGAGAAAACCTATGAACTAATATCTTAAGATTTTAGATTATATATGATATCAAGTCCATTAGTGTGTTCCTTCACATTATCTATTTGTACAATTTCTCCTTTCCTGTCAAAGGCTCCTCCTTTTTTTAATAGGTAGTATCGGAATCAATGGCTCAGTTAAACACTCCCATGATTGGCGCTTCTCATGTAGAAAGAAGAGTCGTGCGGTGCAACTTATGTATATGAAATAAAGCAACCTTAGTGAGACTGTAAAATTTTCAACTAAGGAGGAGCAAGACTTTAGCATGTCACAAAAACTCATTCTTGATGAAGATTATATATAGTGTCAAGCCCATTCGTGCATACCTCCACATGATCTATATGTAGAATTTTTCCCTATTAAAGGCTCAATCTCTCCTGAATGGATCAAACTAAATTCAAGTATACAAATTGTAACTGTTTATTAATTAAGTTAATTCACTAAGTGTTATTTAAATTTACACGACATATAGGGTTTATTTATTTCATAGGCATGTAGACAGCATGCGATTGTTTTCAAACAAACTGTTTATCAAGAAATAGATGTAAATGAAAACAAATATTTTTACTAATAAACAAATCAAACAGACCATTTATAGATCAGATACATATATACATATATAAATGAAAAACAGATCATCCAAACAAACCCATTCTAAAATGATAACTATGGAGTGGCATGTATAATTTGAAATCAAACCTTTGAGTATAAAAAGGAAAAACATATATAATATGGCTATATATATATGTGTATATATATAGTATAGTGAATCTTCAATGTAAGATACTAAATATCAATGGCAAAGGGAGATGTAACCATACCATTTGAAGGATTCAAGAAAGTGTTTATGGAATAGGAAGAACTATTTCTACTATTTTCCTTTTTACTTATAAAGAAATAATATGAAGAGATCTATTGATAAATATAAAAACCAATATTTGAAACAATGATAGTGAAAATTCTATTAATTGTAAGAAATATGAATTAAATTACCTTAGATTTTCTTTTTAACTTTGTGAAAATTGTGATACCATTCGCTACCACAAAGTAGCACTTGAATGGCTTTCAAAGAGTTTAAGGTACGATAGGCATCAATAACTCTACTACCAGCACTAAAAGTAGCTTTTGAGGCTACTATAGTGATGAGGATGGTTAATATATTACAAGCCATCTTAAAAAGAATACGATACTTTATTTGATTTGTCTTCTACCAATCTAAAGCATCAAATTCTTTCAAATTACATCTGTAAATATAGTAACCCTCTTGAGAGTATATATCTAAACTAGAGTTATCAAGAAATATTGTTTTAGTACTTTTCACAAAATCAATGAATCCTCCCTATTCCAATTGATTTCATCATAATAAGAAACTGTGTTATGATTTAGTTGAGCTTCATTGATACACTCCTAGTGACACAATTCATTATTCGATACATAGTCCCTCATATACTCCCTATATAGCTAATGCATCTTAAACTCTAGTAAGTGAAATCTTTAAATTACATTAACCATAACACCTGTCAAATAGAGGTGCAAATAAGTCAAGTTACTCACAAGCTACTCGAGCTTGGCTTAATTGAGCTCAAGCTTGAATTTTAGACTGTTTAGGCTTGCAAGTCTATTTATGAGCCTTATGTGAAATATTATTATATATTATAATACATCATTTAATATTTATTATATATTTTAATGTATAATATATTTTTATTTTATGATGTATATTTTTTTTATACATCATTTATTAAATATACTTTTCTAAAAATTAAATATTTATGTGTGTTCTTGTTGTTTTTTTATAAGAAGAAAGCGTAGAATTGGCTTTTAAAGTTGCCAATGTGGGACACATAATAAAAGCATTATGGTTGTAGTGTGGTTCATTGTCCCATATAGATTATTTCACAACAAGACTTACCACTTTATACTCCTCCATTTTAACCAACATGGCCTAGTGTAAAGGGTCATTGCCTCTTTAGCAGTTTGAGTCAGTTATTTTAACTGGCCCAATAGTTTGTTCTTCATGTTTGGGCCGAGCCTCTCAATTTAGTTTATATGAGTTAAACGTACTAAGTGCTATTTACAAGAGATATATGAGCCTTGCTTGATCTCAAGCTCGTTTAGAGGTACATGAGCCGAATTTCTAAGTTAAGCTATAAGCTCAGCTTGGTCAATCTTGTTAGTTTTTCTAACAAGTCGAGCTCAAACATTTAAAAGCTTAGCTCAACTCATTTATACCCCTATTGTCAAATTTGATTTTCATTTTTGCAACCATCAACTAGATAAATTTCATCTACTGTCATTTTATCCAACACCAATATCACACAATACACTTTAGACATAAATTAATTAGATGCCAAAAAATCATTACCAGATATGATATTAGCAACAACACTAAATGCTTAAGATCTAATATACCTTTTCAATCTTTTCCCAATCTTTTGCTCTTAGACAAAACCAATGACGAAGTCTCATATTTTTTATTCTTGGGAATACTTCTTTGAATTTTAATGCAATTAACATCTCATAAGTGGTGTTCTCATGTGTCTTCCAATGCAAAATTAACTTCCTATGAGGTAATTGCAGATCCAAAAAAGGAGGGGAAGAAAAAAAACCTAAGTTTCGCCTCTAGTTGGTTCATATAGTTCACACTTTCATGGACATTCTCGATAATTTCTCTAACCTCTGAGAGGTCATTTTGAACCACAAGGTTAATAATGTGCGTTGAACACCTCAGATGAAACAACTTCCCCTAACATAACAATCTCCTATTTCTAAAGAGCATATCTATTTGTAATCTTATTACACTATCATTTGCTAAAGCATTACCAACAAAAATTATGTACGTCTTGTTCTCAATTCTCTATTCTTTATTTGAAAATTGTATCAACAATATTAATTCCACAAGGAAGAGGAATTTGAACAAATTAGAAACCCGCTTTTGCATCCTCCAATTAGAGTTAATGAGTTAATGATGTGTCTTGCTAAGACCATATACTAAATCTTTTGACTTTTTAACTTCCATAAATTAGTAATCAAACTAAGTATGCTTATTCTTGTAAGCAATAATTTCAGCATTTCTTCTCTAATTCTTAACTTTGAAAATAATCTTGTCTAAAGGAAGTATGGGAAACCTTCTTACACTCGAGCATCCCTCATCTTTGCATCATACTCAATCCCTCCTCCTCAATAGTTGAAAAAGGATGCCCTTGCATCAACACCAAATAAATAGCTACCTCTCTCATTTTGTCCTTATGAAACTTCCCATTCTCTTTTGCAAGAGGAATTCATGCTTCTTGACTTGCAGCAAATGAAAGAAAATTAAGTTTTCTTTGTTGCTCTTGATAAATTTTTCTCTTCAAACATGAATTTAGATGTGCATTTAAAATGTGAATTTACAATATACACGTGTGCATGTGCCTTCGCTATACCATTAAGAAATAATTGCTTCTTGTACTCTAGACTATTGTAGATGTCTTACATCTTTTCATCACTTAAAACTAACTATCCTCAATACTAATGCCTTCACAATCATTTCTACCTATGGGATGAGAATTGCCCACATCATTAACTTTTGTATCATTAGGGAGTGGAATTATCACCACAAGAAGATGACCCAATATCAAAGGTAATCTTACCAGTAAACCCTGCAATGACAAATCTAGATTTGGATGAACTTCTTGTAACATAAAAATATTCTCTCTAACAAAAAGCTGTAGCATATAAGAAATATATAATTGGTTTGGATCCCAATGCATCCTCATGTATATACCTTGTTAGGAGAAGACTCAACATCAATAAGAGATTTAAGCACCAAATTTAGAATATTATGCTATATTTTTAGTTTTCTCTAGCATTAGAAACATAACAAATTAATGCAATAAAAAAATTTGACATAAGAAGGAATATGTATATATATATCAAGGTTTTTAATTTTTATATAGTATGTAATTATATAATATATAAATTTTTAAAGCAAAATTTTTGGATAAGCACCTCAATACTAAGGAAATTTTAATCCTTTGTGTAGTATAAATTTTAACATATTGAATATTATGATTCTTAATATATCTAGACTTATAATTTTATCACCTGAAGTCCTCATGGATCTAAATTGTACGATTACAAAAATCTAGTAGGATGATTTGATAACTAATAAGTTAAAAGAAAATATGTTTGTAACACTCTGAAATAAGGTTAAGCATATGGAATTGCCACGTATAATATTTTATGTATTACACGCATTATGTTTCCTTAAAAGATATGTTTATTTTGAATATTTGCTATCCACTTTAAATTTTGAAATTGTTTAATTAGATTCTCAAAATAATTGGATTTAGCAGCAATAAAACCTATTTATGAAAACATTTCTTATTCTACTCACACGAGTAGATCAACTTCCACAAATGAAACCATATCATGAGATATCTTATATATTTCTTGATGGTAAAACAAAGGTTTAAAACTTATTGCAAAACATGGGGGCTCCATTAGGCCCTTAAAGATTAACAACAGACTAAAAAAGATAAATCCAGTTCTCAAACAAAATAAAACAAAATACAACTACGATTTTAATTCACTTCACTCATCATCTAAATCCTTCAAAAGTCGTCCCATAACCCAATTCAATCATCAACATTAGCCAATCAACACTTGGAAAGAGTACAACAATGAGCCGAAGTCCAGTACAACTGTAACACAAGCACACATGAGATGACGCACAAGACTATACTAATGCAATGCAGCAAATAATAGTTTATTATCTTAAATTAAAGTAAATCAAGTAATACTAGAGCACTCACACTTCGAAATAAACCTTTAAGATTTCAAGGTCCTTAATAATAACAGCAGCTTAGGGTTGAGCCCGAATACTTATATCTCCTATATGACATACTAGAAAATGAAAATAGCTTCTGCTAGAGTTCACAGCCGCTACACATCTCGACTTATCTAAATCTATAATATCATTTAATTCAATTGGTCCCATAAACGTGAGCTAAACTATATTACTTCCTTCCAAGCTTAGGTAAATGTTACTTTGATACCGTTTGCCCTATTAACTACCTATTGAGCCACTTATAAATTGCCATTGCATCATAATAAAGGGGTGGCCTAAGCATCTAACCATAGTATTGGCATCACTAACAAGGTCATTGCTCTTCAGACCGGATTCAACGATACAAGCATAAGCATCAATCATTTATTATGTGGTCTTTAACTTTTAGTTCATTTAAAATGCATATCCTAACGTACAACATGCAAGTTACTATTCGAAATCCAAATAAAGATAAAAGGTAAGTTAGAAGCTATCTCAGAAAACATATTAGAGGGTTGACTCAAAGGCAAACATTTGTTCAAGAAATTAAACTATATGAGAAATTCAATTATTTAACCTTTTACACAAAACTCATATTAAACACTCATTTTATGTTTTCATTTGATTAAATGTACAATTAGGAATCCCGCCATAGCTGCGAAGATTGCCACGCCTACGAAGATCGCCATGCTAAGATACGAATAGTTATCTATTGTTTGTCAATTTATCTTTTATTATTAATTAAAGTTTTAGCCTAATACATCTTTGTTCTTTATCATTTATATACTTAATTAAATAAATTTCCAACTTATATCAAAAACTCATTTTTCTTAGAAAACATACATTTGAAACATCATATTCTCCATAATCATTAAGGCTTAGTCCAATATATTATTTATATCATCTCCAAGCCATTTACAAGTTAAGTCTATATTAACTTAATTCTTAGCCAAGTTGATTAGGTTTGATCATTTAATTCAATTACTAAGTCATATTCAACTATTACCTTAAGGTAAGGCCATATACGCTATAGAATCTTAATTAGCCTAGTTCATTTTAGCTCATTTGGATTCATTAAGCCAATTTCAACTTAGATTGATTAACTACATTTATTTTATACTTAACTTCTATATTTAATCTAATTAGTTATTAATATCTTTAAATTCACTTAACTCATTTCTATTAACATATCATATTAACTATCATTTGTCTATCTCTTTTTATCTCCCTTTCTTTCTTTCTTTTTCTCTATTATTATTATTATTATTATATTATTTTTACATAGAGGCTAGTCACGCAGTGATGGAGGGTGTGATGTTCTTTCTTTCTTCTTCTTTTTCTTTCTTTTTTTATATATAGGGGCTTATCACGCCCATGATCAGAAGAGAAAACGATCAATAGCCATCACACTCTTGATCATGCCTGTGATCACTTGTTTATCTAATTTTTCAAGAAATAGGGACCATCGTGGGATCCATTACACCCATGATGAGTGCCATGCATTTCACTTTTTTCCTTAATTTTTTCTTCAAAACTTACTCCTTAACTACTCCTTAACTACATCAAACTTCATTCAAAACATTATACAAGTAACGTACTAAATCATATCAAGTTTAAGCAACACTCATAAACATATTTCTACTTCATTTAACTTCAAATTATGTTATCAAACATCTAACCTATACATGTATACGTTAACCTAGGTTTTTAGTTTACAAGTTCATATATCACAAGTTCATCAATTTTAGCAAAAACCCTACTTATATCTAGTTTTAAATCATCATATACATGTATAAACAACAATTAAAACAAGGAAAAACAACAACTTACTTGTTTAGGCAAATCTAAGTTACTTGATCTTCTTCATTATTCATCTTTTCTAGTTCATGAAGCTAACTCATGCATGTTTTCATCTTCTATCTTGTTTTCTAGTTTCTCCTATGATCTTCTTGAAAAATTAAGATTTGAAAAAGAAAAGAGAAGTGAGGAAAGGAAGAAGGGAAAAGTAGCAACCAAAGAGAAGAAAGGACGAAGAAAAAGAGGAAGGAAAGGAGGCAAGTGGAAATGGGAAAAAGGAAGGAAATGATAAGGATTTAAAGATATTTTTAGATTAAGGGTATTAGGTCAAAATCTTTCTAATAATTATTTTATGTATCATAAATAATTAAAAAATAATTTGACAATATATATACTAGAAATTAATATTTTGAATTAGAAATCTAATTTGGAAATTTAATTTATAAAAAATTAATATTTAGCTTAGGTCTCGACTTAAAATCTAATATTTTTAAATGAACAGACGAATTCAAAATTTACAGGGATTAAGAGAATAGGATTTTGATTAAAATGACTAAACTTAAGCATTTTAAATTGAGGTAGTTAAACTCAAGAAATTTAACTCATCTGTAAATTAAAAGAGAAAGGGTTAAAGAGTTGATATTTGAAAAGAATTTAGTTAATTTGATACTTGGAATAGGTTATAGAAACAAATAAACAAAAAGAAAAGAATATTTGAAATCTCAATTTCAATTTAACCTATTTACTAATCTAGCTATATTAAATTATCTAATTTTACTCTATTGTTTACTTGTTTTATTTATTTCAACTATCTAAACTAAGTTCAAAATCAAAGCTCAAAATTAACTACCTATTATACTATTCAATTAAGCTATTTCTAACTTAGATACATGAGAATGTAGGGTGTTTCAATGTTTTCGATTATGCTCTTTTCCCACATCTTAGCCTAAGGAAGCAAATAAAAGATAATGTCTTATTATATAGGCTAAATAGGTTTTTAAGTGACAGTTTTTGCTTGGAGCCAAAGTGAATGTCTTAACACACACATTCAAAATGAAAAATTCTAGATGTGTAGGCTTTGTATGGATTGTTGGCATACCAACATCACATATCATTATGGTTTAGACTGATTGTTAAAAAAGATATACAGATGAAAAAAAGATATTTTTATCTTTTAAAAAATTAAATTATCAAATACAAATAAAGATACAAATAAAAATCAAACAATTCAAAAAGGCTTTAGAATTAAACCTTTTAAATAATACGAAAGGCTGGAGGTCCCTTGTCTATAAACAAATAAACAAAATGATGTTGATAATTTAAAAACTTCAAAAAAGAAAAGAAAAAGGGAAATTCAATATGATGTTCAAAAGTGAAAACAACCTAAACATTGCATAAAAAATTTCAATCAAATCGACCAAAAATACAAGAAATAAAAGAACAACAATTTAAACATGAACTCATAAGATATTTGTATAAACTTTCAACCAAAAAAGAAAAGATATTTGTATAAACTAAAGTAATGAGTAAAAATAAAACGAGGAAAAAGTACAAGTACCTACATCATTGATTTAAGTAGAGAAAAGAACGACCACTAAAGTTAAAAGAAAGAGGACTAATTTAACAAAGGAACACCTAAAGCTTGTATCCTAGTGTTAGGATGAGATGATTCTAATGGAATATGGAATTTTGATGGTTTTCGCATTTGTTGCCAAAGCTAGAATGTCAAGATATTGTATTGTAAAGGTGGGAAATAGGACAAATCATATAAAGTTACAAACTTAATATTTTACACCTTAAGCCTAACTTGATTAAGTGTTTTAGTAGCTTGTCAAGCTCTACTTAATAATGAGCTCAACTCAAATGACATCGAGATGAGTTTAAATAGTTTATGAATTGGCTTAATTGACTTGTATTTCTTGACATAGGGTATAATCGAATAGCTTTTGGAATGTAGGTAGTTTCATCTCATTCCTAACTTAATAATATATCACATGAATATACAATTGGTAAAGAGCCTTGAAGAATCAAATTTGCAACATTATAAAATACCTAATTCCCTATCATTAAATTAATCCAATTTGATTAAATATGTCAAAAATTGTATTTTATACATTATAAATATATATATATCCTTAAAAAGTGTCTAACTTAAGCTTATACAACAAGGCAACTTAGACTTTATAACAACAAGTTCATGATATCAACTATCTTGCATGCATTACCTTATTTTACATTGAAAAATCATATTTTTGTGCTATGAAATGAGCATTACTCTGACTTAATGATCAATCTGCCTAGAGAAACTAAGCATACAAAAAAATTAATGAATACTCGTCTTAGTTATTACTTTTTAAGAATATTTTAACTGACCATTTTCTGCATCATGCCTTAGCGACTCCACTAAGCATTAGTAATTTCAAAACAATACCACAAGCGGCATCCTTCTTTGCCACTTAGTTCCCATGGAACTAACAGATCGAGGAAGATCTTATGTAGAATTATTAGTTTTTTGTATTGAAAAACCAAACATTAACAAAGAATTAAAATACTAATACGTAGCAGGCTGTCACACTTTTAAGTTATGCAGTAATGCAGTTCATATAATGCATGATTATTTTAATTATAAAGCCAATATTTCTTAATCAAGCTTATAGTGATCATATATTACACACAAGCATATATCATGTCTTTCTCAAGTCATCAAACAATTTATATTATCACTTTTATTATCTTAGTTTGTCAACACAAACAAATAACTCATATCACATAATCAACAAATTTCCACATCAATCATATTATTATCCTTGCATTACATATACCACTAGTTACAAACACAAACAATGTAATAGATCCGACTTACTCACCTGCTTATGATAATCAGTCGTAATAGTCCTCAGTAAAATTCATGAACTAATCAGTATCACCTATTGGACCAATAAATATTCACTAATCAATTATATTTATATATTTGTATAAATAAATCCTATTGTTGTCTAAGTTTCCTAAAACCTACTGTTATCATTCCTAGATCTATATTATATTTTCTAAGTTATTATTTACCAATAAATAATAGTTTTAAAACTTATAAAATATTTAATATTTATCGGATAATTATAGAGTTCGTGTTCAATAATTTAGTATTTTATTATTACCATCATTATTATTTTTATATCGTTATTTTAGTTTGACCACCTTGTGGTCACTAATATTTATTTTCGTAATGTTTCTCTTGATCTCATGTTTATGTTATTATCTATTATTTATGGGAATCATATTATTTTTAATTATAACTTATTCATATTTTCCATTGTTATACACTTACTTATATAGAATAATTTTCAAACAATTATTATAATCTAATCTTTTTGTTTAATATAACAAAACTGTTTCTTATTTGTAACGGTTACTAAAATTTAACACTTAACAAGTATTTAAACATACTAATCTTAGAACATTTATGTATTTACTAACTTTCATGTTCTGTTGTGTGTGTGTGTGTGTGGTGTGTGTGTGTGTTTTAATTTTGGGATGAAATGAATTTCATCCGGGGCAAAATTTGCATGTACACCGGCAATCAAAGTCGTCGGCCTTCATGCATACATAGCCGGCCTTCAAGTTTTTACGTTGAAGAATTTATTTTACATAACACATTCCAAGAAAAGCCGGCATGAAAGCTGCTAGCTTTTCCTATGTACTCTGCTGGCTTTGGCAATGTATGCTGCCGATCTTTGGCTAGCTTTTAGTGTACACTATCAGCTTTAAGCCGGCTTTCACCACTATTCATCGTCTTCTTCATTTTTCTTTTTCATTTTCAGAGCTTTTCTCATTCTTTATGTATTATACTTACATGTTTAATTATTTTTCAGTGTTTTGCTATGATCATCAGCTATTGTTCGTGATATATTAACATATATAATATCTCATAATCATCATAATATGTGATTTCTTAGCTTCTATACAAATCATGATACATAAATAAAGTTTTAAAGTTAGATATTATCTTGTATGAGCTAAGATTAGATTGTTAAACCTCATTTACAGATCTAGCCCAAACCTATAGTTAATAAGAACATTGTTTAAGCTAATGTTTAATGCACATACTAACTTGAAACGAATTTTTCTTACCTTTACTTGTTCACTTCCTAAGCTTGTATTTGTGTCTTGTTGAAGTTGTTTAAATGAAGCTGTCTTTGTTTATTTTATGTTGCTGTTTTGGATTGTTATTGTGTGCTTTAAATGTTTTGTTTGTAGCTAATTAATAGATATATTTGTAGGCAAAGGAGTAGCAATTTTTCTTCTTGAATCCCAGCTGAATTTGCAAGTTGTTTCTTGTCCAAGTTGTTGCAATTAATAAGGTGTTTAATTGGAAGTTTTTTATTGGCTAAGTCATTAATCAATTTGACTTTGTTGTGTGAAAATTTAGGCAATTTACTTAAGGGTTTCGACCGCTGCAAATTTTAGAATTTCTTAGCCACAAATCATGCAATCTTCACCAAAAATAGTACACTTATAATTTAAGTAACTTAATTATATAAGTAATTATCTAAGTTTTAGGGTAGTTTATCAAATTATATGGTATAAATATGTTAGTTATATAGGAGTTTTGTCTCAAATATTTATTAAAAGCTTCTACAAATTTTCTAGATTATCTTTGAGTTTAATGTTTACGTGATTAATTATTTTTAGGATTTTATCTTATGTGATTAGGGTTTTCTAAGCTTAATAGGCCAATTTCAATTTCAGTCTCTAAAAGCTTCAAAATTCTCTAACTAGAACAATGGTGTAATTCAAACATTTATTTGAAGTCTAGATTGTTAATTACGAATTTGTTTTTGTTCCTATTATGTATTTATAACCATAACAGTTCATCTTTAAATTATCGTTTTTAATTATAAGCTTTGTTGACTATTTACTCTCTAATGCACTTGAAATCTTAACTTATTTATTTCTATATTACGAGTTTTCAATACACACTACGAAATCTTGTCTTTGATATCTGTTAATATCGAGGAAACTTCTTTTTAGAGTTTAAAATTATATATAGGTTCATTACTACTTGTAGTTTTATTTTAGGGTCTTTGTTAAGTTTTACATTTCTTTCTATTTATTTTTACTAGTATGAAAAATTCTTGGGATTTACAAAACTCCACCCTTTCAAGTTGCTATTGACATTGTCTTCTTCAAAAGGACATTATGACTAGCAATAACACCATCATCGGAACACACTACTCACTCACCATTGATACTCCATAACCACCATTTCAACATATAACGATTATAGAATCATAATCCTAATAACTAGAACTTCCCTTCATTTGGTGTATGTGGCAAGACTTGAGCTTTTATGTTGTTTGAAGAGAGAAAAATATTTGTAATATTCAATTTCTTTTTTTTTTTTGTCCTTTTGATTGAATCTTGGAGTTTTGTAAGTTTTATCAATAGATTTGTAATCTTTGAGCAATTTTCAAAAAAAAATAATAATAATAATTGAGATTTAGACCACTTTGATGAATAGTATTATTTCCTTCTTCTCTTTATTTTTCTTCTTTTTTTTTTTTCTATCTCTTTCGTTCATTTTTTATTTTCTTTAGTTAATATCTATTGTTTTATTATTTTTAAGGCAAGAAACATCCATGGCAATGTACATGGGATGGAGCTGAACACATGTTATTTTGTTATAACAGTACCAGCTATGCAAATTAAACTAAAGGAGTTGTAGCATGTAGAAGAATTTCTTCAGGCAGTATATGACTAATTAAAACTTCAAGTAGTTAATTGGCTATTTTGTGAAAGTTGAGGTAGCATATGTGCCAACAACCCTTTTTTTTAAATGATTTTTAAAAAATAAATAAATTTTGGTTTTTGATAAAATAAATTTTAAACTCAAAATAATAATTGGGTCTAAGTGTGTTAAAGTATTTAACCAATTTTTTTAGTTTTGTATGCGCATTTATTTAAATACAAACACATATAACATTATTTGTAATTAGTAATGTGAGATTATAAAATGCTTTAAGGTTAAAAAGAAAATTACAATACAAAAAGAACATTAATAATTTATTTAATAATATTTTTTTTATTTTCTAGTTTCTTTTTTTTTTCTTTTAATGAAACCGCTACAACAACTGGTCTTATTTACTTTTAAACCAAAGAACAGCTGGGGAACCTACTATCTAGTTTGATTTCATTCTAAAACTGACAGTAGCAATTCAGATTCAGTTCTTAGTTTATAACTAAACCATGACTATGACTATATATGTTTATAAAATTTCAATACTCATTTAATATTTCAAATAAATGATTGAAGCTGTTTTACACCTACAATGTGGAGCTAGGAAGCCAAATTCGATTAGAGCAGAATATCGAGCCGAAAGAATTAGTGTTAGAAGAAAAAAAAAAAGAATACAACCATTCTACTGTGTTATAGTTCTGAATAAGGAAGAAGTAAATAGCAATATTTTTCAGACAACTGTGACAATAATAATATATTTTTAATATAAAACTATTCGCAAATTTTATTAATCAATCAACATTGGTTATTAATACCACTGGATGCAGCCTATAATTATAATTATAGCCAAAAGTCTGTCGTGTTGTGATCTTTTGGGTCTCGTGCTTTCAACGAGAACTCCTCAATTTTTCCACACGTACCTAACTTTGAGGTGAACCACAATCATTCATAATTCTTCCATTTAAATTTCCTCGCCCTTCATGTCCATGTATATTTTAAGCCAGTCCAAATAATAATAATAATTTTCTGATAATTTTGATATATAAATATATATATTAAGATAAATCAATGATTAAAAGTTTCAAAATGTTGGATATCAACGTCAACCAACCTTACTCTAGCTTCCGTCAACAGAGAGTTAACTTGAAAGCAATCAATGCCACAAAAGTGGAGATGGAAAAATTAATGCTGCTTGCGGATTTTGTCGTTGAGATTAGTTAGGAATTCACCTTTTTCCTTTTTTTTTTTAATGCCCCCGCCCATACTCCTACATTAAATAAACAACGACCTTAAACTACTTTGAAGGCTTCGGTTTGTCCTGAAATACTATTGCGGTCGCTCCTGAATATATAGAAATTGCGGGCTTTAAACATTATTAATTTAAGAAGGTATATCGTAAAAACGTCCAAACCAATATCTGATTGAATTCATCACGGTCATTAGACGGCTTACCAATAAAGGGAAATTTTTAGACTTTAAATCATCCATTATCTATCTATCCATGCCTCCATTATTAATTCTCTCCATTATCTATCAATCCCTGATATACACTATTTACTCCCTTTCTTTAAACTCAAATTTTCTTCCTTATTTTCTTTTTATCACATCTATTGATAGAAATGTTAATTTATTGGGTAAACGTCAAGAACAATACTTGAACTTTGGCAAAATATATAATTAAGAATCTAAACTTCAAAATTGATCGATTTGATATCTAAAACAACTTCTTTTATGCTAAATGTACATTTATCATATTAGTTAAAAAAGTCATATAAGATAATGGTGACAACCAATTTGATGGAGACACTATTGGAGTGCATAAAAAGTTCTTTCAGGTATTAAATTGATCAGCTTCAAAATTTAAATATCTAATTGTATATTTTGTCAAAATTCAAGTATCATTTCCCATATTAACCCTAATTTATAATATGTATTACATTATGTATATATATGTTATAACATATATATCTTATAATGTATAGGGTTAATTACAAAAAAAAGTTAACCTATGTTTTACCTCTTTTATAAATACTTGACTTGTGATATTTTTTTGACAAATAATTGACCCAAGAAATACTTTATTATGTTCCATTAAAAAAAATGTTTCCTGAGCTCACGCATGTTCTTATACAAACCAAAACCAATTAATAGTACAACCATCCCATAAAGATTAAACAAAAAACAGATAAAAACATTTTCTAAGCCAATTCCAAATTAGATGTCAAGTGCGAGTCAAATTAGGGTTGCTCACTCCAACATTTTGCGTGGGTCGATTCACAATTCTTCAATGGGCTCATGAGTTCGTGTTGTCCTCTCCAAGTCACATATGTGAGCTGTAATATGGGTTTGGTTCTTTAAGAAATGTCGGATGTGTTCAGTAATTGCGCTGGAAGGAGATGGTAACGATGGTTGCCAATGATTTAGGTTTGCAAATCAACTTGTGGTACCTTGTGAACTCTAGTGTAGTTTAGTCCGTGGTGAGAGTTTCAATGAATTCTATAGCTGCTGCAAGTTAATGAAGACGGTAATGTCAAACTTAGGTTCATTGATGCTCAAATCTGGTTTAGTTAGAATTTGAAGATGGACATGATGGTTCCATGATATATGGAGTTGTCTGGTCTTGTTCAAGTCAAAATGTGTGTGTGTGTTGGGGGGGGGGGGGGGGGGGGGGGGGGGGGGGGGGGGGGGGGGGGGGGGGGGGGGGGGGGGGGGGGGGGGGTTGTGTGTGGTGTTTAAAGAGAGAGAAAGCATGAGGTTGAGGTTGAAGATGATGGTTCTTGTTTCTATGAAGCACTAAATTTGTTCTCTAGTTGTTGGTTCTGTTCTTTTGTAAAAAAGAAAAGGGATAGAGTAAGATACAATACTTGATTTGACCCTTTTGTAGTGAAGAATGTGATGGGCATGTGATACTTCAAGGCTATTTTTGGATGGGACATAATTGAGAGTAACATGGATAACCTGTTTGTCAAAAAACCTAACATAAGTCAGTTAATTGCAAAAATGCTATAACATAGATAAGTTTTCTGTAATCAACCCTAATATATAAGTATAGACATATTTAACATATTATATATACATTATTATAACACTATTTATGTATAATGTTATAAATATAATGACATATTACGATATAAATATAATGTTTCTACATTATGTATATCTGAATAAAGTTATAGTTGTATATGATATAATACAATATATGTATATTGTTGACAGTAAAGTATAACTCTAGGCCCGCTTGGTCTCCTAGGCCCAAAAACCCTTACTGCCTCCAAGGAGATAGCAGCTCGGTCCATCCTGATCTGGAGTCATTAAAAAGCATAACATCTCTGCTGTACACGGTTATACAAGACTCACTCTTAAGTTTTCATGCCTAAACGACTCTATGAGCTCATTAGGTCGCTAGGGCTACTAGCTCTTCCTCAACCTAGCTTGACCCTAAGTCTTCACCCTTGGGTCCTTATCTTTCTCAGCTATGATATACGTCCCACTCACACCTCATGACTAGGGGGACATCAATTACTCGGCCACATTCCGCAAAGTCAAGCTCACCAGCTCGACTACAATCTACGCACTTAGTACCAAGCCTTGTACTAGCTGTCTTGGTATGATCCTAAGACCATATAAATACTTTCCCTTGCCTCTCTAACAAGGGGACAAACAAAAAGAAAAGAAAGAGAACATAAAAACATAGAGTACAAATAGAAAAAGAAAGTTATCTAACATTATGTTTGCATAAACCTTACTCTTACCCACAGACTGACTTAAGCATTAGAGTGGCTGCACCAAGCAACTTCTAGTATCCCTATGATCTGTCTTTCAGTGTTTGCAGGAGCAATCTCTACCGATCCAGATTCAGCTCATGCAACAAATATAATGCTATACATTATAAGTAATAATACCATATATATAGTGTATATATATGTTTTAATATGATTATAATTATACGTATTACGATGTCATATATAAATCTATATATAACATATTATATATCCATAACATAAGTAATTGTATACACATTTAACATATCATATATTTAACAATATAACACTATGTTTATGTGCATATATCAGTTATGCGAAAATTCTACTGTCTCATCATATTTATTAACGAGACGAATCCTACTGATAATTTAATGGCTTAGATTCATGCTTAACCATTTATCACACCATAGAAATACTTTTGTAATATCCTAAGTTTCTTGAGCAACTATATATTAGGCTTATAAAAAATAAATAAATAGACAAATTGAAAGCAATGGAAAGGTATTGAAAATCAAAGGTCTACATGTACAGGCTTACTTAGCAGAAAAAGTAGAAGGAATAATAATGTTCTAATCCCTTTTCCTCCTCTATGATAATGCAAAGATCTTTCCCCTTATGATATCATCACCTATCTCCTTTCCTCTTAATTTTATCAGTCTTATTACCACTGTGTGCTTAAATAACTCCTTTTCCAATAACTTCTCTTGATATGCATGCCATATCTAGGAAAATGAAGAAGGATTTCCACTCAAACATAAACACGGCTTTTTTTCCTTAAGATCAACGCCAAAACCTCCTTTTATCCTTGAAAATCCATGGAATGGAGGTAATACGGTGATTCATGTGTGAGGCATGGGACATCAATAACTCCCTACTCTAGGTGAGTACACTCCCTTTTACTTTTTTTTTTTTTTAAATATTATGGTTCGTTGTACTCAAAGATATAAACCACCTGTCTTATTGTTTGGAATAACCCAGGGTCCTGTTACAATACTGATTATGAGTTATTCAAAATGTACTATTGGTTGATAATATGTATTGTTCTTTTATTATTTTGTCATCTTGATGAATTATAGATGTACGATGGTGTTAATATTTCAATAGAAAAGCACTGATGTAGGCAAAAGTATGATTGGTCATGGTGTAGAAGAATGGAACTTTGGGTTTGGAAATTAAGCTTGTTAATGAAGACGTGAGATATAACAATGTATCACTGACAAATGAGATTGCAAGTAAAGGCTTCCTTTAGCAAGAGTAACAACTTCATCTAGAAACTTACAAGTAAATAAAAGCACATGTCCATTGCTTGGTAAGTTTGTGGTCTAGCAAGGACTAGACTTGGTAAGTTTGTGGCTTTACGCAGTAAGTTTGTATTTACTTTAAAGTTATCCACACGGTTGAGATGCATAACAACTTTGAGACTTAACTATGGTAGCTTAGTGGTATTGCTCCACCAGAATTTGTTTGTGGCAATGGAATGAATTAGGTCAATAGCTTTGATTTGTCAAAGACCAAGTTCAAGTTTTGGTTTAGAAACCATTATAAAAGGTATAGGAGATCGTTGGTTAGACGTACTTTAAAAATACGAAGAGATTATTGGTATTTTTTCATACATGAAAAAAGATAATAAGGAGACTTTCAAAGTGATAATAGCTCAAGAATCATAGTTGAACAAACTCTGATCAGACAAATGGGTTATAGGATTGATAAAATTAGCACTAAGCCAACTTAATTGTTAGTGTGACTGCAAAGTCCTAATCAATTCAAACGAAATGCCAATGAAACTGTGTGCGCAATATGTTCTTAGTCTAATTACTTGATCTATTTATGTATGTGAATATTTCTATTATGGTATGTTTGTTGACCTTAGGTACAGGTTGCAAATATTGAAGTCTTTTAGCAAAGAATGGGTTATAGTGAGTGCTAGTTATTTTTTTTTTTTTTGTGGAAAGAACTTGACTTTTTATTTACTTTCTTATAGTTGAATAAGTCATGTAAATAGTTCAAAAGCTTTTAAATACTTATGAAATGTGTGTAACGAAATAATACAGGTAGTGGCTCTTTGTAGATACAACTCAGGTATATTGGTGAATTTTTTTGCCACACTTATGGTAGTAGAGGAAGAGTCCTTAAATGTGGACGTTAATCATTAGGGTGACTTTTCACAAGTGTTGGTTTGGTTAACTGAAGGGTTATAAGTTGTGATACTTAATAGAAATATATATATATATAAATTTATACATGTGAATGTCATGTAGTGATGAAGTATAAGATTGCGGTTTGGCAGCCTTATTTTTACTTTAGGGATGACATAGTGGCTTACTTCCAAGTACCTTTGTTGCTTGGGTTAATAATAGGTATAATTTACACCTACGAGGTAGGATGTTACAACTTTAATACATCAATTACTATATTTATTTTAATGGTTGGATAATTGATTGGTAAGTCCCATTGATGTAATCGTAGAGGTTCTAATAAGTTACAATATGACAAATATATATTATAAAACACATTGTTGCATACATATTTAACATATTATACATCTATATATTATCACTATTTATATATAATGTTACAAACATAATGACATAATATTGTAAAAACGTAATGTTTTAATACTATGTATATATTGTATATAATATATAGTTGTCATATTATAATACGTTAAATATATATATATATATATATCCAAGTATATTGACATCGACACATTTTTAGAAATGATCAACTTGGAACTAGAATTGCTAGTTCTTGGGTCCATAATTATAAAACTAGGACCATATGACACATTTCAATCTAATTCTTTGCACTCGTTGATTCATGATCTAAGATCTTATACTCTTACCTTTCTTTAGGTTAAAATATTATGATAAAACAATCAAAAGAAATAAATTTAATTTTAAATAAGATAAATTTTAAACTTAATGTAATATTTAGGCCTAAGAGTTGTCTTTAACCTATTTTCTAAAAAAATAGTTTAGGAAGTACATCTATTTATACACAAATATATCTAACTTCAATTGTGCAATTACACTATACTATAAAGACTAAAAAGAAAATTATAAGATAAAAAATAGCCACATTGTTAACAAAAGGGATTTTACTTTTGGAGGAAATTACATAAATCAAATCCAATATATTTTTGAGTTATTATGTTAATAACAACACATTAGATGTTATGACTAATAAATAATAAATTTTAGTGTTCACATAAAATAGTTTAAACATTGAAAGTTATATATTTGATATTATTTTTTCAATTTTTTTCTTTTTTTCTTTTTTTAAAGAAGAACTAGTTAGAACTGCCAATTCCTACAATCTAGGTCAACTACCAATGATTCTCTAGCCAATTCCAATAATAACAAGTCGACTAATTGGTTCTTAGTTTAAGAACCGTGCCAATGGATGTACAGGTTGGGTCTTGGTTTGGTCTCAATTCTTGTCTAGTTTTATATAATGTTATATAGATAATGTAATAATACTTTATATATATATATATATATATAAAGTTATAATACTACCTATATAATATTACAAATATATGTTAATATAATATTAATAAAATTGTATGTATTATAATATTGTATACTTATATATCTATATATAACATACTCTCTATATATATGCATAACATATATAAGTGTATCCACATCCTACATATTATATATATAATATTATATGTTAGTGTAAATCATATTAAAATGTGTCAATGTTTGGAACAAGTTTATTTAAGGTATTATCAACATACAAAGTAGTTAAAAAGAAAAATTAATATTTTACAAAGTGAATCAAATAAGATATATGTAACAAATTATTGAAAAAAATTTATTCAAATGCTGATAATTTAAATGAATTTGATGAAACATGGATACTTCATTTGACTCACTTCATAAAGTGTTGGTTTCTCTTTTCAAACTAATAGTTGAAATGTTGATACATTAAGTAAACTTACCACCAAATATTTATACATTCTGATGTAATTTACCCTAGTTACATATAATATTACATGATGAACATAAAGTAACATTAAAAATAACAAATTCTACTAACTATAATTATAGTATTATATAGGATATATACATATGGTCATTCGATGTATTCATTATCCTTCTAAAAATGCCAACAAATTTTAAAAAATAAACACTATAAACATACCTTAGAAAATTAAGAAAAACTCAACAACAATACCAAACTAAAAATTAAACAAAAACTAATGGTTATGTAAAAAACTCTAGCAAATATTTAGTTGAATTAAGGAAACCATAGATAACGGTGGTTTGTTAGTCAGTGCTTTAATAGTTGGAGGTTTTATTATAGGTAGAGTAGGCTCAACAAGGTGAACCAACTAGAAAAGACTAGAGCTAGCCAAACCAATAAGCCTCAAACTTGAGTACTTTTCACCTAAATTAAACAAAAATAGTGAATCTGCCTAGGAAATTCCAAAAGAATTATTTTCATATAATTTTTCATGTAGAATCACACGATGAATTTTAATTGTATAAATTAGAACTGGACTTTTCTAATTTAGAAGGAGTTCATTGATGTAAATCAGTATAAACGGGTTGAATTAGGTTGTTTTAACTTAAATTATAACCTGCTATACCCCTATGAAGTATAGAATGTGTAGAAGCTCATTTTGGTAGTTAGGCTTTTGAACTAATTTAATGCCACGGGCCGATTTTCTAAGCTAGTGACAGGGCTTAGAAAATTGAGTCCAATAAGGGATGTCAAGGGAGATTCGGCTTTGTAGGATCAAAATAGGGATCGTCAGACCAGTTCATTTTGCTCGTAGCCTAATTTGGTTTTCTCATGTACAAAAAGTAAACTAAAAAATGTCTTCCTAGGTTAATTTGGGCTTCATTTAGCTAAATTAGGGCTTATGTGGAATAAAATAAGCTTTAAGTCCATTTTAAATATAAAATGGGTTGTTTTAATTATAATGGGCTTCATTTTATAATATAAATAGAGCCCTCCATCCCATTCACAAAGCCCAACCTACTATAAAAAAAAAAAAAAAGAAGGCTTCAATGACGACCATCGGATTGTTTAGATATGATCTAATGGTGATTGACCATGCTTAATCTCATGCGTCTAATCAGACATTATCCAATAGCTGACATTAGCCTCTACCATCTATGAATAAGTGGCTTATCTTCTCTAATGGGGAATTCAATGTATTACTAAGTTTGAGAGCGACGCGAAAACTCTGCTGGAACATCTCTAAAAAGGACCAAGATATCCACTTCACAAAGAAAGAGTAAAAAAATTATCAAATCTAACTCATTTGTTCTTTTGTTATACTCTCACACTTGAGAAGCCGAGTTTACCTGTTTTTCCTCCCATGCCGCTCTATGCGACGTCCTATATGTGTCATCAATTTAAGACTTCTCTTGGGTCAAGCAGCACGCCTATGGCACGTGATTGGCCAGCTACAACAATCCCACCACACAGATTGTAACTATACAAAAAGTTTCGTTATAATTATTATGTAGTAATTTTAGATCATTTAATGATAAAAATTAGTGAAAATTAGATTAGTTTTGTTAATACATAAAATATTAGGAAATGGGCCAATAAAATTATGTTATTCTAATTCCCAATGATTTTAAATGAACTTAGGAATTTTTTATAGAATTCTATTTAATATTTAGATAATTTTCTATATTCAAGGGCAAAATAGTATTTCCAACGGATTGGTGATATAAGTCATGGTCACTTTGAATACACCAATGAATAACCATATCTTTAGTATATCACAATATTTTATGGTATTTAGAAGAACACCTTTATGATTTAATCATTTACTGATTATATAGAAATTAGTGAATATGAGAAATTAGAATCGAGAAACAATGCAAAATTGATAAAATAAGGTCAAAATTACATTATTATGGATGATTACTTAAACTAGTTAGAATTTGTATTAGGATGATTAACTTAAATTAGCATGAGAACTTGAGATAGTTTAATGAATAAGTGTTAGGATAATGTCAAACTGATAGAATAATTGAGATTTAGTGCGAGTACGAGAACAAATCCTCACTTAATAAGCTCATCTACTTATTGTACAACTCCATAAACAATATCAGCATGATGTCCTAAGCATCTCATAGGAGGCAACACTCTCATAGCACTTTAAGAAAACATCCCCAAACTAATTCAACGACCTATAAAAGCACATGAAACAAAAGAAAAAAAAAGAATAAAATAGAAAATCATAGTGTAACAACATACATGACATAAACATAATACACAAACACAAATACACACATAAAAAAAAAAAAGATTATTGCTATAAATAATAATATCTTTTATAAAGATCAACATAAATAAAACTTACTCGAAGATGCAACAATCAAAACTTGAAAAATAACAAAAACATAATATAAATAATAAACAAAAACAATTTATTTATAGATTTTAAAACAAGGATGACAATAATATTTCCGAAAATAGTCATGCGACCATAAATTTAATATATCAAATAAGATAAATATGAATATTGCTCTTAATCATGTGATAATATTTTTTGTTTGATAAAATTAAATTGTTAACTAATACCCACCATAGGGATCCATTGACCTAGAAATTGAAGAGAAGTACTAAAGATCATCTCAGTGTATGAAAGCTTTATTTCACGATTTGAATTCATTAGATGACAAAAATTGTTTAAGTGAGAACGAAAATCTAACAACTTTTGTTAAGAGCCAGATGAGAAAAGGCTTTTGTTAGCGTGAATGGGTTAGTACATAGATAATTTGGGCAAATGATAATGAAGAAGAAACAGCTAGGTGAAAGTGAAAAAAAGGAAAAAATATGTAGAATTATTTGAGATAAACAGAGTGACATTTTATTTTCCATTACAAGGGGGGAGCAGGGATTTACCCTGTCCATCCAACTTGGGAATATAGTGTTAAAGTCATTAGGCTACAAGATTATTTGTATTTGAGTGACAATTAAAAGTTCTAAAACTTACCAGAGGGAGAAAATTTTTAGGTGAAAACGGATAGCACTATAACAAGAGCAAATTTTGAAAAAACATCTGAAACATCATCCTCCTGCATCAAAGATAAAACTTACAATTTATCCATAATGGGATTATTTTTCCTTACAAAAATATACAAATTCAAAATTAAATTGCAAGAAAATCTAGTCTCCAATCTATGTTTTGGTGAAGATTTGTCTTAAAGATGCTACAAAATAACATCAAGAATAGCAATAGTCGCCTTAAACAAAAACATTTTAGAAGTTCTGGATTTCTGCTTAGCTTTTGTAAGAGCATGAGCTTCAACTAGTCATTTAAACCAAAGTTCTCCTCCTACTCTTTTGCTAAATTTGCATCAAAGCCCTACAATGAAAAATAATAGAAGAAGCATAAGTGCAATCTTTCATGTTTGTTAGTCAACCAATGGCTTCTTTGCAGTCTTTCTTCATGTTTGTTAGACTATGATATATTTCCCTTTTTTTTACTTCTAAGGTAGACCTAGCATTGGCTTTACAACTAAATCCGCCAAGGCAGATTTCTCTACAATCCATTACATACCCCCTGTCTTAGTAGCTTCCCTTTGGTTTTGAAAACTAGCATCATAGTTGACTTTTAGCCAACCGTAGGCAAGTTATTGCCAAGAGTTTTAAAACTCATTGTATGATTTCCTTCCTTTTATTCTCGAAGCTCCAACATTTGGTTGCAACAAGCTTTGCCTTCTCAAACCATTTGTTAAGGATCCTTCGATTAAAAAATGATTCGATTCCATTCGCATAAGAGGGTCCATAGAGCAAAAGGAAAAAGACATTGGGTTGGCAAAATGAGACTCTTTCATAAGCCTCTTTTAAATTTAGAATTGTTTTTTAACCATTCACAAATACTTAGCCGTCCATTCAAGAAGCAATTTTTGGCCATGCCAATTTGATTCAAGAGCAAGTCCTTTAGACATGTTCCATTGTCTCAAGAGTGTTATTGAAGATGCATCTATCATCTAGTTATAATCCCTCTTACGGAGGTTATCCTTGGTAGGGAGAATATCATGAATACATCTCTAGAGGAAGAAATAGATTATAGGATAGATTTGAATCTTCTAATCCATTTACGATTCTGGTGCACCTCCAAATTGATTTTGTTGGCTTTGACATATTCATAATCATCTGATGATTAAACTACCTTCAACTTCTCTTTTTCAGGCTATAACATCAGGCTTAATAAGTGGCTTTAAGAATGACATAACCTAAAAGATGTCTAAGGTTGCTATCTATCATGTATTCAAGTATAACTTCCTTCCACTAAAAATTTCATTAATATATGTCTACCTACAATGTTGAGATATTTGTCCTTTCAATCCGTAATCGTGTACTTGATTTCTTGAAAAATAAATTAAAGTCACTCTCCTTGATTAGCATTACCCAAGGAGATGATTGGATAGCTCAAGTAAGTGCTAAAGGAGTTTGATTCCTTCATGCCAACCATGTACCATATTAGAGATTTAGTTTTAAGTGATACATCTTTTGAGAAAATATTTATGGATTTTTGAGTATTAACCTTTTGTCCATACCACTCTTTAAAGGTTTTTTTTTTATCACTTCCTCTATTACATTTGCATTTAGAAAAAGAAAAAAGCCTCTCGCATCAATATAATATAATTCACAAAGAACAAATGCGAGAGGCTAATGTTTATTCCTCTAAATTTTAGTGGTTTCCAAACATTTTCCTCCACTAGGCTTTGAATCCAACAGGGCTAATACTTCATAGTGAATATGACTAATTAAGAATGGGAAATCTAAGGTTTGAGAGACTTAAAGTAGGTTATCTCTCTTGCTATAAATTTATTATATCTCTTTTAAACTTAGCAATGGTGAACACAAATGTTAGCGAACTAAGTGGCATTCATCATGTTCCATTCCATGTCCATATTTGAAATACTAAGGGTTCACCTTTAAATCTCTACATGCAATCCTTCAACATTCTAGCTTCCTCATATAAACCTTATATACATTTCTTGCTAAAAACTTACATGAATGCCAAAGATGTTGAAGAGCTTAAAAGAAAGCTAGGTTTTGATTATATGATGTTTTTTAATCTAGTGGGGCTTAATGGAAGTGTTTCCATCTATTGGCATAACTATAGTACTTTCATTGACCCCTTCTTTTCTTTTTAACAAGACACTCGTTTTTAAGTTCACATATAATCTCCAATTTTTTATTTTACATTACTACCATATATGTTAGTACTAAATACAAGGAAAGGAAGCTTTTTTGAGAAAATCTACAAAAGATTGTTGACATTTAATTATGTTCTTCGACAATCATTGGGGACTTTAATGAGACAAATAATGAAAAGCAGAAAAGAAAACAAGTCAACTAAACACATGCAAATAGATATCAAAATTATGTAGATGCTTTTGGTATGATTGATGTGGGCTTTGTTAGGTTACCCTTCACTTGAAGTAATTTGAGGAAAACTTAGTGGACCTAATCAAAACTCACTGATGGAGATTGAGTTAACACACAATGCTTGGCTTGCTTTCCCAAGACCAAATTATGTTATCTTTCTAGCTCCTTATCTAACCATGGACACATGCTTAGGCCCTCCCTCTAAAAACAAACATCTCAGGCTTTTTTGCTTTCAAAACATGTGGCTTAACGATCCTATATTCAAGGATTTTGTCAAAGAATCCTAGTTGGAATCTCACCCTCTGGGCTCTACTGATTCTAGAGGAGAAATAAAGGATTTGGAACCAAGTAATTTTTGGTATTATATAAAAAAAAATACAAAAAATAGACAAATTTCCTTTATGCCCTTAAGAATTATGAAAAGGAGTTTTCTCGTAGGCTTCCCAAGATAATCTAAATAAGATAGTTTTCATTAAATAAGAGCTAAATGAAATCTTAAAGAATAAGGAAATTCTCAAGGCAGCTAAATCCAATTCTAAGTGGATCATTTATATTAAATGAAATACAAAATTCTTTCATTCTTTAACCATGGTTAGAAGAGTTAAAGCCGTGATTTAGGGAATTTTTAATGAGTGGAAAATTTATTGACAAATTTGGAAGACATAAAGTTGCCATCTACAATTTTTATCATGATCTCTTTAGATTTAGTAATGATGTTGTTAATAGACATGTGCAATTTCATGATTTAAGGGGGATTACTCTTAGTGAAGCTAAAAGTTCTAGTGTTGCGAGAAACATATGTAGGAAAGACATTTGAAAGGACATAAAGAGTATAGAAGCCAACAAAACCCCTGGTATTAATGGTATTATTGTTGCATTTCACCTAGAACATGGTTGGGGATAATGTGTGTTTAGAGGTCATAAGCCCTTAGTGAAAGGGAAAGATGGGTCTTATATTAATAAAACTCTTATTATACTTGTTTTAAAGAAAGTTGGTGCTTATAAGCTAAAACACTTTAGACCAATCAGTTTGACTACTATTTATAAAGTTATTACCAAAATCTTTTTATAGAATATGACCTTACTTAATTACCTCATTTGTCCCACACAAGCTAGCTTTGTGTCTGTTCATTATCCTTAAATAATCTAGTTTTGATGCAAGAAATAATGTACAAAATAACTAAATGGCAAGGAAATGGTGGTTAGATGGTTTGGAAGCTTAATCTCAAGAAAGCTTTTGATCGACTAGAATGGGATTTTATTATAAAAGCACTACAATTCTTCAACATTCTAAATTATGGGTTTAGTATCATAAGCTGTTTCTTATCATCTACTTAGTTTTCATTTATTCTTAACGGAAAGAGGGAGAGTTTGAAAAAAAAAATTTAAAATGGTTAAAACTTTTTTTTTTTAGAATGGCTAATGTCATATATAGTACATCAACTTTTGCAAGATATTTAATTAACCACCTAAAGTTCATATCAATCCATTTACTACTTGATGCAACTCCATTAGTTTTGCTTACATAGCTATCATTGTTATCCAATTACAAAACAACATGTATCGAACCCACTCAAATACGTTACCACATATGTTATTGGAAAAAATAGAATTTTTTTGTTTGTTTTTTCCAAATTATCTAGTTCATTAAAAAAATAAATGTCTACTAAACTACTAGATGAAAAGAAGGAAAGAAACATCAACACCTCTTTTTCTTTGTGCAACAAACAAAGATGAGTCGTAGCTTCCTCTAACTTCTCCGATGAGTCCAATCAAGGTGGATGGTGGATGGCAATAGATATAATGAAGTGACAACCATAGAAGGTGAAAAGGTCGGTTGAGAGTTATTTATTCAATGTGTTTTCACACAAATCGAAGTGCAAGTTTTTACTTTTATGATTCTTCATACTCAGAAACCTAATAACACTAAAAGCTTGCCTTCATTTAGTGTGACTTTATAGAGAGATGTTCTTGAGTGTCCATGGTGTTTGAAGAGAGAGAAGTGATTTGTATATATGTTCTTCTATCTTTATTCTTCTAAAAACTTGCATATGTCTTTTTTCATGAAGGATTATACTCAAACCTTTTATTAATTTCTTATTTGAGTGAAAAACTAGAATGTTTAGGAAACAATAGATTTTTTTTTAATTTGAATCTCCGTTGAATCTTTGGTGTTTTTGCAAGTTTTATAAATAGATTTGTGCACTACAAGAACTTTTGGATTTAGAGACAAAAAATACTGCCTCTAAAGACTTTTAGAGACAGATTTTCCATCGCAAATTTTTGTCTCAAAAATCATCATCGCCAATTCTTTTAGAGATAGATTTACTATCCATCGCAAATTTGCAACGAAATTTCTATCGCAAATCTGTCCCTGTTTTAAAATTAGTTATTATTAAATACTCAATTTATAAATAATAATTAAAATTATTCCGTTACAAATCTATCTCTGATTTTAACATGAATTACTTACAAAAATTCTCATTTCCCTCTTATTTATCCTTCCTAAGAGGTCATCCATCATTAAATACTAGCACACTTAGAGACAAAAAATTATTTTGTCTCTAAAAGTTGGTTTTCTAGTAGTGGTAATCTTTATGCAATTTTTGCAAAATAAAATTGAGATTCGATTCTTTTTCAGTAAAGGGTATCCGATCCTTTCCTTGTTTTTTTTTTTTCCCCTTTCTCTTTGCTTCCTTTTCTCTTTTTGTGCTGCTCATATTTGGTGTTCTTTGCTTTTTTTTTTTTTTTCTTTTTCAAATTTTTTATTAACATACATGGTAATATATTTGGGGTGAGACTGGACATGTGTCGAAAAGCAGTTGGAACTTCCTGCCAACTGTGTAGATGGAGCTAACAATATTATGCGAGGTAGTATTTTTGTGCGGGTAGCAAATTGACTATCTAAATTTCATGTAGTTAATTGAATATTTTGTAAAATTTCAGGTAATATACATGATATTAGCCCATATGGTTATGGAGTTGCATTAAAATAAACTCTCTCTTAATAACATTGATAAATGATAAAATATAACCATAGAATTGTGATTACAATATGTTTAGCGTGTTGATGTGCATATGAGGATATTTTGATAAATTTTTAGCAATTCACCCCCTATTACTCAAAACAATTCGTCAAACCAAATAAGACTAACAAATCCATTCCACTCAGCCAAATAGAGTATGCTAAGAGCTAAGTTGCTTACATATTTTTAGCACATAAACTAGTTTCTCATTTAGATGAAGTAGATTTGAGCTCATCCCATAACAGTTATGATATTTATTTATAGTACAATATATATAATAGGAAAAAAAAAAAGATGACCTAATAACTATTTAATTCTTATAACAAACTTATTCTACTTCTCTATGATTGGCACTCAATTATAGACTTCTTAAGCAAAAGGTGAATTAAATATGGCTCCAAGTATCGGTGCAAAATTACCCCATCCGAAGAACGTCACGTGTAGCTGATAAAAAGAAGAGAAGCAAAAGCAAAGTAGGGGACACGGTGCATATAAATGAAAGGCTCCATCCCCATGTCAATGAAGCAGCCGGCGCCTTATAAACTATGAACTAGAAAGAAGGCTAATTGAATGTTGTGTAGCTGTTACTTTCAACTTTCAACAACTTGGACCCCTCTCCTCAACTGCCCTTCTTCACAAGTCACCACTAAGCCTAAACCCTTACTCTTCAATTTACCCTCTAAATCAATTTTAACAAAGAAAATGCCATCATATACCCTCCATTTTTTAAGCCCAAACCCTTTTTATTTTTATTTTTTTTAATGTCCGGTAATTAATGCCATGGTACTTTATAATATTTCAACCCACCATCTATCAATCACTTAATCAAAATATTTTTCATTCCATGATTTATAGATATTACGTAAACGTTGTATTTGTGAGAAAATATGAACATACCATGTGTTGGAATAAGTAAGGAGCAAATATTAATACTATTTTAATAAATGGTGATCGTAAGTAGTTATTAAAATTTAATACACATATTTCAACATGTAACATATAAATATTAATTAAATTTTAATACACGTATTAATAAAATTGATACTTTTTAAAACAATTACCTTTCATAATTCTTATTTTTATATAAAATAATATTTTATTGTTATTTATATAGTAAGTATATATAATACATGAGGTGCAATATATACAAGCATTTTTTTTGGACGGTAGGAGTTTTCCATTGTGAAAACAAAAAACAAATATTATAGAGAGAGAGAGAGATATATACATATATAAACACAACGCCCCCAGCACCTTTAGCGTAGTAATCCTTCTCTCCTTTTAAACCCGGAACACCCTCTTTCTCTCCCCTTCAATTCTCTCCAGCTCATCCCATAACTTCAATCCTCTCTCTCTGTCTTGATCTCTCTCTCTCTCTCTCTTAGGTCCATAGAGACGAGAGAGAAGTTGTGAGTTTAATGGTAATGGGTGCATATCGTCATTTTGATCCTGTCTCAAAATGCAACACAGATGGAAGATCAAACCAAACCGTGGCTGCTGACTTAGACGGCACCCTGTTAGTGTCACGAAGTGCTTTTCCCTATTACATGCTCATTGCACTAGAAGCTGGTAGTCTCATAAGAGCCCTGCTCCTATTACTCTCCGTACCATTCCTGTACTTCACTTACCTATTCATATCCGAAACCTTGGCCATCAAGGCCTTCATCTTCATTTCCTTCGCCGGTCTCAGAACCCGAGATGTCGAGCTCGTGTCGAGGTCGGTGCTGCCTAAGTTCTACGCTGATGATGTGCATCCAGAGAGCTGGAGAGTGTTCAATTCCTTCGGGAAGAGATATATAGTAACTGCAAGCCCTAGGATCATGGTAGAGCCATTTGTTAAACTTTTTTAGGCGCTGATAAGGTCATTGGCACCGAGTTACATGTTTCCAAATCGGGTCGCCTTACCGGGTTCGTTAAGAAACCCGGTGTTCTTGTTGGGGTGCATAAAAGCGATGCTGTTGTACTGAGTTTGGCATGAAAAGCTTGCCAGATTTGGGACTTGGAGACAGTGAAAGTGATCTTGATTTTATGTCTGTTTGCAAGGTATGTATGCTAATCCACGATTTCGCATCATATGAATAAACACGTGATATATAATTATCTAATAAATTTTAATATTAGTTTTTAAAATAATTAATATCGAATATAACAAAATTTTGTTAATATTTATATATAACAATAGGTGTATATACATAATAAATCTTAAATTTTAATGCTTTGTCCTTTTTTAATTTTTCTTTATTGTCCTCCCAATAAATTAGTTACTTTTTAATGTTTGTACTATATATATTATTAAAAAAATAAGGTCTGGCGAGTCGTCTTATAGACTATTTTGCCCTCAGATTGGTTGTTAAACGAGTCAAGGATAATTCTTCCGTTGGACTGTGTACACGATACCATCAGAAATCATTAAAGCATCCAAATAATTTCGAAATAAACAGCTGATCCATTTGGCTTGTTTTCATTGGAAGTTTCATCTTCAAAATTAGCTGTGTGGGTTATAATATCTTTATCTTAAGACTTTTACTTGTAATTAAAGTAGCACATCAGTCATTTAAGAAACCCTTCGAATTTAAAACCTCTTTATTTTATATGTAATAAAGTTTTTAAAAAGAAATTACTTAACAAATAAAATTTTTAATTTTTACATATAAATAGCCAAATACGTTAAAGTTAAGTATAAATCCTTATTTAAGGTTTGTTGGGACCCTGCTTCGTTTATGAATTTCACATAATAACTATAATAGCCCTTATATATGTATCTTTCAAATAAGATGTTAGTAGTGTTAATCTTAGTATCACATAAAAACAAAAAATTATAGAAGTCGATACAACCTTCTTTAATTAAGTTATTCATAAAGTGTTACATGATACATATAATAACTCACATCATATTTATAAATTTAAATTTTTAAATGCATCACAGCCATAAAAAAAAAAAAAAAAAAAAAAAGGTGGCAAGCAATACCCTCCATTAAGGTTATCACATGAAATATGGCATCGCATGATGTCATATACGGTACCATATGTGGTACTATTTTTCTATGTGGCAAATCCTCAATACAGTCAACTTAAAATAGGTACACCAACGCCTTTTACTCCACGGATAGATATAGTAAATCTATTTATTGTTTGAAAGCCTTTCACGAGTTAAGCGGTAGTCTGACATGATAAATAACTTTAGTCACTTTGATTTAAGTGTGAGAGCTCAAATAAATGCCTGGTTTGGACCTTTAATGAGAAAGCAATCCGGTGGGGATTAATATTTTTACCTTCTGTCGTACAAATCGTCCTATATATACAGAAGCCATAAATTATGTCCGCATTTAATGAAATCAAGCTAACATTTATTAAAAAGATTAGGCACGGCACCATCAATGATCAACACTACTTTCATGTAGTTAACATCGCAATTTTCATTAACAAACCTTCAACTCAGAGGCAACTTCAAAATTTTTTAGGACTGTATTAGTTACGTCTAATTGTTCGAACTTTTGATGAATATTTAAATGATGAAATAGGAAGTGATAATTTAGAGTTGTTTTAATTATAAGGCTTCTTTAAAATTAAGATATCATGATCGAGGGAGATTAAACGAGTTAAACTACTCGTAAGCAACTCGAGTTTGACCTTAAAATAGTTAAACTGAAAGCTTAAATTTGAAGGACCTAAATTTGTTGAATTCAACTCTAGTTTCATAATGTTTAGCTTATATTAGTTAGTTACTAGCCTAAATAAACTCCTGTCGTCGACTTAATCAAGTCAGGTTGATTTTTGGATATTATAATTTTAATTTGAATATAAAAATATTTTTTCGTTTTATGGGATCGAATTCAAGCTTATGTAAGATAAGGCAGCTTCCAATCAAATCAAACTTTAAAACTTTAAATTAAATGAAGTTCAAAGTTTTCAAACTTTGAATAGTGTTTAAATTTAAGTCAAGTATTAAAACATCTGGATTCCGTTTGGATTTATACTATACATGTGGAAAAAGGAGGACTGAAAAAATTCTGACGAATTCGCATTGGGTTTTGGAGCTATATGAGCGCTTCTTCACTGGTTTGGAACGTCTGTGGTGCAAGTACATCCTTAACGCGTTACTATAGATTTTATTTCTATTAAGTGCATGTCGGGTAGATATGCAAATGAATGTTATTTGTAATGACGATCCACAGCCACACTTTTATTTCTTTCATTCTCTCTCTACTGATTTTTATTGCAATAAATTTTAAACGTACCACTGCTTCACTTAGAAATTTTCGCGTTTCCCAACCCAAACAGTTTCTTATATCCTGTCTTTATCTATCTTTACTAAATAGAGGGTTTAGGGTGGATGGGGTTATTTTTTTCAAATATAAATAGCTTTTTTATCTAAATATAAATTTTAATCATAATATCATCTTCGCTCATTATATTTATAAAAATAAAACTTTTTTAATAACTTTTCATTGTGAAATTTCTATCTTTAAACATTAATATGATGTTTGATATGCGAGAATAAACCATAATGGAATGCGATTCCAAGTTTCATTCACATTCTTATGTTTGGTTGTGTCTTTAAAACTAGAATCGCGATTTCATTCCTTCATCGTAAATAATTAACATTAAACTATATTTTTATCATCTTTTTACTTATTATTCATATTAATTATTAAGGATATTTTAAACAAATAACATGTCAATTCCATTACATTTCAAGATGTATCCAAACAAAGAATAGATTTATCATTACACCTCATATTCCGATCTATCCCACTCTGAACAATTCCTGCTTATCAAATGTAACATAATTTTCTTATTGTGAGTAGTCTATCGTTATATGTTTTGAATCGTTAGTTATGTGGGATTTAAAAAAAAAAATGGCTAATGGCTTTCACAATTCTAAGATTCAGGACTATCATTCTCTATTTAAATCATATCTACAGCTACGGCCCAAAAAAAAAGTCGTATCTATTGCAATAATAAAGTCATCTTTTCCAACACCAATTATTTAGAATATTTAATGTAATGTTTTTTGACAAAGTTTACATGTGAATATAAGACGGATTGTGGTCCATGCCAACTTATATTGATAACTATACTTGCTCCTTATTTACAGAACTACAATAATAGCTATTCATTAATTGCTTTCATCTAAAAAAAGGAACATTACAACTTGCAATATGTCCTCATATAGTTGAGTACCATGCTGCCAAAGTCATTTTCAACATATTTAGCTAAAAGTCTATCCATAGAATTCGTGCCTCTACAAACCAATAGCCATCGGATGTTTTGAGATGTCTAGTTCCCATCATTTTGCTCATCAAACCCATCTTTTTTTTTTTTTTTTTTTTTGGTTAATTAAAATGGAAAAGAAAATTTCAATCTAAACCATTTTATTGGAAGATCAATATTTTTATCACTAGAATGGTGATCTTGACATTGATTAGTCAGTTTTGACTTCTAGTCCATAGCTTAAGTTGAACTTTTCACATTAAAGAGAACAGCAAATTGAAAAACAAATTTGGATTTCCCCATTTACATTATTTTGGGTGCATTTTTTAACATAAATCTGTGTTCTTGGATTGAACAAAAATTCTAATCCCTTGTGAACTGTCATTTCCACCTACTAATCACCTTAATAATAGTTTTGCTTGAAAAGAAAAAAAAAAATAGTTATTCTCCTCATGTGAACGGGTCGGTGGTCATAGTATATGGATACAGTTAAGGGTTTGTTTGTTTAGTCTTTTTATAGTTGTTTTGTATCTTATTTTTATTATTTTCAAACAGATGTTCGTAAGAAATAAATAATGATGAAAAACAATATTTTTACTCATAAGTATATCAAACAAATTAGATACCAATAAAATATAGATAAAATACAATGTAGATCACATACAAATAAGATATAGATGAAAATTAGATATGAAACCGACCCACACGTCCTTATATTCTTCTTACTTGTTTTCTGCACCATTGTCCTCCATCTCTTCTGTTTCGTTAATGAAGAATATAATATTTATATATATATATATATATATAGGAATTGATGACCTATACATGATTATTTAATTATTTTCATAATTTTTATTGAAAAAAAAAAGAAAATGAGGGATTTAGGTTAATTTTGCATTTCCTCTATTTTTCCCTTAATTTTATCTAGTAATACTTCTCCAGAACATACCTCTAGCAATTCCGTCTAAAAAAACTTTGCATATCTAGAATGTGCCTAGCTAAGCCAGATGTTGGCGTAACAGATGCATTCCAGCAATTTTGGGATGATATGTATACTAACTAAGTACGTCTTTTTCTTCTTTTTTATGTCTAGTTTTCTTTAACAGTAACAGCATTTATCTCTAGAATTTCAATATTCTTAATTACATTTAGATAACCGAAATGTCTTAAACTAGATATATCTATATTGTATCCACGCTTATTTATCTATTTCTCCAGTATAATTAAGATTTAAAAATTAGAGATTCATACAAAATTTTTAAGTTTTTATTTGTACATATTTTTCTAAATATATATAATTAAGATTATACATATTTATTCATCACCTATACACTGCACGTGGAACATGTATATCTTATCGACGTGAATGTTTGTTGCCATGGCTGATGACCTAACCCTGAACTCCAGGAAGGGTACATGGTCCCAAGAACAAAGTGCGTGCCGCTCTCAAGAACCAAGCTCCTAAGCCCAGTGATCTTCCATGAAGGACGGCTGGTCCAAAGACCAACTCCACTAGTAGCTCTACTTACCTTTTATGGATGCCAATCGGTTTCATTCTGTCCCTCCTCAGGGTCTACACCAACATCCCCTTACCCGAAAGGATCGCACGTTACAACTACAAGTTCCTAGGCATCAAAGTCGTCGTCAAAGGCACTCCTCCACCACCACCCTCCAAAGGCCAAAGTGGTGTCCTTTTCGTGTGCAACCACCGCACCGTCCTCGACCCGGTCGTCACAGCCGTTGCCCTCGGCCGAAAGATAAGCTGCGTGACCTACAGCATTAGTAAATTCACCGAGATCATCTCCCCCATCAGGGCTGTGGCCTTGTCTAGGGAGAGAGACCGCGATGCCGCCAACATCAAACGCTTGCTTAAAGAAGGGGACTTGGTGATTTGCCCTGAAGGAACCACCTGTAGAGAACCATTCCTCTTGAGGTTCAGTGCCCTTTTCGCTGAGCTAACCGACAGGATCGTGCCGGTCGCGATCAATACTAAACAATCCGTGTTCCACGGCACAACGGTGCGAGGATACAAGTTGTTGGATCCATATTTTGTGTTTATGAATCCAATGCCAACATATGAGATCACGTTCTTGAATCAGTTGCCACAAGAGCTGACATGCAAGGGAGGTAATAAATCAGCCATAGAAGTAGCGAATTACATACAGAAGGTGTTGGCTGGGACTTTGGGTTTGAGTGTACCAATTTAACGAGAAAGGATAAGTATGCTGCGCTTGCTGGGACCGATGGCAGGGTACCATCCAAGAAAGATAAGGAAAATGAAGAGGAAAAGACGACTAAAGCTGCTTGATGATAAGAGGAGTTGCACGAGAGAGACGTATATATCAGTATTACTATGGAATCAAGAAATTAATTGATCATGATTTCGTCTATTGCTTTTTCTTGGTTGCAAGAACTAAAAACAAAAGGACAGATCTGTTAGAACTACATTATTATATTTGTTGGTCTTGGGGTTGATTGTGGAATAAGTGTCGTTTTTAATGTTTCATGTTTTCCAATACCATTGTTCTAGTTACTAGTAGTCCAGATTTTATTTTATGATGTCCTTATTAATCATTAAGATATATATGAAATGACACAAATGTATAAAATTTTTAAAACTTTCTTATCATGTTATATTTATTAGCTGTGAGACTTATATTATATATGAAAATATAAGTGACCTTTTAGCGAAAGAGTCTCTTTGATTCTTGTTATACAATTTATCACTTTATAAATGACAGTCATGTTAAAAATAGAGCATTCTTTTTTTTTTTTTTTTTTTTAGCAGAAAGTAAATCATCACCATTATTCCACATATATCTCAAAGTCCTGTTTCAAACTGAAACATAAATCTCCATATTTATGATAATTCTTATTCATCTACTAGATAAATTAGTTGTCCTCCGATTTCTCAACGAGAAAATTCTACTGTCCAATGTTGTTACAATGGCACTAATCCCATCATGATCCAGATCTATGGGACTGGGGCATCTCAAACTAATATCTGAGGATTTATTCAGCATTGAAAATATGCAAGACCAATACCCAAATATCTACTAAATACAACAAAAATTATTAAATTAACCAGGTAATTTATAATAACAAAAATGATTCATGTACTTAAGCCTATTTTATATAGATCGTGCAGGATGTATATGATTTTTTTAGTGCAATATAAATTTGTCTTGGACTGTTGAATTGAATTTATTTTACTTCAGAACAAGAAATCTTTAAACTTGCAAGAGAGTAGTTAATAGGTTATAATTTTATATGTATTTGTCCAACTTTTATCATAATTATATGTATATTTTATATGATTAACAAGAAAAATGTACGGGTTGAAATATAGATAAAACTATTTTTAAGAATAAGAATTAGTTGAAAAGGAGATCCATCATGTATTATGTTACGGTATGGTTAAATGTATCAAGGCATTCTTTCTATCCAATTCTTTAAGTCCATTGTCTATCGCAAATAAGCCCCATACATTCAATATCCGATTGGAAAAATTGAAATCAGTCCATTTTAAGCGCCAGGCAATCATGTATTCATGCACCACCTGTCTATTATCACAAATAGAAGCCCACCAACCAGCACATGTAGCCCACGTTCTAGAATTGTGAAGCCCATCACGTGTTAGGTCCATGCAGCCCATCCACACCTGCATCATTCCTTCTCCAATGATAGAAAATAGAAGGAATTTCTACACTACCGTATATGCTAATAAGCGAGAGGAATCAAACTGATACCTTAAGGATGAGCACTGCACCGAATGTCATTAGGTGACACGGTCACATATTTTATTCCTTGATTTTTTTTTCATTTTTTGCATTTAATGGTCTACATTTATTGTATTTTAAGATGAAGTCAACTAAAAACTCTATTATATTCACAAATTCTAAATTATTTTTAAATTAATTAATTTTTTCAATAATAATAGAACCTGACCGAGTCAATCTCAAGCTTATGAGTATCAATTCGAGTCTAATTTGAGCTTCAAAATTAAAGCTCATCAAATTTGGATCAAATTCAGTTTTAAGTTTTTTCATTCAAGTCAAGTTGAGCTTGGTATCATATCGTCTCGACTTGACTCATTAACAATCCTACTACTACAATAAGATATCCAGCCATAATTTCTACTAAACTGATTAACATTTTAAACCGGCACAATATATAGAATTTTCAAAACAATTAAGTACTAATTTTATATAAAGGCAAATGTAGGAAATTTTATGTTCTTATCATTAATTTTGACGATACTAATCTTATACTGACATCATATCCAACTGTAATTAAATCATTAAATAGTTAATATTTTTATTATTATATTTATTTTAATAATTAGATTAACTAGAGGATACCACATAAGCTTTCCAAATGTAAATCACGTGGAATCAATCCATGCGACAGCCGAATCTTGATAGTTGAGGGAGAGCGTCCGCCATAGACAAGTGCACACTCAGATTTGATGGAGAAGCAGCCACCATACAATTCGAACAGAATTGATAAAAATTTCACGCTGAGACGAATAATTTGCGTACGCGGATTCTTGGGTGATTTTATACATCACAATTCACGGCTTAAAAACAATTTTAGTTTTGATAATTTTTTATACTAACTAATTATTTTATGCAGTGTTTTATAGGGGTAAGTGTATATTCAATTCAATTATATGTGAAATCTTTTGGTGGAAAATTCATAAAATCTAATAACTACTCCATTGTTATTTGATTATTATAACTGTTTAGATAATTTTATCATTGTTGGACGAGTCTTAATGTTATGATTCTATATTTAGGGCCAAATATTATTCGGGTAAATTACATCAAAAATTATCACGTTTAATAAGTCATTTAAGATATTAACATTTTTAGTGTTAAAAAGAGATATCAAATTTGAGTAAATTCACTTAAAGTATTAACGTTTCGATAGTTAAAAAAATAAATAAATGTTTTGCAAAGTAAGCTAGATAAGTATCAATAATTGACTATTAATAGAAAATTAAAAAAATTAATTGAAAACCAATCCAAATATTGATATTTCAAATTAATTTTGTAAAATGTTAATATCTCATTTGATTACTTTGTGAAATGTTTATATTTTTTTTAATCACTCAAAATGTTGATATCCTAAATAAACTTACCCCAAAATAATGATACTTCTAGTGTATTTACATTAGGATTGAAGATTTATTGATATTTATTTTTAATTGATTTAGTGAAATCCATGAATTGCGATTCTTGATTATATTGAATTTGTATACAGAGTTAATGTATTATTTTTGTAATTTTCGCTAAAATAAGAGGAATCAATTAATTAATGTGCGTTTAGTATACTGGAATTGACTCAAAATAGAATCGCAATTCTAGGTTCCATTCATTTTCTCATGTTTGGAAGCATATCATTCCGCTTTTGAGAAGAAGAATCGCAATTCCATTCCACCTCAATTAATGGTTGCTGTTTTATTTAGCTTTTTATCCTACACATATTTATCATATATATATATATATATTTGTTAGGAAGGTATTTTTGATAAATCTTGTTACATACCCATTCCATTCTATTTCGTAAACATATCCAAACATAGGAATGCATTTGTTATTCCATTGTTCATTCCAATTCTATTCCTTTGATTCAAATCCATTCCATTCCAGAAAATTCCAATATACTAAACATGACATAAGGTTACTAGTGATTTATGACCCAAAAGAAGAATAATTATAATTTTGAATTCACGTTAATCTCAGTAAGGGATTCTAGGAAATTATGGTTAGTTAAAAGTATATTGTGGTGGATTAGTCTTCTAGAGTTATTATTAATTGATTAAGAAGAGTTTTCCTAGTGATCATTTTTTTTCCTAGTTGTTAATTTTATTGTAAAGACCGACTTACCTTAATCTCTTGGTTTGACAACCAAGTTCCAACCACGCATAGTATCCAAGGATCTTATACGTAAGGTTGTCCGAAAAGAAAGTGTTTATGTTGATTGCTTGATTAAACTTGCTATAATACAAAACTTTTACATAAATTGCTCATTAAGAGTAGAGTTACTTTACATATCAGAATATAATAATACTATCAGGTTGGTATTTCAAAGATTACGAAGTCTTAATCCTTCACAAAACATAACAGAAACTTAAATAATTTAATTTACAACTCTTAGTCTTATAAGTAAGCCTTAAAAAAACTATTGCATCCTATTCAAAAGTCTTGAAAAGGTCTCTTAAAAACAAACATCACAAGGAAATGATTCCTAGTTATCTTACTCATCCAAGAACTCCTCAAAGTCTGTCTCATATCCCAAAGCATCATAGAATTCATCATCGTCAACATTTGGAAGGGAAAAAGTGAGCTAAGATCCCAATACATAATAACACAATCAAATACAAAGTAGTATGCTTTTAACTAATGCAATGCAATAACCAATAAATTAATTATCTTCCATTACGTAAACAAATCAACATTAGACTTTTCAAACTCTAATTGCAATCCTTGAGAATCTGGGAGTCTTGAGTAACAGCAGCTGCTCAGATGGTTGATATCACACCCAAATACTTATATCTCTTACATAACTTTACAAAGAAAAATAACCTCATCTACGGTTCACAGCCATTTTTATCTTTACTTAACTTAATTCATAATATCATCTAGTTCAACCGTGCCCAAAAACATGAACTAAATCATATATTTCTTCTTAAGAATAAGCAAGTGTTATGCCGATACTGTTTTCCCTATTGATTATACATAGTCATTTACAAATGTCATTGCATCATGATGGGGTGCCTAAGTGCCTAAACTACCATGCTCAGCTTCGAGCAGGGTTGTCGTTCCCGAATCAGATTAAACGATACAAGCAACCAATTCAATCACTCTTAAGTCAATTTTTAATTAAAAGTTGGATTAATAATGCCTAACTACTCAATAATCAAGTTACTGTGCGTACTTATACCAATCGTTATATTAGGTAAATGATCAACAAAAAAATTCAATTTGGTAGGGGAATCTGTAAAATAAAGAAATTAAATTTATATAATATTTGACACTAACTCACAATTACAACTAATACATTTATCAATTATCCAATTTAATCAAAACTCCTATCAAAACATAGCTTAACATACATTTATACATATATTTATATATATCAAGTTCCAAAGAATCATTTAAATCTAGAAATCATCTTAGTTATATCAAACTACTTATAATTTATTAAAACTCATTTAGAAAAATTTTGTATTCATGCAAGGAATAAATGTTTAAAACATGCAAAACTCTACCTTAGCTAGTCTTGATCTTTAGATGAAGTCTTGAAGGAAATATTGGTGAATTTCAATAAAAAATTTTGATTGAAATTGATGAAGGAATGATGCTTGAAGTTGTAGTTGTGGGAGTCGATTTTGACTCTGTTTTTAGGAAAAGTTTTTGCAAAATTTTCTTAACTAAATATCTACCCTTTTTGACTTTGTGCATTAGAAAGTGTTAGAAGGTTTCCATGAGTTGAACTTTGTTTAGCTATTGGGCTTGGATTTCAACTAAAAGAAAGCGGGTTGTTTTGGCAAATGAAGAATAGATTCCAAATGGCTCCATATGCATTAAAAGAGAATCAAAATAAATTTTGGCCTTTCTTTTAGGAAATAAAGCAATTCAATACACTTCATTTCACACTAGTACATAATTACACCTATATTTAAATTTAAATCAAAAAATCACTAAAATAAATTCATGCAATTCAATGAACAATACAAACATGAAATTTGATTTAGCATTTTTAGTTTAATATTTCATTCATAAGCCTTAAAAGTTGTAAATTAAAGTATTTGAGTTTCTGTTATATTTTGTAAAGGATTAAGACTTTGTAATCTTTGAAGTACCAACCTAATAGTACTGTTATATTTTGATATGTGATGTCTACTCTTAATAAGTAGTTTATGTAACAGTTTTGTATTATAGTAAGTTTAATCAAGCAATCAGCATAAGCAATTTTTTTCATACAATCTTGCGTATAATATCCTTAGATACTATGCATGGTTGGGGACTTGGCTTGCCAAATCATGAATTAAGGTAAGTCGGGTCTTTACATTTATGTTATTGTAGATTATTTTATATAAATTTTGAGTGCTTAGTGGAGTTGAATGTTGATATTGGTCTAGTGATTGATTTAATTCCCATATAAAAGACATTCACATTCACTTTATACAATTTAATCAATTTAGCATGCTTACTGGTATCTACTTTTTTAAAATTCAACAGATCAATAATCATGTAGTTGGAGAGAATTGACATTACAAGAAGTGAAAATTCTATCCATTTATGGATGTAGCTCTCGATGACAATCTTGATTGAAGTAGATAGTGTTTGAGTGTAGTAATATGATAAGACAAATAAGATACATTTTGTAGCTCTTAAATTCAATGGCCATGTTACTTTGTGGTGGAAAAACACAAACTCATAACACATGAAAGATGGTGCTGATGAGGTTGAGACTTAGCAAGTAATAAAACAATTGTAGCATCAAAAGTTCGTACCTAGCCACTATTATCAAGAGATGTTCTTGTGGTTGCAATCACTAAAGCTAGAAAGCATGAGTATAATAAATTATGTGAAAGACTTTGGTATGTATATGATGTGATCTAAGTTGAATGAGTTTAAAGAACAAATTATTACTAAGTTCAATATGACTTGGATAACATTTTGTAGTTGAAACCATATAAAACTCTTGATAATAGCTATTTCACCATATAAGCACATAAGACAACCAGAAGTAATAGCCTATCACAAGAACATTATATAAAAGATCAACCTGTGGTGATTTGTTTATGATATAATTCCAAGAACTAGAGATCGATAAGAAACCTCCAAATAAAAGCATCATATTAGAAGAATCATTACCTCCTATTGAAGTTTTGTTGTTAAAATGACATTTGAAAGATCAATAAAAAAAAAGTAAATGAGTTATCATATTTACATCCCAAGTGTTAATCAATCTAAAAATCACTTACTTTTAGGTAAGGAGAATTAAATAGGCTTAAAAGAGATAGTTTGTCTTTAAGGCACCTAATCATATTCATATAAAAGAATAATATAAATCTAATCTAGGTCTATGTGTGTGTGTGTGTGTGTGTGTGTGTGTGTGTGTGTGTGTGTGTGCGCGTGTGTGTGTTTCAACTCAATCACAAGCTATTAAAAAGTCATTTCCATGAATGAGAAAAAGCATGAGACGCAAAAATTTCAGCTGGGCATTTACCTTTTATGTATTTAGCTTTAATATAATTTGAAAACAATGATTCTTAGATCAATAATTATCACTGAAGTTTGATTTCAAAGGATTTACAATCATCTGCAACCTAATAATAAAAAAACCAATCACTAACCCCACTTTCCTCTACAAGAAGACCATGTTTAAACTTGATAAGTTTTAAAAACTTTAAACGGTGTAATAAAACTTTATGTATGAAAAATAGTTGTTGAACTCCAATAATTTGAGTGTTATTTGTGAATTTGATTATTGGATGAATGGTATGCATAAGAAGTTGCTAGAATCTAACATGAAAAAAGATTATGAATTTAAGAAGGTGTATGAGCAATCTCATTATGCTAGCTACTATGTAGTATTTAGTTGGTTTTATATGAAATAATGATTAAAAACGTAGCTAATATTCAAACTTTTCGTCATGTTCCAAATTGTGTGTTGCTTACCAACAAGCAATATTTTAAGAGAGCTAAAAGGTGATAGGTATTTACTTTATAGGCAAATGAACTTTTTTTTTTTTTTTATGATGGGCCACAAAGGCTATTACAACGCGGCCACATGGAGCCATTACAAACGCTAACACAAGGAATTAAACTCAGTACCTCAAAAATGAAGACCTGGATCAAATGTCACTTAGCTACAAGGTCATTGGCACAAATGAACTTGTTGAAGTTTCTCTCTTTTTGATTGGGCATGTCCACTTAATTAGCTATCTAAGACCAGAAGTATATAATCTCTTAATTCCTCTCTCTACTCCCACTTTGCACTTACACAGATAAGTGACAAAACCTTAATTTTTCTAGTTTTTTCTTCTGCATGAATTAGGGTTTCTATCTCTCTAATTCTATTTTTGTTATTTTGTAGATTGAAGACAATCTAGGCAATTAAAGTCGCCTTCACTCCTTAGAAATTGCTCAAATTAGGATGCAAATGGCTCATCCTTTTACTTTCATTATTTTTGCTTTTATATATGTTTGTTTCTATAGAGTAACAAAGCTTGTTACTCGCATGAGTTACTACTAGCTGACGCTACTAGTTACTACCAGCTAGGTTTGTTACAGCTGTACTTGCACTACATTTTTCTAGTACAATTTCAGATGTAAGTTCTATTATGTTAAACTACAAAATTTTTTAGTCTTTCTGGCTATTTTCTTGTCCTTGATGATCTATCACGAACTTAATCTATTTCAATTGGCTCCCTTTCTAAAAATAGCACCTTGTCCTCAAGGTGAAATTATGGGTAAATACACTTAAAGGAGTCAAGATCCTCCTAATTGGAATCCTCTTGAGGCAACCCTTTCCATTGAATTAGAATTTGAGAAATATGTCGTCTCTGTCTTAGAATAACCCTTACGCCAAGAAGCACAGAAGCTCTAAAACAGGATTATTATGAAAAGTCCTAGGAGGTAACTCTAGGGAAGGAAATATAGAGCATCTAGCTACTTTCAAATAGGATACATGAAAAAAATTATGTATCCGAGAGTGTTCAGGCAGTTCCAGCTCATAAGCAACTAAAGAAATCTTCTTTCTAACTCGAAAAGGGCCATAGTATTTTTTAGAGAGCTTATGATAGTCTTGCCATAGAAGTCTATCGGTATGGTTATAAACGAACAAAAATCATATCACCCTCTTGAAATTGAGTGTCAATTCAATGTTTATTGGCTTCAAGTTTCATTCTTTCCTAGGCAAACGGTAAATGAGATTTCAAAGACTTCAACAAATCATCTCGTTGCAACAAATCATGCTCAATAATAGCTCGATTTGATTGTCCCCTCAAATACACAAGTATAGTAGGTGGTTTTCGTCCCTAAACCACCTCAAAAGGTGTCATTTGTGCCCCCTCATGAAATGAACTATTATTGGTATATTCTACCTAAGGTAATAAAGATACCCAATCTTCAGGTCTATCCAACATAAAGCACCTTAAGTATTGTTGTAATACTTGATTCAATAAATCGGTTTGTCCATCAAACTGAGGATGATAGGCATTACTAATAAATAATCAAGTACCACTGAATTGAAATAGCTCTCGCCAAACCTTGCTAACAAAAATAGGATCTCTACACTTTGGTAAACCAATAATAAAGCCATGGAAATGTCTTCCTACACTTGCTCTAGTAAAGGTAAGGGCTGCAAAAGTCCTACCGGTAATTCAGTGGGATATTTATTCTGTTGACAAGCAACTTCGTACAAAATGCCCCACATCATATTTCATACTGTAAACTCTTGAATTTTTTGGAACTATTTGGAAATAATCCTAGAGTTAATACCGAAACCTAAACCCTAAAAACCGACCTAATTTAAACCAAATTTCAAACAAAATCAAATACAAAACTTTGTAACGTCAAGAAAAAGAGCACATTAAAAAATAAAACGAAAATCGAATAATCATTCAACTCAAAATCCTTATGCTAAACAATTCATCTATTTAATCTCTAACATATAAATCAAGACGGTACATCCAAATAATATTCAATGACACTTATCAAAACCTTAAATGTTTCGGTGAATTTCAGAATAAAAAAATTAAATTAATACCAAAAGTAAACCCGAGTCAACACATAATCTTAGACTTGATTAAACAATCCTGATAACTATAAAATATTAAATAAACCATAAAAATAAAGTAAAACTTAAATTTTTTTAATTGAAAAATATAGTATAACCATAAACCCCTAGATTTTATAAGCTTAAGAGTAAATCTTAAATTCTGAATTGAAACCGAAATCCTAAAAGTCAACTAGGTCAATGATAAACCCTAGTGAGGCTAGATCTGGCAATCCCACGCTTGAAGCCCTAAAACAATAAGAATGAGATAACCTTAGATTATAGATCGAAATAATGTCTTACAACGTAAAAAGATCAGATTCACCAAAAATTCGCTCGTTTTGAACCCAAATGAGATCAGTTTTCAAAGTAGGGTCTTAGCATGCAAAACGGTGAAAATATTCTGACAACATATTTAGACTTGTAATGAGGTAAGCAATCATAAAATATCGGTTACAAAATTTTTCAGCTTCTAAAAATATCGGAGATAGCTCATTTATTTTCATTACTATCAGTAATTTATTTGTCTCATTTACTATTCATTCACTATTTATTACTATTTACTACTATTCATCTTCTTTACTTTTTCTTACACATACCTCTTACATCTCTTATAATTATCTTTTCCTATAAAACTTTTAGTACACTTTTTACTTAACTTCTCTTATACTTTTCTACTGAAATTATTATTATTATTATTTTTTTTTTTTTTTTTGCTCTTTCTCCCTTGCAAGGACATGGTAGCAAGCTAACCACTCTCTTCCACTCTAATTTCTTCTTCTTTTCATTCTTTAATTCACACAATTTTCCTCTATAAATACCACCACATGCTCTTCTCATTTTCACACTTTTCTTTACCATAACAAAACTCTTGCAAATTGAAAACTCAAACACTCTCTCTCCCCTCTTCTCTCAAGAATTACGCAACACACACACCCCATCCCCTTGATTCTCTCAAATTTTTCTTCTTTCAATCCATCTTCCATCTTAGGTAAAACATTAAACCTCCTCCTTAATTCATGCTAACATAACATGAAAAATGTTTTATTTCCATATGAAATCCCCATGAGCTTTATGCTAGGGCATGGAAATATGAAACAACATATTGTTCATGTCTTATTGAACTTTATGACCATATTCATGTTATGATATGTTATCATTTTTAGCATTAACATTGTATATATTATTAAGTATATGTAATATGTATATTTTCTAGAGCATAAATGCTCACTAATCTAACTTTTATTTAATGCTTTATGACATGCTTTCATTATCTATTTCATGTTAATAAATAAGACTAGTCAATCTCTAGTCCTAGACTTGTCCAAAATCAAGTCAAAATAAAGGAGACTTGTCCATAATTTAAGTCTCAGGGAACCTGGAAAATTAATCTAAGACTCCTACGATTTTCCCATTTATTTGCTTTGCTTTATTTATAAGTGGAGATATTCAAGTCTCAGGGAACCTTAATGAAGCCTAAGACTCCTAAGAAATCATTTCTTGCTATTCTTATTTTCTTTATGGGACTTGCCCATCTCTAAGTCTAGGGAAGCCTTAAAATAAACCTAAGACTTCCATGATTTTCTTTGATTTTGCTTTTCTTATTTTCATGGAACTTGTCCATTTCTAAGTTCCAAAAGTCTTGATAACAAGTTAAGACTTCCATATTTTTGTTCTTATATTTACTCATTTGATTTTCTATTCTTTTATTTTTCTACATGAGTTTATAATTTGTCTCATAATATAACCATTAAGTTCATATTCATGCATGGTCATATGGTGATGTTGTCTTGATAAAATTTTCAAAATGATAATATGGATTATTTACTTTTATATAAAAATAGAGCTAAACTCCCAAAAAAAGTGATTTTAACACCTAGAATGAATTTTCATTGAAACATAGGATAATAGTTCAAGCTACACTTTTTCTAAAATACTAAAATAAATTTATCATAGACTCCTAATTTTTTTTTTATGCAAGTTTTTTTAAAAACTTATTTATAAGACATATGTCAATATTTTGACAAACACTTTGAATAAAACAATTCTTTTAAGACAAACTTAAAATCGACTCACTATTTAAAATCCACTTGGAAATAAAATTAGTATACAAATTAAGTGACCAAATTTTAATAAGTAACTTCATTATTATTTTTTTAATCAAGGGGAAGAAATATAAATAATAGTTAAAATAATTAGACACTCACTTGTAACATACTAAAAATTTTAGTTTTCTTCAAACAATCCCCTAATGGTCCATGTGTTAGAAAATTATTAATTAAGAAAGAGTTATAATGTAAATAAAAATGTAGAACAAGTCATCATTCACTTATTTTTTCTCATATACTAAAACATAAAACATTTTTAATGTTATACAACTTAGAATGATTTTTCTTCACAACCACATAAAGATTCATTTTTGGAAAATAATTAGCTAAAAGAAGTTTAATATGAGAATAAAATATCCATGGACTCAAAATAAATATGAAATCATGATTTCTCTTAAATCAAGTTTCACAATTGCACAATCTAAAAACAAAAATTTTATATAACAATCAAACCTAGGAAAATTTCAATAGGGAACATACTTAGATTTTTATGCTACAAATAGGAAAAACCATGTCTTATAAAATAAATTGTTAAATAAAATTTTTGACCATAAGTCACATTTTTAGAAAATAGCAACTTTAATCATAAGTCAAAGTATAAAATTTTATCTTTAAGACAACATCACTAGGATCATGCATATAATATGAGTTATTGTTAATACTAAATGATTTGCTATAAAGTGTCTAAGTGAAGTAAAACTTTGAAAAATGTAAATTTGAGGGCTGGAACTTGTATGTTAGATCTGTACTAATCCTTTTCAAAACCTAAATGGCTTTAAATGTTATAAATAACCTTATAAATACATAGATCTTTTCGAGTAGGTAGAAAACGACTAATAATATGCGAAATTCAGAGTTAAAATGAGTAAGTTATGGTCATTTTAAGTTAAAATTTCCCTTCATCCGAATTTTAACGAGAATAATAAGATAGAATTAGAAAATTTAAGTAATACCTCTATGAAATACTCATTCTAGATATTTCTTTTGTTTAGGTGATGAGGAGTTCGACGTGCCATTTCCAGAGAATTATTCTGATTAAGAAGTTCTCTAATGGATGAGTGGGTTTTCCCTTATAATTTCGTTATCTTACTTGTGCTTATAGATAGTTGCACTAGATTTGTAGGTACAAGATAAAACGAATATGTATTGGGTTATGGGTTTATATGTATATGCTTCCATGTATGTATGACAAGGGATGTTAAGCATATCGAAACCAATAAATGATTTATTAAGTACATCATTAATATTATATGTTGCTTATGTGTGTATGATGCTTGCTTGATCGCTTTTATGTATATCATAATTATACTTGGCTTTAATATAAATTAAATGGATACGCATTGCATCCGTCGAGTCACATGTCGAAGACTGCTACTCCTATGCGAAAAGTTAGAAAGGTTCGAGGCCAAGTTTTTTCTAAAAGGCCCGTAACCATGCTCATTCTTAGGGAACTAAAGCGTATTGGGGACACATCCCAAGGATGAGCCGTGTCAATCAATCGTTGTGAGCAAAGTGCGCTCAGGGACTAGCAGTGAAAATCACAAATACCTTCAACTACCATTTCCCTAATCGTCGATATGGAGGGTATAAATCCGTTCTATGTATAATTTATGGATACCCATACATAATTGTTTGTATCATGTGATTTTTGCATAGAATATACATGAAAATTAATAAACTTGTTTGAAATATGATACGAATAAAGAGAATATCTCACTAAGCATGTTATAAGCTTATACCTCCATAGATTTTTGTTGAAACAGGTCTGCTTAAGACTCTATTCGAGGACGAGACATTAAGAAAATCATCGATGGGTTTTGACCTTTTATGAAAGAAGTTGAAGCATAGAAGGAATTTATATTCTTGAATATCTCTTTATGAGTAATATATGATATATTTGTATTTTGGAGATTATTAGGAATGTACTTATGTAGACTTAAAGTCCTTAGCAGAGGTATACCCTTAAGAATTGTAATTGATCTTATTTATGTTTAATTGAAGTATTTCTTTTACCTTTTTAATTAATTATTATCAATTTAAATTGCGCTACTCAGATACGTTTCCTTGATTGTGATGTACGTCTTATACATAAGAAGTAAGCCCTTACGTGACTGAGGTAGTCATTCCTAGGCTTTAACATTGTATATGGTGGATTGTCACGTTTATGATACCCCTCGGGGTATGACACATAGCCAACCAATAAAAATGAGACACGAATCTTTTATAGGTCTTTGAAATACCAAAATAGCCAGCAGAGGGTATGTTATGATATTCATGTAATAAAAATGGGATAAGGGAAGAAAAAGAGACAAAAAATAGTTGCTTCCCTCTGAAATGTAAACCATTAACCCATTGTAGATGCCATTTCAAAGAAACACTAGCATTCGAATCATTAAGGAGTTTCCAAAAAGCTAGTAAAGTAGTATCATTAATCTTGTCATCAAAAGCAAATTATAGCATTGAACAAGTAAGATGACAAAAGACATTGTCATATTTCCCGGACAAAAAGTTAGCTACCGCATTCTCTTTGCCTGCTTTATACATAATAGAGTAATCATAACCAAGCAACTTTGTCATATACTTATGTTATTCCAGGTGCAAATAACCTGAGTTAAGAGCTCCTTGAAATTTATGTGATCTATCCTTATTTGAAAATGTGAACCCAGTAAATACTTGCACCATTTTCAGATTGCTTCCACAGCTATGTGTAACTTGCGCACATAGGTAGAAGCTTTCATCAAATGAGCAAGTAGTTTCTTGTTAAATATAAAATATCATCTTGTAATAGCATAGCCCCTATTCTTAAGCAAGAATCATCAATCTCTATCATAAATGGTTTAGAAAAATCGGGTAACATTAAAATAAGAGCATTGAGTAAAGCATCTTTCAACTTATTAAATACAACCAAAGCTTTGTCAGCCCACTTAAAGCTTTCTTCTTTTCTAAGTAAATCTATAAGATGACTAGCTATGTTTGCATATGACTTAACAAAACATCTATAATATACAGAAAGCCCCAAAATGGCACGTGATTAGTTGAAGTTAGAGGGAGTTGGTCAATCTTAAATAGCTATTATTTTTTCAAGTTCTAGTTGTACACCAACCTTACTCATGATATGTCCCAAATATTCAATACTTGATTGACTGAACACACATTTAGACTTTTTCAAGGACAAAGTGTTATCAACAAGTATTGGTAATACTTTGTCTAAATGTGTAAGATGTAACTCCAAAGTTGTACTATAGATCAAAATGTCATCAAAATATATGATGACAAATTAGTGAAAATATGACTTAAAAATAGTGTTCATAGTAGCCTGAAATGTGGTCGGAGCATTACAAAGGCTAAAGGGCATAATTAAGAACTCATAGTGGCCCTCATAAGTTCTAAAAGCCATCTTTACCACATCACTGGGGTCCATTATGTTCTTATGATAACCTGACCTTAGATCCAGCTTAGACAAATTAGTAACACCATGTAATTTGTCCAATAATTCATCTATAGTAGGTATTGGAAATTCATTACCCACCATAATGTTAGGAAGTCCTAGTGTTAGTATAATGAAGGAAAAGTTCATAGAAAATATGATTATCAAATCATAAAGCCTGTTACATAAGGATGGTAAAGCCCTTTTCTTTTCTTTTCTTTTTTCTTTTTTGTTTGCTAGTTTTTGAAATATGAGTTTAAATGAAGATTACATCGTTCTAATCATGGATAAATTTGATGAAATTAATTTTTTTTAAATTATAGCAATTTGATTCAAATTATTAGAATATTGAATCCTAAGATAAAATTTTATTTGACCATATCTAATCAAACCAAATTAGCTAGACCGTGTCTTCCTTAAATTGTGGCATAGCTTCATATTTGGTAAAAACACAAATAACTATCCTAAATTTTATATAATTGCATATATATCTCTAAACTTTTAATTATTGGAAATGACTCCCTTGAAATTAATCCAAGTACAAATATACCATCTAACTTTCAAATGTTGCAAATAATTTCCTTAAACTTTGATTTGGGCATGCACACCTTCTTGAACTTTTTAAAGTATATTATAACACCCTATATTGATGCATTTTTTTAACTGAAAAAAGAAACATCTTCATGTTGCTAATTTAACAAAACGTATGGGATTATTTGCAACATTTGAAAATTATGAACATATTTGCATCAAAGTCAACATTTATAATGGTCATTTATGCTCTTTAAAAGTTTAGAGATATGCCCGCGCTAAAGTTCAAAATTAGAAGTTTATTTACAACTTTTTTCTTAGAAGCTTTTAGTGCTCTTATCCTAAACCTAAATACGAATCAAGTTTGAATTAAGATCCAACCTATCTTGGCCATGAAAAGTTACTAACCTACCCTAGAATCACAAAGATGGGTCCTCAAAAAGTTTGTGACCCAACGAGTTATTGGGCTATAGGCGAGTTGGTCTTGTCAACTCTTCGGACTCGGTGGGTCTACCTAGGTCTTAAACCAAAATTAAAAAATAAATAAATAAATAAACAAAGTAAAAGAAATAGAATAAAATAAAAACACATAAGTGATATGTAAAAATTGATGCTATTTTCATGTGAATTAAAAATAATTATTTCTTATTCAAAACAAAAAATGTGTCATATACACATATAAATATACCTTGAAAGTATATTTAATTTGGGATATAAATTTTTACCAAAAGAAAATTTTCATTTCTTCACAATATAGGATTGAAGTATATTTTTAATCTTATTTGTAACCTCTAGATCTTTTATAGATTCACTTTACTAATATAACAGTTAAAGTTGGAATTGATTATATGTACATTAATGCACTTTTTTTTTTTAATTCTTTAAGAATGGGCTAAAGACGTGAAGTTCTTAAGCATTACTTTTATTTTAGGTTTTGCGTTTAAGTTATTTGTAATTTTTTAATTCAATTTTAAAAAATAAAAAATAAATACAACCCCATTAAATGGGACCACGATTTGAACCTATACCATAGTAGGTTCAACACCTGACAATGATAGGCCCTAGGAAAGTTCAAACCCAGGACCTATTTTTGGCCCGTGATCCGTTGGTCTTATTGGTGTGAAGTTGTTTTCTAGGTTGATCTTATCCTAAATGAGATCTCAAATATCCATATGTACAAACAGATAGCTACTATTGTAATTTGACTTTGAACAGAAATGTAGTGAGATAGAAAACTCACAAACACGTTAAAGCCTATTTCGTTCTAGATGGACCAGTATTTAGTACTCTTTACAATGGTAGTATGGATGTAATTATGATTGTCAAAATCATGTATAGAATCGTACGTTGTACAAAATTAATAAAATTATAAATATGTAGTTTTATACATCTAAATTTATAATTTTATCTTAAGTTTGTACTTAATTAATTTTATATTTATTTTAATTAAAAAATTATAAACTCTTAGAAACGTATATTTGACATGCAATTTTAACTGTGAATGCAAAGCTGTAGACTTCACTCAATTGTATATTTTCAGATGATGTCCTCACGTAATTGTATTCGATGATAAATGAGTTTAGAATTATACATAGAGAATTGAAATGTGCTAAAAATCAGACTATTATAAATCGGGAGACAGACAACTGGACCGTTATCTTAGGAAAACAAACATGGTCCATTGGGGCCGGACGCCTGGCGATTTTGTTCCTGGTACACACATAGCGAAACGTCATCCCTTGGCCCTTTCATGCAGTAAACTGTCTATCTTCTTAGTTGTCACACAATTGGCCACTGTTTTACCCAACACTACAGCCAAAATCCTAGTCATAGTCAGGCTGTCCCTGTTCGACTTGGGTTTCAAATTTTAGTATGCTATACCCTAAGATAATAATCTTTGAAATTATATATATATATTTATATAAATATCCTAACTTTCATATGAATTCTTTAAAATACTTGTTTAGGAACATTCTGCATTTCCTTTCATAAAATACCCAAATTTTTTCTCAAACCTGATGCCAAAGGAATTGAAATCTTATCAAGACGCAGTTCTTCCTCTGAAATTTCGGTCCAGATTTCCAAATCCCTCGCATTAAATTATAGACATTACGTAGCAACATCTACACCACAAAGCACGGAGACAACCGGATAGGTTGCTATTAATGACAAGATATGACACACACACGTGATCTAACACAGCAAAAATATTATTGGGTAAATCGACAGTACCAAATTTAAAAAAAAAAGAAAAAAAGCTTAATTTGATACTAAAATATTCTGTGACAAAAGTGACCCAATTACAATTGCATTAATCTTCCGTACACAACCAGGACTTCCTTTCTTAGAAATATACAACAACTAACCAGAGATTGCAAACAATTGATCACAATTAACATTAAGCGTGTGCCATAGCAGGAACAAAGCAGGCATCACCTATAGTTCACTTCTGGGGAGGGGAAAATACGTTTAGCTAACCACTGTAAAGGTCTCAACAACTGTGCTCTTTTCTTGCGCCAGAACCAGATAGCTGCATTATATTGCTCATTACGAATCTTCCTGGTGGCTGCTCTCCAGTCATACTGCTCCATTTCTTCACGAGCAGCTTTGCCGATTTTCTCCCTCAATTCACGATTTTGCAAAAGAGGCACAAGTTTATTCAAACAGTCATCTACATCTCCAGGAGTGTAGCAAAAGCTGGTTTTTCCCTCCTGCTCTGGAGGAATTATATCAAGGATACCTCCAGCTCGAACTGCCACCACAGGAATCCCAGATGACATGGCCTCCAAAACAACAAGGCCAAGTGTTTCTGATTCTGAGGGCATAACAAAAACATCCCCGCTTGCATATGCCTGGGATAGCTCTTCACCTTGTAACATTCCAGTGAACACTGCCGGCATCCCATCAAACATCTTTTCTAGTTCCTCTCTGCCACAACAGAGTCCAGAAATCTACACGTCAGTTTACTCCTTTAGATGTCGAGTAAGCTCATTCTCAAGGAATGGCAAACTATTGATTGCTTGTGAGCTATAAGGTCCATTGGATATTAAAAATACAGAGAAGACTGTAAAGTGCAATAACCTGTATGGCCCATCTCCAACAAAAGCAATCCGAGCATCTGGGAGCCTGTCCATGACCCTGCACATCAAGAAAATTTATAAACTTTATAACAGGGCATAAGCTGGTAGTTCAGCAAGAATCAACAAAACCAATTGAGTGGATGAACAGTTTTATGCCAATACGTCCTGACTAACTGTAGTTTATATATTTTTTGTACCCCTTATCACTGGCAACTATCAAGATCAGATATACTAAAAGAGAATCACCAACTATAAAAAGTCGGACCTATTGAAGTCGTTTCTCCATACTCCACGTAAAAGTCATTTCATTACTACATGTTCTAGCAGAGAGCCAATCTAAGTTGATGCAGCAATGTCAACAGTAACAATGTGTTTGTACCAAATCAGACATACCTCTTAAGAAAATCTAAGCTCTTCTCCACTCCAAGCCGTCCAACATGGACTATTAGAGGTTTTTCAGGTTCACCACCACTGGAGAAATAAAAAATCATGAGCTAAGAAAACGTTTCATTGATTACAATCACAGGCCCCCAAAAGAATAAGGAAAAATCACGTGCCCAAAAATGGAGAGAGGCAATCTCTAACCTCAGCCTCGTTCGCATTTCATGAGACCGGAAACCAGGATGGAAACTTTCAGAATCAACACCCTTGTTCCAAAGGCGAATTTTGTTAGCTGGAAGAGGCAAGACACATCAGCTATATATATATATATATATATTAAATTTTCACATCTTCAAGAGTGGTTGTTGTATCCTCAGTTTCAGACTACTTTTCACAATCAAACATTTGATAAAGTACAAGTATTTATTACCTGCTGTTACTCTATAATTTTCAAGATCCTTTGCTATGGCTGCTGATGGGACCAAAGTCAGATCAGCAGCTCTGTGAAGAAACTCTGGAGGGAAAAAGAAAACGACAGCAATTCAGTATATATTGGCACCCAATATCCTTATAATTGGTTAAATATTCAGAGTGAACTCTAAAAGTCAACTTTAACTTTACTTACTTATTACAAGCCACATTGGTTTCACCAGCCAACTAAATGTGTATCTGGGAATATACCTGCAAAATAGAATTGATAAAATGAAAATCAAGATCTCATGTCCACGAAACAAGTAACATTGATTAATCTGAAAAATTAATCAATGTTTTTGCAAGAAACATCATTAGAAAAGAACAAAAATATTGAAGATAACAAGAACTTACACAGGGACATGAGTATGATAAGACATCACAATGGGAACACACAAGAGTTTTGCAATGGCAAGGGCACCAAAAACCTACAAAGAAATCTTCATTTATAAAAAGACAATACAAGTAGTTTATTCCATTTTCTCAATGAAAGGCAGGGTTCAAACTGAATTCAATAATTACCATTATCCCAGGTGATGATGCATGTATAATATCAGGCTTAAACCGGGCAACCTCTGAAATTATTCTGGGACTAAGTGCTAGTGAAAGAGGAACCTTCTGGTACCAGGGGCAAGGGAAACTGCATGTGAATAAGCAACAGAAAAAGATCAATTACCAAAAGGAAGAGGAGAAAATAAAAAATACAAAAAAGATAAAAAAAATTAAATGATTGCTCAAAATATATTGAACTATTTCTTTTTATACACACTACTGGCCAATGGATTATGGCTTATTGAGGTGACTCAGCAAAACCATTTCTTTTTTCCTTCTAATAGAATGAATGATGTTCATGCAAATGTTAAAACAGAAGGACAGCAACGCTACTTCCAGTGACCTAGACATTTTTATGTCTATCTGCCAAACTGTTTGCTTCAGATGCTACAAGGTCAAATGGTTGCTGGACTCAATGTCCAAAAATTGTAACTGTTCAAGCAAATGATTAAAGTAAAAGACACAAATTCTATCTAGAAATTGATAAATGGCTAAATGAAAAGGGAAAAAAGAAAAACAAAAGAGTTTAACAACCTCCTTGATCCAATCAACTTGGCTCCATAAAACTCATCAGGTACTCCTTCATGTGTTGTAACAACCATTACCTGCCACATACATTGACAAGCCTATATATAAACTTTTGAATGAACTTACAAAGAAATTTCAGAGTTAACTTTTAACAAGAAAATATTATTATGCATGATGAATAACACCATTGAGTAAAAAATTTTAGTGACTCCAAGGGTAACATCGGTTTTGAGTTTTGAAAAACAATGTAGCAATCCTAAATCAACTTCAAAAATTTACTGTAACGGGACATGGCAATACCTCATCTCCCATTTCACGCAAATACTTGATAAAATTCTGGAAACGGTTTTTATAACCAGAAACATACCTGCAACAAACAAACCACAAAGCAAGCATCATTATCAGTCTCACTTGTCATTCAATGAAAGCTACCTAAGTGAATATTTACAAGCATGTTTAACATGAAAAATACTTTCATTTCATGCGGTCCCAGTAACATATGAGAGCCATCAATTTTAGTTTTCAAGATGAGATTCAAAGCAGGCTCAGAGAATCGGCAGAGACAATGGGAAGCATCCCATTCTTCACATGTCTAACGTAATTGCAAGGAAAAACAGTTTTTCCCCCCATTGATGTTTTTCTCGGTATGAATTTTCAGTCAAGCTAGTTAGGGTCGAATCATAAGTTTATAAGATATGACCACTAATGTAATTGAATTTCAACATCTCATCCAAGTAAATTTCATTTCAAATCAATGAAACCACTCACAACATTTAAGAACCTAACCTGCTAAATTAGCCTAAAATTAAGCATTTTTTGTTTAAGTCAAATTGCTCTTGCCCCTGCCATAAGACAGCTGGATCTGGTATTATGTAATTGCAAACAGCAGTCGAACATCATAAGCTATGTAATTACTACAAAATTAATACAATGTTATACAATTAACCAAAAAGTAATAATGATGATAGTAATAACTAATAAGAAGAAGATGCAGCCATGGAGTCATTTCAGCAAACAACTAAAAGTCACGTGCACCAGGCCAAAGCTGTAACAATCAAACATAATAAACAAAAACATCACTTGCGGAAAAAACAAAGAGAGAGAGAGACAGAGAGAAACTGACGCAAAAGGAGAAGGCTCGACGAAGAGAGCAATACGACGAGGGCTGGAATTGTTCTCGGAATCAAGTAAAAGAGGAGGACCTTCTTCTTCCTCCACTTCTTCTTGTCTTTTTAAATCCACGATCGTCATATTGCGAGCTCTAATCGACGACTTAAAGTTGTTCCTCCTCCTACCGTAGCAATTACTGCTACTGCTACTACCACTACTCCTCCAATCTCTCTTCTTGCTAACAGATTTAGTTATGGAGAGAGAAGGAACCCTCACTCTCCTTGAACACAATGGAAATGCAGAATAAGAACAGGACGAAGTCGAAGACGAGGACGAGGAAGAAGAGGAATAAGAATAGTAAGAAGAGGAAGATGAAGAAGAAGGATAACGAGAAGAAGAAGATGCTGTACGAAAAGGAGGAGAGAGAAGAGTACGATTTATAGAGAGAGAAGGGAGAGGCATGGCGTAAGGAGGTGTTTGTGTTATATAATTGAATTTTGAGTGCAAAGCATGCGTTGGTTTTGGGTCGAAATTTTTATTCTTTTGAAAGGGTTTGATTGAAATTTGGGGGAAAAACTATAGGCATAGCGGAGATTAGAGAGAGAGAAAAATGGTGGTGTACGAGAAAGGAATCTTGTGGGACTTATGGAGGACTCTTCCAACGCATATTCTCACGCTTTGCACATTGGCAATAGCATCTAATTCGAAGCTCTTTAAGTATATGCCTTTTTCTTTTCATTTTTTCCCTATCTAATACGCAAGTGCTAACTTATAAAAAAAAAATAATTGATGCATTTTGATAACTAAAATTTATAATTAATTATTTAAAAATTTATAAGTATTAATTTGATATATAACGATTATTTATTTGCCTAATTAACTATTCAATGGTTATGTATTTTTATATATGAATATATTATGCATTTTTATGATTGTTAAATTTTGATATCTAAAATTTATAATTAATTATTTGACAAGGTTTTAGCTAGTTGATTAATATTTTCAAATTGTTATTGATTAATTGTAAAAACTAAAAATAGGCAAGATTTTTTTATCATATCCAATTAATTAATTATTAATTAAGTGTAGTTATTAATATTTTTAGATTAAAATATTTCTGTATTCTTTTTTTTAGTATAAGATCTACATATTTTTATATGCTTGAATGGAAGTGCATTATAAAAAACAATAGGATCGCTATCCAATTTATTATTATTAAAATAATTTACTTAGTCAAAATCTTTAAGAGTCTTCCTTTTCAAGTTAAAAGAATGTTTATCCCGATGCTGTTAGACAAATGGAAAGAAATCTTTGTTAAATACTTAAAAAGGAATATGTCTAGATGGCATCCTACAAAGCACTTTTGTGAAAAGCATTTTCAGGTATCATATTATCTACGCTATTAGCGTTTGTTAAAGTTCGCTAAAAGATTTATGTGTATGAGAGAGAGAGAGAGAGAGAGAGAGAGAGAGAGTCTCTAATCAAACAAAGCTCTTTAATATTCTACAAATAGAAATATTGACATATATTTCTCATTTGTAACAGGTTATAATAGTAATTCCATATAATCCACATCTCACATATTATTGAATTTATTATATCGATATATCTATATTATTTATGTTATCACACCTTGAGATAAGGGCAAGTTTCACCTTTATATAAGCACAAAAGCACATCAATATTGGGCAACAAAAAATTGCAGACAATTATGTTGTGGTTATAGATCCAACTCATATGGATCTATAATCATGACATCCTAAATATACATTGGATATATTTAGAAGAAGATTTAAAGATAAGGAGTATTTATAAAAGTCAAAGTTGATCAACGTAAAAATTAATGCTGGTCAAATGGAATAAATGAGGCTAGCATTAAATGTGAACCTTCCTTATTTTTTTTTATAAATTCTTCTTATCTTGTTTTTCAGTATAGATATACACCGGGAGGTGTAGAGACACGTTATGAAGCGTGTGGATTGTATACACATAAGCAATAACTAATAGTAGTTATGTATATGCAATCCGCATAAACTTAAAATCAAAGTTCTTAGCATAGATAAGTGAAACTTGTAATGGGATATTATTCTCTAAAATATTCCAAACTAATTAGAATTGTGTGTGTATACAAATTTGTCACCACTCAACTTTTGTTGACTTAAAGGCTAGGTTAAACCACGACCGACTAGGGGTAATTGACCAATTAACTAGGCAGCCCCACTCAACCATCTTCTTCGATTACATCTTTTACCTTGAATTAGTCTAGGCTCTTTCAAAACCAATGCGATCTAACTTTGGGGTGTTTTCTTTGTGTTTTTACATAAGTTTTTTATTCTTAATCCTCTACTGTCTAATCCACTTGTTAATCCAATTTTTGCCAAAATCATAGACGATACATGATTATCATCCAAAGTCATTATCAAGTTTCATCATTTGGATAATAAGTCCTAATTATTTTTAGTTTTCTTTTAAATCCATTTGAACTTTTATTTATCACAAATTATATGTTATAACTTATTATCAATTCTTATCGTTACCTAATAATCCATAAAATGATTGTTTTAATCCTTAATTGCTTAATCCACTTGTCAACCCAATTTTCGCCAAAATCATAGATGATGCATGATTATCATCTTAAAGTCCTTACCAAGTTTCAACCTTTAAATGATAAGTCCTAATTAATTTTAGTTTTCTCTCAAATCCATTCAAACTCTTGTTTATCTCAAATCCCATGTTATAACTCATTATTAATTCTTATGCTTAGTCTATCCGTAAATAATTTGTAACATGTGTTAAGGTTTCTCACCTTGACATGTAGATTTGAGTGATGTTGCAATCTTTAGTTACATCTTTATCCAAAATGGTAAGAAATTCACATCTTTAGCTCAATCAAGTTCGACCAATCGCTTAATTGACATTTATAGTAATTTCAATCTTGTGATCTTGAGGAATTAAGAAAGATCGAGGAAAGTCTAGTTAAGCTTGTGAAATCTTAATATTGACTTGTTAAGTTTGGTGAGTTTGATTTCAATTCTCTAAATAGTATAGATATACTTGAGATTTAGTTAGTATAACCTATATATTTAGATCATAGAATTAATGGTAATTTTATCTTAGTTATAAGGATTAAATTGGAAAAGTGTAAATCTAATGGTGTTGAGTTCAATTTTAGCATAAGAAGAGGCTGAATCTACAAATCAAAGCTAGGAATTTATCATCTCAAGCTTGATTTTGTGATATGGATGATTAATTCTTTAAATCTATGCTTAAATTGAGTTTAAGAGCTATGATTGAAGTTGACTTGAAGTAAAATGATGGAAAAATGGATATACAATGTGACAATAATTATATGATTGAAAGTGTTGTTTGATTTGTTGATTTATGTGTTAATTGTTTAATTCTGTAGAGGGCTAAATTTGAATTATGGATTTTAAAACCTAGTAATGAAATAGGTTTGCCTCTTTGAGTTGAGTGACAAAACTTAGTCAATGAATTGGAATGATTAAAGGAAATTTGGGATGGTGGGTTTAAAGCAAAAACCATTGGACAAGATCAATTCATTTGCTCTGAACTTTTCTTAGAGAGCCCATGCACGCTACTCCTCATTTAGGGGATTTTTTCAAAAATTGAAAAAAAAAAAATTTCATTTTGATGAAATACTATCATGAAAGATCAAGTAAATCTTAGAGCAAAGAAAAAATTAACTTTCTTCTAAAATAGTAGAGTTGATGCTATTTAACTCCTATACCTATCACTGATGCATTCGAACTTCCTGAAATTACATCTCTATCCTACCTTTCTTTTCGCTCTTAGTTACCCCTTAGGTGTTCTATCACATCATTCCTCTAATATCACATGCAGTGTGAGATTCACACAATATGTACTTTATCACTACAATCGGATTCACCCCACCACATATATTATTATGATATTAAGCATACTTAGAATAAGAAATGGATTAAGTGAATTGAGAGTATTTAATCTTCATGGGAGGTTTAAATATTATAAGAAGGTATTTACAAGTAAAATTATTAAAATAGCAAAAGTTGAATAAATATCAATAAATCTTAAATAAAACATAATACAAGGGCTGATTGTGATTCATCATAAATTGAAGGATCAATTCAGCATGAATCAATTATCTAATATTTCAAGCTAGGTAATAAATAAATAATAAGCTCATTTGAATAAAAATCAAAATTCAAAATGACACATCGGATGATATGCCATATGCAAACTGTAATCATTAGTGCTTAATATGGTAGTGATTTCATGTATAAAATTACTTATGGTTGTAATTTTAGACGTCATGATCTAGATACCTCCATCAGCCTTTGGTAGCCTACCACGATGGGATCTTATCCTTGTATTTTGCATTGTATTTAGAATTGGGCAAATGGGCTTGACGGGCTAAGTGACGTGGGTCCGCATCGGCTCGCCAGTTAAATGTGCCAGGTCATTTTGGCCAGTTTTTAAACATGCCAAAATTTCTAGGACCAAGCCCCGCCTACTTTGGCCTCTAGGCTAAACAGGATGGTCCGCTAGTCAAATGAAAATTTTTTATTTTTTTTTATGTTTGATTATGTAAAAATTATAATATTTATATATTTTAGGGTTTTTTATATATTAAAGATTAATTTTGCTCTATTTTGATTACTTATATATAAAAATAAGTTTTTTAAATGATTTAAAATATCATATTACGTTTAAATCAATAAATATATACTTTAAGAAATGTTATAATACTTGTGATGTATATATCAATCTTTTTTCTTTCGAATATGTCGTAAATAATCTCTAATATGTTATTATATTATTCTTTTTCTTAAACTTTTTCTCTCTTTTTTTTTCCTTTTTTTCGAACTCTAGGAACTCCACTTTGGCCTGTAAGCTAAATGGGTCGGGCCAACTTTGCCCACATTTAAACAAGCCAAAAAAAAAAAAAAATTGGTCATAGCCCGCTTTTTTAAGCAGGTAAGTGAGCCAGCCAGTGAGCGATGATCCGTATGCTCAGCTCTAGTTGTATTATCGGAGTCATCATTATCAAAATCACGAGTTAACTATATAATTTTACTGGTTTATAATATTATAATTTTTTCCTTAATTAAAATTGATGAAAAATTGTTTAGCTATAAGCTTTGGTAGAAATATGAATTTAGTTATACAATTCTACAAGTTTACAATTTTACTAATTTTTCATAATTTTATACGATATTATCAATTCTATTGCAAGTTTAACAACCATAGACGGAGTCATATAATACTCTATTATCATTTGTGTACACTTATGCATTCGTGCATTTAAGTCTGGTTGTTACATCAAAATTAAACATTTAATATGTACTTGTGTGGCTATTATTTAGTTCGTTTCACATCTTATTCCTTGAAGATGTGAACTTGTCAAATAATGACTTGTATATTGATCATAGTTATGGTGAACTTGGCTTCAGATATGACGATGGGAATCAAGATGATGAGGGTGGTTGGGATTGTATTCAGATATTTAGGGAGGGCAGGGAATATCACAAAGGAACGACTTTTGGTAATCTTCTAGAATGACCAAAAGATTAAGGGTGACTCGAAATTGAACAGTAGAAAGGAGAAAGGATTAGACTCAATCATAAGATCCAGTGATGGATTATCGCATATTTTCAAATAAAGATCAACATAAACCGTGAGAAAAAATTGAATTAGTGTATATAGTCTTAGCACTAAAAAGGCTCATTACTCATATATTAATTTCACTATTGGCTACTTTTAAATTCAAACATTAGATTATATTGGTGAATTTTGGTAAGGCCTTTCAGCATTCGCTTTATATCCTGTCTCTATTCTAAGGCATGAAAACTAGCTGTGCCTAGAGGAGATTTTCATCCTACTTTTCTTTTTCTCTCATTTTCTATACTCCATTTGCTTGCTTGTTTATTCATCAATTTCTTTCTTTCCTTTCGCTATTAGTTAAATATCATTAATTAGTTGAGAGTGATACTTTCAGATTATAATATTATGAGAAAAATAACAAATGAGCCCCTTAAACTTTGACCTAGATATGTAGGTACATAAATTTCAAATGTTACATATTACTTCTTGAACTTTGATATATTTGCAAATAATTCTAAAAGTTTAAAATGACCCCATAAACTTTGATCTTAGTGCTTAAACACTTTTTAAACATATTAAATTGTGCTTTAACATCTCATTAAATTTTGATCTTGGTGTGTTTTTATTAAATTAAAAAAAAATCAAATGTTCTTAATGTTATTAATTTGTCAAAGTTTAAAGAATTATTTGAAATATTTGAAAGTTCATGCAGTATGACACCTAGACCCATGTTTAGGGGATTGTTAGCAGCTTTCCAAAATATTATTGAATCCCTCTTCAAGTAAAACACTTCACTCAATCAATAATATTATATTTCTCAACCAAAGTATATATAATGTAAAGCAATATCGGTATACAAATGTATGTATGTGAATATTTTGTTAAAATTGATTCTAACTATGTCTATATTAGCACTATAACCATTTGATTTAAAAACTTTAACTTATAGATATGATATAGGCTATTATATTTATTAGGTATAATATCATAAATAGTACATAAACTTTGTCAAAGTATGCGATTAGGTATCTAAATTTTAAAAACGATCAATTTCATATATGAACTTTGAAATTGATCAATTTGGTATATGAAAAACTTTGAAATTAATAAATTTTGGTATATACAAGAAATTAATTGAAGTACTGTTAGCATGGATGAAAAATTCTTTCAAGTATTAAATTTTTCAATTTCAAAATTTAAGTACCAAATTAATTAATTTTAAGCTCCAGACACCTAATTATATATTTTATCAAAGTATTTGTGATATTAACCTTATTTATTTTTGTTGTAATTTATGGATTGTTTCGGAATTGTTAACCTTTCCCCCTGCCAAAGGCTTCTTCATGAGAATATATAATTTTCTCGTTAGGAGGATAGATAGGCTTCAAAATACTTATTGCACAAGTCACGGATAAAATATAAAAGACAAATTATGTAAATAAATGAGAAAACGTTCTTTCTCTTCATTTTTTTTTTTCGGATTAATATGTAATTTATGATATTAACACATATCCTTAATAAAAAAAATTAAATATTACTACGTTTTAATCATTTTGCTAATCTCTTAGCGTCAGCAGTACTGGCATTAGTTATTGATCAAACACGCGAATTTTGTTTTTTTTTTTTTTTTCCTTTTAATAAACAAGCCAGTCATAGTCATCGTAACATAGGTATAAGAGAAAAAAAAAATTATTAACTGGTGAGATCTCAGGGACGTTGTTTTGGGTGGCGTGTACGGTTATTCAAACGATAAATGATTATGTTACGTAAACAAGATTGTGTTTATCTGGCAAAGCAAAGAATAAGAATGAGATAACGATTGTGTTTAGTTTTGGCCAAATAAAATAAAGAAATAAATAAACAAAGGATTAGAAAGAAAAGGAAGCTTCTGTTTATTATTTGAGTCAAAACCAAATTGAGATATTTTGTCTAAACTGGACGTCACCTCGCCTTCCTGCCGGATTAGCAACTACCAATCAGAACTCCCAGTGCGCCCGTCTGGCCTCGTCTTCCTTTTACGACCCCTTGGCCAATGGGCTTGGCACAAGTCGCCATAATATATAATATATTGATGAAAATATACATATGGATAAAACTAGCATGTTTAGACGAAAGGTGGCATCCATCCAAAGTAACACGTATAGATAAAATCAGTACATTTAGGTGAAAATAGCCATGGCATTTATAAATTTTGAATTTAAACTAAATTTTGAATTTAAACTTAGTTTTTTATTAAAAACTCAGTTTGTTTATTTAAAAGAAATTCATTTCGAGCTCAAGCTTAGCTCGTTTACAAATTGAAATCAAGTCGAATTGAGCTTTTTATCCAGTCCAAAATTTAAGGTTAAGCCCAACTCATTTTGATAGCTTATTTTTTATATTTATTTTCAATTCTAAAAATAATATATATACATATATATTAAATAGATTTTTTGTTATTTTAATTATATATTTATATATAATTTGTCAAAAATAAATTCACAAATCTACTAACAACTTGTTAACGAATCTACTCTCGAACTTGTCTAGAAGCCTGTTCACAAGCCGACTCATAAGCCTAAATTGAAACTTCAGACCAATTTGTTTAAATAAATTAACTTTACTTTAAGCTCAAACCTAGGTAGTTTACTAATCAAGCTCAAACCAAACCAAAAAACCAAGTTGAGTATGAAGCGAACCAAGCTCAAATAACTCACGAGCAACTCAACTTGTTTACAGTCTTTTAAATAGCACATTTGAACTACCACATTTGAACAAAAAGTATGTATGAACGAAACTAACACATTTAGGGGAAAAAAAAGACTTGAAATGAAATCACAAATTGACAATTTATTCTAATAAATTCTCAGTGCTGCTCCAATAGGTACCATTTATTCTTTAAATCGAACTTGATAGTTTTTTTTTCGCTAAAAGATAATTTCATTCACTACAAAGAAATTATATTCATTACAATGATTAACAAATAAAAAATTGGGGGTATAGTTGACCAACCATATGAACCGGCACATCTCTTCTATAAGCAAAATAACCTAGACAGGGGATAGAAATTCTCTTAAGAGAATAAAACTCAATCAATCAATAAGTAGACTATAACACATATAGAGGATGACAAAATCTCATATAAGGGATGAAAACAAAGTAAAAAAATATAAACAACGAATAGATGAAAAAGATTTATTTATTCTTAAAGATACCAACAAAATAATATTTGCTTAATCTCCATGCTCTTCAAACCACTCGGATTATCCGTGGTGATGGAAATAATAGATTAAAACCTGAATTTGAATGTAGAGGTAGTAGATCTTCAGCTTTTCAAATTGGTAGTAATGAATCAGCAAAATTTTGCGGTAGATTTAAGGGTTTATTTGGATTACCTGATTTTCATCTATATCTCTATTTATATCTAATCAACATCTGTATTTGATCTGTTTAATCTGTTTATGACTAAAAATATTTGTTTTTAATCTGTATCCATTTCTTAATAAACAATCTAAACCGAAAAGGATAGCACATCGTCGATACACCAATGAGCGAAGCAGTCTTAAAAAGAGAGAAGCTGCCACTTAGCCACCCTCTCTACACTAGGTTTGTGGGAAAAAAAAAATCAGAGAGAGAGAGAGAGATAAATCTTATTTAATTAATTAGTTAAATAAACTTGATAGATTATTATACATATATAAATTTTTAATAAAACGAATTCAATCGAAGAAAAACAATTCGTTACATGATTTAAACCGCTATTACTGATCACTAATTGTATTAAGGAGATTACTGCACACTAATTTATTAGAAATCATTTATTAAATTATGTTAATATATTTGTATATATCATCAATTGTAAATTGCTATCTTTAGTATTGGTTAATGAGCCATCTATAGTGCTGTAATGCTGGACAATAGACATTACATGGGACATTACTGGTGAAAAAGCACCACTGGTCTAGTACTATAATATAGCATCAGAAAGGCCCATTGGTAGCATTACTCATTTTATTAGTCTTTCCTATGATATCGGACAATATACGTGAAAAACGACCATCACTGCAGTTGCTGTGTGCGTGTGTGTGTGTCTATATATATATATATATTTTTTTCTTCTTCTTTTTTTTTAAGAAAAAATAATTATATGTTGGTGTGTGACTAGTGAGCTCGACCATTGGCTTGCAAGAACGGAATGCTAATAGTCAAGCCTAAATATAAATTGAATTAATTATAACAAAAATTAGTTGCATTTGATACTTTTTTTTTTTTGGCCGAGATACTTTAAATTTAATTAGCTTTTTAATTAAACTACTTGAAATGAATATATTAATTTCAATACTTGATAGAATTTTTTAAAAGAATATTTGTATTTGATACTTTAATTTTAATTATTTTTTTAATTAACTACTTGAAATGAATATATTAATTTGAACACCTGGTAGATTTTTTTTTAAGTCAGCTGCATTACCTTTGTAAAAAGAAGAAGAAGAAGAATATATAGTTGCATTTGATACTTTATTTAATAGGTAAATTACACAACGTTTTAAGTAGTTCAAAAGATGTCTTAATATTTGAAAAAGTAAGCCAATTAAGATCTAAACCGATATGTGTCAATAAGAGAAATATTTAATTAAAATACATAAGACCCTTCTCCCAATAGAGACATGAATTGACTCATTTCTTCAAACATAGGGACCTCTTTTTAAACCGCTTAAAATATTGAGACGTCAAATGAACTTATCTCAAATATTGGGACCTCCTGATGTAATTTATCCTTATTTTAATTGATTTTTCAATCAAACTACCTAAAATTAATTTGTTAACTTCAATATCTAATTGAATTTTTCAAAGACAGCGACACTACCTTTGTCAAATTTATCTCAAACCATCTACTTGATTGACCTTCTTTTTAAACCAATTATCAATTATCATGTGTTTCGAATAATTATTTAGTCACATAGAAGCAATTAAAACAATATCTTACAACAGCAAGTTAACATATATGGGTAAATTATACCAAAAAAGTATCAACGTTTGGAGTAAATTCATTTAAGGTATTAACGTTTCGATTAGTTTTTAATTAAGTTTCTCAAGTTTTCATTAATAGTCAATTATTAATACTTTATTTGACTCACTTTGCAAAACGTTGATACTTTTTTTTAACCACTTAAAATATTGATACGTTAAGTGAATTTATTCCCAAATGTGTTAAATTATTTTACATTAGTGGTCCATGTGACTTATAGTATGACTTTAATATAAAAGGTCAAATATGATAGTCATTTGGGCATAATGATAATTTTGAGTCATAGGGTTTTAAAATTCCTCCACTCTCCCTATTTAAATATAACAGTTAAAGAAGAAAAAGGATCGTATCCTTTCATAAGTGACATTTCATTTCTCTACCATCAAAGAAAACAGAAAAGTGAAAGGGAAGAGTAGGAGAAAATCATCAAATAAAATCAAGACAAAATTGAGACAGATTTTCTTTTCTTGGTTTGACCTCAAAAAGCTATGGACAACGGTATGTATCAAAACCATTAATTGATTGTTGCTATCATATTGAAAGATTCGGTATTGGAAATTGGATTTACATAAAGATCCTGCATAAAAAGAAAATCAAAGAATGTATTACAATTGATATCAGAGCGAGTATATAAACACTTTGATTTGCTATCAAAATTAAAGTTATATATATATATATATATATATACTTTTTTTTTTTATGTATACGCAACAGGCGCATATTATGGACTCATCTTCCGGATGAAATTATTAATATCTTTTTGCTTCCGTGGAAAACAAATGGTTTGATGAGAATGTGAAATTCTACATTTGTTCATTAGGTTTTCCGGTTTTTTTTTGTTGGAATGAGAACTGCTTTCGTTGACCTTGGGAATCTAAACTACGTAATGGGATTTTCATTGGAACATTAATTTCCGAAACTAGAAAATAAAACTAATATCCTGGTAAATATAAACATATATATATATATAAATGTTCGTGTTTCCAAACATAATTTTGGTATGTGTATGTTCCTGTTTCCCACATATAGTTATAGACATTTGTTTTCACGAGTCCTTACTATTTCGAACTTTGATGGCGAATTCATGGATTAATAATTATTATTATATATTCGTCTATCATTTCCTGGTCAAAGCATATAATGATATTATTGAACTTGCCTATAAAGATAGTTCGATGGCTATGGATTTCGGAACATTAATTTTCCGAAAGTGGAAAATAAAACAAATATATATAAATGTATATGCTATATTCCTGGCATATCTTCCATTATTGAGAATTTATTATAGTTTATTTTGAGAATTTGATATTTATTGAGATCATGTTAGTGTGAATGATGACACTGAAATTTTCCTAATCAAATGTTTATTATAGAAAGCTTGTTAGTCACCAAAGTGGCCTAGCTTAGAAAGATTTAAACATTTAAATTGTGTATTTTCAATTGTTCATGTTCATATGATGCTAATAAATGACATAAAAGTTTGAAGTGAACAATTGTGATCATTAATCATAATGCTAGGAGATCATCCAAAGATGGATCATTGCCTATAATTAATAATACTAAAAGAGATTCATTGATATACTGGGTGAATATGATTGTATATCCAAAGATAACATACATATTGACTTAAGTATGATTGATTGATCTATCAAAGTATATTTATCTAAGCATCATTATTGATTAAAATTATGCATTAAAGTATCACCCAAAGGTGATCTTAAATACATAGTTAAAGTTTATCATTTATTTGAATCTATTTAAGTTTACTCAAAGCATTAATATGTATATTTGGATTACATTTGCAGCTTCTAGCAACTTATTCACTTTAGGCAATGGAATAATCAAGTTCAATGGACTGAAGTATGCGGAATGGTCTGAACAAATCCAATTTCAACTAAGTATTTTGGATTTAGACCTAGCAATTATTTCTGATGAAAAGCCTGCAGCCATTACTGAGACTAGTACTGAGTCAACAAGTCTCTTTATGAGGCTTGGGAACGGTCTAATAGGCTGAGTTTGAACTTGATGCGAATGACGATAGCTGAAAATGTTAAGCCATCGATGCCTAAGACGAAAATGCAAGGGAATTTATGATGAGAATTAAGGAATACTCTCAATCAGATATAGCTAACAAATCTATTGTAGGAAGCCAAATGAGTGAGCTGACAACCAAGAAATTTGATTGGTCACAGCCTATTCATGATCATGTGACAAGTATGGCTAATCTAGCAACAAAACTGAAGTCAATGGGTATGGATGTGAGTGAATCCTTTTTGGTTCAATTCATCATCAACTTGCTTCCTCCTGAGTTTGGTCAATTCCAGGTGAATTACAACACCATTAAAGAAAAATGGAACCTTCAGGAAATAAAGACCATGTTGGTTCAAGAAGAAGGGAGATTAATGAAGATGAAAGATCACTCTGTTCATCTCACTATTGATAATGATGTTGGTAGTAGCAAGTCTAAACCATATAAGAAGAATAAGAAGAAGGACAAAACCTCTATGAAAGTCACTGAAGGTTAGATCCATAAGGATCAGAAGTGCTTTTTCTACAAGAAGACTGGTCACTTCAAGAAAGATTGTCCAAAAAGAAAGGCTTGGTTCGAAAAGAAAGGTATGTACTGTATATCAGTATGTTTTGAATCAAATGTTATTGAAGTGCCTAATAACACTTGGTGGTTAGACTCTGGGTCTACTATTCATGTGTCACATATTATGCAGGGATTCCTTTCGATCCAGCCCATAAGAGGAACTAAAAAGTTCCTTTATATGGGGAATAGAATGAAGGCACGAATAGAAGGAATCAAGACGTACAAATTGATTTTAGATACTGGGTGTCACCTGGATCTAGAAAAGTGTCTCTATGTTCCTGAATGTGCTAGGAATTTAGTTTCTGTTGCAAAGTTGGATGAAGTAGGATTTAACTTTAAGATTGGAAACGGTGTATTTTCATTGTATAGACATTCATACTATTATGGATCTAGTACTTTAGTTGATAATTTGTACCGTTTTAATCTTGATGTTATGTATGCTGATTCTTTATTTCTTGTTGAGCGTAATATAGGTAACAAACGTAATGCACATAATGATAGTTCTGTTTTCTTATGGCATCAAAGATTAGGTCATATATCCAAAGAAAGGGTATTGAGGTTGGTGAAAGGTGAAATCTTGCCTCAATTGGATTTTACTGACTGGGAAGTATGTGTTGATTGTATAAAAGGAAAACAAATTAAACACACATCAAAGAACCCAGCCACAAGAAGTAATGAACTTCTTGAATTGATACACACTGATATTTATGGTCCTTTTGACATTCCAACATGGGGTGGTGAAAAATATTTCATCACATTTATTGATGACTACTCACAATATTGTTACTTATATTCGCTGCATGCAAAGTGACACTCAGTTGACATCCTAGAGGTGTTTGTTAATGAAGTAGAAAGGTAGTTAGATAGAAAGGTGAAAGTAGTAATGTCAGACAAGGGTGGTGAATATTATGGTAAATTCAATGAAAGTGGAAAATGTTCTGGTCCATTTGCAAAATTACTTGAAAGTTGAAGCATATGTGCACAGTATACAATGCCTGGTACACCGCAACAAAACGGTGTGGCTGAAAGGCGGAATCGTACACTTATGGATATGGTTAGGAGTATGTTAAGTTACAGCACTGTACCTTTATCCTTATGGATGCATGCATTAAAAACTGCTGCATATTTGCTGAACAGGGTTCCTAGTAAGGCAGTCCCTAAGACTCCTTATGAATTATGGACAGGTAGGAAACCCAGTTTAAGGCACCTTCATGTTTGGGGTTGTCCAGCAGAAATAAGGATATATAATCCACATGAAAGAAAGCTTGATGCAAGAACCATTAGTGGTTACTTCATTGGCTATCCTGAAAAATCAAAAGGGTACAGATTTTATTGTCCTAACCATAATACAAGAATAGTTGAGTCTGGTAATGCTCGGTTCATTGAAAATGGTCAATTTAGTGGGAGTGGGGAATCACGAAAAGTGGATATTAGAGAATTTCAAGAAGAGACCCCTACCAGTGTTTCTACTCAGGTTGTTGTTCCTTTTGTTGCATCACAGTCAAGCAACAAGCTGAAACGACAAGTTAATGTTCAAAACACACAAAGTGAACATATTAGAGGTGAGCCAAGCAACAATGTGCAAGTCACAAATGAGCAAGTGATACCACAAGAAATGGCATTAGAGGTCTACTAGACAGAAAAGACCAGCTATATCGAATGACTATGTGGTTTACTCACTTGAATATGAATCTGACTTAAGCATTGATAAAGATCCAGTCTCATTTAGACAAGCCATGGAATGTAGTGATTCTGAAAAGTGGTTCAATGCCATGAAGGAAGAGATGAAATCAATGGATGTAAATAAAGTCTGGGAGCTAGTAGAGTTGCCTGAAGGATCAAAACGAGTTGGCTGTAAATGGGTCTTTAAGACCAAGCGAGACTCAAAAGGCAACATCGAAAGATACAAAGCCAGGCTTGTTGCCAAAGGTTACACTCAAAAAGATGGTATTGACTATAAAGAGACCTTCTCTCCAGTTTCCAAGAAGGACTCCTTAAGAATTATTATGGCTTTGGTGGCTCATTATGACCTAGAGCTTCACCAAATGGATGTAAAGACCGCCTTTTTAAATGGTGACTTAGAAGAGGAAGTGTATATGGACCAACCTGAAGGATTTATAACCACAGGACATGAAAATTTGGTGTGTAAGTTAAAGAAATCGATATATGGATTAAAACAAGCTTCCCGACAATGGTATATTAAGTTTAATAATACCATTACGTCATACGGTTTTGTAGAGAACACCGTTGATCGGTGTATCTACATGAAGGTCAGTGGGAGCAAGTTTATTATATTAGTCTTATATGTCGATGATATTCTTTTGGCTGCTAATGATATAGGTTTGTTACATGATGTAAAGAAATTTCTCTCTAAAACTTTTGAAATGAAAGATATGGGTGAGGCATCCTATGTGATAGGAATAGAGATATTTCAATAGATCACAAGGATTGTTAGGATTGTCTCAGAAAGGCTATATCAATAAAGTATTAGAGAGATTTAGAATGGAAAATTGCTCTACAGGAATAGTTCCAATTCAAAAAGGGACAAGTTCAGTGAATTGCAATGTCCAAAGAATGATTTGGAACGAAAATCAATGGAATCCATTCCCTATGCATCACGTTGGAAGCTTGATGTATGCTCAGACATGCACTCGGCCGGATATTAGTTTCGCTGTAGGAATGTTAGGCCGATATCAGAGTAATCCTAGAATAGATCATTGGAAAGCTGCAAAGAAAGTACTTAGGTACTTACAAGGCACCAAGGATTATATGCTTACTTATAAAAGGTCAAGTCATCTTGAAGTAGTAGGCTACTCAGATTCAGATTATGCTGGATGTGTAGACTCGAGGAAATCTACATTTGGTTACATGTTTCTGTTGGCTGGAGGAGCAGTTTCATGGAAGAGTGGGAAGCAGTCTGTCATTGCTACTTCCACTATGGAGGCTGAATTTGTGGCATGCTTTGAGGCCACTATTCATGCAATGTGGTTGCGGAACTTTATCTTAAGGCTTGGTTTAGTCGACAGTATAGCTAGGCCGTTAAGAATCTATTGTGATAATTCTGCAGCTGTTTTCTTCTCTAAGAATGATAGGTATTCTAAGGGTGCGAAACACATGGATTTGAAATACTTGTCTGTTAAAGAAGAAGTACAAAACCAAAGAGTGTCAATTGAGCATATCGGTACTGACCTGATGATAGCGGATCCGTTAACTAAGGGTTTGCCACCGAAAACATTTACTGGACATGTTGAACGGATGGGCATTATAGAGAGGTCCTCATTGATTTAATATTTAATGTATATGTATATATACATATGGTTGTATTGCTTATATTGTTATGACACTTGTGAATTCAGTTAAAGTTATGGTTTTCTTGCTTTTTTGTTATCTACATCAAGTTGTATACAGTCATTGTTTGTGAGATAACTAGTAGCATATTTGGAAATAATAATTTAAAGGTTTTAATGTTCCTCAGTTAAGTTATCATGAATTATGATGATCATGTAATACATGGAAGGAATCACATCGTTAAATGGTGTGTGACCGCCATGATTCAGTCATTTTAATTCAATTGAGAATTATGACTTGATGCATTCTAAATATGGTGCACACTTAATTGTTATTGAATCATCAAGTCATAACATAGACCAAGTGGGAGATTGTTAAATTATTTAACATTAGTGGTCCATGTGACTTATAGTATGACTTTAATATAAAAGGTCAAACATGATGGTCATTTGGGCATAATGGTAATTTTGAGTCATAGGATTTTAAAATCCCTCTATTCTTCCTATTTAAATATGACAGTTAAAGAAGAAAAAGGATCGTATCTTTTCATAAGTGTCATTTCATTTTCTCTATCATAAAAGAAAACAGAAAAGTGAAAAGGAAGAATAAGAGAAAATCATCGAGATAAAATCGAGATAAATTTTCTTCTCTTGGTTTGAACTCAAAAGGCTATGGACAATGGTATATATCAAAACCATTAATTGATTGTTGCTATCATATTGAAAGATCGGTATTGGAAATTGGATTTACATAAAGATCCTGCATAAAAGAAAATCAAAGAATGTATTACAAAATGTTGATTCCTCTTTTGAATCACTTGAAATGTTAATACCTTAAATAAACTTACCCCTCAAATATTGATAAATTTCGTTGTAATTTACTGTAAGATATATGGTGATTCGTAATTAATAAAAATCATATATCTTAAGTGGAATACCTTCCTCAAAATAATTGCTTAAAACATGTCATAGTCCATTATAAAAACTGGTTAGAAAAATATGTATGTAGCAGAACTCACCCTAAAAAGTACAATTAAGTACAATGGGAAGTATCAATTAAATTTCAAGAATCAAATATGATAATAAATCGGTTTAACATCCACACACTTTATCCCATGGACATTAATTAGGTACTTTTTTGAGAATAATTAATCACATCTAAAAATCTTGATGTATAATATTAATTATTGAAAAACCAATTTAAAACCTAAACTAAAATTTAATAGGGGTTTCTATTTCCATTTTAAAGTACAATTATCTCAACATTGATTGCCTTTAGAAATCAATGTCAAAATATGCAATTTTAACAAACCAAACAATGTATGATAAAAATACATAAATAAAGAGATAAAAGATACAGAAAAATGTACCTATATTTTACATGGACTTTAGTTCATCCCTTAATCTCCATGATCACACATTTGCTCCTAACGGAGGACTCCACACACAATCCATTCATCATAAAGCCATGCTCCTAAGGAGTTACACCACAATACAATTTAACACTTGAATAGTGTTGGGAAAAAGGGATTTATATACACAAAGCGTATATAATACCCTATAACGGAAGCGAAGAAGATCTCATTTTTCTTATACAATTAATATAACTCCACAAAACAGCAAGCAACTAATAAAATATTTAAGTAAAATAAAATAAGTAGACGCCATAAATTTCTAATGTGGAAAACCTAGTGTTTGGAAAATCACGAGACCCAGTCCAAGAAATATCTCTACTATTCTGAAAAAAATAATAGGTATACCAAATAAGTTCCTCTTAACAGATTAGGGATAAAAAAATATCGAATCTTCACCAGCAATGGTGGATAACAATATAATAAAAACCCATAAAATTATTTTAACTTAAGCAGTAGGAAAGATAAAACACAAATTGCTTACACTAATGTGTAGCTCACACAACTAAGAAGAATATACAAAATTTTAACTCCAAAGGAATTCAATATGACTCCTCCAAGTCTCTAACTAAAGTTTTTCTTTTCTCTTCTTACTACTGTGCTATTTTTCTCTATGCTTTTTGATGTTCTCATGGTTATTTTCTATCTATCTATCTATCTATCTCTCTATCTTATATATAGAGGTGGGCAAGTGGGTTAAACGGGCCAACCCAGGCGGCCCACTTTGGTCTGTAGGTCAAACGGGGCCAAAACATTTTGGCCCACTTTAAAAAAGGGCCAAAATTGCCTGATCCTAACCCAACCCACTTTAGCCCGTGGGTTAAACGGGCCAGCCCACTTTTTGACCCTTTTAACCCACTTACATATTTTGTGAGTTAAATCGGCTAAGTTGACCCATTTAACTTATTTATACTAATTAAATAAATATATATAAAAAAGAGAGTTTTATAAGTCATATATATTAATGATTAATTTCATTATTATTTTAATTATTTTTTATATAAAAATAAGTTTTCTAAAATAACTTATTAGATAATGTATTTCATTTAAAACAATAATAATATATTTTTATAAAATTTTATGGTGCATGTGCATCAATTTGTCATTCTTTGTTATAATTAACATAAATTAATCTCAAGTATAAAAAATCTTAAGAAATAACCTTCATCTAATACATATTTATTCTATAATTATTTATTTTATTTTTATAAAAGTGGATTGGTGGGTCAACCCACTTAATCGGCGGGCTAGCCCACTTTGGCCCGCAGGTTAAGTGGGTTGGGTAAAATTAACCCACTTTTAAACGGGTTAAAAAAAGCTGGCCCTAACCCGTTTTTAAAGTGGGTTAAACGGGTTGGCCCGCGGGCCATAGCCCATTTGTCCAGCTCTATATATATATATATATATATATAGAGAGAGAGAGAGAGAGAGGGAAAGAGATATATATCCCATGGCTCATAAAATATGCCACACATCTTTTAACTTGTAGAGAAAGTCACAATAATAAAATAAATCTATTATTTTATTAATTAATTGATATCACTTGTTATGGTGGGGCCACTAGTGAGCGACTCACCATCAAATGTCCCCTTCAAGAGCTAGTGGGGCTACACTCAACCAAACTCACTTTCTTCATGCAAGTACCAAATTTCTCTAAGGGTAAATATTTGAACCATTATCATCAGTATAGATTTTCTCAAGTGACAACTATTTCATCTCTAACACTTCTCTAATCCAGTGATACCGCACTTCATTATGCTTTGACCTAGAAGGAAAGGTCGCATTCTTGCTGAGATGGATTGCACTTTGACTCTCACAATATAACACATATTTCTCCTAACTAAGATCTAACTCTTGTACGAAGTTTTGCATCCACAAGAGCTCTTTTCCTACTTCAGTGATAATAATAATATATTTAACCTTTATGGAAGATGGTACAACACATTTCTACAATTTAGATTGCCATAACACAACTCCCTTTGCAAGTCAACATGTATGTAGAAGTAGACTTTCTATAATCCACATCACCGGTCATATTAGCATCTATGTAACCCTTCAACACAGGTTTACTAGTACCAAAACATAAACAAAATCTAGAAGTACCCCTAAGATACTTGAATATCCACTTCACTACTTGCCAATATTCTTTCACAAGATTAGAGAGAAACAAGCTAATAACACCAACTGCATGAGCAATATCCAACCTTATGCATACCATGGTGTAAATCAAACTACCAATAGTAGATGCATAAGGAACCTTTTCCATTTCTTCTTTTTCCTTCTTACTAGTAGTACATTGCTTCAAACTCAATTTAAAATGGCCTACAAGTGGAATATGAACTAGTTTAGAATTGTCCATATGAAACCTTTCTAATATCGTCTCAATCTACTTTTGTTGGGATAACCATAGCTTTCTGTTCTTTCTGTCACAAGTGATCAAATGCCAAGGATTTTCTTTATAGCACCCAAATCCTTCATTGCAAAGGACTTAGCCAGCTCTCCTTTAACATCTTCAATTTTCTTAGTATCATGGCCAACAATCATCATGTCATCCACATAAAACAGTAAGATAGTGAAATCACCATCGGTGAATTTTTTCACATATACACAATGATTAAAAGAAGTTTTAGCATACATATGATCAACCATGAAAGAATCAAATTTCTTGTACCATTGCTTAGGAGCTTGCTGAAGGCCATATAAACTCTTTTTCAATATGCATACAAGATTTTCTTTACCTTTTGCTACAAAACCCTTAGGTTGCTCCATACAGATTTCTTTCTCTAAATCACTATAAAGGAAGGTAGTCTTTAAACCAAGTTGCTCAATTTCTAAATTCAAATTGGTCGCAAGCCTAAGTGCAACTCGAATTGAAGACATCTTGACCACAGGTAAAAATTTTTCTTTAAAATCAACTCCCTTCTTCTAATTGAAACCCCTCACAAGTAACCTCACCTTATACCTTGGCCGTGAGCTATTTTCCTCTACTATCAACTTAAACACCCATTTATTATTGAGCGTTCTCTAACCTTGTGGTAGTCTTACTAACTTAAAGGTATGGTTCTCGTGTAAGGACTACTCTCTTCTTGCATGGCTTTCAATCATTTCTCTTTGTACTCATGTGATCGAACCTCCTCATATCTCCTCCGTTTTCCTCCATTAGGTAACAACACATATTCATTTGAGAGGGTATCTCTATGAGGGACGAGGTTATCTAGCAGACCTTGTCATATGAGACTCAACAATGTTTCTAGTTATAATGGAATTAAGTCAGTAGGAACATTATCCTGGTCTTCATCATCGATATTTGCATCTCCCCCATCGTTAGCAACCTAATAGGAGGCTCTAGGTTAATAACAACACCATCTTTGGCAACTAGCACTAACTTTTCTTCCCTTGAACATCTTCAATTGTTTAGTCTTTAAAGAGAATAACATCTTAGCTTTTGATAACTTTCTTATCAATCTGATCCCGTAGTTTGTAACCAAACTCCTCATGGCCATAACCTAGAAATATACATTGTTTTGACTTTCCATCAAGCTTGGATCTTTCATCTCCTAGGATATGAACAAATGCCCTATAACCAAACATTCTCAAGTGATGATAGGAGACATCTTTCCCTTTCCAAATTCTCTAGAAATATCATCATCAAGAGGAACCAAAGGAGAAACGTTAGTTAAGTCCACTGCAATTCTCATAGCTTCACCCCAAAAGGCTTTAAGTAGTTTACCATGAGAGAGTATACATATTCTTTCTGTAATTATTCTGTTCATTCTCTCTGTAACCTCATTATGATATGGAATCTTAAGCACTATCTTTTCAAGCTTGATACCATAGTTATTGCAATACTTTTCAAATGGATACCTGTATTTGCCACCATTATTTGTCCTTATGCATTTAAATTTTCTACCAGTTTCTCTTCTAATACTTACATGTTAGTGTTTGAGGAGATCAATCACCTATTCTTTTGTTTTCAAAGCAAACACCCACACTTTTATAAATATCATTAATAAACGTGACATAGTATAAACAACCACCAAGGGTTCAAGAATTCATGGTATAAATATCAGTATGGAGTAAATCTAAAGCATGTGACCTCTTATGTGGAGGGGAATTATGAAAAGAGGCTCTATATTGCTTTCAAACTAGACAATAAGTGCAAGGTTTAAGAGAATTACCTTTGATGGGAAAAAGTTTTTGCCTTGTTAGAGCATCAAGTCCCTTCTTACTCCAATGGTCGAGACGTACTACATTAGCCTTAACTACAATTACCTTAAGCGTCCGATACAAGGTATCATTGTTTACTCCTTTTGCAACCACCATGGATCCCTTTGTGATTCTCTATTTACCACCATCAAATGCACACTCATAGCCATTTAGATCAAGTGATTGTACTGAGACTACACTAAGGCGGAAGGTTAGGACATGTCTAACATTTTTCAATTGTATCTTGTATTTAAGGTAGGTTTCCAACCAAACATCTCCTATACCAGCTACTTTGCATACCCCATAATCTCCTACGGTCACTGCCAAAATCACATAGAGTGTAAGATGAGAAAAAACTCTCAATCTAGTGCCATATGGAATGTAGCACCAATATCTATTATCCAACTAGAGTATATGGATGAGAGTTATTGAATTTTCCAGCAATAGCAAGATCACCATCAAATACAACTACAACAATTTCTTTTTCTTCTTTCTTATCTTCACCCTTTTCCCTTAATTTCTTGCTTAAGTAACCTGCATTCCTTTTTCATATGATCCATTTTATTTCAATGATAGCATTTTATATCTTTTTGGGACTTTGACTCTCCTCTGGACTTGCTACGAGTTTTACCTTTCATGGAGTTTCTAGTTTAACTTCTCCCCCTTGATTCAGTAACTAAGGCCTCTAACAATGAAGAGGATCCCAAAGATTTTGTTCTCATCTCTTTATTCAATATGCTACTCTTAGCAAGTTCTAGGGGCACTATAACATTAGTAATAGAATTACACAATGAAGTTATGAAGGTTTCCCATGAATCTGATAATGAGTCAAGAAGAAACAATCCGTGAATATCATCATCAAACTCACCCCCCATAGCAGCGAGTTGGTTCATGACTCCCTAGAAATTATTCATGTGATATGCCACTGGAGACCAATGTTGATATTTCATGGATAACAACTAGTTTATGAAATACATTCGGTTATTACCAGTCTTCTTGGCATAATTGTTTAAGCTGATTTCATAGATTTTTAGCATTAGTTTCTCTAGCTATATGATTCAGACATTACCATCAATCTACTGTCTAATATAGCTACACAGTTATTTATGTAATAGGTTTTACTCATCATCTTTGATATCTCATGGTTTTTGTTCAACAAACAGGCTGACGAAATTTCTTTACATAAAGTAAATCTTTCTTACCTTTCCAAAAAACATAGTTGGAGCCATTTAAGCTATTCATCTTACTTGTGTTGGTTTCAATTTTCTATCTCAACACAGATCTGCAATCAAAGCTTTGATACCACTTTAGGAGAGGAGGAGTGTTTACTGGAGAGAAATTCAACTAATGGATCTTGTGAAGGAAGATAATAATGGACTTGACACCATATATAACTCAAAATCTTAAGGTATTAGGTTAATGGGTCTCCCCTCTTATAAACCCTTTACACAAGTCTCATATTCCCATGTGGGATTTTTCTAACTCATACTTGTATTAATAAATTTCTCTCTTAAGTGTGAGTCTCCACAAGGGACTTAGGTTTTTACTCCCCCTTGAGTGCAAACCTTGCAGTCTTGTCAAGAGCTTATCAACTTGACTCCACTAAACTCGTCTTAACATACATCATGAGTTTCATAAATGAGTTATCACCACAAAACTCTTATTCCATATGGAGGGTCAACCATGGAAATTTCCCGGCAAACCATCGACTTTGATATCATTTTTAGGGAAAAGAGCTTAACACACATAGAACATATATATGTACTCTATAGTAGAAGCGAATAATATCTCCTTTTTCCTATACAATTAATATAGCTCCACAAAAAGCAAGTAATAAATAAAATATTTAAGTAAAATGAAATAAGTAGACACCATAAATTTTTAACATGGAAACCCCAGTGCGGAGAAAAACCATGAGACCCAGTCTAGGAAATATCTCTGCTATGATGAAAAATAATATGTACACTAATATAAGTTCTATCTAATAGATTAAGGATCAATAAATACCGAATCTTCACTAACATTGGTGTAACAATATAATAAAAACCCATAAAGGGTATTTCACCTAAGCAATAGGAAAGATAAAACACAAATTAATTACACCAATGTATAACATACAGCCAGGAACAACATACATACATTTTAACTCCAAAGGAATTCAAGGATTCCTTGCAATCTTTGATTGAAGTTTTCTTCTCTTGTTGTTGTTGTGCTATTTTTCTCTCCCCTTTTATGATATTCTCATAGGTGTTGTCTATATATCTATATATATATATATATATAATATCTATTACACATATAAAAAGAAATATATCTCATGGCTCACAAAAGATGTCATACGTCTTTTAACTTATAGAGAAAGTCATAATAATTTAATAAATCCATTATGTAAGTAATAATATCACTTGTTGTGGTGGGCCACTATGAGTGTCCCACCCAACAAATAGCGAATAAGATCTCCTTTTACCAATAGTGGTTCAAAGTAATTATTCGCTAGGAAATTCCCATGGTTGCCTTCATGTGGAAAAAAAAAAAGAGTTTTATGGTGGTGACTCGTTTGTGAAACTCATGATGTATGGTAAGAGGAGTTTAGTGGACTTAAGTTGATAAGCTCTTGGACAAGACTGCAAGGTTTGCACTCAAGGGGGAGTGGAAAACCTAAGTCCTATATGGAGACTCACACTTAAGTAAAAATTTTATTAGGATACAAGTGTGAGTTAGAAAAGTCTCACATGGGAAATATGAGACTTATGTGAATGGTATATAAGAAGGGAGACCCATTAACATAATACTTTAATGTTTTAAATTATATATGGTGTCTAGTCGTTATCACCTTCCTTCACAATATCCATTAGCTGAATTTTGCCTGGTAAATACTCCTTTCTTAACAAGTTGTGCCTTTTACACTCAATATAACTCTAACAAGGCAAAACTCATAGCAAACACAAAAGTAGTGCCTTACAATAATTTCTCAGTTAATACACTAAACAACACTACCCATTATCTCACTCAATGAAATATAATTGGAGAGATGGACTAAATTAATTTCTACATTTCAAGCTCTCTTATACTCAAAATTTGTCTTATAACTCTTATTTATGGGACCTTTAGGAAATGTAGTTGTTGCCATTTTACTTCCAAAAATGTTCTTGCTACAAAAGTTCAATGGCTAGTGTCAACTAGCGTCTGATGCATCCATTATTGTCTAAATGCCATTAAAAAACTCATGCTATTTCACTTCTTTCCTTATCATTTGACCTTGCACTGCACCAAAATCTTCTACCATCCAGATACCACACCTTTACATCCAAACGCTTGTTAAATTTCCATATAGTCAAAACCTCTTGAGTCATTTGAATATACCCCTTGGCTTCTAAACACTAACTGCAATTTCATGACCAATTTTTCTAATCATGCTTGCATCCAATTACTGCTATGTGGTTATGTCTTGTATAAATAGTATAAATACAAACATAAATACAAATATAATGCAAATAAAAGCTTAACACATGAAAAACATATTTTCTATTACGTGTACTTAATCACATTGGAACAATTGTACAAGGTGTTTTTTCATCAAAATTTGATCTTCGATCGAACAATTGATAAAGTTTGAATATCATTACTATTTCTTTTATTCTTCATTGTTTTGTATATTATAGAAATAAAAATAATTTACTATGTCTAAATTATCCTATATATGGATGTTCCAAATAACATGATTAAAAAATAATGGATTTAATTTTCTATATAATTTTCTATCATCTCTTCAAAGAATGACGAAAATTTTTAATATTAGTGATGTTAATTTCTATATAGCTTTTATTTAGAAAGATTAATAAAAATAAAGAAGAAATATAATAAAATATAACAAATTTATACCGCATGTCCTACATATAAAATTTGAGCCTTAAAGGCCATGAAAAAAATTGAATTTAAGCCTATAATATTGGTTACAAGTTATCCGATATACTTATGAACAATTAGCATAATTCATGTCTCGTGTCCGTGTCTAAACGGGTTCGTGTTTAAAAAACCTTAATTAGTTTGCCAGTTTATTAATCGTGTATGAAAACCTAAAACCCATGACTCGACCTGTTTATATTGTATCGTGTCGCATGTCATCCCGCTTATTGATTGATAGGAAATATATAGTACTGTTTATCAATAACTTATGAAGTGCAAGAAGAAATTAAATAACAACCTATTAAAAAATATTACAAGTTAAGCAACCACACACTCAAAATCTTCTCCTCTCTCTTGTCAACTTTATGCAAACCCATGTCATAAAAATCAAAACTTCATAAAAAATGCATAAAAAGTTAAAAATCTCATAATTTAAAACATAAAAAACTCATTGATTACAAATCCAATAAAGCAAATACGTAGAGATCTAATCTAACATACCAATTTTTTGACATATTAATTCAAAATAAGATAAAGGTTAGAAGAAATCAAACTTAATGAGAGAGAGGGGGAGAGAAGAAGGGAGATAAGAATGTAAACCCTAAATTCTTTAAGGTTAAAAGGGTGTTAATGGCTGAGTGTGCTTATTTATTTAAATGAATAGACATCGATTAAAACAATTATGCTTTAAGAATAGTTTTACCAGTAATAGACTAAGAAAATTATATTCCAACATTTATTTCATCTAAAATCCTATTACAAGATTACACTTTCCAACATTTGCTTCAATTTACACATTAAATTAGGAATATCACTAAAAATATTGCTATACCTTTATTTAGTTGTTATGAAATAAATTAAAAAAATTACTTAAACTTACTTTATGTACATATATATATATATATATATATAACATGTCATGAATATTTGTTAAACATGTAATATAATATATACTTATATATATGTACATATATAATCTATATTGTATGAAGCACATATACAACATATTGGTTAGGTATAAGAAATGAATTACATATGTGTGTGTGGATATATATATATATATATATGAACATATAATTTATTTACATGTTATATATAACATATGTAATATATATTATGTATTTATATCCTTAAGACATTTGTTATATATGTTATATGATTTGTGCAACAAATAGATTATGTTAGTTACATACACATGAATATAATATATGTTAGGCATTATTTGTATTATATATTATATATTTTATATGTATGTATATATTATATTTACAATATATATGTCATTTATAGTAGATATTAATATAAATTTGTATAATATGTTGTATATGGTTTATATATTATGTTTCAAACTCACACATGTAATATACACAATCATGCAACCAATGAATTATAACATATATTATGTGTTTATAATTGTAGATTTTAGGACAAAAATGACTGTGTCATCGCATTTTTGCAATTAACTGACTCATGTTTTTTTTCACAAACACCGTATGTGAATCAATCTATTATGTCCATTTAAAAATGAACGTCTGTCATCCACAAGAAGTCATGTGGCTATATTTTAAACCAAAAACAGAACAAAACCCAAAACATCTCTTTTTTACATACATCAAAACCTTCGATCAAACATAGCAAGAAATCTTAAACCTTAAAATCTTAACTATGGATCTCCATCGGCGACAACAACAAAGAAATCCTAATCACCTTAAACCAGAGGAGACACAAAAATCACTTCTTGTACAGAATAATCGAACCCTAAAATCTACCGAAGCGGACATATACACACAGTATAAGAAGGTTTGCATTACCCACATTGTCTTCATCTTCTCCATGTACACACCTAAGGTAACAACCCTCTATGTAGTTTGGAGTATGTTTTATAATGTCACTTATCCTTGTTTTCATATCCTTGTTTTCATATTGGTCTTCATCTTCTCTGTTGAATTTAGTTGTTGCCCTTTAGTTGTTTTGTATTGCACATTTGGAAGTGGATAGTGATGTGGACTATGTTTGTGATGTGATTTTTTTCATGTTTTTTTTTTCTTGTCATAAAGTGTACTCATTTTGATTTTTCTGAGTGTAAATGAGTAGTAGAAACCATAAAAATCGCTCCACAATTTGTTGTGACTAATTGTATAATTTCCTTATGTAACGATGCTGAGCCAAGAATTTGTAATGTAACTGGTATGGAATTACCTAAAAGATGAACAAAGTAATATGTGTTAACATATGTTATCAAGTGCAGTAGTTCATTACAATGTTATTTCTACTATGTTATTTAACGAATTGGTGTTCGTTTACAGTTTTGTAGTATGAACAAGCATGGTGATTCCACACTCAGTAAATTTGCAATACCACTATAGTGAAAGATTTCACAAAGGTGTGATTTGATCATACGGGGGAGGTTCTATAGAAGTAAGAAAGGACGTTGATCCTGATTTACTTAGTTATCTTATATTTAAGGCTATCCTTGTTGATATAGGTCAATTGCCAAGCATGTTCATATCCTATGTAATGCTTGGCAGTCATTGCAAGAATGGCCTCCTTCAAATCGATGCTGATGTTTTCACAATTTTGGAAACTCACCACTCTTTAGGAGTTTACACAATCAGCTTATTTATAGATAAACAACCAATAATGGTAGATGTTTTGAACCTACCAACCCTAGTGCATTGCCTGTGGAGAAGGTGGGTCTCAATGGTAGTAGTGAGCATCATGATATGCATATAACAAAGGATGTGGTTGGTAATGTTGACTATGGCTGTGACATGAGTGAAGATGAAACTGAAGATGACTTTGCAATTATATCTAAGGACAATAAAGATGACCACAGGGTTCCAGTGATTGTAAATGAAGTTGGTCAACTACTAATTGGGGGTGATGATTGGGATGAAGATGCACTGATGATGATTCACATGGTTTAGTTGATTCAGTAGATGAATTAGAACTTGATAAAATTGTTGAGTATAATGCTGAAGTTAATGGGGGGCACTCCTGGCTTATTGTGGGAATAAAATTCCCAAACGTCAAAATATTTCAGCCAATGCCTCCTTGCATATACATATAGGAATGTTATAAGCTTCCGATATGGGCTAAATCATTCCCAAAAAAGTATCTATCTATCTATTGTGTTAATGAATGTGGATGGAAAGTGCATAGGTCAAAGCTTATCGATGAGGATATGTTTCAAGTGAAGACTTTTTATCCAAGATATACATGCCCTCGGAGTTTTAATGACAAACATATCACTTCCACCTTCCTAGCGCAAAAATACTTGTATGAATTGTGAGACAACGGGTCTAAATGGGAAGTTAACGCAATACAATGCCATGTTATGAGGGATATTGCAGTAGACATGCTTATTCACACCGCTATCACGGAAAAAGAAAAGCATAAGCAATTTTAGATGATAATGACTCAAAGCAAGACGGGTTAGTTTGTGATTATGCTAATATGGTGTTGTCTCATGACCATGGAAGTTGAGTAATAGTCAAGTGTGACTATTTTATGAATGCTTCATCTGTAATCTCTATTTTAATACTGATATATAATATGTTAAATACATAATCTTTACATAACATATAGATTGTGTATTTATAACCTATAAATTTAATATATATGTGTGTTATATCTATATATAAAATTGTTATAATTATCTTATTTACATACTATATGATATATATGTTGTGTATATATATGTTATATATATAGTAAAAATCAATTGTATATTGATACATAAATTATGCATATTTTATTTATTAGATAAGATCTATATTTTATACATATTGTATATATGTCCTATATATAATTTGTAATATAGTGTACCTATATATATATATATATATAATTATTTCATATATGGATAGTTTTGTCAATAATTTATTTAGGGATAATAATATTATATTTTTACAAAATAAAAATAAAAAAAATATTTTAATAGGTTTGTAGGTTCGTAAATGGGTCTAGGCCCTAACCCAAACATATTTAAATTCGTGTCATATTTCGGGTTTGACCCTTTTATTAATTGTATCAACATTTACTTACTCAATCCCTTTTATAATTGTGTCGTGTCATGATCAGGTTCGAGGGTTGGGTTCCAAATTGCTAGTGCTATAAACAATATTTTATAAGTTAAATAAAAGACACCAAACGAATGTGGTGAGAAATTAAAAGATATACTAAATCTAGAACATATATATGTAAAATATAAATTATTGGGGTGACCATGTATGGTAGGTTGTGTTTTGAAACTTTACTTGGAGTGTTGTAACCTATCATATCAAGCCTTTCCCAAATTTTAAAACCAAAATTTACCTTATGATATATAATAGAACACCTAATAACTACCTTACAAACTTGTATTTAATAAAAACAATAGAATACAAAATACTTGTGGAATCTATAGTTTTTCTAATATATTTTATAATATTATGGAAAAATTTCGTCAAACCTTTATTTATCAAGGTCATATTGTTTGGAAATTTGACTAACATAATAAAACTGTCTGTTTGTCATTTTTATCTGATATGTATTTAGTCAGTTTGATGTTTTTATAAGTAAAATTGTTTAATCTATATCTAGTACGCGGTTTTTCTAACTCTTGCTAAACAAACCCTTGATATACCTATCTACCTGGTGACCTGAACCTGAACGTCCATATAAGCGAATACTGAATAGGATTCACGATGCGAGGAATTGTGGATGTATCATACCAGTCAACTTTTTTCTGTACACATCACACATGTGGAGATTAGACAGTAAAAGATAAGAAACATTTGAAAGGAAAGCGACGAGGACATATCTGAATTTACATGGGTATTGGGAGATTTATGTGTCCTTTCATCGGAAATGATGCTTGCTGCTGGGTCCATTCACACCCACCCTATGCACGACCAGGCATCACACATCCTTATTAACATGCTTTGGCGTCTACCGTGAATTGTCCCACCACCAACGATCAATGGGTTGGCTTTGTTTACATTTGACATGTGACGTTGTAATTAATCCATGGTCCAAATCCATCTTGCCGCATTCGACAAAAAAAGATGGAGCCTCTTGTTTCTGTTTTACACGACACCTTTTAATCTATTTATTTTCTTAGACGCGGTTTGTTTTAATTTTTTTTATGTTTGTTTGAGAAAAAAATAAGATATTTAATGGAAAAACATTTTATCTTATTTGAAAAATATAGACTCGTTCTAGCTTATTTTTAGGAAAATACTCATGAGATATAAAATGATAAGTTATTTTTTTAGCGATTTACAAGTTCATCTACCAATCATTTATTATCTAAAAATATTTATTATTAAAATATTTTTCCTTTAGGTATATTTATTTCTCATTATAATATTTTGATTTTAAAAAAAAATATAGTTAACTAAAAGTTATACAAAGAGAGGAAAACTATTTGCATAAAATTAGCCAAACATTTAAAAATATGTTATTTTTTCAATAAAACTCTTTTAAGGAACAACGTTTTTCATTAGTAAATACTTTTCCTCAAAATAAATAGGATCTTAACAATATTTTCATTTTTGTTGAGGGTGTATCATATAGTAAAGAAGTTTCATGTATGAATTATACATGTAGACTATAAAATTTTTAAGTATTACATGCTTTAAAAAGTATTACTTAAAATAAATAGATAACTATTCACCTTTGAAAGTATTCTACCATTTATTTGGTAGCTGATTTAATTAAATTCATATTTAGTCATGATTATATCATTTAAATATTCAATATATTAATTATTATATTTATTTTAATATTTAAATGATTAATTAGTAGGTTTGTTAACAAAACAATAGAAATTTCGAAGAAGTTGCAAGTACTTCAACTTCTCAAATCAATGCTTTGAACCCCTTGGTTTTTGAATCACATGGTATTAATTTGGTCCATCCAAATTAATATTCATATTAAGTAAGGATCTGTTTGGATTGTTTGTTTTTCATTTATATCTAAATATGCATCTATTTGTTATATGTGTCTTATCTGTACCTAGTCTATTTTATCTTTCTATGAATTGAATAAAATATTTTTCATCTGTTAGTTATCTATTTCTAATCCGTATCTGTTTTTGAACAAACAAACCCTAAAACAACTAACATCCTTTTTGTGTTGAGTAATGGCTTTGACCCTTAACCAAATTTGACATGGGCTGCAACTCTGTTTTAGCACTTTTTGTGATGTGATGGTTGAAGTTAAGAGTCTGGTGCTCAAATAAAGAGCTAAGACACAATATAACTGTCATTTAAAACTCTGTCACATATTAAAAAGGAAAAAAAATATTTACATACAAGCATAATCTGCACTTCTCCCTTCATGCATTGTAAAAATGTAATGAACAAATAGTCCTGGAAGCAACATTTAAGGAGAAGAGAGAATATTTTTTATGACGTGCAATATTTTTGGCTAATTTGAGGGGAAGTCTACTAGTAGAACAAAATACACCTTTTATGGGAATTAGAAAAAAAAATAGCCTATTTAATTAGGTATTGACATTGTAACAAAAGTGATAATTTCTGCTTAAACCTCGCGCCTTGTCATACCCATATATTATACAATGGATGGGATTAATTTATGTCTTAAAATTTAAATTCTTCCTTTTCTTGCTTATACCCTGCTTGAAATGAAACGACAAGGGAAATGGATGTTTAGACAATAGCTCTTCATCAAGTATAATTACTGGTAATTTCATTTTAATATTCTTTTGAATTCAATATTTATTAGGGTTAAAATGTTTGAAAAGGAGATAATCTTGTTACTAAAATTCAATTAAAAAGTAGGAAAAATATATTATGAGTATATTTTAAAGAATAACCTATAACATACTTTTGGACATGACATAGTGATTAGATGCACAAACTTACATGTAAGTGGTCATGGTTTCTATTTCCACGAGTCATTTCAATTTTTCAAATGACATTTGTTTATACAATACTTGAATTACATGTTCTTTATATATATATATATATATATATATATTTGCAATAGCTAATAATATTAAATTTTATTTGTTATAAAAATTATTGTTAATAAATAAATTCCTTTAAGTTGTCATCTATTTATTAGTAATACATCATAATAAAATAGGTTATTGAACATTAATTGCTTAATCACTCATATTGAAAAGGGTTAGTGTTGAATTGGTTACTAAACTTTGCCTAAAAATTCAATTAGATACCTGAACTTTCGAAAGTTCAATTTCAGTACCTAAGCAAACTTTTTGTGGCTATTTTCAGTACCTTAGTTAATGGTGTTAACTCTGTTGCTGACATGGATGCATGGACCCATCACATCGTGACGCATGTCATTGATGGTAATTTTTATTTTCTTATATATATTTTCTTTCGAACATGGAAAATTTTATTTATATTTAGGGAAAAACCACTTTTGGTGCTTGAACTTTGACGAAGTGGACAATTAAGTACCTAAACTTTAAAAAAAAAAAAACAATTTGCTACCCAATTGAACTTTTCATGCCTTTTATTACTACCTACGTTAACTTCCTTAACACCGTTAATAATTTATCCTACATGGATAACTAACCAATAGCCATTGATACCTGTCATTGACCAAGAAGAAAGGAAAAAAAAAAAAGAAAAAGTCTCTCTCCCCTCTTTACCTCCTCCGTCTCTAGTCTTCTCTCTCTCTCTCTACATGACAAAACTCCAACCATCACCAATAAACACCAAAACCCCCAATAGCCATTCAACATCGGTCATGTAACTTGATCACCACTAGCCCCTTATCGAACCTAACACCACCTCATACATTCTCTCTTTATGTACATCTTGAAGACCCCACACCACCACCACCCCCCAAACACCAGAAACCAAGTGCTACCACTTCAACCTCCACCACCACAACCTCTATAGAAAATAAAACTCTACCCTTGCACTAACAACAATAACCCAAAAAAAAAAAAAAATCTACCACACACAAAGCAAACCTAAAAAAGTCCACTACTCACATAATAAACCCAAAAAATCTACCACTCACACAACAAACCTAGAAATTTGAAACCAATCGTATAACAACCACATCTGACACAAGCCAAGCACTACCCCTATCTGTTATGATAACCAAACTCCACCACCAAATCTCCATACTAAAACCTCCATGGCCAACAATTCAACCGCTGGTTAGAAAAAGGCATGAAATCATGTCAGCCTAAATAGGCCATGAGCCATGGGGCTTAGACTCTGGATCCAACTGGTGGTGCATGATATTGATAGTGTAGGATAGTGCAGCCTTAAACATGTATTGATGGTTTGAGCGATGAAGGTGCAAAGAGTTAGTTTGACATGTTGGACTTTAGTTAAGGGTTAGCTGTGCTTGGTGGATAGATAGCAATCTCGGTGGTAAAGGTTTGTCATTTTGCATTGGGGCGGCGTTGCATGGTGTTTCGCAATGGTTTGGTTATGAAGGATTTGAGTGGCAGCAATGGGATTGTTGGATGGTAGTTGTTATGTTTGTTTGGTTTCTGTGTGTGTGAGAGAGAGTGGTGGTGATGGGATTCGGTTGTAGGCGTTACGGTGGTGGTTGCTGTTCAGAAAGGAAAGGGATGGTTATTTTGAGAGAGAGAGAGAGAGAGAGAGAGAGAGAGGAAGAGAGAGAGATGGCGAGATGAGCAAGAGAGAAAGTGGGAAACGAGAGAGTTTAGAGAGATATTGAGTAGAGGTTCGAAGGAAAAAGGACGAAACAGGGTAGAGAGAGAAATGCTGCTTAGAGATGAAGATGGGAGAGAGTTGAGAGAAAAAAGAGAATTGGAGAGAGAGAAGGAAAAGGGGGAGAGGAGAGAAGTGATGTTCCCCTTCCTCCATCCTCCCCCCCACCCCCCCCCCCCCCCCCCCCCCCCCCCCCCCCCCCCCCCCCCCCCCCCCCCCCCCCCCCCCCCCCCCCCCCCCCCCCCCCCCCCCCCCCCCCCCCCCCCCCCCCCCCCCCCCCCCCCCCCCCCCCCCCCCCCCCCCCCCCCCCCACCCAATTAATGCATATATCAAACAGTTATTGGTTAATTAGTCTACATAGGATAACATTACTAACGGTATTAATAAGGCTAGTAAAAAGAGACAAGAAAGGTGTTTTTAGGTATGAAATTGGTCTTTTTAAAAGTTTAGGTACCTAATTGTCCACTTTGTCAAAATTCAAGTATCAACAGTGGCTTTTTCCTTTATATTTATTTTTTCATTATAATTTATTTTATTTATTTATATCTTTATAACTTGGTGCACTTATTTTCGATTGAGTTTTATATGATTAATCCATATGATCTATTCCTAGGATTTGGTTAGTGCTAGGCAAGTATACTTATCATATATAGTATAGGAACAAACTATAGAGTCGTATTCCTCAGAGTTCCCAACAAGAGCTATTACTCCCCTTCCTTATTATTATCTATTGAATTGAAATTTAATTAAACAAATGCAATAAATCAACTTAGCTGATTACTATCTATAGCTAATGTCACTAATATAATCAGTAAGTTAATGTTAATCCAACGACAAATAACAAATCAAACTTGCTTCACCATTGAATCAATATGTACTATAGTGTCTAATAATTGTTGTGCCTTTCCTAATTGCGGATCCCATCTACAGGATTAATATCTCTCTCAAGACCATTAACCCCTAATCATAGCCTTGTCAAATTGGAATCTCTTCCTAGTTAATAGCTGACTAAGATCGCATTAAAAACACGAACTCGATATAAATTCTGCATATATGTAGAAAGTTTCATGGACCTATCTCTAGTACATGAGAAACTTCTCCCTATAGCTTAGATCTATTCCATAGGCAGATTTCTCAATCACATCTTGTGGAAATCTTGTCTGATCCTACATCGTGCACTACCTAGAATTAGAATGCTTGAAACACACTATATTGATTAGCGAAATTAACAACAATTGGCATTCAATCCATGTATGTACATGATAGACACGACTTCGCAATTCCTAATTACTACTCATGCTTAATGTGGAAACACAATACAACACAATAAAAGTAAAGACTAGAAGAATAGAACATAGAAACAACCTTTATTATTGAAATGACTTAAAGATGTCTCTTACAATAGTGATACTCCAGTAAACTTGTACAACACTCTCTCACATACATAAAAAGTACTCTCCTCTAGGATTACAAAAATGAATGATGACAATGGTGAATCTATAGGTGAATGATCCTTTGCAAGGTTTAGATTGTTATTTATATGCTTCCTCCATTGTGTATGTATGTTTGTTGAAGATAGGTGTCAATTGGACTTCAATCCCTTTCGAAAAGGTATTTAGATATGGATTGGCATGGAAATACTTAATAATTAACCGCCATCACGGCTACATCATGGTCCATTATCTTCTCAAATCCAACTATCCAAGTAGATCACGACTATGATGCGGCCCGTTATCTCTCCTTGGATCACAAATTCAAGCCATTATAACGCCCGTTATCAGACTTTACTAAAAATCTACAATTCGGTGTCCTATTTGTCACGACCATGACCTCCTCTGTATCTTTCTTCTCTTTTTAAAATAATGATCATATCAAGTATACTTGCATGGTCATTAGAGATCACCACCAAGGTTACAGCTGTATCAAGTGTCGCAATCTTCTCTGTGGTCCATTTGTTCTTCTTTTCTCCATTATCATGCCCGTTATAGGTCCTAATTACACATTTAAGACGATCACTGTCCTTATTATGGATGTGATCATTTCCAAGTGATATTTTCAACTTCGAATCCTTGCTTAATTTGATCCAAATGTTGATGTTTATCGTTTTTAAACATGAAATGAATATATTTTCTAATTAAATACTAATTCTCTTAAATTAAACATGATTTAAAGCATAATTAACCATAATTCAACCTAAATTAGTATGGTAAATTACCCCTATTGAATTTTCCTACACTTAAGCTTTGCTTGCCTTCAAGCAAACAAGCTGATAAAAGAATAAAACAGTGTTAATTCTAAGAGTAGGAAAACTATTAACATGTGATGCAACCTTTTATGATAAATAAGGATGAATATATATCTCATTGAACTTAACAAGTTTATTGAGTGGCTCCATACTTCGAATGTGCTATTGTCCCTATCAAACTTGCTATGACATGCCCTTTCATTAATTATGCTAGAATTCCAAGGCTAATCCAAATAATCTATCCTTTACCTCCATCATTTAAATAGAGAATCAAAATAAGAAAAATCAAACATGAGATCACTAAGTAAAAGTGAATTAGCCAATCCCATCTCCTTAACATGAAAGTATAGAGAATCATCAATCATCCATAAAGCTAATGTCAATCCGAATGACTATCCATACACCTTTAATTTCTTTCTTCCCCTTTTATTGTCATATATATATTATATATATATTCAAATGACCAGTTTTTAGTGAATCTCAAATCCTATGTAGCAAGCTTTTAACAAATAATCCCCGATTCGTCACCTAAATTAACAGATGTTATTCCCCCTATAAGGCATCCCACAAGCTTAATTGCTCAAGATATGAGACTCTCTAAACAGTATTTTTTTTGTTAAGTATATTTCTTCAGTCGATTTATCCTAAGCTAGATGACCTTAGGTCACTGGGTTTTAAAGAGACCCCATAGAAGCTCCACATACTTGACCTTTTTATTTTTTTAGAAAGTAGAAACAATAGAGGGCTTGTAATTCGATAAGTTTAGTGGACTTTTTGCCAAGATAATTGAATGAAAAACTATACAATTAGTTAAGTTTTAGAGATTAACTAATAAACCCTTCCTTAAAGCCGTATGCAAATCCAACACATGAATTCTTAGTGAAATGATGAATAAAACTACACCATTCAGATTCTACCATGCAATTCTAGCATATTAATGTAAGTACAAAAGTAAGTAACAACTAGCAATCAAAACCAGCCACTTAGTTACTTGATGTGAGAGATTTTAAGTAAAATTTTTCAATAATCTTGCATCATAGTAGTTTTTCTATTACATGCTTAACTAAGAAGAAAATTGATAATAGGTTTTATGACCGTACTCCATATACATATTCTCTTCCCTATACTTTAGATAGAGACATTGTCCCCATTGTCTTCAGACAAAAATATCAATAAAAGGAATAAAAATATAAATCCAAGGAAAGAAAATTGAAACTGCCCTATTTATCTGAAGCATTCGCTCCACAAAATTCCAGTTTAAGGTTCCGATCGATACACTAGGTTCAATAAAAAATTAATAAAACAACAAAACACATAAAACAAACACAAAATAGCAAACTAAAAAGAAAATAATACATATGTGAGCTTCTAAAAGATTTATCAATAGAGCACAAGCTCAATAATATATATCTAAATAAAAAAATCAATTATTAGGATTATGTTCGCTGCTGCTATCATCCTTCTCTACAACTTTGTCTTTCTCACTACCGCCCTCTCCATCATCATCATCATCACTAGATCCTAAACTCAAGCTACCACTCTCTTCCACGGATCTTAAGTTATTACCTTTTGTTTATTTTTTAGTTTGAGCTGAAAGGTTCTGTTGTGGAGCTTGCCTAGGAGCTTGAATAGCCTGCTACTGACCAATCCCCCTTCCAATTGTGGATCTGTGTTGTAGTTGCTCTTCTTCTTCTTCTTCTTTAGAGCCCTCCTCTTCTCCACTCTCACTCTCCTCACCTTAAGCAAGGTGTGTTGGTGTTTGTGGCACTTGATACTCTTGAGCTAGAGGTGAGGCCCTTTCTATATTTGCACTAGGAGGCTCATGAGAACCAACTTAATCCTTGTGGGGATGCTCTTGAAGCAAGAAGGCAATGGTATCTTTAGTTGCTCAAATACTATTTGAAAACCTTCCTTAATAAGTTGCTTTAAACCTTTGTTTTCATCTCTAAGATCAGTAATGTGCTTGCTCTATTGAGCAATCTCGCTTACCTATCGAGCCACTGTTTGCTCCAATCTAGTAAAGTTCATAATAAAATAAATAGAACTAGGAGGTGCAAAGTTGGATTGACCCAGTGCCTCAATATCAATATCCGGGTTCACAACATCGAAGATTCCCCATTAGCGAAAAGGATCCAGAGGAATAGTTCTTGATTGGCTTACCTTGTCCTTAGGTTCATACTTTCGTGGCCAGATCTTCATATTTCATAAAGTTTTAGTGATGAAGGGCCCGAAGTAGATAGCTATCCTAGAATTAGAGGCCTGATGCCTGAATGCAAAAGCAAGATTCACCTTATAAGGTTAGATAATGCTGCAAAAGGGGAGAATATCAATCTCTGCTACAACTCTCATGCTTTCCAATCTTTGATTCAATGACCTCATTGGTATATAATGAAGGATTCGATTCAATATTTTAAAGCTTCAATCTTGAGACTTGCAAGGGCGGAAATCTGATATCTCCCTCCAAAAGGAAGTGTGTGTGACCTTTGTGGGCATAATAATAGTCATCTTATGAAGTTCTGGAGACTCAATCTCAGCATCTGTATTTATGCCCATGCCTCTAATGAACTCCATCATTCTCATGTCATAATACTTTCCATGAGCAAAGAATGTGCCGGAGTAGATGTTGGAAAATCAAAGCTCAAATGATGGCATAAATACTAGAGTGATCTCTTTAAACATCTCCTCCTTAATACTAAAAAAGTTGAGCCAAGGTCCCTCGGGTAATAGCCTTTCAAAGGCTTTGAGAATACTATGCTTCCTCAACACTTTTTCATCTAAAATCATGTTGCCTATCAATTTCTTGTCTTTAACTAATTGGTCGAACTGGTGCCAATGTTTTTCCTTCATCTTGGTTGGTGGCTTGATTTTACTACGAGAGCTACCCTTGTTACCTCTGGTTGGTGACTGATTTGTGTGTGAACGCTTGACCCCTTTTTGAGCAGCTTCTTTCTTGGGTGCCATCTGGAAGAAAATAAATACATTTGCTTTAAACAACATGAATGAAATGTCACTTATTAGCCATCAATACTAATAAGATTTATATCGCAAACTTGTAATTAAGCTACAAGATTAGACCAACCGGGGTTACTAATATTACTTCTAGTACCAAATATTATATACTAATATGCTCAAAAGCTTCTCATGTGTGAAGAATCAAATTAGAGATAATCCAATACACTTAATAAAATACCATGAACAAGTATGGTTAACTCTATATGTAACACAAATCAGCACCATTACAATTCACGCTACATGATACTTATATTTCTAAGTGCTAAAAGTTAGAAAACCCTTAATGTGGAAAATTAGGGTTTTTTGAATGAAATTTAGGTTTCTGCCTATTAGAGCCCCAAATCTGTGCTTAGCTAATATACTACAAATCCATAAGATTTAGTCTTTAGATTAATAATTTATTGTTCAATTCAAAAAGCCCCAAATTTCATAAAGTGGTTGATCTTGGTAAAATTAGGGTTCATGACGAAATTTGAGAAATCTTAGCATGAAACAAATAATGAAAGTATGTAAATTCATAAATAAACACTTAAAGCACATGCATTACCATTGATGAACTATTCGAGTAAAAAAAGCATAAACCTTAAAATCACAGATGTTCTTGAATCCTCCAAACCATATGAACAATAACCATAAGAAAAAGTAATTTATACCTTGTTGTCGTTAATCTTCAGGAATTTTGAACATAAATGGAAAAAATTAGTGGATTCTACTTGTGTGTGAAGGTGGTGTAACTGCTAATGACAAAGAGTGAAAGACGAGAGAAAATATGGAATTTGAATTTGAAAATGAGGAGAGATAAAATGAAATATCGCTTAAATACTGTCGGGTCACGCTCAAGATCACAGTTGTATCACGACCGATGATCTTTTTGGACTTGAAAATTATTTCAGAGCCAGTCTGAATCACAATCGTTACATGCTAATGATCTCCTCTGGGCAAAAACTAATATCAAACTCACGTAGATTACTATCGTTGCAGAGCCCATGATCTATTTTATACAAAAAACGAAATAAGTACCAACCTTGATCATGGTCGTTATCTGGGCTGTGATCCTCTTAGAATTCAAATATTTGATATAAAGCTTCACATCGCGGTTATAGTCATGGTAAGGATTGATTCTTAGCCTTATGAGTACATGTTAACAACTCCATTACGGCCGTTACTGGTTGATACGGCCCCCATCACGCCCATTATTGACAAATGGATCTCTTTTTTTGTCATGCTCTTACAATACGGTCGTTACAAGAGGTGTTATCTCCTTTGATCTTGATTTCCTTTATTTTTCATACTTGAATCAAATTTTGCCAATCTACACACGTTATCTTTCCTCTAATTGATCTTCCTTTCCTTGAACTTGCCCTAAAATTGTCAGATATCTACCAATTAACAACATTCACTAAACTAGACCATTCTTAACATATAATTATACTATAAAACTACTGGAATCACAAAACAAGATAAAATAAAACACAACAAAATTAACTAAACATGGGTTGCCTCCCATAAAGTGCTTGTTTAACGTCATTATCTTGACATGAATATGTTCTAACTCCAACTTAGCCAATAGGAGCCTTCTCTTGTTCCTTAGGGTTTGGCTTTGTGTTTCTCGACAGTGATCCTTAAGTTCTTTCAAATGCCATCTTAGCTATCTAACCAGCTTGTAATTCCAAATTATGAATAGATGCTCAATGATTCCTAAGAATTGCTTCAGTGGTTTGCTGGTGTACATTTGAAGTCTTTATAAACTGAGTGAGAATCTCCTCTAAAGACATTAGATTGGACAGAGGGGAAAGAAATGGTCTTTGAAATCTAGGAGGCTAAGTGTTTGTGGACTGACCAACTTGATTGTTCCATCAAAAGTTAGGATGGTTCCTCCAACTAGGGATGTAACTGAGTTGTTCGTTATAGGGTTTCCAATCTACCTAATCCATTAAAAACCTTATAGGGTTTAACATTATAGGATTTTAAGATTAGATTTGGATATATAGTAAAAACCTTATAGGATTATAGGGTCGGATTTAGATCATATAACAAACTCGATGGATACCCAGTAAACTAGTATTATAATTAAAAAATACATAAATATAAATATTACTAAAAGGGTAAGGAGAGGAAAGAATACATAAAGGAGCTACCACATTTTTTATCACCTAAAGATGTTTTTTATTTTATGTCTACGGACAAGTTACGGATTTTAAAACTTTTTATTAAATTTTGTTCAAATCATATTTACTATAGAGATTAATATTATTTACTATCTGTTATCCAACAGGAAATTTAAATTAACTATGTCTTAAAGATTTTTTTCTTTTATTTCTACAGACTAGTTATGGATTTCAAAACTTTTTATTAAATTTTGTTCAAGTCATATTTGCTATAGAGATTAATATTATTTACTATCTGGTACCCAACAAAAAATTTAATTTAACTATGTTTTAAAGATATTATACGGTTACAAAAGTAATATATTTATGTATTTAAATGTTGTATAACGAATGTGGCCTACAACATTTCCTATTAATTCCACATACATCATTTTATTTTTTAATGTATAGAAAACTTATATCAGAAGCACCATCTTTTCTTAAATTTATTATTGTAATTTGAAAATAGGTTGAAAAAAAATAGGGTTATAGGTTTCGGTTCTGGGTTCTAAATCAAATCCTTTAAGATAGGTTTGAATATAGTATCAAAATCCTATAGGGTTATAGGATCGGGTTTAATAGACTCTTAGGGTGGCGGGTTGGGTTTTGAGTTCATATAATCCATCTGAAACCCGACTCGGTTATATCCCTACCTCCAACGCAGGTTATGGGTGTTGTTGTATGGATCGTTACAGGGTTAGTTTGGATTCCTCATGTAATCTACTTATTCTGTCTAATTAGTCTCTATCTTCATCATATTTGACACATCTACATTAGCCACGTGCTTTTCTTAGGACATGAATAAACTGTTAAACTTCTTAGATGGTGCTTCAACCTTTACTGCCAAAGATGTTGAAACATCCACTTCATACATTCCTGTTGGCTTCTTCTCTTTTGACTGTGAAGATGACCACTAATAGTGGTTATTAGCCATATCTTGGACCAGCTGGAGACATTGTTTAGGTGACTTGTGATTGAGGCTCCCCCCAACAACTGCATCGATCAACTACTTAGTAGAATAGTTCAAACCATTGCAAAAGGTCTGAACTTGATGCCACTTAGGGATTCCATGATGGGAACATCTCCTCAATAGTTCCTTCCATCTATCCTAAGACTCATACAAATTCTCTGAATCCATCTAGTTGAATGAAGTAATATCGGCCCTTAACTTTATAGTCTTCAATGGTGGAAAATACTTTCTTATAAATTGCTCTATCATCTGCTACCAAATGGTGAAGGAATGTCTTGGTAATCCATTCAACCACTTCTTTGCATTGTTCCTCAAAGAGAAAGGGAACAAAAGCTGGCGGATTGCATCGTCTGTGGCCCTGTTGATCTTGAAGATGTCGCATATTTCCAAAAATCATTGGAGATGATAGTTAGAATCCTCATTTTGAAACTCATTAAATTGAACACATTGTTGAACCATCTGAATTACGTTCGGTTTGATCTCAAAATTATTAGCATCTACTCTGGGATGTGTTATTCTTATACTTGCACCATCCAAATTCGATTGGAAATAATCCATGATAGTCCTGGAAGCTACAGGATCATTAGCTCCAACATCTTGCATATTATTTCCATTAACTCCCACTAGATTATCCCCATTCACTGGCGGTACTCTTTCATATACAATCCCTGGATCCTTAACCTCATCTGCCCCTCGTGTGTTCACATTTTCATTTTTTGTACTCATCCTTGAAGATTCCAGTTTAGCTTCTCTTACTCGAGTAGGTGAATTCTTTAAAATTTCTCTAATCTTTAGTAGGTTTTGGTGAAGTGATCTCTCATGATCTAAATCAAACTCGGCTAACTTGGTTACACGACTTTGGGTCATAAACCTGCAACCTAAGAATAAATTAAAGTTTAGTAAAGGTAGAAAATAACGATTACAAAATAAAAAAGGCCAGGTTAATAACACTTAACTTTCCCTAATATTGCTAAAAGAATCCCCGGCAATGGCGCTAAAAACTTGGTGCACTTATTATTTACCAAGTTTTGAAGGATTAATTCCTATGACCTATTCTTAGGATTTGATCAGTGCTAGGCAAGTATACTTATCATATATAGTATAGGAACAAACTATAGAGTTGTATTCCTCGGGGTTCTAATAAGTACTATTACCCCCCTTCCTTATTATTATCTAGCAAATTCAAATTTGATTTGACAAATGTAATAAATCAACTAAATTGATTACTATCTATAGCTAATGTCACTAATATAATCATTAACTTAATGTTAATCCAACAACAAATAACAATTCAAACTTAGTTTATGGTTGAATCAATATGTACTATAGTATCTAATAATTGTTATGTCTTTCCTAACTGTGGATCCCACTATAAGGTTAATATCTCTCTCAAGACCATTGACCTATAATCATAGCCTTATCAAACTAGAATCTCTCCCTAGTCAACAACCGACTAATATCACATTAAAAACATGAACCCAATATAAATTCCGTATATATGTAAAAAGTTTCATGAAGTTATCTCTGGGAATATGAGTAACTTCTCCCTATAGCCTATATCTATTCCATAGGTAGATTTCTCAATCACATCTTGTGGAAATCTTGTCTGATCCTACATCGTGCACTACCTAGAATTAGAATGCTTGAAACACACTATAGTGATTAGCGAAATTAACAACAATTGGCATTCAATCCATGTATGTACATGATAGACACGACTTCGCAATTCCTAATTACTACTCATGCTTAATGTGGAAACACAATACAACACAATAAAAGTAAAGACTAGAAGAATAGAACATAGAAACAACCCTTATTATTGAAATGACTTAAAGATGTCTCTTACAATAGTGATACTCCAGTAAACTTGTACAACACTCTCTCACATACATAAAAAGTACTCTCCTCTAGGATTACAAAAATGAATGATGACAATGGTGAATCTATAGGTGAATGATCCTTTACAAAAATGAATGATAACAAAGGTGAATCTATTGGTGAATGATTTTGCAATGTTTGGATGGTTATTTATATGCTTCCTCCATTGGATACATCTATTTGTTGAAGATAGGTATCAATTGGCCTTCAATCCCTTTCAAAAAGGTATTTAGATCTGCATTGGCATGGAAATACTTAATAATTAATCGCTAACATGGCTACATCATGGTTTGTTATCTTCTTGAATCCAACTATCAAAGGCAGATCATGGTCATGATACGACCTGTCATCTCTCCTCAAATTGCAAATTTGAGCCATCATAACGCCTGTTATCAAACCTTACTCAAAATCTGCAATTTAGTGTCCTGTAGGTCATGGCCGTGATGAAAGTCGTGATCTCCTCTAGAGATCACCACCGAGGTTACAACCGTATCAAGGGTCATGATCTTCTCTATAGTCCATTTGTTCTTCTTTTCTCCGTTGTCATGCCCATTATAGCTCCTAATTACACATTTGAGACGATCACTATCCTTATTATAGGCATAATCATGTCTAGATGATATTTCCAATTTCAAATCCTTGCTTAATTTGATCCAAATGTTGATCTTTATCCTTTTTAAACCTGAAATGGATTTATTTTTTAATTAAGTACCAATTCTTTTAAATTGAACATGATTTAAATCATAATCAACCATAATTTAAGCCAAATTAATTTGGTAAGTTACCCTATCAGTCAACCACCATGCATAGTTGGTTTTGTTAGATGTGCTTGTTTTATGCTCTGTTTCACACTCAATTAACCAAGCATTCAATACAAATGAAAGTGAAAAAAATATGAGCAACTAACTATAAGAAGCACATAAACATAGTCAATGTTGAAAAGGCTAGCGTAAGTACTACGGATCATCCCAGTGAAAGAAACTGCATGTTTTCAAATGTTTACACCACCCATACCAGTCAAATGTTAAGAAGTTTGATTTCAAGATACCGTAGACATCATCATTTAGAAATAAAACTCCTACGTATCAACGTATATTTCATGGGTCATGCAAGGGTAATATATATATATATATATATATGAAAACTGCCATATTTTATTATCAATCTATATATATCTGCTGTTTTTCTTCTAATACAATAAATTTATATATATGTTTATACCAACAACGATCAAAATCAAGATTGATATCCACATACGAAATGTGCATTGGCATTTTGCGACTTTGTGTTCCTACACTAAAAAAATGGAATATAAATTGTCAGTGTGAGGAGTTAGTATTTAAAGGAATTTAAGACAATTTTCTATCATTATCCAACATTCTTCAAGTTGCACAAGCTATTTCCAAATATATTATTCACTTGGCAATTGACATGCTCAAATTCTTCAAGCCGTTCAATTGCCCAAGAGAAGTTTTGCCAATTCTCTCTCTTTACATGTGCAGATTCTTCAAACCATTTACTAGGACTAGGATTTGCAGGATGTGACTCATTAGTTTTGCCGATTTGCTCTCTTTATGTCTTGAACAAGGTTGTCCTACATTGGAAAAATGTTGAAACTAAAGCTTCTATAAATTATCAAGTCCAAAAGTAGGGTTTAAAAAGTTTTGAATTGATAAAAGACTTAGAGATAAGAGGCTTATGTGGGTTTTGGCCTAAAATGTCAAGAATTCTTTTAAAAAATAACATAATAATATTAATAAAATAAAATAAATCATAACAAAAATATAAATAAAAATTAATAAATTCTCCATGTTAGAAAAAGGATTAAAAATGATAAAAATTGCCACGATAGATGAAACGTGTCACGACGTGATTGATCCGTATGTTTACGTTAATAACAGGGTTAACACCATTAATCAACCTATAAAAAATGATCATGAAAAGTTTGTTTAAGTACTGAAATTGAATTTTCAAAATTTAGGTGCCTAATTAAATTTTTAGGTAAACTTTAGCTACCAAACTTGACGTTAACTTTATCAAAAATGATTTTTATGTAGCATTGTTAATGAAATAATCTTGTGAAGTCATCACAAAAAAAAAAAAAAAGAAAAAGTAAAATACTTATATTTATATCTTATTACTCATTTCATTCTACTTGTGATTCTTAAAATTTATATAAATATATATTGTGATATAGTTTTGTTGATTACATGCTTATATGTAGACTTATTATACATTATTTTTTATTTCAATGAATTGATTCAACCGATTTATATAAATGTCATAATAAAAATTGAAAAAAAAATATTTTAACCTCTTAGGAATTACATTGAACATCTCGATCATTTCCTAAATGTATATTTCTTTCTATCGAGTGTTATAAATTGCAGTAGGTTTAAGAAGATCCTTTGGTTTGTATAAAAAAATAATTTAATTGTAATAATAAGTGGGGTCTTTTTATGAATAATTTTAATATTTATCTAAATGGCGTGATTTTGTAAACCCCTAGATTTTGGGGTAACCTTATAGGTAAGGCCTTCAAATCAGTATTAGAACCAAAACCCTAAAGTCACACAAGATCAAACCTAAACTCGAAAAACTCTAGATTGGATCAAATATAATTCTAGAACCCTAAGGTATCATATGAAGTAGGAAAAAGCGAAAACCCTAAAAATAAGACAAGTAGAAGGCTTACACCCTAAAATGATAAGTTTATTCGAAACCCTAATCATGCCAACCTTTTTCAATAATGATTTATATACCCGATCACCAACATGCAAACTGAGGTAATATAATCTGACAAACGATTATAACAAAATATCATATAAAATTATAACGGCTCATAAAAATGTCACTTGTAGCACTTGTATGGGCATTTTACCTTATACTGGTAAATATTTGTCATTTTCAAATTACTATTCACTATCATTCACATCAATCGCCTTTTCATACTACTTTTACATCTATATTTACCTTTCCAATACCTATTCTTACACACATCATACCTTACATTACTTTTCATAATAAAATTTATTTCATTTCTTTTCTCTCTCTCTTTCTCTTTGCCTCCAGTGCACCGCTGCCCACTCCCTCTTTTTCCCTTTATTTTATTTTCTTTTTTATATTTCTTTCACACATAAATTCCCTTACTTTTTCCTCTATAAATACTTCTTCCCTCCTCCATTTTTCCCACACTTACACAACTCCTTTTCTCTCTAAACTCTCTCCAAATTTATCTTAAAGTCCCTCCCTCCCCTCTCTCTTCTCCATGCCATCTCTCTTTTCCTTATCACCTCACTCACGTTTCATTTTCTTCTTTAGGTTATCGCCTTAAACTCTACCTCTATATTATGTGATATTCATGAATGTGTGCTTTTTAAATAATTTCCATAAAATAACTCAATGTTACGCCATACCAGGGAATGGAAAAATATCAAGATAACATACTGTCAACAATGTTATATTCATGTTGTTTCATGTTTTCTAATCTAGTCTTTATGTATATATAAGTATGTATATGTATAAGTATAAATAAGCTTTAGAGAATATTGCTCACTAATCTGACTATTATTTATTTCATGTTCTTTTATTTAAAGCAATTTTATTTCATGAAAATTTATATAAGACTAGTCAATTTCTAGTGTTAGACTTGTTCGTACTCTAGTTCGAAGGAGTCTGGATTATTCTAAGTCTTAGGGAACCTTGATAAAAATCCAAGACTCCCACTTTTCTTTCATCTTGTTTTGTTTTTATTTATTTTACATGGTGACTGGATTATTTCAAGTTCCGGAAAGTCTTGATTATGAGTTAAGACTCCCATATTTATTTTGTCATTTTTATATTACTATTATTAGTCCTGTCAATGTTTATTTTAAGTTCATGGTAACATTTCAATATATATATATATATATATATTAGTTTAGTTATAGTAGTGGGTAAATTATAACAAAAGGCATCAACGTTGGTCGGTAAGTTCATTTAAAGTATCAACATTTTAAATAGTTAAAAAGAGGTATCAAAGTTATGTAAAGTGAATCAAATGAGGTACAAATAATTGAAATTAATGAATTTTAGAAACTTAATTGAAAACTAATAGAAACGTTGATACCTTAAATGAACTTTGCAAAACGTTGATACCTCATTTCACTTATTTTGTGAAATGTTGATATCTTAAATGAGTTTATCCCTAAACGTTGATACCTTCTAGTGTAATTTACCCTTTAGTTTTATGTTTATATACGTAAATGCTCATAGTGATGTTGTTATGATGGTAAAGTGCATTTCCTAAACCCCATATGTTGACAATTCTTTGTTATATAAATTATTTTATAAAATATATTTTCAATGCTTAGGAAAAACCTTTGTAAAAAAAAAAAATTGAAAACGAAACTAAAATCCTATTTTTCTATAAATGCGAAGACATAAACATGAATTTTGGAGGTTTTTTTTATAATTTGGAATTCTTTTCTTGAAAACACATAAAAATTAATGTTTTGGCAAACAAACTTTCAAATAAAAATTCAACTAAAATTTACATAAAATAAAGTATAGCACTTTATTTCAAGTTGAATTTTCCATTTTAAGTCATAAGGAGTAAATATCACTACAAAGTCTTCAAGGCTATTTTGCATAAGCCTAAGTTTTTCTTAACATTGTTGCAAAGATTATTTAGTGAAAATTATATTTTTGAGAAACATTACTAGGATCAAGTATGTGCTCTGATCTATTGAATTTTAATTGTGTTAAACATAAAAAATAAGTATACTTGTCTTAAAAGCCTAAATAGTTGAAACTTATGGAGTTGTCAAAACAAGTTTAAGTGCAAATATAGGTGCAATATAACCGCTAGGATTCCAAGACTTAAATGATCTCAAATGTTTGAAATAACCTTAGAAATAGATAGAGCATCGGAAGTAGATAGAAATTGACTACTCGTATACAAAAATCGGAGTTAAATGACAAATTTGACTATTTTAAGAAATAAAACTAGGTAATCGAAAATCTACCAAGATAAAAGTTTATAGAATTAGAAATTTGAGCAGAATCGATGGGAAATACTCATTTCGGGTATTTTCTTTGTTCAGGTGACGAAAGAGTCGATACCCCTTTATGAAGATTACTTTGATTGAAAGATTATCGGATAACTGACTGAGTTTTATTTCCTTACTTGTATATCTACTCTTTGATTGTAAAGTAGTGCACTAATGGATAGAAAAAAGATAAAAATCAAACTTGCGATGGGGATGCTATGGGGTTTATGTTTGTGATTTATATTGCGTGATAAAAGGCTCGTAAGCATATCGAAATTATAATGATTGCTTAAATATGTTGGCATCTATATTTAATATATTGTGAATTGTGTGTTTGATTGCTTTGTCATCCCTCAATGAACCTAATAGGTTGGTACAGATTAAGTATTGGTCATGCATAGCATGTCGTTGAGTCACATTTGAAGGTTGTTACTCTTACACATGAGATTAGGTGGATTGTAAACCGCATATAAAATGCGAGTCCTACTCCTTCTTAAGGAACTACTTCATTCAGGAATACGGCCTCACGGGAGAGCTGTGCTAAATCAATCACTATGGGTGGGTGCCTACAAGCTAGCACTAATGGTCACAAAGACTTGCAGAGCATTCCCTTACATGTAAATCCATGCTATACACGGTTTCTAGATACCTGTGTATACTTGTTTTGATCCATGTATACGTTGCATGGCATATGCTTGTATAACAAACTTGCTTGCTTTGTTGTTATGATAGGCTATTTAAATATACTCACTAAGTATGTTGTCACTTACACCTATATATATTTTTATTATCTCAAGGATACTTATAGCTCTATCCTAAGATGGTGAGCCTAAGGTAATGGTGATGGTTATGGGGAGGTTTTTGAAGAACTTTACACGAAGACTTGGAGTGGATGTCTTTTAAAAACCTCTTTTGTTACATTTTTATATTGAAACTTTAAGTTATTTTGGAGACTTTGTCAATCTGATAAACTTTTGGAAGTTTGTGGTTTTAGAGGGGAATTCCCCTAAGAATTATAACTTACCATGTTAAAGTTTACTTTGTTTAGTTGCCTTTCATGTTACTTAAATTAATATATGTAACTCCACCAACGTTCCCTCTATTGAGAAGTACGCCTTATATATGATATGGAAGTCTTTATGTGACTAAAGTAGTCATACCTAAGCTTTAATATTGTGTATGGCGGGTTATTATTGTATTTAGGGTAACCCTTAGGGCATGATGGATTCCACCTCACACTTGCGACTTTCTTTGTATGATGAAGGTTTTGATGATATTAACATGACACCATATGAATTGATTATAAGCATACAACTACTAGAAAAGAATTTAACATGTGTATAATTTTAACAAAGTTATGTACTAATACTATCAATTGTCTATAAGAGATTAATATTTGCTCACTACCTACTTATCCAAACATGCGGCGTATTAACATTAACAAATCGTTTTCCTCCATATGAGGTAGAGTTATCGAATCCACTAATCTTAAGGTATGACATAAAACCTTGAACTCACACTATTTAGTACTAACCTTCATTCACATTAATCTATTGGTCAAAATTATTAAAAAAAAAAGAAAAAGAAAAAAATTACATTGGTGTGGATGCTGAAATGAGGCAAAGCTTTGATGGAATAATGATATTATAAGATCTTAAACAAAAAAAAAAATTATGAGAGAAAGATTTGAGTTTACATTGTTAGCATAGAATCTTAGTGTTGTCATGCCTAAAATAAACATGGAAGATGCTCAGTAACAGTATATATAGCTTGTTCGAATTCTGTAGATATTGGATATAATGATCTAGGCTTGGATCGCTATGGTAGAGGGTCTGTAAAATAAAACCTTGGTTAGTGGCATGCTAGGCATAAGCCCGACGTGACTCTTTCAATACAAGTCATCAATCAAAGTAATGGACATTTGAGCACATGTATAAAGAGTAGTGTATGCAACATTACTATTTCTAAGAAGGGAAGAGGCTATTTATTGTTGGTTAATTCCTAGTGGTTGAGTGCACTGTGGATCATGGGATAATAGGCGGTGGGTAGTTAGTAATGATTGTGATAAACGTAGGGTGGACCCAATGATCCACTTTTTTGTGTTGCCGAGCTGATTGAGGAGCATATGCTAAAGGGCATTGAGTAAGGGGTCGATTGAGTATTGGAGGGAGCGATTGGATATTTAGCTAAAGTAACGGATGCCAAGTGAGGCCTCGTGTTGTTGCCAATACAGTTAGGCCTTAACCCAAGTGAAAGCTTGAAATCGCTCGTAGGGTGGACTTGTTTTGGATGTACCTTATTCCAAATTAGACCATTGACAATATCTACATCTTGTCCTGAGAATGGATGCAATAGTTCTGCTACGTATTCTCGATGTAATAAAAACATATAAATTTGGAAATTTTCTAAATGACTAAAGATAAATTGTAATTTTATATATCTCTATAATCTCTAAAGTATACATTTATCCATACAATTTAATATTATTACTAATTAAGAATCTAAGGTATCAAAATCTCATCTCAATCACTATATTCTATGAATATCAATTTCAAACCAAGTTTATAAGCTTCTGATGTCCCTTATTTGAACTACTATACTCTTTAAAAAAAATCTAATCTAACTTCTAACAAACTTTTGTATTTGTTATTTTTAAATCCTATATAGATAAGTTATGAAACATGATATAAATGATGCAAACATACATAAATGCCACTTCAACGTTTATGTCTATATAGACATTAGTCACATACCAAACCACTAACTATAACTCAAAAATCGAAATAATTTTTTTAGGGTCCTTACTAATAATAATTACGTAAATAAAGTGAAATTGAAAATAATTACCAATATACAGCTTAAAAATCACAACTTATACACAAAATTTGTAAAAATTATACGTCGTATGTACATTGCGGTTAAAAGAAGCGATGTCCATACTTATATACGTACGAGTATCATGTTCAATAGTTGCGATAAAGTAGAGCATAACCTAACAAAAGCAAAATGCATAATAGTAATAGAGCAAAAAGTAAAATGCCTGCAAGGATATAACGTTTGCTTATTTCACCAAATTTTGGTATTTTAGCGTCATATTTTATCGTTTCTAAAAAGATGTCTGCAAATAAATAAATATCAATGCAAAATTAACAGTTTTACTCATGAATTGACTAAATAGATATGATACAGATAAATTACAGATGTAACCAGAGGCAAATATAATATAGACAAAAATTCGATAATCCAAACAGACCATAAACCCATGACCATCTTTTCCTCATGCATCCACACACACTTATCAATTGAGCTAAGCATTTTTCATGTTTCAATACAATATCATAATCGTTAAACGCAATTTAGTGACATCAGGTAAATATGTTGTCGTCTTATTAATGCAATTTATTTGCAAATTATGCATATCCCGACTTATAAACTCGATTTTCAAAATGGATTTTGATAATTTTTTTTCTTTTATCAACTTTATATTAGTAATGGTCTTTTATATAAGACGTACAGCGGTGTTCACTCTCAAAATTATCTAATTATTATAACTAAACCAACTATCCACACTCCCGTGACTACATAAAGTTTAATTTGAAAATTGCTATTCCTCTATCATAATGTTGAACCAAAAGGTTGCAAGATCACCTGATGATTTCAAGACCTCATTTTATGATTGAACTTATAAGTTCTAAAATTACAGCTGAAATGAACATAATAGTTTTGGGGAATTTTTACAGTCCACTTGATGGGATTGATCAATTCATCATTTACCTATTAAAAAATGATCATAACACATAGTATAGTAAGCTTTTTTTTAATAATTTATATAAGTATTTAAATAGTTTGATAATGAGTCATTTGAATTAAGTTATTAAACAACTCACGAGACAGTCTCATAAATAGATTCATAGAATTTTCCAACTTTTAATATCTTATATCTAAACATATTTTTTATTGTTTTTTTAATTTAAGTAGTAAATATATAAATCTGTAGGTTATCCTACACGGTCTTTTACTCTTGTTTTACTATTTTTATTTTTTTTGAACGTCAAAATTGAAGAAGAGATTGTGTCTTGTCATGATGGGTTAGTGGTCACTTGTAGTATCACCCGAGCATATTAACCCCTAAAAGTGGCAGGCCACCACTTTCAATAATAAGATATGAATTGAGAATCTGACTAGACTTTGTTTTATCCACCTCTTTAACTTATCTAAGAGAGTTACATCGAGAATTAATCTGCAATCTCTTGGTGACAGGCTAAGTTTAAATACTTGGGGGGAGATTTTCTTATCATTAAGTAGTTGAATTCAAGAACTCATTTCACCACAAAATTCAGATTTTTCATCTCCTTTATCCCTATTCTCACGTCATTCACGCACACACACGCACACTATTCATGCCATCCCCGGTCTAACCTTCATCTACCATATTTTCTTTCATTTGAACACTTAAATTCATCGTAATCCAACTTGTAAAACACGTCGACTCCACTCCTTACTTAAAAGTTAAACCCCCACCAATTATAGTTTCCATCGCATCCATTTATTAACTCGTTCAACGATATGTCCTCAAATCTGATGAATTAGTATTGGAGCAATTTTTATAAATTTAGCAATATTAGTTTAGGATAAATTATACTAAAAGATATCAATATTTGGAGTAAGTTATTTAAGGTATCAACGTTTTGAGTAGTTAAAAAGATGTATTAACATTTAATAAAGTGTATCTATCAAATGAGGTATCAATGTTTTACAAAGTTTATTTGATATATCGATGTTTTAATTAGTTTTCAATGAAATCTCTTTAATTTTTTATCAATGATCAGTTATTGATATCTTATTTGACTTATTTTATTAAATGTTGATATCTCTTTTTAATCACTCAAAATATTGATACATTAAATGAACTAATCTCTCAAATATTGATACTTCTTTTAACTACTTAACACATTAATATTTTAAATAAATTTATCACCAAACATTGATATCTTTTGATGTAATTTACCCTATTAATTTATGCTTTTAAAATAAATGTGTTAACTCAATACTTTCCATATTGTAATGCCTTAATCTGAGTGTGTTATCAACCTACCTCGTATCCTTACTAAAGATGGACGTGCAAGGCTCAAATCCTATTAAACAACAATAAAACCAAGAATAACTCCAATATCTCCATTAATTAAGATTTCATCATAATCACAAATGTATTAATGAAAACATTTAAAGACTCAGTTGGCATGAACAAAGCGCCAACTCAAAATACAACTTGGAAACATCATATGAAAAATATCGTAACGTAAAAGTATCATAATAAAAGTTTAAACTCATAGGCTATTACTATCTCAATTTCTATTCATTTTAGTAATTAGCTTGAAAGTCGGCTCACTATTGTCATCCCCATAATCCATAAAAATATCATAACCAATCAAATAAAAAACCACTGTATCATTACCTATTCCTGAAAGTAAAAAGAATGAGCGTAAGGCCTAACATGTCAAATCCAAACACATGCATGAACAAACAACAAACATATTTATATGCAACATGGTAATATATGCAATAGTCACATTTTATTATATTTTGATTAGCTAGGCAACCAACACGGTTTAGAACCATTTACAACTAGATCTAACCTAGAGTAACTCATGACTTTATAACAAGCAAATACGTATATATATATATATAGATAGATAGATACTTATATATATATATATATTAGTATTGGGTACTTTCCAATACCTTGGTTATCGTACCTATACCACTTCTAAACTACCAGAATCCTCTCTGTGTGCAACTCCAATCGGGACAATGACACACGCAGATTATTAGGGTGCCGTCTTAGTAACACTGGTACTCCCGATCCATTAAACCTAGCCATGCACAAACAACAACCAACTTGAAGCCAAATAATGTTAAGCTCATTTGTAGCTTCTAAGCCTAAACTCACAAGTAATAGCCAAGGTTAAGATGTACTCATACAACACTCTGAACAAATAACTTTACAAAACCAGAACCACCTGATTACATATAACAAATAGTCACTCAATTTGATTTTAAAAAGAAAACATACTTTTAAGGTTACTTAGCTTTCTAAGATATAAAAACTATTACTACTCTAGGTCTAGATATACTTTTCTACTTAGGTTTAGGTATATTAGATTGTTAAGCCACAGGTTTAAAAGTTTAGGAATGTCAAAAGAAGGATAAGAAGAAGGTCACAACATCTTCCTATTGATCACACCATGGTGGAGGGCATGAAAGGTTAGAGAGAAAGAAAACACAACACAACACAACACCCTTGACACGCCCATTATGAGGGGCATGACAGTCATCATGACCTTCGTCACAAGCGTGAGAGGGGTGGTGATCACCATCATAGCCTTTGTCACGTGGTGATCAACAAGACTCGTGAATCCCAAGGAGATCACAGTCCATGTCATAGCTGTGACCCTTATTCATACCCTGCTTTGCTTCAAAACACAAAAAACTAAACATTCGTTTTCTTGATTGCCAATTAGATAAAAACTCAAAAAAAAAAAAATCTTTACAACATAGAAGCATTGGTATAAGCATGATAACTGAATTTCAAATGATTTTTCCTTTTCTTTAGAAATTAACGACTGCAACTACTAACAAGAAGGCTTAGGGTTTTGCAATCTCTCTCCAAAAGCACGAGGCGAACTCTGAAAAATTGACCCCTCTAGATCATTAAAGGATCAAAATGAAAAAAACTTACCTATTTCTTTACCTACGTTTTTTCTTAGAGCAAGATACTATCTTGAGGGATTTTTATGGTTAGTTTCCACTGAAATTGCTGTAGAAAGATATGTATATCTTTTAGGTGGGAGAATTGTAATTATTTTATTATGAATGACTATTCTCCCTCTTATTTAATAACATATGACATCTCCTTACTCTTTTTTATAAATTATTTTATTTTATATATATTCTTTATGGTTTTCAAAATCCGACGTGTCCTAATACATGCACTTAAAATAAAAGGAAAAAATCATCATCAAGTTAACCAAATATAATATTGCCAATATGAAGCAAAAAATTTCAGGTTTATGCAATTATTTAAAAACCTTAATAAAAATTGAGAATATTGGAGCGGAATAAATGCAATATTTTTTCTAATCTTTGCTTTTTTTTCCAGTGGGTGAAAGTGAAGGATCAGTAATTAAAATCTAAATAAACATGTTATGACAATAAGGACACCAAAAATGGTTGAAATCCATTCACGGGCAATAATCCGTTTTTATGTTACAAAGAATCCTAGAACTTACATTAGATTTGAATGTCCTTTTATTGTGATTTTACACTTACGAGAAGTCTTATTGAAATGTCTTAAAACCTCCACAACTGTTGTTTAAGTTTCCTTATGCCTGCTAGGCAGAGGAGGAGGAGGATCTCTTTATTTCTGCTACAAATGTTTTTTTTTTTTTTTTTTTATCTTCATTACAATAAGGGAGAGAGATTCAAACCTGAACCCTCTTATTTGAGAGACCAAGCGAGATGCAACTAAGTTATAAAGCCATTGAAGGGTCATAAATGTAACAAATATACAAGGACACCAAAATACTTAGGGCTCTTTCACTTCACCTTATGGAATAGGGATAAATGAAATTTCAATTCAATATAATAGGTTGTAATGGCTATTAAAATGTTTACTTGATATAAAAAGTAAAACAAATAATTATTAAAGTAAAAGGTAAAATATTTATAATGCCCTTATATTTATTACAGAGAGAAGATATTATACAGTAATATTTTTAAAACATTGGTATTTATGGTAAAGTTGATTAATAAACCATTGAATGATAATTCATGGGGTGAGGACATGAATTACTATTCATCATTTTATATAATATAAATTGCCACTCCACTCAACTAAACACCGTAGTAGTAGTTTTATGTCGAATAAAGAATGAATGAATAGTTAAAGTTATAACACAACAACAATTAGCAACGATAAAGTGCATTTTATATAATATGAATTGCCACTCCACTCAACTAAACACCGTAATAGCAGTTTTATGTCGAATAAAGAAGGAATGAATAGTTATTCATGTCAAGTGAACGGATAGTTAGAGTTGTAACACAACAACAATTAGCAACGGATAAAGTGCATTATATATTGTCCGCATAGCTGGTTTAATAAAATTTATTGGGATCAACGTAACTACCAATTCATTTAATTAGTGGATTAGCTTAATAATGGGGGGTATCTCTAAATCATCTATCAAGAAATCGTTATCAATTATTATTGTGAATTAATGCTAAACCTATATATGATATTATTTTGGACCACTTAGCGTGGGCATATAATTCTCAAAACAAATAATGGTTTCTTTTTTCCTTTTGTTTTCCTTTTTCTTTTATATTAAGGCAACTAATAATAGATGATTGATTATATGATGTTTTCAAGTCATTTCTCCTGATGATTTGTTTGTATGATCATGGAACACATGTAATGATTTCATTTTTTTAAGGCAACTAACCAAATAAATGATTATATAATTCCTAAGTATTTGTTTGTATGATCATAAAACGGATATAATGCTTTCATTTTTTTAAGGCAATTAATCAAATAAATAATTATATAATGTTTTCAAGCCATTTGCTCCTGATGATTTGTCTATAAGATCATGGAGCATATATAATGGTTTCATTTTTATTCTTTATAAGGCAACTATTCAAATAAATGATTATACAGTGTTTTCAAGCAATTTGCTCCTAGGATTTGTTTGTATGATCATAGAACACAAAATTACTATTCAGTTCATATACTTACGAGTTATGACAAGAAAGACTTCAACTATACCGATACATCACTGGGATGAATTAGTATGTATTTACTACTCATTCAAATAAATAGGATTTAGTGGCTTTGATTTTTTTTTTTTCCTCCTTATAACCTACTGGGATAAAGTGGTTAATGGAACATTTTCAAAATACATATATATATATATATATATATATATCAATCATTTAGAAGCAATAATTGATAGCATGTTTCACAACCCCCATAAATGTAGGTGCTTTTTGGTTATTTGAGATGATTTTCGGCAGGCAAAGGAGAGCCACACATAAATGCGATGTTGTCTTGTTGCAACAAGCTCTCAACAACACATTTAGATAAGACATTGAACCAGTTTCCGATCAAGAACAATGCCCCATATCTATCACCAACATCAAAAAACCAAGAACTACTTATGATCAAGCTCTCAAGTCTTATAGATCGAACATAAATTGAAATATCCCGAATTCTATTAAGTTAATTTAGGAATGGGATAATTAAATAGTATAAAATACGAATTATATTGAATCTAAATTTAGACTTAGATTTATAATTGAAATTGGATAGTTAAATTAAATGAATTATTAAACTATAGGGTATAGTTAAATAATTTAGCATAATTGAATTAGTAAGTGAGTTTAATTAAAATTGGATATTCAAACATCCATCTCAACTTATCAAGTTATTTAATTACTATGAAATATCAATTTGAGCCTAAATTCTCAAACTCAATTACTGAAAAACACCTAAAATTCCAAATTTAACTATTCTTACCTAGATATCAATACCTAAATTCCTAAATCCAAACTAAATATCAATTTCCAACTAGTTAAATCCCTAAGATAAATTACTAAATTAATCATACCCTATTGACACCTTAACTAGTCTCCTTAGCTTAGAAGTAACCTCCACAAGAAGTCATCTAAATTTCTACTTTTTTTTTTTTATTTCAATCAATAGTAACCCCTACAAGAAAGCATTTGAATCCCCTCTATAAATAACGTTAGACCTAATCTAGGACTTCTTTTCAACACTTCACACACTCAAAAATCCATCAAAATCTCACTAAATCCTACACCCTAGATATTATAGATGAATATTCAAAATTTTAATGCATATTACTTAAATATATATGTTGATTTAATTAAATTATGAATTTTTTAAGAATTTAGTTCATGAGAATTTAATGTGTTAGAGTAAAAACTTATGTATGTTATGTTTGCTTGAGACATAGAAACTATAGTGAATAATTAGTTAATAACATATGATATGTTAGCATAATTTATTAATTATAATGTATCATGTGTTGATTTTGTTAATATAAAGTACAGTGTGGGTGTTGTGTTGTATGTTATGTATGATTTAAACCAAGTTTTGGACCAAAAATCAAACCCAAACTTAACAGATTTTGTATCCAAAATCAAGCCCAAAGTAGACTGAAAAAAAGGAAGCCCAAATTTAAACCATGTTTGGCCAAACCAAAGCCTTTTTCCTTCATTTGCAGCTGCCTCAAAAGTCAACAATTAAGAAGATAAACGCAAGCTTCTTTTTGTCATAAAACAAACAAAAAACAGACTCTAAATTAGTTGGAAATTCCAAGCCCAATTCTCCAAAATTCTTGATCAAATTTTCTTGCTTAAATCACCAAGAATTCCCTTCTTTTCATCATCTACAAGCTAAAGTCCCTTAAGGTAAGCTTTGTATGCTTTTATAGTTAGTTATTCTTTTGATTTTCATATAAGAATGATTCTTTGTTTTAATGGGATTCTATGGTTTAAATGTGATTTTGATGATTCTCTTATGTTTGGTATATGGGATTAGTGAAATAAGTTAGTTGATAGGATTTGATGAGTTCTTGAAGTGTGTTGTTGAGTATGGGAAAGAGTTGAAGTTTTTTTGAAGTTGAATGATAGATGTGGATTATAGAAGTTATTTGAAGTTGTTTGATGAGGGTGTTGAGGAGTAATGATGTTTTTAATGTTGTTGGGGGTATATGATGGATTGTATATGGCTTTTGTTGAATTTGATTTAGAACATGTAATAAATGATGGACATAATGTTTGAAAACAGGGGATTTTCAAAATGCATGCTGCTTTATTTTTCCCAGTCTACACAGGTTCCCACACGAGCGTGCACATGGCTGTGTAAACCAAAATTTAGCCTCTGGACGTTTTTTCGAGCTCAGCACGACCTTGTGCATGGGCATGCATAAGCCCGTGTTGAGCAAGTTGCAGGGGAGCATCGGTTTGGGCACTTTTTCTTGCCCAGCATGGCCTCAAGCACGATCGTGCAAGAGGCCATATACCTTGTCCTGTTTTTCTTCGAAAAAATAAAAAAATTGTTTATTATAATTATATTCCTTTATAAACTTTTCCTTAATCATTTCTTAGTTCATGATTATTTAAAAAGCTTATATAAATCTCTTGTATAAATGAATATTAAGTTATTCTTTTATATGAGTTTTATCAAGTTTATATGCATTGAATTCTTTTATTTCAAATAAATCATCTCAATTGAAGGAGTCTACAGGTCTTTTATCAAGTAATCCAAGTAAACGGTAACTTTGATTGTTGTTTGCTTAAGATAAGCATAAATTAAATCAATTCAAATAAAAAAGGAACTATAAATTGTTTGAGTTGGTTGTGTTATTCGCCGTTTAATCTGATTCGGGGAGCGGCAACCTTGTCCGAGCTGACACGATATTTTGGCGCTTAGGCCACCTCTGTCATGATGCCATGACTTTTATAAGTGGCTCGGTGGGTAATTGATAAGGAGAATAATATCGGTGTAATAATTGTTTATTCTTAAAGGAAATAATATGCTTTAGTTTACATTTATGGGACCGATTGAACTAAGTGATATTATGGATTAAGTTAAACAAAGTTTAGTAACGGCCATTAACCTTAGATGAAATTACTTTTCTCTTTATCGGTTATATCATTTATGAGATATAGGTATTTGAGCTGTCTATATTAACTCCCGAGCATTGTGTCATTACTCAGGACCTTCAGCTTTCCAGTGGCTTCCTTTAGAGTTTGAATACTCTTTTGTTGGTTGACTAACTTAATAAAATATTAATAATAGGATGTTCATGCATTGCATTTAGCTTAAGTGTGCTTTACACTTCGTATTTGCTTTTGTTACTTATGTACTGGGCTTTTAGCTCATGATATTCTATTTCAAGTGCTGAAGATGATGAGTTTTATACTCAGATGGGCTATGGAACCGATTTTGATGACTTTTTGGACGATTGGGATGATTAGGAACGCTGACCTTTACGGCTTAGATGTTTTGACAACTTATATGTATTTTATTTTAAGTATAACCTAGAGCTTAAGTTTAGAAGCTCTTATGTTTGTATATATATAAGTTATATGCAAGTGGTAAGAAAGTTTGTAATATTATGTATGAATCTCTTTTTATGAGATGTTATCAAATGATTCTCATAACATGCTTGGGCAAGCAATTCTACAAACTTTCTCTTTACAGACAACCTTACATATAGTCCTAAAGATTATATGTGGCTGGAGAACTGGATTTGCATGTTTTAATTAAGTAGCGAATCTGGGTCCTTATAATAGAATCCCTCCATATCATACCAAAGATTTTCTCTCTTCCATTTTCTCATTCCTCCACCAAAAATCTCATCATATTCTCCTCATTTTCTACAAGAATTACCAACTCAAATACACTAAAACCCATCTTTTTTAAGCTCTAAAAACCCATTTAAAAGAAGAATCCCTACCGAAGTGAGCACTAATTAGGTAAAGTAAATGCTTATATACATTTCTTTACTTATTCAATTCCAAATCTAACCTTTTATCTTCAATTTGATTCTTATGTGCTTTTTTTTTCCGAGGCAAAATCGAGGTTGAAGTTATGAGATTAGCATAAGAAGCTTCATCAAATTACTTGTAGTAATAGTAAGATTTAGGAGCTTGTCAAGATCATATTGTTATTCTAGTAAGTGATTTTCAATAATTTGATATGGATTTCAATTTGATGATAGTATATATGTTTCAAATCTCAAAATTTTGGTTGAGTATGTTCTTGATATGATTTTGACAAATTATTGCCTATATCGTATGATTTTTACATAATACATGCCTAATCTTGAATTAATTTGATAAACAATGCAAGATACATGCCATAATCTTAGATCTAGAATTAGGATATGTTTTTATCATGTTTTTACAAAATATATTAAGTACCAAATTATATATACATATATATATATATATGAATCTGCATATTATATTAATCTAAATTGTTGATTTTGAGTAAAAACTTGTAAAATAAATAGGGATTTGTATTAGTGTGATCTTAGGCTGAATTTATACACGTTATTATGGACCAAATCATTGGAAATTGATGAATTCTAATTTATGCAATTTAATTTCGAATTTACCATTTATATTGTGTCAATTTGCTTCATTTATGAAAATAAATGTTAATAATTGTAACAATGTTGAAAATTTGGATTTAAACTTAAAAATATGTGATGATATTTTCTAGAAAGTCAAAACTATTTTTTATAAATTTCAAATAATTAATTTTGGATTTTTAATGCATTTTTCAAGAAAAATAGACTATTATATGCCTATGGTCATTAAAAGTACTAAATAAATTTATTTTTCATTAAAAAAATAGATGGAAATATTTAGAAAATCTTTCTATATGTAAAGTGAAAATTTTGGTTATTTTAAACTTAATTTTCTATTTTTAGTAATTAGTAGCTTAAACAATACGTTTACTTGTAAAATTTTATCTAACAAGCTAAATTGGATTTCAAATTTTAAATCTGATTTTAAAAATTTATAAACTGAAATTATAATTAATTTGACAGATTATAATTTATCTAGATAACAAAATCATAGGTTTTAATTTATAATTGCTAATTAAGTGTAATTTAGGGTAAATTGTATAATTTTGCACCAAATTAGGCAAATTGGATTTTAATAGTAAATCTTAGGTACATTAGGTTTATTCTAATCTAATTAGCCTATTTTAATCTTAATTGGACCTTTCTAAATCAATTTGGGCCTAACTATTTAATTTAGAGGTCATTAGCTAATTCTACATTTAAATAAAATATATAGACTTAAATTAGGCTTTAACATCTAAAATGGGCTTAGTTAAAATCTTTAGGTCCATAAACCTATTTACACTTAAATGGGTTTATTCTTATTAATTGTTGATTTCCTTAGTCTTTTAAGGTCCTTTCAACTAAAAATCAATTATAAAGATTTGTGGGCTTAAATTCCAAAATATAGGCCTAATAACCAACATTTTTTCAATTAGGCCTAATTCTAAAATATTTAAGTTTACCATCAATTTCTAGGTATTGAATTACCTATTGAGCTCAAATATAAATTCTTGAGGCCAAAAGTCTTAAAATAAAATTAGTGAGTAATTAGGCTTATTTAGTAGTCACTAAAGTCCACTAGTCCAAATAAAATTTTATTCTATTTCTATTGGGCTTAAATCCAATTATCGAGTCGAATACTCAATTTTACTCTTATTAGACTTAATTCCAATATCTAAGCCAAACTTCATCTAAATTATAAATTATTAACTCTAATGGGCTACATATCAAGTTCTTAAGCCTATAACCCTAAATATTATAATACTCAGTCATATTCTTATTGTGCTTGATTTAGGACCCTTAAAAGCCTAATACTTTAAAATAAGAAATTCAATATCTAGTCTTATAAGCTTAATCAAAATCGGTTAAGCTCCTTAATAAGACATTACCTTGTTTGAATAATTAAATTTGATTTTATAATCAAGTTATACACTTAATACTTATATAGGATAACTTTACTTGAACAGATACCTATTCGCTATCATGTTTACCAATTGATCATATTTAGATCTTGGATTGTATTTTTAGGGCTGCAGTGACTTGTGTGTTACTTGTTCATAATAGATATCTTAAAAAGAATTAATACTTAAAAATGGCTTAATGAATTATTGTTTGATTGTGCATAGTTACTTAGGCCATCAAGGATGGCTCGGCTGATAGTTGATCAGGGAAATGATAGCAGGGTAACTCTTACTTGTGCTCAATGAGAAATAATATAGACTAGTTCACGTTTATGAGACCAGTTGAACTGTACTATATTATGAACTGAGGTAAGTAGAGATATGTAACAACTGTGACCCCTAGGCGAAATTATTACTTAGATTCAAATAGGAGGTGAAGGTATTTGGCTTGTCTTTACCAAGCCCCTGAGCAATTACTGCTTGTTGCTGCTTAAGAACCTTAGGTTCTCAGCGTATTATCGGAGTGTGAGGGCTCTACTGTTGATTTGGCACACTTAATTCAAAGATATAAATTATTAGTTGTTGCATTGCATTTAGAGTACGGGCATGTGATCGTATAATGTGTGCTTATGTTGTTGTCGTAGTAGGCTTCAACTCACTTTTGTCTTTTCCAAGTGATGATGACTTTGTATTTGATGCTTATGGTTATATCGAATATGGGCTGGATCCAAAAGAGCTTATTGATGAGTGTAGTGATTAGGATCTCAGAACTTTATATAATCCCAATAAATATTGAGCCCGTAGTTTTTATAACCTTTTCAAGCTACTTAAATTTGTTACTTTACTTTTGATACCTGTTCCGCTGCAATATAAAATGTTTTTGAAAAATAAAAACCCTAATTAAACAATTTTTTAATTCTAAAACTAGTTAGTAAATAATCATGATAAATTAATGGTTTAGGTTAGCTTTTGCGTATAATATCCTAATATTATACGTGGCAAACTGAATACGCTTTAATCCTATTCTAGGCATGAAATAAATTGTACTTATGGAAAATCCAGTGGCACCCAAAATTCACCTGCCAATTTAAAACGATCTTAAGAATGCCGAAGAATCTCTTTATATATCTCATTCCAATGCAGTGCCCATTCGGTTTAAGATCAAGCCTAGCACACCCCAGGCCAATGTCTATGAGAAGCAACAATTTAATATGAGGGAAATTATCACATGTTTCCTATTTCAATTTTACCTATCTTTTAGCAAATTATTTAAAATTAAAAAAAGTCAATTTTGTATTTAAACTTTATTTACTTTGCAATCAATCGTATGTGGTTTGTCAAGTTTTACAATCAACTATCTTAATTTTGCCATTTTCCTAATTAAACTAACCAATCCAAATATTATAAATGATCTTACAAAAATTGTATGTAGTAAATTGATATTTTTAGATTTTAGATAATTAATCGTAAAAATAAGTAAAATTCAAGTACCGGACATCTATCTATTTAATATTGATTCAAGAACATACTTTTAAAGCCTTTAGATTATAAAATATACTAACAAGTGATTATAGAAGAGTAAATTGTACAATCGCTCTTAAAATATTTGAAATTGCTTGACCCCTAGATTCCTAAAATCTCAGCAATTATCTTCCTTGAACAGCAGTGGCCAGTGAGTCCCATTTATTTTATGAGTTGGCTGTCTATGTGTCAAAAGCAGCTGATGTGGCTTAACTCGATGACCGTTGAACACCGAAACAACGAACCCTTTGATGGGAAGGCGGAAAAAAAAAAAAAAAGAAAAAAGAAAAGAAGAGCCCAACATGTCTGAATTGAGCTTGACCCCAGCAGCAAACAATTGAATGGCTCTACTTCATAACAACCATGCAAAAAGAGACAACATGGGAACAACATTATAAAATATACGCCATTGTAAGCTTTCTAATTCCAAGCTGTGAACTACTGGCAAATAATTATAATGTCAAAAAGGAGCCTTCTTTTTAAAACATGATTTCTGATTCCGATTTTAAAATTCTTAACTTGGACTTTGCTGTGTTCTCTAGCTGTGGTTCCATGCAACAGCTACGTTAGGGTTTAGGAAGTCATTTGGTGGTCTAGATTTGTTGATTTCACGTAGGGTTTATGTTAAATTTAGTTTATGTTTTTCTTCCCTCTCTTATTCGTTTATTAGAAATTTTCTTTCTTTCTTTATTCTCTTTTTACTTTAATATTACCTTTTCCTAGACAAGTTTTAATAAAATTGATTGGGTAGGTAAGACTTTATGTTTAATGTTCAAACGTCAACCATCAACACGGTTTGTTGTGAAACTAAACGAGATTACAAGAATTTCGGTCAATACAGCATTGGGGTCTATTTGAATTATATGTTTTGCTCCGTAACTTATATAAGTTAGATCAATAAAGTTTATTTATAAGTAAAAATATTTATTTTTCATCTGTATCAGTTTTTAATAAATAGTCGATTAAAATAGATGTCAAATTGATACTAAACCAACAAACCGAACACACCGTAATTCACGTTCCTTTATCGAGCTAACAATAAAATTGAGTTGGATTTTATTTATAATTTTATCACTAGCATGAGCTGAATACCGAGCAATTCAAGGTGAGATTCATAACCTTTTAGCGAGGTAAGTATTGATCATATAATAATAGTAGTAGTAGTAGTACAAGGATTGCGCAAAAGGAAGATAGATAAGTTATTAATTACATCAACTGCAGTTGAGAGTGAGATCTATTTTCAAGGTATGAATTGGGAACTTATCGACATTGTTGACATCCATCCCCCCTGAAGATCATGGCAAAAGTCGGATGTCGCAAAAATTGAATAAAGAATGAAACCAATTGACGTATAACCCATACTCTTGAGTGTTTACATAAAATTCGAAACCCTTCACACTTCATAAATCCTTTTTTGTGGGAGAGAATATCAAATTTGTGTCTGTTTTTGCAAACATAAAACAAGTATTATGATGATAATCATTTTAAAGCCCAAGTTAAAATAATGTAAATCGTTAATTGGTACAGCTACTTGACCGCTTAGTAGATTTCGCGAAGTTAATTACAATGTTAAGTAACAAATTATTATAGTTTATTCGAAGTGCATAAACCAAGTTATAGCTGCCCAAAAGGGGAAAAAAAAAGATTAAAAACGTTGAAAATCCATACTTGTGCGATAATTCCTTTCTGCAAGCTATTCATTCCATTAGCTAGCTAATATCTTCCTTTTTCTTTTTAACTACCTTCTATGTTCTTGCACATTGTAATAGTGATTAGAGAGACTAAAATTCATTGATCACACACACACGTGTAGAAACCGCCATTGTAAATGGTTGAAGGTTGGGTATTGGTAAACTTACATTAATCTTATATACAGAACAATATTATTATTTAACCTAAAAAAAAAATTCATAGAATACTCTTTTTAATGTAACGGTATAAATATTGCTATTTTAGTGAGTGGATCAACGTTTAATGATGGTTATAATATTGGGTTTGTAAAGTCCTATCTGATCTCAGTAGATCATGGGCTGATCCTGTAAGACTTATGTTCGATCTTTTGGAAACATTTGAAAGGGCAAAAACATATGCGGACCTCCAACTTGATTCAACATGTTGGTTTTTGATAATATGGTATAACCAACTTGTCTACCCCTCCTAACACATTTTAAAGAGATATAGCGATGTGTACTAGTTTGGAGCTGCAATCTCTTGAATTCCTAAGACCGTTGTCTCATTAAAGACAATCACTTATAATAACCGTTAAGGATAAAGATAATTACTTACAAAGGCCTCTGTAACTCTATTTTTATATATACCCTATCAAAATTTCTCTTTACTTGTAGGAATATTTAGGGTCTGTTTAGCCAGCTTTTTCTTACAGATACAAATATTTTTTTTCAAACTTTTTTCTAATAAATTATTTATTAAAAAATAAATACAGATAAAAAAACATTGATGTACTCACAAAAAATTAAATAGATCAAATATAGATAAAATATATATATAAATCAGACATGTTTATACATATCGTTTCAATACAAATTATCAGATACAGATTCATGAAAAACAAACTATCCAAACAGAGCTTTGGTATCGATTCAAAACATTTTTAACCAGCCCGCGTTATAATCCACCTGCGAAAATTTATGTCCAGTGGTAGTTAATAACAAAAAATAAAAAATAAAAAATAAAAATAAATCGGTAAAGTGGTCCAATTCAAAATAAAGAAGATTCAACAATCGTTACAGCCACCTGGAAGTACATGAATATGGAAGACATTAATGACATGCATAGACCAGGTCATAATGGCAAGGGGGATGCATTCACTTGAAATAACAACAACAACAACAACAACATCCCAATCAAGACCATTGACCTGGTCAACTAATTATCCATTTGATCCACCTAAGGTAACCTCCGACCAACATTTATCCACCAGCTCCATCAACATGATGACACGTACTGCATAATCTCCGTATCACTCTCAAGACCTGCCATTGTTGAAGGTGCCAGCACAACTTCCAGGTCAACACTTCCGTTTCCATCTCTCCCCGGAAAAGCAGATATCTTCCCATCGAATTTATTAGCCACCCCGCTCCTAATCGCCAGCGGTTTCCCCCACCCGAAATCGTTGTTGTACATCGGAAATCTCGGCGAGCTCCCCATCGTTATCGACGCGCCATCCGCATTCCCAAGCGGGAACAGCCTTGGCTCCTTCTCCCACTCCGCTATGCCGCGCCGCACCGTAGCATCGTCGTGTGCGACGACGTTTTTGTGGAGAAGACCCCGCACCAGCCTAGATCATTGGACAATAAGTCTTCAGCGGAAGCAAAGGTCGGGATGCTCTGGATTGCGTTCCCGAAGTAGAACGGCTCCATCTTTGGCTCCAGCCGGTGCCTGCAGTTAACGGCCATGCGAAAGGTCGTCGTTTTCGTTGGAGGGAGTTTCCTCGCGCGTGTCACCGACCGCCATAATTGCGCGCATAAGGACTGAAAAGATGATATTTCTGTTGTTCTTTTCGCGGCTTCCCAACCGTTGTGAGTTGGCTTTCCCGATATCTCTACGAGATTAGTATTGTTGGCTCTCGATTTTAGTTTCAATATGGCTTCTCGGCTGAAGTGGAGGATTCGTTCCCGTAAGGGTTCGTCCTCTGAAAATGTCACCGAGGGACCGCCCAGAGGGAATCTCAGCACCGCGGGTGAGTCGAAAACGGTGTCGCGACAGAAATCAGGAGAGTTCGATATCGTCTTCTTATTAACTCCCCGGCAAATCTCGGCGAAGGAGTTAAAGAAGTGCCAAAACGATGTACCATCCGTGACGGCATGGTTCACGGTGCATCCGATAAACAAGCCGTCAGCTAACTCGGTCAGTTGGACGGCAGCCAACGGCTTCCAGTGACCGGTATAGCTGATCGTTCGATCGTAAGTGAAGAACTTCTTGACGAAGTCAGGGACATCGAGAGGAGAAAGAACCTTGTGTATCGTGACGTATTTTGCTTTGACATGGATGAATTCGATGCCGGCATCGTTACACAGCATGCGGATGTGGCCATGGTTGTCCGTGCTTAGGCGACCTGCGAGGGGAGGGAATTGCGAGAGGGTCTCGGAAAGGGAGTTCTTGAGCATGAGGAGGAGTTGATCGGTGGAGTAAGGAGATTCGGAGAGCAAGACACCCTTTTGGATGTATTGGCATGAGAGCATGGGAATATCAGAGACAGAGAGCTTTAGGGGATCAAGAGTTGATTTTTGTGACGGGTATACCATGCATTTGGAGACGGTTGTGAAAGAAGAAGAAGGCATTTTCTCGTAAGGATGATGTAACTTTTTTTAAAAAGGATATTTTGAAGTTAAGAAAGAATGGTATTGTGTGTGTAGGGTTTAGGAGTGTGTGTGTTTCATAGTGTGGGAAGTTGAGTAGATTTTTATAGTTAGAGAGTCGGGATTGGATTCATGAATTTGTCTCAGAAGTTTCGTGGTGGTAGCTATTCACTTTATCCAAACAAAGGTCCCATCGTACACGCCCAGGGTACATATCATATAATTTAAAATAGAACACCGGACAATCCAATCAATTATTTAATTATTCAAGCGATGTATTAACTATTTAAATTGTATAATCACGGTTACTAATCCTATTAAAAAGACATGACCGATGAGTAAAATTTTCCTACTTTAAATATATCGATGATGATGAAGCATGTGGTATTGGTTAGAGGTGGGTAAAAAAATCAACCCGAACCGAACCAAACCAATCCAGAACCGAACCATTCTAAATAAAAAATATGTTTTTTTTTTCATGGTTTGGTTTGAAAATTTTTAAATTCGAACCAATCCGTAAATTTATGGTTTGATTTAGAAAGTAAATCAAACCAATCCGTAAAACCGAATCAAACCGTTTTAGAAAATATAATAATATTTTATTATATATTTATATGGTTTTATTTGATATTTATTATTTGGTGAATATTAATTATAATCAACTTGTCATTTTTAAATTTTTTTAAGCTCATGATATGTAATTTTTTGTTGATGATGAATTATTGTTTTTTTAATAGCTTTTAACTTTGTAAAGTATGAAATTTATTTATTCAATTATAAACTCTCATTATGTATTAATTGTTTAATATATTTTATCAGCTGATCATTTTATTCATTGATGAATTTTGTTGATAGATGATTTTTTATTTTAGCTAAATTATTGGTAGATAATGACATGATGGTTATATTAAAAATCATAAATTATGACTTACTATGTATTGGTTAGTGAATGTATTTTATTGGTGGATAATTGATTTTATAGAGAACTATAGATTAAAGTATGATGAATTTATAAAGTATTTTATTATGATTTATAATATCAACTTTGTAAAATGATATAAATATTTAAGAATCTACACAAATATAAAAAAAAAAAAAACTAGAACAAGAAAAATTTTTAGTTAGAATTTTGATTTAAACCGTAATCCAACCGTTATTTAATGGTTTAAAAAATTTATAATCCAAACCAAACCGTTACTTAATGGTTTGGTTTGTGATAAAAAAAATCAAACCGTAAATTATGGTTTGGTTTGATTTTAGAAAAAATCGAACTAAACCGACCCATGCCCACCTAGTATTGGTTGTGTATGGCTTTCTTTTTTGTTGCCATCGTTATTGCGGCGTCTAATGGGCATTGTCCGCGTCCCCTCTTCGCTCGCATGCCTCATTTACTGTCACCAAACGAGCAATACGATTTTGATGATATACACGAGTAATTGTTGAAGGACATACGCTGATTTTCATGACCTTAATGATTATGCCTTTTGAACAAGGACTTGGAGTGTGGCCGGTGAAATTGATTGTACTCATTTTACATAACAAAATTGAAATATTTAAGAAACATATGGGCTGCCTAGAGTAATAAATTTAGGGGACATGAACATAGATACTCCGATCAACAATGTATCGCTCCTTAGTCCTTCCTTTTGATTCGCTGCGATTCGTTTTCCATTACTTTTTGGTCCAATATTCTCTGTTTCCAGGAGGAATGATATTTGTTTGTGAGAAATAATGCACAAATGCCGTAGAATAGACAAGAAACTTCTTGTAGCCATGATTCATGAATATGAAAAAGAAATTCATAAAACCTAGAACCCTTATAGAAAGAGTTGATGTTGAATTCCATTACGATGGATGAGAGGAGGATTTGAACCTGATAACTCTTACTTGAGATATTAAAAAATAAAAAATCTACTAGATTACAAAGTAATTGACAGATGCCAACTTCTTTGATGTACCTAAAATTAATCACTGACTCATAAATAGCCCAAAAGCAAAACTTGAACAAGATTTTCAAGTGATTTTTGAATTCAAAATGATATGGATGATTATCAGGAATATGATGTACTAACAATATTGAACTAATGCTATCTTAATCTGATATGACACACCCCTTATAAGAAAGCAAGTGTTCACCATAAAACTAATGATTGAAAGATATAAGGGATGATCAATAGAAAACTCAATTAAGTGTAATTAATCAAGGTCCAATGAATGTTGTAATACATAAGAATGCTCTTTTTTAACCTAATCTGAATAATTAAAGGCTAAAAGGTAATTAAAAGAAATTATAAAACCTAACTTGCATAATTAATTAAAGATAACGTTAAGACTTTCATCAACATTGTTTGAATGATCTTATAGGGGCCATCCTAATGCTGTGGATATTATATATGTGTATCTGACGTTTATTCTCATAAGGAGAGCTAGGGTATGAAATCCTAACAGTTTTATTTTATAAGTCACATTTGAAGGCCTTATGTATCTAGTCAGCTTCCTGCCTTGGTTTGGTTGTTCTTGCTCCATAAATTAGATAGGAATGCTTTTGATATAAACTTGAAACTGTGGCTATAAGGGTTGTCTTTAACAAAATCATCATTAGGATCATTTGTTGGTACCATGCATTCAAGCAACTATTTGTGCCGATTATTCCAACTGTGGTGGTTGTGGTTGTGTAAGATTATTATGTCTCCTAATTGAGTGAAATTCTAAAAGGGAAGCCAAAATTGTAAAAGCATATGCCGAATGCTTTCTGTACAATAGGTTTAGTTTCATTCAGCAACTTGTTAGTTCGTATTGGGGTTATTTCAAAGAACTCTTATCTCATTACTTTAATAGCAATCTTGATAGATTCAATTGGTTACCGACCACTCATTATGAATCTTTGTTTTTTTATGGTGGGTTTTACTCTTTCTTTGTAATTATCCTTCATTATATAAAATATAAAACATTTGAATTTACCTAAAAATATTCTTTCCTTAGCTTAATTCATGTACTCAATATCATAACATCCAGTTGAATCTGTAGATTTAAGCAAACTTCTAATCACAAAAATAAGATGGAATTGAACATAAAACTGAACTTCCTTTTCTACTTCCATCGTATCCTCAATCATATTTTTTGATCTCATGTTTGCTTCACTTACAATCTTTCCCATCTAACAACATTGTTTCCCCCTTTTTCCCAAGTCTTATACAAGTTAAAGTTGATTATTTGTGTTGTCACTTGTTAGGCTACAAGGTAACCTGTTGCAGTTGGCTTCGGCATGTGAAACCTGAGCATGTTAATCACTAGTAAATGTCTCTGGGTAATTTTTTTTATGCCTTTATGCAATCTCAATTTAACCTCTCACTTTAGCGAGCCAATGGCGTCATTGTTGAAAGTGCACAATTAAACTGTTAGGTGAAGCCAATTCTCTTGAAGAAGGTTTAAGGGGCTAGAAAACTTCACCATGTAATAAAATCTGCAATGTTATGACCGATGTTTGGTGATGTCAACTACTTTTGGCTCATTTTACAATATGTTATTATGCTTTCCAACTTTTTTTTTTTTTTTTGGTTTATTTAAAGGGAATCTTTGCAAGAAAAGCTCAAGCTTCTTTTCATGTAAATGAAAAGTTTTTGTTGAGAGATAAATGGAAGCCTTATGTGCATCTACTGGATTTTTACAAGATACTCAATCTATCCAATTGATAAATATAACCTTAGAGGATTTTAGATAGGGTCTAGAATCTATTAGGAACTTAAACTTGATAGGAGGTAACATTTTGATGAATTTTATATAATTATTACTTGATGTATTTTATGTTGGTTTTTAAATCAAGTCTATTGGATTGGATTCAAGTGCCTTATTAGTCTTAACAAACGAGCTTGGGGATTAAAAATAAATAAATAACATCGTAGAATTTAAAGAAACTAGACGGAGGATTAGGATAGGCTAGGTTTTATACCTTGAGGGTATCTAAACATGGGCGCATTATATAGGTTCTAGCTTGATCCAAGCTGTCAATTGCTCACAGGTTCTAGGCCCCAAAATGGTGAATCAACACCTATCTATCCTAAATCATTTCTTGAACCGGCCTAATATCTTATTTTATTTTTCATTTAAATTCCCATGTTGTTAAATCAATAAGACTAATGTATTTTTTTTTACTTACAAAGTTGAAAGGATTTTCATTTCATCATGCAGAACTAATTTATATTGTAATACTAACAACACGAAATAAAAAACTGAAAAAAGGATGTCAAAAAGTTAGTCATACATGTCATGAATGAAAAATTTTATTGATGAAAAGCGCATATATATATATACACATATATTATATGAGATTAACACTAATAAAGATATATTTAATTCTTGTATAACAGCAATTTTTTCCCCACTTGTGTCAATAGAACTATAGGAGCGCATTAGGCCACATTTAGGAGGGGTTTCATGGCCACTTGATTTGATTGAAAGAGTAAAACCAAATCGAATCATAATTATAAATAATTCACTTCTAGGCGGTATTTAATTGTATAATTTCTAATGATTAAAAATTAGACAAAGGTTATTTTATATCTTTGATTTATAAAATGTATTTAGAACTGGATAAAACTTATAATTTTTGTCATTTATGTTTCATGGTACAAAAATATTAAAATTGAGCAAAAATAAAATTTCTTAATAAGAATTGTTTCTAATGCTGTTTAGTATATATATAATATATTATAATAGAATTATATTATATTCTTGTGTTGTGTTGTCCAGTTCTTCTTATTTTGTCGTATTCTTGCAACCGAATAATGCCTAATCGACTAAATTTCTTTTAATGGTTCATGATTATGAACCAAATTGCATTTAAAGTATTTCGATTGGACAACTTTAATAACATCTAGTTTTATTGATAGTACTAATAAATTAATTAAAGATTGATGAGACAATTTTATGATATTATATTAGGGTAACATTACATCTTACATCACATCACTGTGAAGACGTACGGGCTTGCTTAAGAAATGAAAGATAGAAGTGAAAAAAAAAAAAAAAAAAAACAGTAGCTTGAGTGAGACTGAGAAAACCAAAAACAAAAAAAAAAAAAAAAAAAGAAAACGTAAATTGGGTTGGGTGAAATGTTAATGAGATTTGAAACTAACAAATATCGTTTGCTTCTTAGTTTTTAATAAAAAAACAGTTATGTTCGATTCAAGCAATTGGTTTGGTTCGACTTCAACCATTTAAAACCTATCCGAAATTGAAATACAAAATATTCATATTTTGCGGACCGATCCAGTGTGATTCCATTTTGTTTAATGTTATATATACCCTTTAAGAGAAAGGCTACAGAAATCTCTCATCACGCAATAATGCATGGCATCCAAGTCCGTCCGAGTGATGTAAAATCGAGCCCGTTCGTCCAATGAAGCAACTTCCAAAAGCTGTTTCCATTTCTTATGTCCGAAAAGGAAACAGCAACAGGGGAAATTGCACGCCTGTCAGGATCACGATCACATTCAAATGAACAACAACTCAATTCATGGAATTTTATACGTTGTCGTAGATCGGAAAAGCTGAAAAAAATAAATAAAAAAGAGATGCAGCCAAACCTTCTAGGATGGAATTAGACATTTGATTTCAAACAGAGCAGCAGCCAACAGAATAGAACAGAACACAGCACTTCACAGCCACGAACACACATTTCACTCCGGGGCCATCTCAAATTTGGAAATCTCCTGAACAGGATTCAAAGTTGGATTTTGGTGGCTACTTTATTTATTAAATGTCTTCTTCTCTTTGTTTTTAAGGTTGTGATGGAGTTTTTGTCTAATTATTGGATGTCGGACTCTTTATCGATATGAACCAGATCTTTTATTTTGGATTTGACATCCCCTTGATGGATTACTGTACCACAATTCATCCGTATGGTACGTTATAATGAATGGAGAAATTTGATAATCACCATTTACGATGCATTACATGCCATTAACTGATCTTGTAAACTAAATATGGTGGAAACTCGAGAGGCAAGTTGGTCACGGGTTGTGTTGGATGGGATCGATTCGAATATAGTATAGAAATATGCCCTCTGATAAGGTTTAATGGTTCATATCTCCCTGCAAAAAGACGGTTTTCCTATGATGAAAAACAGCAAGACCAACGAGCCTATGATCTTGTGTTGGGCAGCGTCGCCAATGGCTGATTCAAGTTAAACATGGACAGAAGCTTCCTGCGAGAAGCTGTAGGGAGGACTGTTAAGCATTCCAGCTGGAAGAGTTGAATCTGCTTTTAAATCAAAAATTCCAACTGTCATCTACTAAGCTAAATTGAGTTGGCAGTGTGCAGTCAGATCTTTTCTGTGTTCAACACCAGTGCGACAATACCAATATGGATGCAGATTCACCGATTTCTTATCTTCTTCGATTTGTTTTCATAACCTCAAACGCTAGGAACAGAGTAAAGATGCATACATGCACAACTAGCCCTGAGGGTTACAGTTGAATTGCTTGAAGAGCAACAATGGGAAGACATTTCCAAGTTCCAAAGGTTGTTTTTGGTTTTTTTTAATGAAATGGTTAATTATATGCCTTGCAAAATTATGAATTTGCTCAAGCAAAGCAGCAAATAAGTAATGGTATAAATACACACAGATTTTAAGTCGATAGGCTTCAATCAAGCGCAAACACTTCCGACTTTGAATAGTCATGATATGAAACTAATCTCTTTGAACATGCATCTCGCCATGGACTAATTCACAACCACATCCGCATATTAACATCACCCCAAGAGATTTAGTACCAATGCAGCTATTCCGTGTTAAGGAATGATGCCTCCCCTATATCAATCTCCCAACATGCACTATACCTATTGAATCTTACATATGGTACATTGATTGCATCTGAAGATATGGACCGAAAGGACCAAACTGAGATGCGTATGGATTTCCTGAGAGGAAGTTTTGCTCCTGAACTTTTGGACCATAGGGAGAAATCCCTCGATATGGTCTTGAATAACCCCTACTTTGGTCATAGACGATTGCTGCAGCTTCATTTGATTTTTTCCAGGTTAATAGATCACTGCTCATCAATGCCATCTTTACGTCCTGATCCTGTGGCAGCAACTCTGGCTCTGGCTTCATCGCAGTGATAGAACTACCAGGAGAAGGTGTTTTATCTTGGGGTGAAGGAGGGCTACTGTCCGGGATGTGGACTGTTGTGATATCATGTATACTTGATCTTCTCTTATCTTTGCCTCCAGTATGTTGCCTGATGAAGTACTTTTGGGCATGACTAGCTACTTGCGTTGGAGTCCTGGTTTTCACAAAATAACGGGAGATGTTTCTCCAATCCCCTTTACCATACTTCTTCAACCCCATTAGGAATAGCCTGTTTATTCATTATAAGAAACCGCATTATTAAGTGCAACTGCACTATGAATCACAACTTAAAAGAGATGGATGAACCAGCCACAACATGACGATAAATGAAAGACAAAACATTTCTACCCCACATACGTAATATTTACGCTATACTATATAAACCAGTCAGACCATGCTACTTCCTCACTTAACAAAACTGGACAGTACCGCATATATCCAACCAAAGACAATTCTTCTTAGGATTCACTCAGAATCTGTGGGGAAAGATTAAAAATGTTATACCGCATGCCACTGAAAGAACTTATGATGGTTGGTTATCTAGAAATCCAATTAAGATTGCTGGGAGACATTATTACATGTGTTCAATCGGTAAATCACTTTGATATTAACGTAATTTGGAATTATCATAAGCATATTTGGGACCGGCCACTGGGAAGTGGTCCAAATTTAACAAAACTAAATTGGAAAAGCAGGCAATTTAGGCACCATGACACAAGGCAGCCGGTTATCAGACATTGGCACCCTGTCAATCCAATGTTAAACACAATACACATTGACCAAATTCAATTTTAAAGCAGAAAATCGCTTCCATACCTGTGCTCCTCTTCTGTCCATGCAAGTCCTTTCTTCCTTTCCTGATCGGTCATCCGGTTGGAAGCACCTCTCTTGCCACCAGGACAATACATGTGCTTCAATCCATCGAACCGTGATCGCTAACCCATTCTAATGTGAAGCAATTGTTGCCATAACCCGGTACCGGAATCAACCCTGCCTCTATGTCACTCACATCTTCCTCCAATTCCTGGTACTGCTTGATCACATCACTAACAGTCTTTCCTGGGATCATAGCCGCCACTTTAAGCCACCGGTCAGGAGTATCTTTATCATAGTATGCCAAGGCATTCTCAAAACGCTTGTTCTCTTCAGGAGTCCATTTTGTTCCTTGCTTTTCCTGATACAACCAATTAGAATCTTGAAGATATGAAACAGCTGTGGAACTTCGATTCCCCTTCTCATTTTTTGCTAAAAATGAAAGGGCAGCAATTAAGCTTGAATCGAACTTGGGTCCATGTATAACAAGTCAAAGGCTCAAGAAAGCTTTTAATACTCGGTAACTAAGTAGTTCAACACATGTAAAGAACACCCAAATAGAAAATGCAAGAGAAGATGGGATTGGGAGATGGGTTTGATTCAAAGAAGCTCTTTTTATTTTTTTTAAGAGAATCTAAAGACCCCCTTTTGGGAGAACCACAAAATTTGGGAATCTAGAAAAGACCCAACTTTCCAAAACCCAAGGAACCTTCGAGAAGCAAAAAAGGAAAAATAAGATACGAACTAAGCAGGATGATTGATCATTAAGCCAAAACCAACTAATTAGATCCAGTAATACTGAAAATCGATCAAGATTGATGCGAAAAAACTAAAACTCGGAACAAAATTCTGTTGAGGAAGACAAAATCTTGTATAAATTTCTAAACTTGAACTTAGATAGTGAGGCGTTCAAGTACGAAACTTTTATTAAAGTGGGGGTTGTTAAGAGAGAGTCGAGGAGGGGAGGCAGAGGACTCTAACTGAGAAAAATCAGGAGAAAAGGAGAGTGATTATCAAAAGATTTGAAGCAATAAGAAAAGAGCTTTCTTTGTATGGTTTGCTTTCTTCTTTTCCCTTGCAAGAATAAAAGCATGAAAAAAGTACCGGAAGGCCAAAAAAATAAAGCAAAGAGCGCACAGAGAGACAGAGAGAAAGGGCTTGGAGGACGCGAATACACCTTTTGGCCCTGATCGTTTGTTCGGGTTGTGACACAGAGAGAGAGAGAGGAGCTGGCGAGGAATGGGGAAGAGAGAGAGAATGAAAAGGACAGGTCGATGGTGTTGAGTTGTGATTGGTGGGATGGTGATGTGGGCGCAAATGCTCAGAAATTAATTAATATAATTATGAGGGGAAGTGAACATGCCCAATCAAAACACTCTCCATACAAAACTGTTTTTTTTTTTTTCTTTTTTCTTCTCCCAATAAAAAGGTTGGATCAATGATGCCTCGGGTCTTGGTAAAAGTATTTTTTAAATTACATATTTTAGCTTTTTGAGAATGGTGATTATGCACTTCAAGGAAAATTTATATATGTACTAGGATGAAAATGCCTTTTTTATTTTTTATTTTATGCTAAACTATAAAAAAGTCAATGAGACACTTCTCAAAATTAATGGGGGGAAAATAAAAAAAATCTACCCGTTGAGTTTGAAGAAATTGGGTTCCGACTTAGTGAGGCTGGAAATAATTTCAACGAGAAACGACTCGCGTTATAATTGCATTAAAGATATCTTCCCCCCTTTTATTAGCCACATTTGTTTCAAGAGATTTTTCTTCTCCATTGAGGATATATAGATGTGAGATTTTTACTAGAGTAATAATGCACATATCACATGAAATTTGTATCTTGCATATGATTATAGAGTGTCCATGAGGACGGATGACTTAGTGGAACAATAATTTTCGATAGATCGTTAAATAGGCGTTAGATGAGGAAGCTTGAATTAACCTCGCATGTCAACCTTATATTCTTAAGCTATTAGATACGGTAGTCGTCTTATTTGACTATTTAATCTTTATGAGCAGAGTTTCCTCTGTGAAATATTATTTGTTTTTTCTCTTTAAAAGTTAGATATAATAAGGAGCAAATATGTATTTATAGACACTTAAAATAGATATAGATCATCATATCATCTCAGTGATTGATGGATGAAATGAAATAAACTGAATGCAAACCTATCCTAAATAAGCTTACTAAGGGTCAAGGTTAGTAGCCATACTTCTATTTGCATAGTTTACCTAAGAGAGGTTAGATATGAACAATTGGTCTTATAATTCTTATTTCGATCATGCCAAGTCAAATCTTCTCAAACCATCCCAAAAAATAAGTTGGACTTGCTGGACTCTATCACTTAACCCATGAACCGAGTCTAAATGAATAATAATATGTCTTTAGCCCCTTTACTAAAGAAATAAAAATTGAAATTGTGTCATGGCATTAAAAAGAAGGACAACTTAAGTGTCTAAATCACACAATGATTCTACTATAATATGAAATTATTGACCAATATTACATCTAGATTGCAAATGTGAGATCAATAATCTAAGACATGCTTGGATTTAGTAGGAACCAACATGTAATCTAACTACCTTTTATTACAAATCTAAATAAACAAGTGGAATATATTCTTTTAACAATTTCTATGATAGTCCTTGTAAACGTGGATGTTAAAAGAAAGTAAGATTCAAGGGGGATCATCCATCTTTTACCCTTAACATATAGCCTCATTTCCTTTATTTCTTAAACAGTTGTATTCTCAAACAAGTTTGTTTTTTTTCCTTTATTCTACCATTCAAAGCATCTCAAACATACACTAAAGCTTTTACATAAACAGATGTAGGGAGACAAACTAAACACAAAAATTCCAAGAAGTAAAGTTAAGTTACTTTATATACATTCCTTACATGATTGAGGAGAGAGAAGAAAATTGTCATAAAGTTTCATAACTTAGGGTTTGAGATACACAAAAAATAGTTATTATGGGAACCAAATAAAGTTGTGTGAAAGCATATAATGTGCTTCGTTTGTGTAGACTCGTTGCACCTTAACAAAATTCGTATATTAAGGATCTATAAATTGAGAATTCATTGTTAGGCGGAAATTATAGAAGTAAGTTAATTAAGATACATGAAAATTTATAATTTCTAAATTGATTAAATAATAATCATAGCAATTGCTATTGTAAGGACTTGAAACTTAAACCTTAGCTGATGAAAGTTAGGGTTCACATGTGTCAACAAGATTGAACAAGTAATTTAGTAGAATTTTCACTGAAACCTAAGATCATACGGTGTTGAGTAAAAAGTCAAGTGAATCCTTAATGAAATAGGAATAAATATTTAGGAGAGGTTTCAAGAGATATCTTAAGTTTAAAAGTAGTTTCAAATATGACCATTCAAATTACCTAATTTAGAAATTTTTGAGATGAAAAAGGTAGATATTTAGAAACAGTCCTAGAGTTAATTATCGAAACCAAAACTTTAAAACAACCTAAGTTAAAACCAAACTCTAGAAATTCTAAATAAGATCTAATATAGAATTTTGTAACCTTAAGAAAGAGAGAACCTTCAAAAATAAAATAAAAATCTAATAATCGTCCAACTCAAAATCCCTACACTAAACAATTAATTTATTTGACCCCTAACACGTAAACGAAGGTAGTATATCCCAAAATATATCTATTGATAAAATAATAAAAAATAATTTTCTATAATTAAAAACCCCTAAAAGTTTATGGTAATTTTATGAGTAGAACCTTAGACTCGAAAACGAAACCAGAATCGTAAATTCAAATCGAATCAATCATAAACCTTAGAAAATCTAGACTCGATCGAATAACTTCTAAAACTATAAAATAATAAATTAACTAGGAAAATATTATGAACTCACATTATGAATCATAATATATATATATATATATATATATATATAAACCTTAAAAGGATCAAATCATCTAAAAATTTGATTGTTTCGGACCTTTACGAGAATAGCTTCCATATCCAGACACCAACATACAAAACAAGATAAAAATTTTTTATAATCAAATTATACTTGAAAAGTATTTAGATATTCATAAAATATCGGATAAAATTGTTTGGGTCATAAAAACGTCAAATATAGCATATATACGCATATTTTATCTCTACTTGTAACTTATATGATGTTTTAACATTTACTATTTGCTTTTATTTAGCATCAATTTAATGTTGCCATTTTATCCTTATTTTTTTATATATATTTCATATAAAACATAACCTATAACATAAAATTTATGTTCTTTAACATGTACCTATCCAATTACATCAAATCTACTTTTCTTTTCTTTTTTTTTCTTCCCTTCTTGAGGAAGTTGCAGCTACTATCCCCTATTTGGAACAACATTTTTTTTTCAATTTATTTTACACATAGAAATCCTCCCATTTCTCTCTATAAATACCTTCCATCATCCGCTCTTCTTACATTTTACAACTCTCATCAAATTCCCTCATTTCTCTCATTCTTTTCTCTCTTTTTCCTTGCTGATTTCTTGCTACCCCCTCTCCACACGCACGCATACACACCTTTCCTTGAGTTTTATTTAGGTAAACATCTACCCCATGCCTCCTTAGCTGATGTTAAGTATTATTATCAAGTTTCATGCATTTTTCCATGTAGAAATTCTCTCTCCCATGATGCTTAAAGCTAGGGATGATAATGCAAAAATAAAACTTATATCATGATCATGTTGATATTTTGTTTATTTTGTTAAATTTATGATATCTAATCTAACTATCTATACGTAGAAATATGATTATGTACATATGTATATCTATTTGAGCATATAAGGTCACTAATCTAACATTTATATTCATGCACTTATTTTATCTCTTGCAATTTATTTTATTCATGCTCTTATTATATATTTCGAGACTTATCCTTAATCTAAGTCTTAGATTTGTTCTTAATTAAGTCAATAATAAAACAGGAACTTGTCCATAATTTAAGTCCTAGGAATACATTGTCTAAAATTTCTAAGGCTTCCATTTTATTTATTTTGCTCTTAATTATTTTGCTATCTATAAAGGACTTGTCCATTTCTAAGTCCTAGGGAGCCTTGATATAAATCTAAAACTCTCATGCTTTTATTTTATTTATGAGATTGGAATTATTACAACTATTGAAAAGTCTTGATAAAATCTAAAACTTTCATGCTTTTCTTTTTTCTTTTTTTTTATGGTGACTAGAGAATGTTCAATTCCTATAAAAGTCTTGAAAACAAGCTAAGACTCTCATAATTTTATTTTGATGTTTTTCATACTTTGATTTTCTATCTTCTTGTTTTTCTATGAAGTTGTGTTAATGATTTTTGTTCTTGACATAATCACTGTACTTTACTCATATGCATACATGATCAAGAAGGTGTTGTCATGATAAAATTTTTAAGATGTGAATATTGATAACTCCTCATTTTATAAATTAACTACCAAAAACCTTATTATCAACTCTTAGGAAAAAATTTATTATTAGGAATAAATGAATGAAAATAGGCAGTCAACTAAACTTTTAAAATATCAAATGAGTTTTTCTAAAAATAAAAATATTGATAATTCTTTGTTATAAAAACATGGTCTATAAACTTACCCATAAGATATGTGCAAGCTTTTCTTTTCAAGAAAAATATAAGCTTAAAGCAAGTCTCTTGCATAATTCTTTTAAGTAATAAAAACTAAAACAATCTCAAAAAAGTTTTCAATTGGAATAAATTTTATCCACAAACATAAAGAAGCTCATGTTTTGTAAATTAATTAGCTAGAAAAAAATTAATGTAAATATAAAATATTCATAGATTTGAAATAAATATAATATCATGGTTTTCTTTAGTTAAGCTTCATACCTACATCATCTAAAAATTTAAATTTTAGTAAGAACCGAACTTGAGAAAATTAAAAATAATCACACTTAGAATAATATGACAAAAATAAGTAAAAACCATATCTCACAACATGAGTGTTGAAAAAAATTTGAAATAAATATAGGACCCTTAACACTTCAAAGTAAATATGGAACCATGATTTTTGTTAAGTCGCATGCTTATAAATTGAAGAAAACGAATTATGTCACAAATAATTAAACCCATGTCTTGTAAAATAAATTGTTAAATGAAGTTTTAAAATAAATATAAGACTTTCAAGGTTTCAAAATATATATTAAACCACGATTTTATTTCCGCTAAGTTTTACATTCACAAAACTTAAGGTAAAGAATTTATTACAAACTCAAAAGTAATTTTTCATAAAACTAAACACTGCTACTTTTCATAAATAATTGTTTTACAAATTCCTATTTTAATATAACATTACTAGGATCATGCGTACAACATGAGATAATATTTCTATTATCTAAATTTTAAAGATAAAAATATTTTTACAATTGCTTTGGAGTGTTGAATGAAGTAAAACCTTGAGAAAATAAGAAAAAAAAGGGCTAAAGGTTCGGGATGTAATTTGCATCGATCCATTTTGACCTTCAAACAACCCTGAATGTTAAAAATAACCTTAAAAATAGATAAATCTTTCGAAGTATGTAGAAAACGACTACTAATATTTGAAATTCCAAGTTAAAATGAGCAAACTATGACCATTTTAAGTTAGAACTTTCGCAATCAGGAAAAATGACGTAAATAAAATAAATAGAATTAGAAATTTAAGTAAAACATCTATGAAATACTCATTATGGGTTTTTTTTTTTTTAGATGACGAGGACTTTGAAGCCTCCTTTCCTGAAGAATATTTCGATAAAGCAAATTGCACTATGGATGAGTGAGTTATTCCTTATGATTTTATTACCTTACTTGTGTATGTAAATAGTGGCACTCGTCTACTAAGAAAAAATAAAAATGGGTATGTATGGGAAATTCATGGGTTATATATGTGATTCTATGCTTATGTGATAAAATGAAAAATTAAGAATACCGCGACTTCGAATTGTTTATTTAGGTGTTTTGCTTACTTACATGTATGATTGCTTGGTGCTTGTTAAACTGTTTGATCGCCTCTAATGAACCTTAATAAGGTTTGGCTCAAGAAAATAAAACGTTCACGCTTTGCACATCGTTGAGTCACATTTAGAAGACTACTACTCCGACGCGAGCAATCGGATGGATTGATGAATTAGAACGCGATGTTGCTCCAAGCATGAGGTGTGAAACGTTCGACAATACGGCCTCATGGAGGAGCCACGACGTACCAATTGCTAAGGGCGTATGGCCCAAAGACTAGTAGAAGAGGTCATAGAGACTTGCCATAGCCATTCCTAACTCTTGTCACGAAGGGCAAAATCCATTTTATATATGGTTTCCGAATAACCATATATATTTATGTGCCCATGTGTTTGTGGCATAGCATCCATGACATATGTTTAAATTTGATAACCTTGTTTATCTATGATTGTGGGTACAAATGATGGGAAATATCACACTAAGCATATTGTAGCCTACACCCATATAGATTTTGATAGAACAAGAGTACTCATGGCTTTACTTAAAGGACAAGAAGCCTTAAGGTAATCGTTAGTGGACTTTTGGAGCCTTAACGGAATACTTGAAAGAAAAGAATGAAGTTTCTTTTGGAAACCCTTATTGATGGACACGTGATGTTTTATTTTTATTATTGCAAATTTTATAAATGAGTGCAATATTATGGTGATTTTGAGGATTTAGCGGGTTATGCCCCTAAGACATTTTAATCTATGAATGTTTAAGTTTGACTATATTTAGTTCTCTTGCATGCAAATATGTTGTTATCTTCTTGAATTGTACTACTCCTTCAGTGTTTCTTTTATTGTGATGTACGCCTTGTGCATAACATGGAAGGTTTCGTGTGACTAAGGAAGTCAATCTTAGGCTTCAATATTGTGTATGGTGGTTGTCGTGTTAATAATACCCCTCGGTGCGTGATAAATATGAAGTTTAAAAATAACATCCCTTAAACCTTAGAAATAGGGCTAGATATTCAAGCTTAAACGTAGAGCAAAATGAGATAGTTTGAATGTTAATTTTAGGAGATCTCAATGAGAATAAGAGTTAATTTTGAACCTTAAAAGTTTGAAGAACCAATGTAATCCCAACATCTCTTTCAGACCTATTTGTGAATGCCTTAAAAATTGAAAAAAAAAAACAAAGTTCATTTCATACATAACCCCGAGAAAAATGGTATAAAGATTATCCTTAGAAGCTCTATTTGTTGGCACCACAATGAAGCCAAAATGAACCAATTAAAATGTGTCATTTTTATAATCTAAAAGCTAATGGTGATGAACTATGTTAAGGCATTAGATAGAGAAATGCTACCCTAGAGTCCATCTACTACTATCTATAAGCCTTAAACTATAAGTGTCTTAAAAAAAACTCAAAGAATTACTAACCTTAAATAGCTGCTTAAAGTTGATTTTCAACATTATAAACTATTTTCTCACTTCTAAGTACCTTTAGGAAGATCTTATATGATTTTACACTAAATTCAAGGCAAAACCATCTCTTAATACCTAACAATCTAACCTTAATTATTAAAAACCATTAAGAAGAGAAATTAAGCCAACAAGCATCTCTATCTCAACTATTGAGTTGCACTACCCACTTTTGTGTCCTTAACCAAATGCCAACTTCCTAAATGGATTATGACATAATCTACTGATCTCAGTAAACCAAAAACACCTTAAAGCTCCTATTAACCCAAAATTATTTGTAAAAATTGAATAATTAATGAGCTTTTTCTTTTTTTAGTCATCAAATAATTAAGGAGCTTAGCCGAGATAGATTGGAGAAAAGATTACTTTAGGTCATCACAGCCCTCAGGAAGATCTTTAGGAGTTGAAAAAAAGCAAAAGATCATCCTTTATGCCCATGGGATAAATAAAGAAGAGGTTCATTAAACTTTCCTCATATTCTCGAAGCTTATTATTTCAACTATGTAGTATTTGATGGTTTTGGGTGAGACGTGGATTGATTCATGAGTTTATTAAGGTTTCTAGTTTATTTAGCATATGTATGTTTTGTAAACTCTCTTATCTAGGATTATGAAGATAAATTATCAAAATTATCTGAAACAGAGTTCATTGAAAGCTTAAAAACATGTGCTGTCAATATGATATGGAAAAGTAGGTAATAAGATAATTGATGAAGTTGAAATTATAATGTCTTATGAATGCGAGTTATAACCAGAAAGCGAACCTCAAAATGAAATTTATGTAAAAATACACATGTTTAACATAATTAGGTATGTAAAAAAAAGTTTGAAAGTTAAATTTAGCATGGTTTTTATGGTTATATGATCATTTAAAAGGTTGACATGAGATTAAACTACTTTCATAGTGGTCTTCTAGACACCAACTTTGCTCAAATCGAATAAGAAATGAAGGTATTATTGTAGTTGGAAGTTTAATAAACTAAACTACAAAAGCCAGTATAGGCGTAATAATGATGAGTGTTTCATAAGTTCTTAGGTAAATGCACTGAAAACTAAATGAATTATGAAAAGAGAGATCAATTGAGTAGACCTTAAGACAAAAAGTAAGAATTGTTATTTCAGCAACTCCACTTGTGATGGGATTGTAACCTAGGCTATCATTTAAGTGGAGGACACTAAGAAGGTTGTTTAGGTTACAATAGTAGTTGATCAAATATTATGGTAGATGTAGTAAAGTTGTAGATTGAATGATCACTAAGATGCATTCCCAGTAAAAGATCTAAACAAAGTAAAAAATAAAAAGGTCTAATTACTTTAATGAGACTTGATTCAAATGATGTAAAATAAGATTTGGACAAAATAATGCATGAAGTGTAGGTTTCACCCAAGTTTTATGTTTTTCATTTATTTATTTTAATTATTTTCTATTTTACCCTTATTGGCCATTAAATTTATCTATATAATTTTTCTTTTTCTAATCATATGGAAGACAATGAATATTTGAAAAACACATTTTCATAGAATGATTTTAAACATAGGTTATTTTAATTATTTTTAATGCTTTCTCAAATTGTAATAGAAAACTGTATTAAAGGGCCACATACTACATCTAATTCTATGTGATGCAATTATTACATACATTGTAAGTAATATCGATCTATATGTTCATAAAAATCAACTCATATCTTTTATCGATGTGTATACCTAACCTATAATTTATCTATATCTTTATTTGAGAATTATTTATGAATACCATAAAAGTAGAAACTTTTTTTTCCTTGATACCTTGATCCAAAAGAATCATTATTTAATCTTACACATAATCCGTTTTGTAGATGTTGAAATCTTGTCTTATTGTGACAGCTTTTAGAAGTAGCCTTTCTATGAAAGAAATTTTAGTAATTGTCAAGTAAATTGAATTTTGATTATGCTATTATTTTGAAGTATTGGCGGTTGAAATAAGTGAAATAAAATTGTAGGTATTCATGGTTGAATTTTACAAATTTTCTATATATAGATATACACATATATATGGGTTGTGTCTAAGGAATTCTATTGAATTGATTGAAAACTTAATCAGGATGATATTTTGTTAAAGTTAGAGCATTATTTTTCTAGGGAAAATTTGAAGTTGTTTTTATTTGAGTAAATGATGGAAGAATAGGATATGAGATTCATACTTCCATCAAAATTTAAGTATGTGTATATCCTATAATTACTGAAAATAGTCCTTATAATATGATTTTTCATTATATATTTTTAAGAAGTTGGATACAAACATTGTTGATCATCTTTACTTCATGAGCTTTTTCATTTTAATAAGGTAACACAACAAGCGTGTATGTCATTTTCTGTTAGTAATACTTATAATGATGTATTTTTGTGTGATATTATACTTATGAATGATTGCTTTTTGTGTTTAGGAAATTGTTAGTACTTGCATCATGATGTTGTACATGGTCTATTATGAAACACCTATTGCTTTGTCGATAGAAAGTAAGTTATTCTATTGATCTTAGAGCGGTTCCAGTCGAACTTACATGTGGTTAAGAGTTTGCAACAATAATAAGTAGTTAAAAGATAGGCCGAAGAAAAGATAATCATGAAATCTATTGATCTAAAAATAGATTCTATAGAATGTGAGATCGATGAAGCTCCTAACCAAGTGAGTGGTATAAAGTATACCTAAGTTATATGTGAAGAGACAACCATACTTGCTACATATTGGAAATTAAGTTTAATGAGATAATAATTTCATTAAGGAAAAGTTTGAGAGCAAGTCCAATAATGACACTTTATGTTGTTTAGTAAAATACCACAGTAAAGGCGCGCACTACATGTGGTAAATAATGTCCATTGTATTATGTTATTACATTTATATCATGATAATCCATTTTGACAAGATACCACATGTTTAGCTAGAGCCTGGATTATTAAAGACTAGATAATATTAAATGAAGTCTTTAATGTCAAGAAGTTATAGTTCCATTTAAATAAAGTATCATATAAATTCAAATCATAGTATATTCCTATAAATGAAGTATTAATCAATGGTATATTGTTATATTTAAAAGAAAATTTCTACAAAAAATCATGAAGATTTTTGTGTACTTGATATTTAATTAATTGAAGCATCATTTACAAGATTAATCTTATTAAAATAAATTAAAATTAATATATTGTAAATAAATTACTTGAATAGACGCTGATTAAGCTACTTAAGGAAGAATTTCTAAATATATCTTCTAAAAAATATTTGTAGTTATCAAACAAATCAATAATCCAAAAATCATAGTTAAGGGGAAAATTCATATGAAATTTTAATTACCAAAGTGGTTTCAATAGTTATATGCAAGATTAAGATATTCACTAAATAAAGTATTAGATTTGGAAAATTTACAATGACTTGAATTTTACATCAGTACATGATTGCTACTCATATTACATTACTAACATAAATTGCTATTGTTGAATTGGTGAGTTCAATATAAATTTTGATGAGAAAATACATTATATGTTTGTTAACATTGAGTTACACTTAATTAGAAAAACTTATATGTAATGTGATATGATTATATTTATGAGTACACAGTAGTCTGGATCAAATTGTACTAATTTGGATCTATTCAAAGTTCTCCTTTCTACACAAGATGTTATAGCAAGTCTAGACCAATTAAAGAAGAAGAATCTAAGCAAAGTGCCTAGCACTTCGAACCTTTTATAAATAGTCCGAACTAATAAGAAGGTTGATCTTTTGCAAATGGTTCAAACTGCTAAGAAGTCTTTATCATTTCCAAATAGTTCAAATTACTTGATGCATTCAAGCCTAGTAGTTCGAATTATTTGGCAAAGAGTCCAAACCTATTATGTTTTTAATAGTTGTTGAAAGTGATTTAATGTAAGATTTTCTTTGAGGTTTCTGGATCAAAAGCCATATTCTTGAAGATGCTATAAATACAAGTTTGTGGGCATATATCAAAGACTAAGAAGAGCTTATTTTTTACTTATAAACACTTGTCTTAAATCCCACAATCCTCTTTGTGCTTTGTTTGCTACTTGTTGTAAAAAATGATAAATTGTGTCATTTGAGAGTTTATTTTGTAATCTTTGCAAGACACTACTCTAGGATTGTAGTAAAAAATTATTTTTGAGTAATATGAGTTGTGCCTAGTGTGAGTATCATATTTATAAAGGCACATCTTGTGTGTGATTGTGATGTAGCTCTCTTGGACCATGTCTTTAAAGTGTGAATAAAAGTGTGTGCGAAGACCTGCATACAAGGTATTTGTGTAGATTGTGAAGACTAGAGAGTAGATTGAACTCTTCCTTTTACCCTTCTCTCTTTAATTGTTGTATTGTACTCATATTGTTTATATTTTTCTTAATCCATCGAAATGCATCTTTTAGACATAAGAATTGCCAAAAAAGGATATATTGGTTGTAAAACTCAAGTCAACCCTCTCCCGAGTTTTTATCCTAGGTGTTACATAGTTTTTTTTTCTTTTAATTGGTATTAGAGCTAGTTTATAGACTTTTAGTACTTAATCACATTCTAGAGTAAAAATCATGGCTAGTAAAACCTTAGGATTTTTAGAATGTCAAGCTATAAATAGGTTCTCAATTTTAAACTGATAGTAATTATGTAGATTAGAAGTGTGGAATGAGGATTTTCTTAAAAGTTCAAATTTTGTTTTTATGGAGTACAGTTGACAATGAACCTATGGTAATAGAAGAAAAATATGAGAGTAATTATACTAAGGTTGAAAAAGAAAAAATTCACTTAAATAAGATTGCTATGAATTATATTAAGTCCTAAATGAAAGTGATTTTAGTTGAATTTGTACATGCAAACTAGCTAAGGAATTATGAGATAATTTAAGAACACATGAAGTATCTTCTAGAGTAATAGACACAAAAATAAGTTTATCATGTGGTGAATTTAAAAGCTTTAGAATGAAATTTAATGAGTCAATTGATGAAATAATACATGCTAGATTCATAAGTATTTTCAATCAATTAACTCTTCTTCGCAAAAATTTTATTGATGTCGAGATAAATTATGAAATTTTTAAACTCTTGCTAAGAGGAATACAAATAGAGGAAGCACATGATTTGAGCCAATTATCAAAGGAGTAGCTCCTTAGCACCGTCAATATGCATGGAATGATCAACAGATAATAAGAAGAAACTCAAAAATAGAAAATTGCTATAAATGCCTCATGATCAAGCTCAAGTGAAGATGATAAGAGTAAAGAAGATGAAGATGGAGAGTTGAAAAACATGTATAGAAATTTACAAAACTTTTTAAGTTCAACAGGATGTTGAAGAAGAAAGATGATAATGGTATAACAAAATTGAGAAAGAAAACTATCACATGTTTTAAGTGCATTGAGTTATGCCACATTCAACAATCACCCCCTATTGTGGTCTACATTCAAAACCTCATAAAATTTTTTAATTTTGTGTTTTGTGCCCTTAAATGTATCAATTGTGTATTGATATGCCTTAATATGCAAATTTTGATGTTTTAGTGATCTTTGAGTATGAATTGGATCAATATGTCCTATTTTTGAGTTTTGGAAAACTAAAATTGAATTCTCTTCAATAATATGTTAAAAACGTGCTTTTTCATGCTTAGGGAACTACATTAGAGTTGTTAGAAATGATGAAACGACATGTTAGTGCTTTTAGGCGATTTTGTGCATCTTAGAGTGAATTTCAAGCTTTCATTAATCATATGTTGCACAAATATGTTAAGTGATGAAATATATGTTTTTGGCATGATCTTATATGTTTTAAATAACAATATGAACTTGCTTGAACTTTGAAACTTGAGTTTGTGCACATTGGAATTTAGCTTTGTTCATGTTATGGTTAGTTCATGCATATTTTTCTATCCTTTCCCTTTATATTTCATAAAGTGTGTTTGTCTTTTTTATGAGTTCATAGAATAACAAATGTTGGATGCGCAATTAACATGTATATATGTATGTTGTATACATGGTTATTTTATTAAGTGTAACTTGTTTTCCTTCGAGTTAAGCATCATGTTTTAAACTCAATTGCCAAATTTTTTACTCAAACTCACGTGCTGAATTAAGAGGGAGAGTTAATTATGCAATGATTGTTATCATAAAAGGGGAAAGATTGTTGAACCCATGGGTTCAATGTGAATTTTGATGAGAAAATATATTGCATAATTACTCACTTATCAAAGCTAAGTTACACTTAAATGGAAAAATGTTATATGATTGTATTTATGAAGTGTAAATGCATAGTGGTTTGGATCAAGTTATTGTAATATAGACCTATGCAAAGTTTTCCTTTCTCTTCAGAAAGTTATAATATGTCTAGACCAATTGAAGAAGAAGAATCTGAGCAAAATGCCTAACAGTTTGGACCTTTTGCAAAAAGTTCGGACTACTGAGAAGTCCTGATCATTTACAAATAGTCCAACTATTTGATGCATTCTAGCCCAATAGTTTAACTCATTTTACAAGGAGTTCGAACTTGTTCAATTTTACAAGTCGTTGGAGTTTATTTGATGCAAAAATTTCTTTAGAAGGGTTTGTGTCATGCCTTGAATTTGGGTCAAGGCACATACAATTTACCATGCATAATGTTTAGGCATTATATGCTAATGCTATTATAATCTACAATATATTGTGATCGTTGATAAACAAAGTTTAGATTCTAAAATCATTAAATTAGATAATGGAAACAACTAAAATTGCAATGTAAAAATAAAATTTATAAAATATTTTCCAAATAGGCTACTTTAGAGAGTAGACCAATATATAATAATAGGTTCCATACCAACAAGTATTTCAAAATAAAGAGTATATAGTATCTCAACATATAAACCATGGGCACACAATTAAGCCCTTATTAAAATATAAGTTTGATAATGAAATTTGATAATTTAGAATAAAAATAATAATCCAGCGATCCCAATCGCTCCACCCATCATGTAACACATCGATATTCGTGCCATACCTAAAGTAATCATAAGTGTCATCATCAAAGTCATCAACACTTGAAAAAGAAAGGAATAACCCGAAGCCCAGTCAGACAACAACATAAGCGCACACAAAATAGGCATATTCTATATGCAATGCAACAACCAACAATTTATATCTCTAAATTAAAGCATAACAAATAATAGCTGAGCACTCACGCTCTGGTAACATGTTAGGAACCTGGAGGTCTTGAGTAGTAGTAACTGTTCAGAGGGTCGATATAAGCAGCTTGAATACCTATATCTACCTCTATATGTAATAGTCTCTTCTAGAGGTCACAACCATTACACATCTCTGCCGATCTCAATCTATAATATAATGCGGCTCAATCGGTCCCATAAATGTAAGCCATGCTATATTACTTCTCCCTAATTTAGGTAGACGTTACCTGTTACTGTTTCCCCATTAGCTACCCATCAAGCCACTCATGATGACCTAAACGCCTAACTACTGTACTAACACTGCCTAACAAGATTGTCGCCCCTTGAACCAAGTCTCAGAATGTAAACCCCCTCGGTTAAGCTTAAACTCTAAGTAGAAGGTCAACCGAAAACCCTAAAGTCAGCAAAATCCTAGTCAGACGAAACCGTTTAAGTCCGACAAACCAGTGTTCGTAACCTTAAGTAATTAAGTAAGAGATTAATATGTAGAATAGTTCGTAATAACATGAGAAAGCTTAAAAATATCATATTAGTTAAACTACGATTCGTTTTGAGCCCGATCGGAGACAGTTTTCAAAAAGCGTGTCCTGGGACTCGGAATAGTAAAAATATTCTGAATATACCGTTAGACTCGTAAAAATATAAGGTTTTCAAAAATTTAGTTTCATAATTTTTCAGTAATTAAAAATATCATATATCGTAATTATATGTATATTTTCTTATTATCGGTATTTTATTTGTCATATCTACTTTACATTGCACTATTCATTACTATTTTATACTATTAATCTATCTCTACTTTTCCTTACAACCTACTCTTACAACCACACACCTATTTTCTTACAATATTCATTTCCAATACAACCTTACATCTCTCACATATTACTTTTTATTAACAAAAATACAAAAAAATAAATTTTCTCTCTCCCTCTCAAATTTGCGCCCACCCCCTTCCCTTTTTCCCTCAATCTATTTTATTTTTCATTTATTTTATTAACACAATTTACCCTTCACTTTTTCCTATAAATACCACATCTTTTTTCCATTTCCTTCACACCTTTCATATACTACCATTACTCTCTCAAAATCTCTCCAAAAGCTCTTTTAAAGTTTTTCTAGATTTTTTTCTTTTATAGGTAATACTCTTAAGCTTTCCTTCATTTGCTTAGTATAAGCATAGTGTGTATTTTCTAAACCGGCGGAGGTTAGGAAAGCAACAATATGTTCATACTTTGTTCTTGTTCATAAATCTATTTTCCTTTATGCTGTTTATATCTATATCTAACTAAATATATCTATGTAGTTATATATATATATATATATATGTATCTTTTAGAGCATATAAGCTCATTTGGTATTGCAATTTATTTACTTTCCTTGCAATTTATTTATTTACCTTACAATTTATTTACTTTCAAGTTGATTTAAGACTAGTCTTTCTAGTCTTAGACTTGTTATCATCAAGTCAAAACAATTTCCTTTTTCTTTTGGGACTAGTCTATTCTTAGTCCTAGGAAGTCTTGAAAAAGCTAAGGCTCCCAATACTCGACAATTATTTATTTCTTATATTCTTTACTATCTTATCTTATGATATTTTTAGCTTTTATAAACTACATGATCATATTCATGCATGGCTAATTAGTTGTTGTCCAAATAAAAATGATTCTTTTTTATGAAAGAATAAAATTTGATCACTAGATAAATGTTTTTCCCAAAGGCTTAGAAAAATATTTTCAAATAAATTTCTTTTAAATGTTTATATAAACTCATCATGAAATTTCAAACTAATAATAGAAGAAGTTTCTTTGAAGTCTAAAGATACTTAATTTTCAAATGACAAAAGAAATCTTGATAAGAACTTGATACTATTTTTACCAAATCAAGAGCTAAATGAGTTTTCAAGAAAAATCAACTTAGAAGGAAAATGAAAATAAATAAACTCATCAAATACTACTAAAGAAAACTTTTGAAAACTCTATTTTTCAATTCCTAGAAATAAAATTGATAGATAACCTCAAAAAACCAAACCTTATTTTCAACTCACTTTTGATAAACTAAAGAATCAATATATAGAATATTAGATTTTGATCAAACAAAAATTTATAAGTTACTTCAACTACATAAAGTAAACTTTAACAAATCTAAATTTTCTAAAACACTAGAAAAGGTTATTTTAAGGAAATTAATCAAATAAGATAACACCTATAGCTTCATGCATAAATTATGAATCTATTATACATAAGGAAATCTTTTCAAGTATATACATATTTGGGTTTTATTTAAACAAGTCTTAATAAAGGAAGAATTAGAAAATGTTGTTTTTCAAGAAAAGAATTTTCGTGTTAGATTTGTACCCTTCTAAACCGTGACCCAAATGACCTTTTATAGTTAAAGTAACCTCAGAAATGGATAGAGTGTTTCGAGTAGGTAGAAAACGATATATAATATGCGAATTTCTGAGTTTAAATGAGCAAGTTATGGCCATTTTAAGTTGGAACTTCCTTCAATTCGATTTTACCACGATCTAGAGATAGATTTAGAATCTTTAAAGTAGAAATTCTATGAAAGACTCATTTTGGGTATTTCATCTTGTTTAGGTGAAGAAGGAATCGTTATCGCCTTCTTGGAAGATTATTTCAATTAAGAGCGATTGACATGGAGTGAGTTAATTCCTTACTAATTACATTTCCTTGATTGTGCTTGTAAATAGTAGCACTAGAGAGTAAGGAAAAGATAAATGAATGAATGTTGTGAATTGGATTCATGATTAAATGATGTGGTTGTTGAATAAAAGCTAAGTATATCGAAAGAAGAATTGATGAATAATTTATGTTTTCTTGCAATGGGTATGATAAATATTGTTTTGGTCACCTTTAACTTGGAATCAACAATAATTGAATAAACCAATATCAAGAACAATTCATGTATAACATATTGTGAGTTACATTTATTTTTCACTACTATTCTTCGTTTGGGGAAACGAGGAGTCGTAGTGGTGGTTAGTAGGAGCCAGAAAGTCTACATAGGCTAGTAGGAGCCGAGAAGTTCACATGAGCTAGTAAAAGCCGGGAAGTCTACATAGGCAAATAGAAGCAGGTAAGTCTACAATCATTGGTGGTCATATGGGCCGGTAACTACCCAACTCCCGATATTGAGGGTGTAAAATCCATGCTACACATGGTTTCCGGTTAATCATGTGTATTTTGTTTGCTCATGTGATTGATGCATTCTTATATGATTATCTAAATACTTGTGTTTTATGGAAATACTTTGAAGAAAGGAGTTATCTCACTAAGCTATTTTTTTTATACCCTTATAGCTTTTTGTTACAGTTTGATTACCCATGGTTGGCACTAAGGAGCCCCTTTTGCCAGGTACGAGCCAAAGTTACTAGGAGTTTTTGGAAGAAGTTTACATATTTTTGTTTTGAGTGTAAGCTTCTAAGAGAAATCTCTATAGTAGACTTTTTTTATATTCATGTATCTTTTGAAGATGGCTTAGTTTAAGCAAGGCTTTTAGTACGGAGGAATGCCCCTAAGAAGATTGTAAGAAACTTTTATCTTAATGATTATTATATGTTTACCTTTATAAGTTCTTGCATATTTTTATTATCTACTTAAACGTAATACCTCTTTGAGTCTCTTACTATCTTAAAAGCACGCCTTGCACATGATATCGAAGCTCCTACGTGACTAAGATTGTCATTCATTAGTTTTAATATTATGTGCGGCGGACTGCCACGTTTAGGGTACCCTCCAGGACGTGACACAAAACAACTACACACATACAACAAACAATTATTAAGGTCGTCTTTAAGTATTAATTTATTTAAGATGCCTATCCTGGCATGTAACGCATAAGTCACTACGTACCTGGTATAGTATCTGTATTTTGGCTAAAGTCAAAGGATAGTCTTGAAGCTACCCAATTATTATTTCAGGAAAATTTAACTCAATCATTAACCATACTTATTTAACCATTTAAGAAATAATCATGATATAAGACATTACGGAAAACTCAAATTTAATTGTTAAACCTACTTTACTAACTCATTACTCCAAATATTATAATTTAGTTTAATAATTTCTTTTTATACCATTTTGACATATTACCTACTAATTTTAATTATTTGAATTATATTTTATCAAAGTATTTATATAAACTTAGGAAATAAACATTTTACTTATATTTCCATTATTTATTATATATTTCATTTTATTTTTATTTTTATTTTTATCTATTTATTATTATATTATATTATATATATATATTCTTTTTTTCTTAATTTTTCCGCGAAGATCACGGTCTAGGTAATGCTCATGATCTTGCTCATAAGTTGCATCACGCCCATGACTAAGGCCGTGTTCAAGTCATTGTGAAGAAAATTTAGCTTTGAGAAGATCACGCCCTCAGTCACGGTCATGATACGACCATAATGGTTGTGGTCATGCCCTTGATTTCCCATTTTCACATTTTTTTTTTTTTACATTGTTTGTTATCCTTCTAGTTAGAAAGCTATACAATTGGTTTAGGGGATTGTTAAATAGATTCTTGGTCCATAACATAGTATGTAGTCTAGTAAACTCGTTTTATTGTAATTAGGTACTTAAAATGGTATTTTCAATAACATATACTATAATCAATCTAATATACTTTTATTAAGTGAAACAAATCATTTAAGATATAATTATTCTATTTATATTATTCATAATCTATTTTTACCTCTAAATGTGCTACGAAATCTAAATTAGTTTTCTAATATGTTTATATTATCTTATAATGCCTTATTTATTACTATTTTATTAAATCAATTTCTAAAATAAAAATAATTGATTATTCATCTTAAATTTATATTTTAATATGAAAACGCATTATTTACATTTTATTCATATTTATTTGATTAGATTTAATTTACCTTAAATTTCAATATTTCATTTCTTATAGAAGAATAATATGCATTATAAATTTAATCAATCGGTTCATTATGTTAAACACAAGTTCTTAATTTTAATTTCTATATAAACTACTTGACACGTTGTTTTACATAATCATAAGTTCAATTGCCCAAATTAATTAGTTAATTATGATTTTAATTTTAATTACACACATTTTGTCCATAAATAGGGGAATCACTACAACGATTGATCGATTCGCTTGAATTTGACTATTAAGATGACTTATTCTTGGTCGGTTCACACACATTTATAAAATAGACACCCTAAGCTAATGTTACTACAAGGTCTCATCACCATCGGAGATCATTTAGCTACCGGTCTGGCCACTTAGATTGACACCATAGGCGATGCTAGATGCTGATTCGATACTATTTTGTGATTTTTGAATTTTCTTTGTTGAACTTGACTTCTAGCCTATTTTAATCCTCTAAAAAATATTTATTCTATATGATTTTATCTTATATTTACATGGATTCATATTTTACAAATTAAATCACAATTCATAGCTCAAATCATCATCATTATCAACACTAATTTCACAAGATTCCAACATATATAAAAAACAATATACATGCATATACTTCAACAAAATTTATATTTGATAATATCATTTCAATATGTCAATCTAACATAATCATACATATATATATATATATATACATACAATAATCTTAACCACTTAAATTTCTAACATACTTACATATACACATATATATTTTGGTTTTCGCGGTTATACCTACATATATTAATCAATACTTAAATCTAAGTTTATATTTAGTAATTTACATGAATCTATATGCCATTAACATAATCATAAATATTAATTACAATTACTTACTTGAATTAGCAAATAACCTTTTCTACTACTTCTCCAAGAGATTGATGATACTTCTAATGCTAATCCCTAATCTAATTGTTGACATTGTCTTCAAAAACCACCTAAGAATCAATTGAAATAGAGATTGTATTTTAGGAAAGAAATTGAGTAACTAGATGATGAAATAAGAATGGATTTCCCTACCCACTGAAGGCTAGTCTTGAAGAGAAATTATTGTAGAATTTTTGTATGTTTGAAAGAGGTTTTCTTAGGAGAATCAAGGGGTTGGGGGCTATTGAAAATGGAGAGAGAAGTAGGAGTTTTCTAAGGATTGTATTTACATTATTTCATGTCTTGTAATTATCTATAGGGTTAAGGGCATTTTGGTCATTTTACTTAAATAGATTAGGGGTATTTTAGTCCTTTGATATTGGTGGAATTCTCTAGAATTAGGGAGGTCTTTTTTATCTTTTCACATAATGAATTCTCTAGAAGTTAGGATTTTACAGTGTGTGTGATGGAGAATGTTAAGTTACATAGTCTTATGGGCTTTATTCATGGGCTTCATTTTTAATTATGGACTTTCTTGAATATGGAATTGAACTTATGTTGATGGACTTGGACTTTAAAGTGTTGGATAAGGTATTTAGGTTATAGGATTTTGGGCATAAGAATTGAACTTTAAGTAGTAAGAAAAGAAAGTTAACTAATTGAAATTACAAACTAAAATTAGGAATTCTAACCACAGGAAAATTAATATCTCACTTGAATTTAGAAATTTAAGGGCTTAGGAATTAATATTTGAAAGCAAATATTTAGATTTAAACTTCTAGGATTTAAGTAGTTGGAATTTAAGCTAAAATATCTAAATTGGATATTTACGAGTTTAAGCAATTGAACTTGGCGAATTGAATTTAATTTGATAATTAGAAAGTATTGAATAATTTGAATTTGTTGAAATAAATACTTGAAGTAGTTTTATAGGTTAAATTAGGTATTTGTTGTATTGAAATTTCTATTTTCAATTAAATCCATTTATTAGTTCAATTACATTAAACTATCTAATTATATCTTATAGTTTATATAATTCTACTAGCTAAGTTATTTAAAATCAATCTCTAAAGTAAATCTAAATTAAAGTTCAAAATTACCTATATTTTCATACTAACTATCTAACAAATATCTAATCAAAAAAACACACGAAAATTTAGGGTATTTTAGTTTGGATCAATGGCCATATGCTTGAAGATGTTATAAATATAAGTTTGTGGGGGCATGTTTTAAAGACTAAGAAGAGCTAATTTATTGCTTATAAACAATTATATTAAATCTTTTAATCTTCTTTTTGCTTTTCCTACTTATTGTAAGAAATAGTGAGTAGTGCCATTTGAGAGTCATTTTGCATTTTTTTGTAGAGCATTGCTCTATGATTGTATTACGTGATTATTGTGAATAATTTGAGTAGTGCCTATGACTGTGATATTTGTAAAGGCATAAATTGTGTGTGGTTGTGTTGAAGATGTTATAAATATAAGTATATAAATTTTTTATGCATATTTTAAAGACTAAGAAGAGCAAATTTATTGCTTATAAACACTTATATTAAATCTCTTAATCTTCTTTGTGCTTTTGCTACTTATTGTTTCAGAGTTATTTTGCAATTTTATTAAGTGATTATTTGTGAGTAATTTGAGTAGTGCCTAGTATGACTGTGATATTTGTAAATACCTAATTCATGTGTGATTGTATTGTGGCTTCTTTGAAGCATTGCTTTGAAGTGTGAATAAAAGTATGTGCGAAGACCTCCAATGGAGGTATTTGTATGGAGCGTGGAGACAAGGGGTAGACCAAACTCTGTGTAAAGCTAATAATATCTTCTTTGACCTTTCTTGCTTTAGTTATTGCATTATACTCATACTGTTCACACTTTACTTGATCCATTTAATTGCATCTTTTATCATAGTTGCTAGATTGTTTTATTTTCCTTTTTCAATTGGTATTAGAGATAGTTTATAAGCTTTTAGCGCTAATTTGCAGACTAAAGTAAAAGCTCATGACTAATGACACCATATGGTGTAATTTTGATGAGTTGAAAATTTGCCACATAATTATAAATTCTATTTCTTTTTCATGAGGAATAAATAACATTATTTAATATAAATAGCTATTCCATGTGGAGAAGGAATAAATAAATCTCTTGAAAAATTCATTGCTCATCAAGTTTTAGACAATGGGATAAATGTTATTTTAATAAAGGTAAGTTACATTATAAGCTGTCATTGTATAACATGTAGAATTAAGTTCGTTTAAGATATAAATGCTTTCGGTGACTAAAAAGATGAATAAAAATTATGCAAAATGAGGTATCCATAGTGGATCGTGGATTAAAATTAATAAAAAACTATTCAATTATTGATATCTTAAATGAATTTTGTGAAACATTGATACTATGCTTAATTCACTTTACAAATATATTGATCCTTCTTTTTAACCAGTTGAAATATTAATACCACAAGTAAACTTATTATAAAACATTGATATCTTTTAGTGTAAGGGGCTTTGATGGTCTTGTCAATTTATATGACTAGGCTGGTCCCATTATAATTTATGTTGTTGATCCTTTCACAATTAATACTAGCATTTCATTGAAAAAATAAATCAACTGGCTACATAACTTGATTGTTTTCCTCTTTTTTCCTCCTTTTTATTTAAAAAAATATTTTGGATTCTCTCTCTCCTTTTACTTCTTTTCCCCTCCTCCACAACACATTTCACTTATGTTTTTTTCTTTAATCTCTAACTTCAACCTTGGTCATATTCGTGACCAACACAAGTGAGTCGATGCCACCACTATCCTACTCCCACATGAATCTAAAACAACAAATCTTATCACCTTCATCACCGTTCATCGCTTTCACTAAGCTTCAAGATTAACTCACTGAGTTGAAATCCCTTCTCTCTAAACAACGCCATCGAAAACTCAAACCATTGATTGGCTTTTCAAATCAATAGCAGCAACTCACAACATCTCTTGTTGACTCACTACCCATTGAGCATTGTTCGAATCCATCAAACAAACCTTTGCATACCCTGTAAGTAATTTTTCTTTTGCAATTGATAATTGTAACATTGATAATGATTTTTGGCATTCTTAACCCCAAATTCTTAAATGAATTAAGGTTTATCAGAATCTACTATGAAAAACCCTAGTCCTCCCTACTATCGAAAGTTCAGGGAGTGTTGAAAAGCATAGGCTGGTGAATTATTATCCAATCTCATATTCTAATTTTGTTGTAATAGAATTCTTTTGTTTCTTTTATGTTTGATCAAATTGAAGACGATACTATTTTCACAAAAATTTCATCTTTCGTCGTTCATTCTTCTAAATGGGACTTTAGGGTTATATGGTGGGGTTACTGCAGCCGGTTGACCATGTGCGATAGACGTGGTAATCGATTTGAGAGAAGTCTTGAATTAATGACATGTATAGGATGTCGTAGAGAGAGGCATGGGAGGAGGAATAAGCAAACTCAGTTTCTCGAGTGCATTGGTGTGATAAAAGATCATATCAGATAGATTTGATCGTTTATGACTTGTTCTTCATAAAATAGGTACTTTAATCTTTCTCAAAGATGTTTTGACAAAGTTTTCACATTACTCTTAATCTTAGCAATGTGCCAAATCCCCTAAAAGAGAAGAGAAGCCACTTATTTATAAATGATAGAGGCTAATGTAAGCCATTGGATAGCACTATATCGGACGCACAAGATTAAGCATGGTTGAACAATATTAGATCATATCCAAACAATCCGACAATCATCATGTAAGCCTTCTTTTCTGTAATGGTAGGTTGAGCTTTGTGAATGGATTAAAGGGCTTTATTTATTTTCTAAATGGAAGCTCATTATAATTGAAATAGCCCATTTTATATTTAAAACGGACTTAAGGCTTATTTTATTTCACATAAGCCTCAATTTAGCTAAACAAAGCCCAAATTAACACATGAAGACATTTTTGGAGTCTACTTTTCACGTTCAAAAAAACTGAAATAGGTCAAGGGCAGAATGAATCAGTCTGATGATCCCTGTTTTGAGCTTACCAAGTCGAATCTTTCTACGATATCCCTTATTGGATTTGGTCTTCTAAGCCTTGTCACTAACCTGGAAGACTGGTTCGGGCATTAAATTAGGTTAAAAACTCAATTACCAAAATAACCTTCTACAAGGGCTATAGTATCTTCGATATAAATTTACAATATGGTGCTATAATGAATACATCTATTGGCTTAAATTAGTATATGGAGGCATGATTTTATATTTTACGCCTGGAATGCTAGATTTTGCATGACATGATCTTTCATATGCATCAAAGCTTCTTTAGATCTTTCAATAATTTACAACATAATAACACTGTACTTGTTCAAGCAAATTCGAATCTTCCGTGGAACGAGATGAGTTCCCTTCTAAAATAGAATCTTCTCTCCGAAGCCTTATTGGCTTTGTAATAATAATGGAAAGCAAATATATCAAATCTGATAGCTGAATTTAATATAGAAATTCAATTTAGTATTTAATTTTTAAAAAGATCAATTTAATTCCCACCTAAATCTTAATGGAAATTAAGAGCTTGTTTTAAGAAGGACAAACTTGCACGGGAGTCGGGAGCACCTCGTGGTGCCCGAGAATCGAGACGGACCAAAGCTAGAAAGAAAGGGGAGAGCGCAGACTAGGACGAAGACGCAGCCAAATGCTGGCAAGTCAGAAATAGGACCTGAAACTGTTTAGAAGCTAGCATAGCAACGAGAATTAAATGGGCTGGAGAACAATAAGTATAAGTGGACCAAATAAAATTATAAAAGGCATGCAGGTCCACTTAGGTTCTGGAAAAAAAAAAAAAAAAAAAAGAAGGGCCAAAATTCACCATTATGGCCTCTAATTTAATTGTGGAAGAGAATTGGCATTTGGCAGGTGTACGAGCAGTGCAGTTGTATTGTATCTCTCTTGGGTGGGGCATCATTAAGCTATTCTTCTCACATAAACATGAAAAACATGGCAACCCTACGGTTATACTGAGCACACAAAAAGTCCAAGAAACAAAAAGATAGCTTGGACTTTGGAGAACATGTGTTGTTCTTAATTTCATCATGGTATTAATAGATTCATGCAGGATGATAAACAATTAATTGATATTTAGTGGGTTTATGATTCAATTTTAGGTTAGTTAATCAATATTAATTTTTTATCATCCCAATTCCATAATATTTTAATATTATTTGCTTGGCCAACAATATTTCTATGAGTGAAACTTAAGAACTCCAAAGTAAACGAACAATTTGCATAAAATTGGATTAGGGTTAGTTTGATAATGTCAGGGCAAATGTGTATATACTGAATTATTTTAGGACGTGTGTTCATACTGTGATTATAGTAATTTTTGAGACATACAAATATGCAAGAGAGTTTTAATTGACGTAGTTAAATTTACAAGAGGAATTTCATTATATAACTAATTAATATAGATAAACCACTATCAAACGAGCGTGTGCGGGTGTGTATATATTTGTTTAACTTGGATTTTTACAACTTCAAATGGAGTGCCTTGTAAATCTGGTCAGATACCAGCAGATTTGTTTTAAAATATCTTACAGAAATTGAAATCCAAGAGTTTAGGAATAAATTTCTGGTCAATTAATTTTTTCCCCAAATACTATTATAAATACAACTGCAAATGAGGAGAATTGCTCATGAGTTACTTGACCTTGACTGGCTTTAGATTTGGATTGGCTCGATTTTGATTAATAAACAAATTGAGGTTGGGCTGAAAATAAAATTTGTTTATTTATACAAGTTGAGTTTGAGTTTCTACTCTCATTAGACTCATAGGTATACCCAATTTGTAAACAAAACGAATTCAAAATCAAAATAAAAATTATTTATCTAAACAAGTTGAATTCAAACTTATTTAAAACTTGGCTTGATTTGATAAATTATTAAATGAAAATTTCATTTGAATCGGTTTATTTGTAACACTAATTATAAAGATTTGAATAGGTGAAATCATAAAATATTTTTCAAAATAAGTGATATATAATATACATATGACATATGCTTAGAAAGCTATCGAATTTTAAAATGAACTAGTCAAGAAATCTTAAGTTTGAACATTTAGAATTTGATTCAACCAAATTCCTAGAATCAACTGAAGGAACCGCCAAATTAGGAAAAAATATTGGGTGAGTATTACTCGCCACGTTGATATATACGTGGAGTGTAACTCTCAATTATATGCTAGTACATGGATAATGTAGTGGATGGTTTTCAAAGTAATCACCATCCACATATCTACGTATTAAAATTTCATTGAGAGTTATACACCATGTGTATATTACACGTAACATGTATCACCTACTGAATCTTTTCTCCCAAATCAGGGCCAATGATTTGAAAATCCCAGTAGATGAGAAAATAGAAAACAAACGGGGTGCATGGGCGATTGTAGGTCCAGCCTCTAGGCGTCCAGCACCAAATGCCAGACCCCGGAACGGATTAACCTATCATCAACAAAATAAAAAATAAAAGAAGGAAGAGTATTATGAAAAGAAAAAAATTATAAGAATTATGAAAAAAAAAACAATATTAAGGAAAAGATTAGAAAAATTACAAAAACTTTCTCTAAATACTCTCTCTCTCACTCTCTCACTCTCACACCTCTCTTCATAGTAATACATTATTTTTAAAATATAGAAAATGTGTAATATTTTGTTTGATATACCTCCTATACGAATAATTTTTTAAAGGTGTAATTTTGAGTTAAAATTGTCATAATATATTACTAACGGATATTGCACCCGTGTTGCGTGTGCTGATTTTTTAAGAGTGAATTATAAAATATCAATTATTTAGTGTAAATTATTCTATATAGATATTGGATCAAATAAAAAATATACAACACATATGGCCAAAGACATTAATTTGTTGGACATGAAGCACGCATTCAAAATGATTTGTTACTTGAATAGCAAATGAAAAATAAAACTATCCTCGAGATGGCCATGTAAAACTACCAATAAAACTACATGTGAATGGGATGAATACATCACATCTGCATGTTTATATTACTGCCAATAAAACTAAGGTATACACGTTTATACCATCCAAAGTAACAACACCGTATAAATGTAAATAGGTTTTTACTGAATGACATATATTCGCTTAATATAAAGTCACATACTACAGATCACAATCATTATTTTCTCATATCTTGTGCATTCACATACCATGATTGAAGGGATTATATAAATCATATGGATTATGTCAATTGTATATTCTCTCATATCCTAAGTATTCACCTTCTTGTTTCGATATTTAGTGTAGTGCAGGTCTTGTTGTAAATGATTAATCTTTGTACGAAATTATTACATGATAGACAAAATAAAATTTTTTATCTTTCTACTTCCATTTCATCTTGTTATCAAAGCCTCAATGACAATGAGGCTATAATTCTTCCAAAAAAAAAAAAAAAAAAATCTTGGAGATTGCAATTATTCTTGTGAGAAAAATGACATGTTAAGTTTATTTATAACTTCTATCCACGTGAGATATTTATCCTTCAAATATTATGTTTTATTGGAGTGTGACTTATTATGGGCTTAAGCATGTTAAGTGAGAGTTTTGGATTTAAGACCACACATGCTTTGTCTCAATATAAATTTTGTTTTTATTTTTAGTGATTTTAAAATTTAACTTTCAAAATTCTTAACCAAAACCTTTTAAATTTCATAACCAAAAGTTTTCAATTTCCATAACTGAAATTTTCTTAAAAATCTTATGTTTTCTTTTATTTTTGTAACTGAGAGAAATGGAAAAAAAATTAATGATTAATAACTGTAATTTGATTACTTTTTTGAGGATAAGTAAATAAGATTCGGTTTTTGCAAAAATAGTTAGTGTGCTAAAAAGAAAACATAAAATTATTTCTTTGTGTTATTCTGGAGATTTTTCTTCTGGGCAATTGTAAGCTTGTTGTTCCAAGCCTCTACCACGAATGCATGTGTTGGAGGTTGATTATGTTAACCTTAAGGAGCTGATGGTGTTTTTCCATTTGCACCATGGTTGTGCTGGAATTTACTTTCACGGAAGTAGATCATCCATGACATAGTCTACTTGATAAGTGCTTTCTACATTTCTTTCGTTTTTATTAATAACAATCTAAAATGAATTTGACCATGTTAAAAGCAAAATTGAGCATATTAGGAGGTTAAGAGGTAAAACGGTTTGTTTTGAATCTTATGTTACATAATAAAGTTTTTCTATATAAAGGTAGTAAGTGGAGTAACATATTTTGTTTATCTTTCATTTCCATGAAATAAACATCATGCGTGATATCTTAATGCACTAGATATGACATGTGGCACAAAAAGTGTAAAACATACATGTGAATGTTGTTTCCAGTGAACCATAAAGCTACGACTCTCACTTTTTAAATTAGAACAATCCATGGGAGCTGCTTTACCTTAGTCTATCTACTTGGTCTCAAACTTTAATTTCCTTAAAAAGAGAATGCAAAAGGGATGACAATCTGTGCCATCTCAACCGTTGCCGTCCAACACTAACCGGTAACTCTCCCCCTTTCACTCATGCATGTATCTAACGGAACACTAATGAAATTAAGTAAGCATGTTGCTCTCCCATTGAAGCCTTTCTTATTTACACCTGAACATGCATGTTTATTGTAAATCATTGTTGTAATGGACCTAATCATCACGATTATTCTTTTGTTTATAGAATGAACTGGGGAAAGTTTTTGGCTTATGCACAATATACGTTTAAAACAACATGTGAAACCTATAATAGTTTCTCCATTCTTAAATTCTTTGCTTTGAATTTTTAGTAACTTAGAGCTTCATCACAGTTAAGTTATCCAGGCCCATGAGATAATTATTTTATACTAACTTCTTATTACCAGAGAAACTAGAAATGGGTAAAATGTGGTTGTACCAATTTGGAAAATAACATTCCAAAATTAATTGATGCGACTTTTTTTTTACTCTTAAATACTTGAAGTTCACATAGAATCACTGTTTGAATATGTGATTTTAAAATTGCATATGAATTTGCAATTTTAAATCTCGTATGCTCAAGTTGTGATATCAAGTATGATGTTAGAATAGAAATTGGCCATTTTTTTTGTGCAAACCATTTTTTACAAATTAATTTTTTTTAAAAAGGAAAAGCATTTTCATCTTTTAACCAAAGAAATTGATAGGGATAACTCTCCCTTGCTTAGGTACTCATGTTTATTTATTGTCTATCGTTAAGCTAAAGCTATTTTAGGAAGATTTTCTATGTAACTTCTAGCAAGCTTTGACTTAGTGTTTTGGCTAGTGGCACTTATTAGTTCATAAAATGACAACAAATGAGAATCTTTCATGTTTGTTTTTATTCTTGGATATGGCTATGAATCATTAGTAATAGAGTCATATCACCTTACTTGAAAAAATGGAAAGAGAGTCATATAATGATTGATTATGAAATCAATTTACTTTTGGCAGTTAAATTGGGGATTGATTTTAATTTTTTGGTGTCTTCCGATCCTATTTAATGATTTGTTGATTAAAATAGTATATTTATTACTTGTCCTTTGCTTTGAGTGGAGTCCTTTTACCTGGATGATAATACATAGGCTAACATCCAATTATTTCTATATGTTTAATCTCCTATTATCCTATAGTAGAAAAATTATACTATCGAGGCTTCCTAACTGTATTCATGTTGCTGACATGGAATTTAGGTGGAGTATGCAATTCAAAAATTCATTACAAAAAAAAAAAAAAAAATTTCAATGTGAATGTAAATATGGTCAACATTCTTTGGATGAAATAATTAAAACACAATGATGTGAAACAACTCTTAAATAATGGAGTGATTTCCTTAGAATATGTAAGAACTGAGAGAAACTTAGCAGATCCTCTCGTTAAAGGTTTGACAAGGAGAATTGCCCTTGAGTCATCAAGTGGAATGGGAATTAGGCCCATAGGTTATGATGCAGTGTCAATCCATAGCCCTATGTTTGGGTGGTCCTATTGAGACATACTTGATGGATGCACTATTTAATTATGACGGATCCATAGCCCTTTGTGGTGGTTCATATCATATGAACTTGATGGATGTCAATTTATGGAGGATGAGTCTAAATGACTCTTAATAGTTTGCTATATTAGGTGGTCTATAGTATAGACTTGATGAAACTACCTACTTTAGTGTGAAGGTGAGACACCTTCTATGAAAGACTTAAGTTGTCTTTCTAGAGCGCTTATGTGAACCCAAGGTATGCACATGGCCATTAAAAGCGCTTAAATTAAACATTGTGGAACAACAAGAATCAAGAGAATGATGCATGTTGTGGGGGTCTCAAATCCAAGTTCTTGAAGTTTAAGGGTAATTTACTTCATTAACTAATTTGTTGTGTCACTTTACTATGCATTAATTCAATCGAAAGACATTAATACTTAAGTATACATGTCTTCCTTTGCCCATTATATTATTATTATTATTATTCATACTTTCTTTCTTTTTCTATCAAGCCATTTTGTGGGGAATTGTGAGAAAAATGGCTTGTTGAGTTTATTTATAACTTCTATCCCATGTGGGATATTTGTCCTTCAAATATTATGTTTCTATTAGAGTGTGACTTTTTTTTACCAAGAGAGTGTGACTTATTATGGGCTTAAATGTGTTAAACAAGAGTTTTGCAAATGAGACCATATGCACTGCGTCTTAATTATAAATTTTGTTCTTTATTTTTAGTGATTTTAAAATTTAGCTTTCAAGATTCTTAATCGAAACCTTTTAAGTTCCATAACCAAAAGTTTACAGTTTCCATAAATAAAATTTTATTTTTCAGAAAGCAACCTTTTTTTTATTTTCATAATTGAAAGAAATGAAAAAAATTCAATGATTAATAACTGTAATTCCATTACTTTTTCAAGGATAATTAAATAAGGTTCGATTTTTGCAAAAAAAAAAAAAAGTTAGTGTGCTAAAAAAAAAATTATTCCTTTGTGTTTTTTTTCTTTTTTTCCTAGAGATTTTTCTTGTGGCAATTGTAAGCTTGTTGTTCCAAGTCTTTGCCACAAATGCACGTGTTGGAGGTTGATTGTGTTAATCTTGAGGAGTGGATGGCATTTTTTGATTTGCACCACAGTATGCTAGAATTCGCTTTCGGAACAGTGGCTTATCCACGGTACAGTCCATTTGATAAGTGCTTTCTACATTTCTTTTGTTTTCATTACTAACATTTTTTCCTTCTAGAAAACATAAATTGAAGATTCTATCTCATGGCTGTCCACTTCATCCAAAACCAGTTGTCCAAACTAATTCAATAATTTGATTAGTTAGTTTGACCATTTCTTGTTGGTTTTCTTTTGGATTCAATCTCCACTATTAGGTTTTGCCATATTTTACCTACCCTTGTAAATGGCTAAATCTTAATTATGGTTTCAAAGCTCAGTAATGACTCGAACCTGACTCTTTAGGTTAAGTGACATAGATTAGAGAGTCGAATTTATGAAATTGAGATAACTAAAAGAGATTTGGCATGGTGGGCTTAGAGAATGGATATTAGACTGGACTAATTCATCTTCTCTCAATCTTTCTTAAAGAACTCGTGAATTTAAAGTGGCCTTCCATGGATTAGAGGGCCTATTTAAAAATCCATTAATAGGAGGACATATCTGGCTCGTTGATAGTCAGTACGATTTAATGAATGTCATCAAGAATCAAGTTTTATAATACCCTGAGCTCTTCTCATTGGGGATTTAGAAATTCAAAGAAACGTCGCTGTGCTATTGAAATACTCTCATTGTCACTAGTTTTAATCTTGTAAAGACTGAAGATGGAGAATCTAGATTGGATTCCTGTAGATGATGGGCCTGCAAAACAGAACACGGTCAGTGATACACCATGATTATGCCCAGCATGGCCACTTTGATTTTCCACCTGCAATAGTTGTGATGCATCACAGTTTGAGATTGGTGGCTTTGGATTGCTTGAGGAGATGCAGCTAGTGCTGGATGCACTTATGTTGAAAGATGAAATCAAAGAAGCTCTTTCCAGTATTGGAGCGAGTATATCATCAAAGACTTATGATTTATATGCTATTTTTTACCTGTTGGGAGGAAGTGGGGTATTTGGTGGTAGCTAAAACAAGTATTGTCTTCAGTCTCATACATTGAATCTAACCTTAAACAGCACTTTCGTAGTGTTGATTCCCAAACCAGGAGGCGGTTGCATTTTGAAGGAATTTTGACCCGTTAGCTTGTACGATCATGCATAAAATTGTAATTAAGCTACTTGCGCAGGATCTTCGACCTTTCGTGGAGTCACTGATAAATCCATCATAGTCTAGTTTCATCTCTGGAAGAAATGTTAGTGATAAATAAGCAGGTTTTCGAAAAAAGAAAGATAAATAAGGTTGTTGTAGAAGCTTGATTTAGAGATGAAAATGTATACCATTGAATCGAATTAGACTTCCTTTATAAAGCTTCATGGCAATTAATTTCCTGAGCAGTGGATTACGTTGAAAATGTCTTGTGTTTTAACTGCTTAATTTGCTATTATTTGTAATAGTTATGCCACAAAAATTTTCCAGTCCTCTCGTGGATTAAGACAAAGTGACCCATTCTCGTCTATATTTATTTACATTTTGATGGGGAATCTTTTGTTGAAAAATGCTTTTTATATGATATTAGTATTACAAAAATTTAAAGAAATGTTGGGACAGAAAGTGAGTGGTGTAAAATCAAGGATTTTTTTTTTTTTCTAAGAATGTCAATTAGAGAAGAGAATTGTAAATTATTTATTGGAGCTTGCGATTGGAGGAAGAAAGATACTGTACAAAATGCATAATTGACTAATTGTTTTAATTCGAAACAAACAGCAAGGAGCATGATCACAAGTACCTGTGAACTGGTGCTGTTATGGCACCGATTTTGTTAACTTTTATGGATAGACTACTTCTGTGTTTGTCAATTGTGCTAATATAAATATATTTTCTCTGATTAAGAAAAAAAGTTCTATTTAATTATTTATATTCTTACAACTTACTAGGGGTGAGTTTAAGGGGCCGGGAGCAAGAGGTGTCTGAGCTTTAGAATACTAATTACTATATTTATTTAGAAGTTTTAATTTAACACACATTTTTATTATATGGTTTTATATAGCAATTTTATAAATCTCTCGTATTATTACGATTTCTTAAACAAATTAATTTATTATTGCTGACTATTGATCAAAGAAAGAATAATGATTGGTTTTAAATCTTTATCATTCTTCACTAAAACTCATCTTTTTCTGCGTTTTTCCTTTATATTCGTAACCGATTTTTCTACTTTTACTGGCTAGAAGATAGTGCTGCCTCTTCCAAGCACCTATACTTGTTAGAGATATGAACTCATGTTAGATCAGTGGGCCATCAACTATGGATCAATTTTGAGTTTAGATTAGTAAATATAAATTTAACTTGTTATACTAAGTTCCACTTTAATTTTATTGCTCATTATTTTATCTCAATGGAGAAGTATTAGATGATTCTAGATTGTTTCTCTTATTCTTAGGCCTTTTTCTTTTTCTTTTTTCTATTTTTTTTTCTACTATGCTTCATTGTAATTATTATGTAATAGGATTATATTACTATGTAACAGGATTATATAAACTCATTTGCTTTGTTTTCTTGCAAAATCAACTCCTTTATTTTGAGATTTGTTTGCAGATTTATTTAATTATTGTGTAATAGAATTATTAGCATCTATTTAATTTCCTTTCATAATCTTTTAAAATATTAATAAATATCAATACTATACGAGCATGGATATATTCTGGGATGGCCAACAAGGGCCCCGACTTCGTAAGCTCGAAAAATGTCAATTTTTATGCCTTACAAGAACAAAAATACATGTACAATATGCATATTTTATAGAGCAAATTAAAACACAATATGATACATATTTAAATGTAAATGCTTTGGTTTTGTAACCAAAAGGTCATGTGTTCAAATTACATTGTCACTTTACTTTTCAAGATATATTTATTACTGAATACTCTCTCTCTCTCTCTTACTCACTCACTATAAGTAGTACCATAAATAATAATATCACTATTCATATATCAAATGAATATCACCAATTATATGATTTAGCTTACTAACATTTCTTCATAATCTTTGTTATAATGTAAATCATCAAATGATTGATTATTGACTAACTTATATTCAACATGTTCTTTTTAGCATTGTTAATTAAGTAAACATTCACATTTATTATGAAAAAAAATTATAAAATATCGATATTCATATACATTTGTTCTTTCTTTCTATTTGCAGTTTTTTTATCGATATATTTTGTCTAATCTATTTTTGTTGAAAATAAAAATTATACAAGTTTTACGAATTATCATTTTTTTTTCAATAAATTGATAGATGAATAGATATGCTCTAATAAAAGTTAAAAAAGCAAATAAATAAACATTTTACACATATAAGATATATTGAATCCGACATCTCCAACTAATTGTTTCTACGTCCGTCCCTGTATATGAGTACTATGTTTGTAGATTTGGTTTTTTTTTTTTTGTGTTAATTCTTTGTTTTTCAAGGCATCTATTTAATTTCCTTTCAAGATCTTTTAATTATTATTTGTTTTTTTCTTTTTAAAATATTAATGTGCATGTATATTGTATAGCCTCTCATAGGTGTTTATGTTGTAGATTGAGAAGAGTGAGAGATGAGTAAACAATGTTGCTTATAGATTAAAAAGAAAAAAATTCTCCATAAAAGTGTCTTTTTATTTCCCCTCCGTAGAACATGGCGTTACATTATACAATGGTAAAAAAATTAGTATAGTGTTACCTCTAAAAATTTATTGTTGTGTCATTAAATATCATTAACAACTTACAGTCATAATGATATCAGTTAGCTCATGTTCCCTACTAAATATATTTGGAATTTGATAGATACAACTTACAATTTTTCTTAGGTTTTAATAATTTACTATTCTTTTCGTTAACTTGTATTCATAGGGAGATCTATATAAATCAAAATTCATTATTGAGTAATTTTTATGTATATTAAAATATTTCATTTTGTTATGTATTAATAAGTGAATAACTAAATGTGATCAACACAACTTTTTTCTTCTTTTTTGCCAGAGTGATCCACCCATTTTAAAATTTCCCATTTTCAATTAAAGTATTGTTTTATTGTCTTTTTTTTTGTGCTTTTCTTTTTTCTTAAGCCATTTGTTAATTCATTTAAGTTTTGCAATTGCATGAGCGACTAGTATTTACCATTAAGGGAACTTAAACGAGCAATTGCTTCCCAAAACTAAAGAAAGAGTAGAGGATGAAAATAATAATAAGAATAATATAATTTTTTTTTTTTGTATGATATAGTGATTGATAATAAAGATTAGAATTACCATTTTATTATAATGGACATTTAAGAAGGATAATGTTCGTCTATAATATTAAATACAATGATAATAATTTGTTGTTACATTTGATATATGGGAATAAATTTAGAATGAACTCATGATTTTGAATTTCACTCCATTACTTTTATGAAGAAGTATTTTTAGATATTGAATCTATAACTAGAGCTTTAGAGGGGAATTTCACTCCTCCTTTCACAAGGTAGAATTTGCAATCACCATTTTCGTTCACTTTTTACTAGTGTTACTTACTTTCATTATATTTTTATTATTTATATTAATTTTATCTTACAATGCATATATTTTTAAATAATTTTAATTTTCTTTCCAAGTAGAAGCAAACCATTCATTAAACGACCGCTTCAAAACATATGATTCAGGTGAGCACCAACAAAACAAGGTTTACTGGCATTAACCTTGGAGAAAGAAATATCCTCAAAACTAGCCAAAATTGAGGTTCCATTTACAGCTTTGTCCAAGCCTTCGTTTGCCGGCAAATCACAGCTACAGAGCTTGCTTCTCTGAGAGCAAAACGGACCACCATCTGTCCATGCTTCACGATTTTATAATCCTATAATATATATATATATATATATATGTATAACGTATCATAATTGCTGAGCCTGGATTTTGAAAATCATCCGGTTCACATTAAACCCTAACCCATTTAACATGAATCATCGACTAGGGATTAAAAGAGGAAAAAAAAAAATTTTGGAGTCGCCAACCAATAAAAATCAGAAAAAAAAAATGGAAAGTTGGGTTAATGGGTCGGTCAATCCTAACTTGGCCACTAGTCTGCGGAAAATTTGATTTAAAAATCAAACTTTGGAAAAAATACCAGATATCTGAGTCCGGGGGCTAACCTATTAAAACCTAACGGTTACCACTTTAAGTTTAAAATTCAGAATTTATCCTTTTCTAAGAAACTTGCAAAAAATAAGTATAAAAATAACAGCGATATTCACAGGTCAGAAATCATTTTTAATAATTTTTTTATAATATTTACAAAAAAAAAAGAAAAACATTCAAAAATTATATATAAAAAAACTTATAATTACATTCACAAATAATCACAAAAGTTGAATATTTATAAAGAAAAATTAATTAATAAGAAATAATAGATCAAATCCATTTTTACCATATTTAATTATTTTTCAATTTTTTTTTATTTCTTAGAAAAAGCTCAAATAACTAACTAATAGTATTTTAGACTTATAATATCTAATTAATTAAATAAAAAAATTTATATTTTTTTAATGTCGCCCTGAAGGTGCCTACGTACTCGCTAAACGAGACCAGACAAAACGTAGTTCTTTTTGTAAAAAAAAAAAAAGAACTTTAAATTTGTTGGTTAATTTTGATTTTTAAGAACTTTTTCCACTTTTAAGTTTTTATAAATTTTGATTTTTTTTTTGAAAACGAAAATTTTTTCTTTAATTCTGATCCCTAAGATCTAATCACTTTTATTTTATTATTTTATAAAGTCCTTTTATTAATTTTGAAAACACTTTTTGTATATATTTTTTTAATCAAAAAACAAACATACACATATTAACCTATTCATGAAAATTATTCAATAAATATCAAGACACATATATACACATTAATGCATTTTTCAAAAATATCAAAACACACATATACACATTAATGCATTTTTGAAAAAATATTCAAAAATATCAAAACACGTATATACATATTAACACATTTATGAAAAATATTCAAAAAAATATCAAATTTGCTAAAAAAATTAATAAAATAATTTTCTGATTTTTACAAATTTTTCTGGAATTTTTGGGATTTTTTAATGATTTTTTTAAAATTTACGTAATTAAAAAAATATATATTTATAAAATAAATAAATTAGAAACTAACCTGGATAGTTGGATTAATTGGGGCGAGATCTGGATCGTTGATTGCGTTGACTAATTCTACACGTCTGATCAAATTGACTGGATCTGGGACGTTGATTTGATGATCTAATCACAGCCGTTGGATCTGATAATTAAATGTAGACCGTCAGATCTGTGGAGCGGATTGGATCCGAGTTGAGTTGGGTCGGATCTCGGTTCGGATCTCCCCCCAGTCGGGTGAAGAAGAGGACAGCGTCTTCTTTCGAGGCGGATTCCGGCGGCTGTGGCGTTGCTTGGCCTTCGAAACCTCGTCGGCTCGATGTATCTTGCAACAGCGGATCTCCTGGAGGTGGTGGCTGGCGCTTAGATCGGCCGTAGGTGGCGGTTCGACGGTGGCCCGACGGAGGCGTACGGAAACAAAAATCCCAAAAAAATTTGCAAAACACGAAATTGTAAATTAGCAATTTCAAACACTCTAATCTATCAAAAACACTTCCCTAATGATTCTAACACTCTTTAATTGGATCGAAGTCCTCTCAATCACTTCGAATTTGCGATTTTCGAAATTCGAACACTATCCCTCCTATTTTCCAATCTCGATGTTCTAATGTGTAATTTCTAAAATTCAATTGTCCTTTTGGCTTGTGTGGTGATCCTATTTATAGTGTTCGAATCAATTGGTTGTTTCGAAGCTTTATGAATGTTCAATTTTTCGAATCACGAATCGTTTGTATTTTTTCAAATAAGAACGATCCAAAACTGGGACTCGATTCGTGATTGTTTGTTTAAATTGATCACGAATCTTGTGTTTATACATCATGACTCCTCGATTAGGTGTGTTTAATTTGATCAATTGATACAATTTGGCCATATTCGAAGAAACATGTTACTTTGATGCGTTTTCTCAAAAAGAACAATTCAAAATTGGGACTTGATTCGTGATTATTTGTTCAAATTGATCACGAATCTTGTGTTTATACATCATGTCTCCTCGATTGGATGTATTTAATTTGATCAATGAATACAATTCGGCCATGTTTGGATTTTGAAGAAACATGTTACTTCGAATTTTTTCCCAATTTTCATGCCTCAATTAAGATGCCTTTTGGGATGAATTGATACATAATTTGTGTACAAATGTGATGTATCCCATGCCTAGTTTGTGTCTGTACGCTTAAATTTCGAAAAGTAACAAAGATTCATTGACCAAAAAGTGTCTCAAAGTGAATAAACCAATATGTCTTTTTGGGAAAGAAGGCAAAAAAAAATGAAGGCAAAAGGAGCAAAATCTGCCTTTGGCTGGAATCGAACCTGGGTCCCCCTTGCACCTAAACCCATCTGTTCATGGTCTGAACCGTTAGGCCGTTGGCCTATGCCTTGGTCATGTAGCCAATCCACTAATATTTAAGGCTTTTCAAAAATTTAATTAGACAAATAAAATTGAAAATTTGTTCAATTATATGTTATATTGAGCTCAAATATATATATATATATATTATTTTAATTTATATCATTATTTTTTTATTTTATTATTATTATTATATATATATTTTTTGAACTCAACATGATTCTAATTTTTATTATAAATTTAAGCCTTTTTTAATTGGGCAAAAATTGGGTGTCTACAGCTGCCCCTCTTTGTGGTAAAGTTTGAACAAAACTTTAGCCACAAAGACAAAAAGATAGCCAATTTTTGCTTAACTTCTCCTCCCAATTTTTTGGATAATTCGTCTGCCGGACCAAAATTTATTATTATTTTTAAGAAAAGAGGTTTTCATCCTGAAAGGATGGCTTCTATATTGGACACCATGCTAAACCATCTGTCGAGTTTAGACTTTGGGATTTGCTAGGTCAACTGTCAAGCCTAGGCTTAGAAAACTGATAGACCATCTGTCAGGCTTGGATTTAGAAAACTGATAGACCATTTAGGGCCTAGATTTAGAAAACTGATAGACCATTTGTCGGGCCTAGATTTAGAAAACTGATAGACCATCTGTCGGGCCTAGATTTAGAAAACTAATAGACCATCTGTCGGGCCTAGATTTAGAAAACTAATAGACCATCTGTCGGGCCTAGATTTAAAAATTTGTTTGCGGTAGGTCATTTGCCAGACCTGGAGGCTAGCTTGGTGTAGGTCATTTGCCGGACCTATAGGCTTTGGTTTGGTCATTTGCCGGACCTATGGGCTTTGGTTTGCTGGGGATTTTTGAAACCTTAAAGATTTGGTTTCTTGATCCACTTAAGGGTTTAATTTTCTAATCCACATGGGGGTTTGATTTTTGGATCTACTTGGGAAATCTTGACTTACTGATCCACTTGGGGAAACTTGATCTTCGGGGAAACTTGATCTTCTGATCTACTTGGTGAAACTTATCTTCGGGGAAACTTAACTTTCTAATCCATTTGGGGAAACTTGATCTTCGAGGAAACTTAACTTTCTGATCCACTTGGGGAAATTTGACTTTCTTAACTTTCTGATCCACTTGGGGAATCTTGATTTTCTTGTCGATTAATGTGTTTAGGGCTTTTCCGTCGTTCACATAATCGTGTTCAAAAATTAGTTATCGTGCAATACAATCACAAGATAAAATTGCATATATGCATTTTAAAGCCATATGGGATGCTCAAATTAATTTCTAACAGTTTTATTGGTGTTTGGGAATTTGTTTGAATGACAGATTGAGATTTGATTTGGTTTGAGAATTTCTGGAAATTTGCTTGAATGATAGGTTAAGATTTGATCTGGTTTGAGAATTTCTGGAAATTTGTTTGAGTGACAAGTTGAGATTTGATCTGACTTCAGAATTTCTGGGATATCAACTTTGTTTGTAAAAACTAAAAATGGAATCAACTGAACACATAAAGTGGAATTTTTTTATTAATAATTCATAATACATCTTTACAGCATCTGAGTTTACAGGATCCTTTAAATCAGGTCCATCCATTTGGGAAAGAATCAATGCTCCTCCCGACAACACTTTTCTAACTACATACGGTCCTTCATAGTTTGGTGTAAACTTTCCCTGGAATCTTGCACATTTGGCAGCATCTTTCTCAAAACTAAGTCACATTCTTGGAAATTTCTTGGCTTGACCTTCTTGTTGAATGCCTTAGCCATCCTTTGCTGGTATAACTGGCCGTGACACATTGCGGTCAACCTCTTTTCATCTAATAGATTCAATTGTTCAAATCTTTGTTTTATTCACTCAGCTTCATCAAGTTTTGTTTCAACTAATATCCGAAGTGATGGGATCTCAACTTCCACGGGTAAAACAGCTTCAGTTCCGTATACCAAGGAATAGGGTGTTACCCGGTTGATGTTCTTACAGACGTTCGATACGCCATTAATGTGAGCGGTAGCATTTATGCCAATCTTTATAGACAATGGTCATCTTTTCAATAATTCTCTTGATGTTCTTATTGGCTGCTTCAACTGCACCATTCATTTGTGGTCGATACGGAGTAGAATTCCGATGCTTGATCTTGAATTGCTGACACAAATTTGTTACTTCTTTATTGTTCAAATTCGTACCATTATTAGTGATGATACTTTTTGGAGTTCCATATCGAGTAATGATGTCTCTTTTGATAAACCGCACAACTACGGACTTTGTTACACTTGCATAAGAAGCGGCTTCTACCCATTTAGTGAAGTAATCGATTGCAACCAATATGAACCGATGATCATTCGAAGCTTTGGGTGAAATTGGCCCAATGACATCTATCCCCCATGTTGGGAAAGGCCATGGGGTTGACATTGACTGTAATTTTTTTGGAGGGGCACTTATCTTGTTTGCATAGATCTGGCATAAATGACAAGATCTCACATGTTTGATACAGTCTGATTCCATAGTTAACCAGAAGTATCCTATTCTCATAATCTTTTTGGCTAGCATGTAACCACTCATATGAGGACCACAAATTCCTTCATGAACTTCTTCCATGAGCTTCTGGGCCTCTTTTTCATCTACACATCTTAACAAAGTCGTGTCAAATGATCTTCTGTATAATGTATTTCCGCTTAGCAAAAAATGACTGGCCAAGCGCCTCAGTGATTTCTGATCTTTCTTGGTAGCACCTTCAGGGTAATTTCCCGTTTGCAAAAGAACTTTAATATCTTGGAACCAGGGTTCATCTGATTCAATCATGGCGCAGAATGCGGGTTCACTTCTCACCCGGACTTGCAAAGGTTGTATTCTTGCTCCTTCAGTAAACTGAATTAATGAGGCCAAAGTAGCCAGAGCATCAGCAAACTGATTTTGAGTTCTTGGCACATATACAAAGGAGATTTCCTTGAATCTTCCTGTCAGTTCTGCCAAGTGATTATGATAAGGAATCAACTTGGGATCCTTTGTTTTAAAATCTCCTCGAGTTTGAAAAATAATAAGTGACGAATCTCCAAAAACTTCGAGCTCTTGAATTTCCATTTGGATTGCCATCTCTAAACCCAAAATGCATGCTTCATATTCTGCTATATTATTCGTATAAGGGAACATTAATCTGGCCGATGCTGGGTATTGGTTTCCTTCAGGTGAAATTAGGACTGCCCCTATTCCACATCCATACACATTAGCTGCTCCGTCAAAATACAATTTCCAATTCGGCATTCTTTCATCTTCCGTTTGTGTTACCCGAATCCCTTCGGGGAATTGATCTTGTTCCTTTAGTTCCTCATCAACCGGGCTTTCAGCGAGTTGATCAGCCAAGGCTTGTCCTTTAATTGAATTTTGTTTAACATAGGTAATATCAAACTCAGACAGCAACATTTGCCATTTTGAAATTCGACCAACCAAGGCGGGCTTATTTGCCAGATACCTCAAGGGATCATGCTTTGTAATTAACTCGATTGAGTAAAAGAGCGTGTATTGCCTGAGTCTATGCATAGTCCATACTAATGCACACAAGTTCTTTCTATCTCTGAATACTTTTGCTCTCCATTTGAGAATTTTTTGCTCAAGTAATAAATGGCTCTTTCTTTTCCATCTTCATCTTTTTGCCCGAGTACACAACCCATGGATTCCGGAAGAATTGTCAAGTATAAGAACAAAGGCTTTTCGGGTACTGGAGTGATCAATACGGGGGATTTGTCAGATACTGCTTAATTCGGTTAAAAGCTTCTTCACATTCTTCATTCCATTCAATTTGGGCATTCTTTCTCAATAATTTAAACAGTGGTTGACATTTATCCGTCAACTGGGAAATAAATCGAGCAATGTAATTCAGCCTCCCCAAAAGACTTCTAATTTCTTTCAATGTTGTTGGGGGAGGTAATTCCTGAATTGCTTTGACCTTATCAGGATCAATCTCTATTCCTCTTTGACTGATCAAATCCCAATAGTTTCCCAGATGTTACTCCAAAAATGCACTTTTCTGGGTTTAATTTTAATTGAAACTTTCTCAATCTTTCAAAAAGTTTCCTTAATACTTCTACATGATCTTCTCCTTCTTTTGATTTGGCAATCATGTCATCAACATATACTTCCACCTCTCTATGCATCATGTCATGCAATATGGTCTGCATTGCTCGCTGATAAGTTGCTCCGGCATTCTTGAGACCAAATGGCATGACCTTATAGCAAAAAGTTCCCCAGGCTGTGACAAATGTGGTTTTGACCTTGTCCTCTTCGGCCATCAATATTTGATTGTATCCCGAAAATCCATCCATAAATGAGAATAGATGGTTTCCAGCTGTATTGTCTACCAAGACATCAATATGTGGCAACGGGAAATTATCTTTTGGGGTCGCTTGATTCAAGTCTCTAAAGTCCACACAGATTCTAAGTTTCCCATTTTTCTTAAGTACTGGTACTATTTGATACCCAATCTGAGTAATCCGAAACTTCAATGAATCCAACTTCGAGTAACTTCTTGACCTCATCTTTAATTTTAAGTAGCAAATCGGGTCTAAATCGCCTTATTTTTGCTTCTTAGGCTTAACGCCTTCTTTGGTTGGCAATTTATGGACCACAATTGACGGATCTAAACCGGGCATATCACTATATGACCATGCAAAAACATCCAAATACTCTGCTAGTAGCTTAATCAAACCCTGTGTTGTGTCTTCTGGCAATTTACCCCCAATTCTCAAATTCCTAGGATCTTCACTTGTTCCCAAATTAACCAATTTAGTGGGTTCAGGGGTTTCAATCCTTTCTTGATCAAAGTTTTGCCAATTTTCTTGTGTTTTCAATTGATAATCGATATCATCTTCAACGACTAACCCAGTAGGGTTGGAGGTGATATCGATATTTTCAGTATTTACAGACGCGAGATATCCCGGAACCTCATCACAAAAGTCGGATCTGGTAGAATGAGAAATGAATAAGAATATGGAAAACATAAAAGAAGTTTATTAAATTTGAAATGGTGTTTAAGTACACTTATTTGAGCAACACATAAAGCAGAAAAATACAAAACGCAATCTAATATCGGTCCTTACTTAAGAAAATTAAAACTAGCACAAGGTATGGAAAACCAATTCTTCAAAGCTATCTTCTTGGGTGGATCATCTTCTTGGAGTCATCTGTCTTCTGGACATGATGAGGCTTTGGAAAGGAGCTTCTGATGTGCGGATTTCGATGTCTGGATCATACTCTTTATTAAGCTTCTTGTTCTCATCTTATTCTTCATCTCTGCTACCTCTGTTTGAGTAGGAGAATATCCTAGGCCAAAAGTTCCTATCTGAGCTTTTTTTCTTCATTTATTACACAGACTTCTTCAAATATTTGGAGCCCAAAGTCTTCTTCTTCTCCTTTTCCAATGTATGGAATAGCCGTTTCTTGATAGATGGCATAATCTTGTTCTCCCATAACGGTAACAAGTTGGCCATTTGCTACAAATTTAACCCTCTGGTGCAAGCTTGAGGGTATTGCTCCTGCTGCATGAATCCATGGCCTTCCAAGCAACAAATTAAATGTTCTTGGGATATCTATCACTTGAAAAGGAATTAGGAAAGTTTGAGGCCCAATAGTGACCTCTAATTCCACTTCTCCAATTATTTCCTTCTTTGATCCATCAAATGCTCGTACTACAGTAGGACTTGGCTTGATATTGACGGGTCTACTTCCAACAAATTCAGAGTAGCCAGGGGGCATACATTCAGGAAGATCCATTGTCAATAAGCACTCGGGAGACGACCTTACCATTGCTTTTGACAACAATAAAAAGAGCTTATTATGTTGGCCACCTTCTTCTCTAATTCTTCAGATGAGAAGCTAATTTGCTCATTTGCAAAGACAGAACTGATATATGTTCCAAGGTTTTTTCTGTCACACCTCTGGAACTTTTACTTCTTTGAGAACTTTGAACAAGGCCTCACGGTGAATATCAGAGCTAATTAACAAACCCATGAGTGATATTTGGGCTGGTGTCTTGGCTAGTTGTTCAACTACTTTGAATTCACTTGCCTTCATGAGTTTAGCCAATATTGCTTTCTCATCTTCCTTCTTTTCTTCATCATTGGGGCGGCGATGAATCCATGGTCACCTTCTTTGCAGTTGGTTCATAAAGTCTTCCCGAACGGGTAAGCCCGCCCAATCATAGAAGCGTGATTAACTGTCTGGTAATCAAATGGGGCAGCTTTGTAATCTTTACAGCAATTGGGATTTGAAAGTATAACTTCTAGGCTTCGAGACAGTTGTTCATCTCAAATTTGATTAACTTCGGTTCACATGTGATCATGCCAACAAATTTTTCTTCTTTGGAAGGCTTTTCTTCATCTTCAGACTCTGATCCCCATCCAGTGGCAGGAGCATCAGCATATACGCGTGGTTCAAACCAATAGTCAACCAGATATTGGTACTTTCCATCATCTCCTAGAGTTCCGACAGTTGGGTCTCCAGCTTGGTATCTTGCCCACAATTCTGCCTGTGTGCTTGACTTTCTTGGCTTTGGGACCAGCATTTCCATGATATCTTCTTTCTTATGATTCCATTTTGCAACAAATTGTAAATGGCTGGTCTGGTTTTGGTGCGATCTCTCAGATTGATATAGGGCAAATGCCCCATTTGGCGGAGATTCCATGCCACTTGTTCTATGGTGATAGGCAATTCATCCAAGTTGACTTCTGGGTCGGCTTCGGCAGTGATCATATTAATAACCGACCCATGATTTGGCAATGGATTAGTAGAAACATTTGGAGGCTCCACAAAGTCTAATTGGATGGTCTTTGCATCAATAAGATCTTGAATCTTATGTTTGAGTCTCCAACAATAATCAGTGGAGTGCCCGATTTGCCCCATGTGATATTCACATTTTAAATCAGGGTTGTAGTTCTGGGCTTATAATCATCTTGGGTACTTCAAAGCCAATCAGATTATCGGCTCTCAATTTAGCCCATACTTGGCTGAGGGAACCGGTATTGGAGTAAAATTGCGTCGGTTGGGCCTTGATTGTTGATTCGAAACAACCCTTTGTTGATTTTGACCTTGATTGGTGGCAGAACTATGGATTTAGTAGGGTTTGCTGGACTTGAGATATTGACCATACCGACAGTCGAATCCTTTCCTTTGTATGAGACATTTTTAGGTGCTGTATACTTCTTTTCTACTTGCAGCTTTCCGGCTGAGATAGCATTCTCAATCTGCATCCGGCTACTACCACTTCTGAAAAACTTGCTGACGCATGCCCTATGAGATGAGAAAAGAATGGCTCTTCTAGTGTGTTGATGAAAGTAAAAGTGAGATCCTTTTCGGGCATCGGATTGGTGATTCTTGCAGCTAAAGCTCTCCATCGCTGAGCATATTCCTTGAAAGCTTCGTCTTTCTTCTTCTTCATAGTACTCAAATCCCAGACCGAGGGTGCCATTTCGATGTTGAACTTGTATTGGTTGAAAAATGCCCTGGCTAATTTATCCCAAGTATCAATTTCTTGTGAGTCCAATTGGGCATACCAGGCTAATGCTGGACCAGTAAGGCTATCTTGAAAGGTCTGTACCATCAGTTTATCAAATTTGGCATACTGCCCCATACGTCGTACATATAATCTTGTGTGCATGTTAGGACAGCCAGTTCCATCATATTTTTCGAACTCAGGTGCCTTGAATTTTTCAGGAAAAGCACCTTCCTCAAATTGTGGCAGGCTTAAAATCGCAGTCTGATCAAAGCCGTCAAATGCCTTCATCTTTTCAAACAATTTCTTCTCCATGTCCTAGCTTGGGCTTCAAGTTCTTTCTTTAGCTCGGCCATATTGAACTCAGTTGGGAATCATCAACGTTGACTGGTTGTCCATGATTTCTTTTCCTTTCTGTTCCCCGGAAGATTCTTCAGATGCTATAGGGGTCTTGGACTGAGTAACATTCTGAGTAAGGTCTGCATCTGTTCGGTAATTCTAAGCAGGGTTTGTTCCATGGCATTGAGTCTCTGTTCAGTGGTCTGATGGGGTAGTGTTCCCGGTACTAGCCATCTTTGCTCGTGATCTAGTATAAATGGGACTTCTAACTGGTTTGGGAGCTATCTTTCAGGATTTTGGATTCGCTAGACTTGTTCGTAACTGGAGACGATAAGACCGTAAGTAAGAAAATAAGAATACTAACATACAAACACAAGGATGCAAATATGAATGCAAATGGGGATAATGACCATCAAATTTTGATAAACACATTTATTGGAGTTGTAATATTCAAAAAACAATTTCATACAAAGTTAAATTACTATACTAAAAGTTCAAGAACCTTAATTCCTAAAACTAAACTCAGGACTTCTAAACTAGTCTTCTAGTCTTGGCAGGGCAGATGATTTTCCTCAAGTAGTTGAGTCCTTTTTCGAGCTTTCTTCAATTCATCCTCTAACAGTGCAATCCTGTTGTGAGCTTTTTCCAACGGTGGTCATCTCTTCTCTCCAGGTAATCCCGATGACACTTCAAGCCGAGCTGAAACCATTTCCATGTAAGCAATCATTTCAGGATCAGGTTCAGGTGGTGCTGGTTCAAGAATGTTAGGAGCTTCATATTGGATGTCCTTATTCTTCTTCATTTGACTGGCTATGTACCACCTGGTTGCTCTATAATCCCGAGTCACTTTATTTTCTGGCTCGACTTCGAAAACTGGCTTGATTTCCTATCATCCCAGATGGCTTTTATTTGGTTTACCTTGGACTTTTGCTATCTGGGTCATGGTTGGATCCATATAGTCGAGAATAACTCGTCCCAACGGGCTTGACAGTAATGTCTTGCAGCATGCCATATTGCCTGATAACACTTGAGGGGTAATAGCCCGTACAGCCAGTGATTCCAATCAGGGGCACAGTTAGGTACTTCTTGCAACCTAAGATAGCAAGGGCACTTAAACCAACGGGCTTGCCACATAAAGTCTTCAGGTCATGTCTTCAAATATTGCAAGTATAGACCAGAAAGGCTCTCGTCTTCCATATGGACCGTTCAGCAAAAGACTGGATGAGATCATAACTTGGGCGGATAAGGGACCCATTAGCTAGCTTTTCCGTAGTACTTGGTGTGACTAGCAAACCAAACCATCAACAGATGCATGCTTGCCTTGAAACTGCCCCTGCCCTTAGACTTGATGTGATTCAAACTTCTAATTTGTTCAGCTAGGAGGGCAGGAACATATGACTTGCCAGTTAAGTATTGTGCTACAAGCTCGATGACTCGGAAGTGAATGAACAGGTTCCCATGTGGAAAGAGTATGGTAGCAAAAGCAGCCACTATGAAAGCATTAACTCTGTTTTCATTCCAGGTCACAACTGATACCGTAAAGGAATTCGGTTGCTTATGTAATTATCAAGTTTCCAAACCAATCCATCAAGGTAGTTAATCGGATGGAGAATTCATTGCAACCCTTCATGGCTTCAATTACTGCTTCTCTTTTTAATCCCAAAAATTCTGAAATGATGCGGATCGGCTATGAGAAATTGGTACATAGATCCCTCGGAAGTGGGTGGGGCTTGAAGCAACCTAGCATATTCTTCAATGGTAGGACTTAGCACATGTTGACCTAGACGGAATGCCACCTCATTGGGTTCCCAGAGATAAACAAGGGCTCGAAACATGGTAAATGGAACTTGGACCTTAGGTAAATTGAGGATCGGGCCCAACCTATCCTTAATGAATGACTGTTGAATGGGGTTAAAACTGACCAACCATCGGTCCAGTAAAAGCATTGGATCCTTAAAAGTCTCCACTCGGGGCTCCTTGATGAGACGAGCCCATAGGCTATTGGTATTGTCTGAACTTGAGGAAATTTGAAAGAACCATGAAATTTCTAACTTATATTTTATATGTGTGTTATTGAATTTATACATGCTTTTGATATGTATTGAATATGATTTGTGTTCATGATGAACTATGTGTTTTATTATTTTGTTAAAATATTCAAATACTCTAGAATTTATTAAATATTTAGTTCATAAAATTTAAATTGCATTAACATGTAAGAATTATATTTGGAATGTATTAAAATAAGTAAATAGATCCATGTACATAAGCCTCATCGTAGCATAATTCTTTTTACCTTAAAGGGAGCTTAAACACAAGATTAATTAACCAAAGACAAGTTCATTAATTAGCAAATGATAAGTCATTAAATCCCTTGACCTCTTATGCCTCAAAAGTCAAAACTTGAGATAATATCAACTCAAATAGTGCAAAATTCGTGCACAATTTTCAGACCTCCTAAACATGCCTCCAAAAGCTTCAAAACACAATTTTCTTCTTCTCCAAAGCTCTCCTATGGATCTATATAGATAAGCCTCTCATCTTCTACAATTTCCACCATCAAAAGCATGCTAGAGGATCACAAAACCAAGGCCTAAAGTTCTATTGGTAAGTATGTTTTTCATGTCTTCAAAATATGCAAGTTCATTGTTTCTTAGCAATAGGTTTTAAGCTTAAACTTGTGTTTGATGATTTATATGCTTTGTTGGTGTATGAGAAGTGTTTTTTTGTTATAGGAGTTAGTTGTATATGTAGTATAAGAGATTAGAAGTGTTGAGAAATGCAAATGGTTGATGACTAAATGTTGGGTGTAGTGATTTGGGGTTTGAAGTATGATTTGTGTATGATGATTTGTGGTAGAGAGTTTGATGTTTTGAGTTGGAGTTTATGTTGTTTGAATAATGTAATGAATATATAACAAGATTTGAAAAGTTTGGATTAAGTTTGGGAAATTTTTGAAAGTAAACAAATTTTGTAATAAAACAGGGGAAATCAAAAACATTTTCGTATAGGCTAAAATTTGGTCATACGCCAGCATCTGGGGCTTCTACGCCGTCGGCTTATAGACGGTTGGAAGCGAACAGAGTTAAATTTGTTAAAGCCGTTTGAACGCCGCCGGCGTTCATTTTTTTCACATTGTATGCCGGCTACTGGGATTCCAAAGCAGCCGAGGTAGAGTGAGAAGCTGCTAGCGTACATAGATACGCTGCCGGTATGTACCTCTCGGCAGATTTTTGGAAATTTGGATTTGCATTCTACACCAGCTCAAAGCCGCCGCGCGTAGAATGAAGGCCTCCGGCGTACCTTCGAACGCTACCAGCGTTGGCAGTGTTAATTTTCAGAGTGTTGAACACCGGTTCAAAGCCGCCGGCTTTGAATGCCGGCGTATCCTCTATGCTTTTGAATTTTAAAAACTTTCTTCAAAAATTTTCGAAGTTTGATATATGATCAATTCAGTACTTGTTCAGTGTTCTATGATATAATAGGATGTTTAAATGCTTTATTATGACTTTGTATTAATTTATTTGAATTTCTTTGATTAATTGTATTTTCAACTAGTTAATTAGTGCTTAAGCTAAGTGTGAAATTTAATATTGTTTTAAACAGTGATAGATTCTCGCCCAGCTAACCCTGTTAATTCCCGAGCTATCTCAGGTACGCAGTGACTTGCTTGTATGTTTGTTAGGATAGGCATATTTAAATTTGATATAAGTTCTAAATGACTTAAATATTGCTTGAATTGCTTGTGTTTTCACCGTTGAATCCGGTCCGAGGAGCGGTAACTTATCATGATGCAATGATATGTTAGTGTAGGCGCTTAGGCCAATAGTCATGATGCAATGACTAGGCTCGGTGGATAATCGATAGGAAATGTAGTAACTGAGCAACATTTATTTATTCTTGAAAAGAAGTAGTATAATTTTAATTCAATGTTTATGGGAGCATGTGAATTAATTTATATTATGGATTGAGTTAAGTGAAGTTGAGCAACTATATAACCTATATGAGATTATTCTTTTCGTGTAACGTTTCTAGGAGATATAGATATTCGGGCTATCTATATCAACCCCTGAGTGTCGTGAGCGTTACTCAGGATCCCAGAATCCCATGGCTTATCCCGAGTTTGAATACTCTAATGATGATTTGATCAATGAATACTAAAGAAAGATAAATGAAACATTAGTGTTGCATTGCATTAGTCTAGGTATGATTGTCACTACGCTTTTGAGTGTTGTTGCTGTGTACTGGGCCTTTGGCTCACTGTTGCTATTTTTAGGTGATGATGACGGTTATGATGATATGGGCTATGGGTCAGATTGGGAAAAGTTTATGGATGAATGGGGCAAGTAGGAATCGAGTGCAAGATGACAAGGAAGAAAGTTTTTGAACAAGTTGTTTGATTTAAATATGTATTTTGTGTTTTGAATAGAGGCTTGTTATTTAACACTTGTTTGTATATAAAGACTTAAAGTCTATTTTTCTTGTTTTGTAAAAACTTATGTAAGTTTTGTTGTGTCATGTGCTTGACACAAAATTGTAAATTATTTCCTTAAAAGTTCTATATGAATAGATTACTTAAGTGGGTAATCCTTTTGTAAAAAGTCTTTATATCAAGTTATAGTGGGTTAAACAAACAATTCACATAAATTGTTAGACTTAGGACAACCTTACATATAATATGAAAATATTATATGTGGTTGGGGACTTGATTTGCTAAATCTTAAGGATTAGTGGGTCGGGTCTTTACAAAATCATTTTCTGGGGATTTATAAAAAAACCTATTAGGAGACAAATCCAATATTTTCTGACGATTTTTAATTTAATTTTTTTTAAAAAAAAATTTACAACTCCATTTTTTTTAAAAAAAAAAAATGGTCAAATCCCATGAATGCATGATTTGGGTAAGGTTCTATAGGTCCCTTGGTCTAGCAAATCATAAGGCTAAATCGGAGTGGGAGTCTTTTCTTGATCTAGAGGGTGGAAACCACAGCCCCCGGACCTTACTTCGAACTCCTCGCTTAGGCTCGTAAGACGGTCTGGGTTCGACCGTATCTAGCACACATTGTGTGCAAAAATTCAAATGCACATGCACGTGGAATGAAAAAATTTTAGTCTAAGTTACAGACATATATACAAGAACACATACCAACAAATAATTACATAATATACAAAATAAAGGATAAAATTAAAAATTTAAACTTAAGTGGCTAGCCTTCTTTTTTTTTTTTTTTAAAAAAATAAGCGATTCCCCAGTGGAGTCGCCAAGCTGTCAAGCCTGGATTTTGAAAATAATCCGGTTCATTTTTTTTAACCCGATTCACATTAAACTATAACCATTTAACATGAATCCTCGACTAGGGATTAAAAGAGGAAAAAAAAAAATTTGGAGTCGCCAACCAATAAAAATCAGAAAAAAAATGAAAAGTTGGGATTAATGGGTCGGTTAATCCTAACTTGGCCACTAGTCTGCGGAAAATTTGATTTAAAAATCAAACTTTAGAAAAAATACCAGATATCTGAGTCCGGGGGCTAACCTATTAAAACCTAAGCGGTTACCACTTTAAGTTTAAAATTAGAATTTATCTTTTCTAGAGAAACTTGCAAAAAATAAGTATAAAAACAACAGCGATATTCACAGTCAGAAATCATTTTTAATAATTTTTTTTATAATATTTACAAAAAAAAAAGAAAAACATTCAAAAATTATATATAAAAAAATTTATAATTACATTCACAAAAATCACAAAAGTTGAATATTTATAAAGAAAAATTAATTAATAAGAAATAATAGATCAAATCCATTTTTACCATATTTAATTATTTTTCAATTTTTTTATTTCTTAGAAAAAACTCAAATAACTAACTAATAGTATTTTAGACTTATAATATCTAATTAATTAAATAAAAAAATTTATATTTTTTTTAATGTCGCCCCGAAGGTACCTACGTACTCGCTAAACAAGATCAGATAAAACGTAGTTCTTTTTGTAAAAAAAAAAAGAACTTTAAATTTGTTGGTTAATTTTGATTTTTAAGAACTTTTTCCACTTTTAAGTTTTTATAATTTGAATTTTTTTTGAAAACGAAAATTTTTTCTTTAATTCTGATCCCTAAGATCTAATCACTTTTATTTTATTATTTTATAAAAAATAGGATTTTTCTAAGTCCTTTTATTAATTTTGAAAACACTTTTTGTATATATATTTTTTAATCAAAAAACAAACATACACATATTAACCTATTCATGAAAATTATTTAATAAATATCAAGACACATATATACACATTAATGCCTTTTTCAAAAATATCAAAACACACATATACACATTAATGCATTTTTGAAAAAATATTCAAAAATATCAAAACACGTATATACATATTAACACATTTATGAAAAATATTCAAAAAATATTAAATTTGCTAAAAAAATTAATAAAATATTTTTTCTGATTTTTACAAATTTTTCTGGAATTTTTGGGATTTTTCTGGATTTTTTAATGATTTTTTTAAAAATTTACGTAATTAAAAAAATATATATTTATAAAATAAATAAATTACAAACTAACCTGGATCGTTGGATTAATTCGGGCGAGATCTGGATCGTTGATCGCGTTGACCAATTCTACGCATCTGATCAAATTGACTGGATCTGGGATGTTGATTTGATGATCTAATCACGGCCGTTGGATCTGATGATTAAACGTAGACCGTCAGATCTATGGAGCAGATTGGATCTGGGTTGGAGTCGGGTGGATCTCGGTTCGGATCTCCCCCAGTCGGGTGAAGAAGAGGACGGCGTCTTCTTTCGAGGCGGATTCCGGCGACCGTGGTGTTGCTCGACCTTCGAAACCTCGTCGGCCCGACGTATCTTGCAACGGTGGATCTCCTGGAGGTGGTGGCTGGCGCTCAGATCGGCCGTAGGTGGCGGTTCGACGGTGGCCCGACGGAGGCGTACGGAAACAAAAATCCCAAAAAAATTTGCAAAACACGAAATTATAAATTCGAGCAATTTCAAACACTCTAATATATCAAAAACACTTTCCTAATGATTCTAACACTCTTTAATTGGATCGAAATCCTCTCAATCACTTCGAATTTGTAATTTTCGAAATTCGAACACTATCCTCCTATTTTCCAATCTCGATGTTCTAATGTGTAATTTCTAAAATTCAATTGTCCTTTTGGCTTGTGTGGTGATTCTATTTATAGTGTTTGAATCAATTGGTTGTTTCGAAGCTTTATGAATGTTCAATTTTTCGAATCACGAATCGTTTGTATTTTTTCAAATAAGAACGATCCAAAATTGGGACTCGATTCGTGATTGTTTGTTTAAATTGATCACGAATCTCGTGTTTATACATCATGACTCCTCGATTAGGTGTGTTTAATTTGATCAATTGATACAATTTGGCCATATTCGAAGAAACATGTTACTTTGATGCGTTTTTTCAAAAAGAACAATTCAAAATTGGGACTTGATTCGTGATTGTTTGTTCAAATTGATCACGAATCTTGTGTTTATACATCATGTCTCCTCGATTGGATGTATTTAATTTGATCAATGGATACAATTTGGCCATGTTTGGATTTTGAAGAAACATGTTACTTCGAATTTTTCCCCAATTTTCATGCCTCAATTAAGATGCCTTTTGGGATGAATGTACATAATTGTGTACAGATGTGATGTATCCCATGCCTAGTTTGTGTCTGTACGCTTAATTTCGAAAAGTAACAAAGATTCATTGACCAAAAAGTGTCTCAAAGTGAATAAACCAATATGTCTTTTTGGGAAAGAAGGCAAAAAAAAATGAAGGCAAAAGGAGCAAAATCTGCCTTTGGCTGGAATCGAACCTGGGTGCCCCTTGCACCTGAACCCATCTGTTCATGGTCTAAACCGTTAGGCTGTTGGCCTGTGCTTGGTCATGTAGCCAAACCACTAATATTTAAGGCTTTTCAAAAATTCTAATTAGACAAATAAAATTGAAAATTTGTTCAATTATATGTTATATTGAGCTCAAAAAAAAAAAATATATATATATATATATATTTTTATTTATATCATTATTTTTTTATTTTTTTTATTATGTATATATATATTTTTTTTGAACTCAAGATGATACTAATTTTTATTATAAATTTAAGCCTTTTTTAATTAAACAAAATTTGGGTGTCTACAATAATTATCAATTATAGGTAGACATAAACATCTTTTTTCCATACATGTAGACCTAGTTTGATTTAAGAAAATATTTATTAATAATAATAATTTTTTCTTGAAAAAGCTTTATGAATAAGTAACATATTTTCAAATGTTTGAATAATTTTATGAAAATACTTTTCATTTGTTTATAGTTTTAAAGTAATTCATATATTTCAAATAAAAAAATAAAAAAAAATTACATATATTATTATAAAAAATAATTCTACTTAAAAGAAAAATATTTAAAAATTAATTGTAAATGTTTTTGGATAGTAATGATTGGTGGACGGATTAGTAAATTAATGAAAAAATGATTTACATATTTATATTTCATAAGTCGTTTTTTAAAAAATAAATTATAAAAAATTTAAAATATTTTTTATTAATTATCTTTTTTCTAAATAAACCCAAAAAAAAAAAAGAAATATTTTCAGTGAAACAAACGGGAGATTCGTTAAGTAATCACCGATTTCTGATAATTAATTAATTATGACCTGTTGAAATATTATCCACGCGTGGCGCTGGCGCATATTATTTCTTGCTGTATGGAAAAAGTGAGTGCTTGCTTGGCCCCACATTCCACACGAGGTGCCACGCCATACAACCCATCGGCCTGATTTAATAAAAGAGTCATCATATAATATTATATATATATATATATATATATGTTATAGCCGAAATATTTCATGAAAGATCAAATTCTCTACGGTTTCCCCCTTTTGCCCGCTAACTTCTTTGCTGTATCGTTGAATGTAATCTCATTAAATGACTGCTCCAGCTGTGTTACTACTTTACTACTAATTTCAGCTTTCGCCTCCGGTTTCCCTTTTTTTGCCCGTTTTATTTAGGCTAGTTTGTTTCGTCTGTGTGCTAGATGATATATAAATATTTTTAAATAGTTTATTTATTAAAAAATAGGAACAGATAAAAAATAGATAATTATACTTATAAAAAAATTAAATAAATCAAATATAAATAATTTGTGGATACAAATACAGATAAAATATATAGCTGCAACTTTGATATTGAAAGTACTTCTAATAGTAAGCTATGTTTGGTATGTTTATATATATATGTGTGTGCACGTGTGGCTGTGACTAATTACTATGGCATATTTTGTAGACAGGAATGGATTGGAATAGAATTACAATTTTAATTTTTATTTCCCTTCTCAATGTTTGGAAGCTTTTTAAAAGCTAGAATCTCCATTCCTTAGAATTAATGATTTCAGCTTTTAAGAGGAATTTGATTCTACCTTCCCAAAGGTGGAATCACGATTCCATCATATTTTTATTAATAGTTATTGTTTTAATTATATTTTATCATATACATTTTTATTATCTATATTTATTATAGAGGGTATTTTTGAAAAATCATATTATATAATCATTTTTTTCATTCCCATTCGGTTAATGTATCCAAATATAATAATGGATTGTCATTCTCTTATTTAATCAATTTCATTCCATTCATTGGATTTTAATGCATCCCATTCTAGACGATTCCATCGATTTCAATCAATTTTATTTTAGACGATTCTAGTGTACCAAACATGATATTAAGTAAATCCAATTTATTCATGTCACAATAACAACCAAAGTATGATAGTTCTTTTGATATTTATTTTATTGGATAGTAACTCTTCTATCTTTCTTCTCCTTCTTAATTCTTTATAACAAAAATCATTCCTATTCAATTTTTATTTTTACACACACAGCGCTAGTGAGTCACATGCTAATATATATTTTGTAATAAATGAATTGAAAATATGGTACTTATAAATGGGTAGAGAGAAATCGTATAAGAGAAATTATATTTGAGATGTTAATAGGATAGACAAACTATTGGAGAGAGAAGTTACTTGGATAATTTTGAAGAAGATTTATTTATCTTTTCTCTAAAATTAGTTATTGCAGAATAGCAATATCATATTTTTTTATCAGAAAATTTTTAGCTGGATATCTTAAAATTTGATAGCTTATTAAATGTAATATATATATTATATGTATACTTATCTTAGAAAAAGAAAACTAATTATTTACCTATAAACGTTAGGGTGAATGGATAATTTTATACTGATATATATCTTGATACTTTGTTGGGTTGGATAGACTCTGACTGGTATAAAAAGGTTATATGATAATTTTCAATTATTATGGAAATATTAAGTGTTTTTTATTCTTTTTGCCAAAATATTTACTGGTTTAGATTTGATGAAAATTTATCATGAATTTTACTATTATAAAATAAAACAGAAAAATCTACATATTTTATGCAATACCCTGTCCTCTTAGTTCTATAATATTGGATTTTAGGATATCATTTAAACAACTATATTTATATTAGGGTATGAATAATGCTGTACTCAACTCACTGAAAAGAGTGCATCTTCAATAATTTTCTTATCGAGCATGTAATTTTCAGAAAGATATAATTTTTTTTATTATATATTAATTTGTACTCAAACTTATGGCCTTAAAATAAAATAAAGTGGTAACTGGTGGCCCAATTTTGGTCACGAAATTTATGATGGAAAGGAAAGATATGGCCAAGGCCAAAGATGCACATCATCAACCGATATAAAGTACATATTCATACTATAACTCCTAAGCTTTTATGAAAAGTCTAGGTGGCACGAGCCCAAACAAGAGAGAACTATCACCAAACAAACGACATTAACAAATAACAACAAAGAAAAGATACCATACTATAAAGAGGAGAGCGGAGCCTAAAGTTTTACGTATTTTAGTGTCCAACAGCCTCCGTTAATCATAGCTCCTTCTCCTTTCATTCTCATATTGTATTCCCCGCCTCCTCCTCCTCCTCTCTCTCTACGAGGGTTAAGAAACGGAGCTCTCGCTCGGTTTCCTCTCATCATCTGGAATTGCTCCTTTTTAGCTTTTCGTTGTCAAAACCAAGCCCTAGACCTGACCCCCCACCCCCCGCACACACCCCAAATCAATCGGTCGGTGTTCAAAGGTAAATTTTTTTACTTTCTCTCGCTTGCATGCCTTTCGTATACTGGACACACCCCTTTTTTTTTACCTCGCCTAATCTTTTTTGTGGGTTTCGTTAACTAATCTCTTCTCTCGGATGATGGCAATTATCGGAAGTTGGCAGATTGTCGTGGCTTATAATATCGATAGAATTTCATGGAGTTTTGACCCATTTGATTTTATATATATTTATAACAAAGAGATATGAGAAAAAAATTCATTGAGTATGGCACACAACGAGTTTATACAACCTATCTATCATCTTTGTACATTTAAATTGCATCCTATTAGACGTTAAAGTTTTTATTATACTTACACGTGATATGTAATGCCTATTGTGTTTCTTTTCTATTGACCGTACATGCATTTGCTGTAAATTATGTGATTCAGATATTTTAGGCTATTACTGACAGGGGGAATATAATTTTGCATCGTTATAGATTGTTTGTTACTGAATTGATTAATTGGTTCCATCTTCTTCATCTGATTATTCCATTATTATATCAACCTAAGTTTTTAGCAATTTGTATACATTCTTTTCACTTGAATTAAGACTGAACGTATTATTTCAATGTTTCTGTAAGGCTAACATGGCTGAAGAAGATACTTATACCCAAGATGGGACAGTCGATATCCGGAACAAGCCTGCTAATAAGACCAAAACTGGGAAATGGAGGGCTTGCCGGTTCATACTCGGTATGATTTTCATGGATGTCTTATATTGATTCTTCAAATTCTTTAGATTTTTGGTAGACTTGTGTTCCTTTCTTTGAATTAGTTGGTGAATTGTATACAAATATCTTGACATTCATTATGTACTGTTCTTTTAGGGAATGAGTGCTGTGAGAGATTGGCATACTATGGAATGAGTACCAATCTTGTGAATTTTCTTCAAATCCGTCTAAACCAAGGGAACGTTGCTGCCTCAAACAATGTTACGAATTGGTCCGGAACCTGCTACATTACACCATTGATTGGGGCTTTTCTGGCCGATGCCTACCTGGGGAGATATTGGATAATAGCTGGCTTCTCAGTGATCTATTTTTTTGTGAGTTTGAATTGTAAATGCTATCTCCGAATTTCATGCATACGTATAATGTCTTCTATATGGGCAAAGCTTTTAATATTTGAGATTGGGTGGTGATTGAGATGTTAAAATCAAATTGGTGATACTTCTTGTTTATTAACATACTCTGATTTTCAGTTCTGTAATCCTCCATGTTTAGTTTGAATCCTGATAAATTGAGTTTCCGCTCACACGACCAAGCACTGTGCAATTGACAATTAGGAGGTGTTAATTTGGCACATGATTTTTAACAAGGTGCAACGTATAATGGAATTGTTACAAGATAAGAACCTAAGCATTTGTTGACTTTTAAGTTTGATTTTGGTAGGCTAATTTTGGCTGGATGGACACGAAAAATAATTATTTTATCAAATATGAACCTCTGCATAAGTATAAATAGACATCTGATCAATTTTGGTTTCTAGTAATGAACTAGTGTTGCACCTATCATAGCTGGAATTTATAATAAATTTCATTTCTCTTGCAGGGAATGACACTATTGACATTGTCCGCCTCTGTTCCTGGACTAAAGCCATCATGCGACAGCGACAGGTGCTACCCTACAGGAGTACAAACGGCAGTTTGCTTCATCGCACTATATATGATAGCACTTGGCACTGGGGGGATCAAGCCTTGTGTTTCATCCTTTGGAGCTGATCAATTCGATGAAAATGATGAAGATGAGAGAAAGAAGAAAAGCTCTTTCTTCAACTGGTTTTACTTCTCCATCAATATTGGAGCTCTTATTGCTTCATCAGTTTTGGTGTGGATACAGATGAATGTAGGCTGGGGATGGGGTTTTGGGATTCCAGCTGTGGCTATGGCCCTCGCTGTAGTATCCTTCCTTTCAGGAAGCCGTCTGTATCGGTTTCAGAAACCTGGAGGGAGTCCCCTTACAAGGATATTCCAGGTTATAGTTGCATCGTTCAGAAAAATGGCTGTTAAAGTTCCAGCTGATAAATCTGTTCTTTATGAGACCGCAGATGCAGAAAGCAATATCAAAGGAAGCCGAAAACTGGAGCACACTGATGAGATGAAGTAAGTATTTCAATGCTCTGCCTTGTTGAAATATCTTACACATCAGAAACTATGGAGTATTGTCTTCTTTGCTTTTCTTGTCTTATCCCGCGGTAAAATTGAAGCCAAACTTAGATCAGTTGATTCCAATGCATAACATGGGTTTCTCAAACATTTTCACTTACCTCAGTGCCTCGAGCATTGCTTGAAATTTTCAATATCTAAATGACTTCTGCCCTGCTAACTAGTAACACCGGTCCACAATGTGATATATGTTCATTTTTCTTCTAATGGCGTTTTCCAATTGCAGATTCTTTGACAGGGCAGCAGTTGAGACAGAAGATGACCATGTCAAGGGTTCCACAAACCCGTGGAGGCTTTGCACGGTTACACAAGTTGAGGAACTTAAGTCCGTCATAAGGCTGCTTCCAATATGGGCATCAGGGATAGTGTTTTCAACAGTTTATAGTCAAATGAGTACTATGTTTGTGTTGCAAGGCAACACTATGGACCAACACATGGGACCACACTTCCAGATTCCATCAGCATCCCTATCTCTCTTCGACACTCTCAGTGTCATCTTCTGGACCCCTGTCTATGACCAGATTATAGTTCCATTCGCGAGAAAGTTCACAGGCAATGAAAGAGGCTTCACTCAACTCCAAAGAATGGGTATTGGTCTTGTTATTTCCATCTTTTCCATGGTTGTTGCTGGAATTTTGGAGGTTGCTCGGCTCGACTTTGTGAGAAAGAACAACTACTATGATCTCAAGTACATTCCAATGTCAATATTCTGGCAAGTACCCCAGTATTTTCTTATAGGTTGTGCTGAGGTGTTCACCTTCATTGGTCAGCTGGAGTTCTTCTACGACCAGGCACCGGATGCCATGAGAAGCTTGTGCTCGGCGCTCTCACTCACAACGGTGGCACTCGGGAACTACTTGAGCACTCTGCTGGTAACAATCGTGACAAAGATCACGACACAGAATGGGAAGCTTGGGTGGATCCCCGATAACTTAAACAGAGGCCATCTTGACTATTTCTACTGGCTCCTTGCAATACTCAGCCTGCTGAACTTCTTCGTCTATCTATGGATTGCTAAGTGGTACAAGTACAAGAGAGTTACTGGGCGTCCTCACTGATGGATTTTCAAAGAAGTTTTTCCAGCTAAGGCTGTGTTGGTTAGACTTTGATTCTTTCAACAGTTGTCCTTTTCAGTTTTTTCGGTTTGATTACCTTGTCCGGAATTTCGGGTGTAAAAATTTAAGTGCTAAATAGTACTATTGGTGAATATTCTTCGTCGGCACATATTTTTTTTCTCGTTTTAAATTCAATGCAAGTTTTTGTCACATCATTGACTCCTAGGTCGTCGTAGGATGATTGCTGGAACGAGTTAGAGCAAGAGACACTAAGGTAAATGCTTACTGACGTGGAATTTGCTGACATCAATAGTACGTGTAAACACAAACGATAGCTCTAAGTTGCGAAAAACGTATAAAATTGGTATACCTTCACTTGGATTGTCTGATTTTATTTATATCGTTGTTATCTGTGTAATTTACATTTATATTTTATTTATATTTTATTTTTATCTGATATATTTAATCTTTTTATAGTATATTTTATTTATATCTTTATTTGTTATCTTTTTGTTATTTTAGCTTTTTCTTTTAATCGTTTTTAAACAAACTGTTTTGAAAATAGATATCGATGAAAAACAAACATTTTTATTTAGAAACTAATCAAATAGACCAAATACTGATATGAAACAGATATAATATAGATGTCGATGAAAAACAAATCATATGTTTGTTTTTTTATCTATATCTATTTGTTAACAAATAATCTGATTCAAATAGACACCAAATTGATGCCATACTAATAGAAAACCAATGAACAATAGCCCCATAATTATAATATATAAACTCATATTTCATTATCATTTACATCAACATTACTTTTATGTTTGCTTTAAATTAGGGATAAGCATGTAATCTTATCGTACATAGTATCCACTCGTACCCTACTTAGCCGGGTAGGTTCACATGGATATTGAGGGTCACATGATATAGTGTGGATACACACACACATATATTTTTAGCTTCTGCTTTCACAAGGTAAGGTAAGGTAAGGTAAGGTAGGGGTATGAGATCTTTATACCCTATACCCACTCTAGAACCTATACAATAGAGTATATATATTCTAATGTACTTTATACCTTTTTGAAAGCTTGTACTCTATTAAAAATTATAATAATAAAATAAATAAAAATATATAATAATATTCTATTTTTCACTCTACAATCACTTTTAGTTAAGATTATCATTCATAGACTACCTTTAATAATTTTTTTTTAGAAAAACTTATACTAATTTATTATGAAAGTGATGATATGTACTTAAATTTGTAAGTTATATTGAAGTGTTGTTAATTTTTTAAGACTAATTAATTCATGTGTGCTTTCAATGTTTTTATTTTTAAAATTTGCTAGATATTTTACAATTTTGTTAAAATAATGTAATCAAATTCTACAAGCATTCAACTTTAACACATAGACAAGTTCTACCTATCATAAAACTTGTAATATTAAAATATTATTATTTTTAAATTTCTTTCAATATGTTATTTATATTGAATATAAATAAATAAGGTTGTTTCACATACTACAATTTATAATATATAGAGAATCATGTACTTGTGAGTTTTTTAAGGTAAATGGTATATAGGGTGGATACAAGTTATTACAGGGTATGTCCAGATACAAAATTTCATACCTTCTATCTCATTTGGTAAAATACGAGACTTCATATTCTACCTACTCTAGACTTGCTTATCCTTATTTTAAATGGGCAAAATTTTTTGGAATTATAAATTCTTAAAATGTCAAGAGTTAATTTATTTATTATACTTATGGTTACTGAATTTGTTCCATACTACTTCCCTGACTAGTTATCATGAGATTGGATTATATACGTGTTGGCACTAGATCGGCAATCATGCGAGTAGATGGTAAATTCATTATGAATTAACTTGTAATTTTTGCTATCATGATAACTCTTTTGGGGAAGAAAAAAATATGGATAATTCTTATTTTGGATAGATACAGAAAAAAGGACAGCAAATAGTTCAAGATCCTGCTTACCAACAATCGGCGTTATTGTTTGTTTAATGGTTTTTGAATATTGATTGTGAGTTTTCTAAGATAATTTTGTTGCGCTAATGGTTTTTGAATTTTGATTAGAGGTATCCCTTATCTTCTGATATTCATAGGAAATATACATTTAATAAATCCAAAAAATTGGTCTTAACTTATTTTGGGCTAATTATACGTACTGGAGATGATGAAAAATCGATTTCGTTTCATTTACACGAAAAACAATGTTCGTACCGTATAAATCGATAATCATCGTAAAATTCTACCGAAATTAATCTGACAAACATGCTTTATGGAAAAAAAAAAAAAAAAAAATTCTACACCGGACAACGGACGCGATTCATTCGTGTAGTGCTCAAAGAGATCGGCCGGACCGTAACCAGACCACCTGGCACCTGGCAAACGCTGACCAAATGGTGGCCCTTCGATCTAAAGATCAACTGACTCCTAAGAAAACGCCATTTGTTTTGCCACCAATCAAGAGCTTGCCATTTCACTCGGCATCTACACAAAAGTTTGGATTAGGGAAAAAAAAATTTTTTTCCAAAAAAAATTACATAAACCCCGCTAAAAAAATAATCATAAAAATATATAACCTAAACTCGTTTTTTAAAGAAATAAAATTGTAAGTGGATGACCTTATCTTTTCAAGAGATAAGGACATAATCAACTTCATCAAGAGACGAAGTTAATTTTACAACACTAAACTCGTTTCTGGAAGAGACAAGATAATTTATTTATGATCTCGTCTCTTCAAGAGACGAGCTCAACTTGTCTAAAACTAAAATTATTTTCATATATTTTTGTAATTTTTTTAAAAAAGTCAATATTAATTTCCTTTTCAGGTCAAGTACATTAGAAGGTTACAATGTTGTAGATAAGTTTATTTTATGTTACAACGTTTCGAAAAGTTCCAAAAAGATCACAATATTTAGAAAAGTATCTTTTAAGATTTAATTAAGTATTTCTTCTATTGATAGATATCAATGTGTCTTCAAAAGGAGGATTTCTTGAGTTTTAATTAAATGTTTTTCCTGTTGATATATGCTGACATTAATTGACCCACTTCTCTAAACATTGTAATATAAAATGAACTTACTCCCAAATGTCGTAACCTAAAATGAATTTACTCATTAAACATTGTGACCTTCTTTGAATTTTTCGAAAGTTATGACCTAAAATTAACTTATCCCCACACGTTGTGACTTCTGGTATAATTTACCTTTTCCTTTTTCCCAAAATTTTTTATTATTCTCGTTTTTTCAGTTTATGTATCATTTTTTAAGTTTTTGTTTAAGTTATTTAGAGATAATGAATCTAACAAAAAGAGAGAATAATCAAACTAATTGATAATTACTCAAATAATGGACCATTATAAAAAAAAAAGGTATATTGTGGATGCGGCTTTTGAATGAAATGGTTATATGAGTTCTATACCTTGCAGGTGGGATGACTTGGAGAGAATAATAGAAAGAAGAACAAGTAGTGACAGTGTTACAAATGTAGAAGTAACAAAGAATGGAGTTAACAAACATCATGGTTTAATCTTATAATTCTTAAGCGATAGAGCCTTATATTTGCCCGAGTTATTAATTTGATCCTTAAGCACATTGTTTACAATGCTAAATAATTATTATAAAATTACCTTTTCTAAATGAACTTTTGAGTATTTACAGACACTTAGACTTGATGAAAATCGTCATATCATTTTAGCAATTTACAGATAAAATGAGGTGTCATATCCTAAATGGGGTTTAGAACGCTAATAGTTTTGCCATGTATAACACCTAAGCGTTATGCCTAAAAAACAAAAAATCCTTAACTAAGTGAGTTTCGAACAAATTTTAGATTAAGAAATCTTTAATTAAGTTTTGCAAATAACAAAAACTAATTTATCAATAATACTTTAGAAACGTTATAATACAAATCTTAACGCTTAGATAAATAACAAAATAAAATCTAATGTGTCTAGACGTTTAGCTCATCCAATCTCACTAATATCCAACCCATAGACCATGTATCCAAAGTATCATGATCAAATCATTTTTCATAACCTGAAAAAGAAGAAATGAGCTGAAGTATAGTGCAACATTATAGGAAAACTGGGATTTAGAGACGAAAATTTTATCTATAAACGAAATTTTCGTCGCAAAAACTATCATCGCTAATTGTATTTATAGAAATATAACTTGTTTTACCATTTTCCATTGCAAAATTTTTGTATCTAAAGGCCAGTTTTCTTATAGTGAATAGCAATACAAGTACACACATTTAGATCTTTAATTTAGGTATAGCAAAACAACAGTAAAGCACTCATACTCTGGTAATACATTGTGGGAATCTAGGGTCTTTACTAATAGCAACTGCTTGGGAAGTTGATATAAATAGCTCAGACACCTATATTCCCTAGAAGAAATTCTAATTAATTAACGTCATCTAGGGGTTATAATCATTACTATCTTTATCTATACTAGCCTATTGTGAATCAATAGTGTAGTAGAGCCCATTATAGTTAGAGCCGTACAAAAAAATTGATTGAATTGTGAACCAAATGGAACCACACCAACATTTTGATTTTTTTTTCAAATGATTTGGTTTGTCGTTTGGTTTGAACCCTGAACTAAATTGTTTTACATCTTTTAAAAAAATCAATTTTTTTCTCTTAATTATTTTATTAAAAAATCTAATTATTTTTATATTTTTTATTTATATCTGTATCATTCATGAGAATGAAATTAAAATGGTTATATTATGTTTCAATTCTTGTGATATGCCTTCGGATAAAATAATTGTTAGATTTTAGTCTCTATTGTTCTAAAATTTTTTTTCCTTTTTTCTTACTAATTAATCTACTTCTACTACTTAGTAATCTATTAGTTTATATAATTAATGATGTATTAATTAGAAGTATACAATGAATCAAAACTTGTGCTTTTATTGGGATAACACATTCTTATTTTATCAAGTCTAGTATATTATTATAATTTAGTACGGTTATAATTTCATAATGGATGAAATCTCTCATCTACTATAAGTTTTGCTCAATGTAGTCAAAATCGGACCTGACCGGACGATTTGACTCTGTTCGATCAGAACCGGCCTTAAAAGCGGGTCGGTTCCTATAATCAAACCGGTTTTTGGTTGAATCAGCCAAACTCGAACGAGTCGCCCGGTTCAACCATACCCGGTTGACCTGTACGGGTCATCCGAGTCTAAATGCACTTAAAAAAAATAGATTTTTTGTTTTCTAGTATTTGGCTGGGTCTTCTCTCCCTTCATTGTTGCTATAGTATACAAATTTCACAAACCCATAGAAGTAGAAGCGGTGTTGATTTCCTTAGAGGTAAGGTTGTTTTCATCACCACCTTGCATGTAAACTTCCATCTCTATAATCTTTTAGTCATATTGTATTCATGACCATGCATTGTTGATGGTGGTGTTATGGTGAATTCTTCCATTGATTGGACCCTCGTCACGGTCGTTTTGCTAAAAAAAAAAGCAGAGCACCCTCACAATTTATGCTCGGTAGTGCGCAAGATACTTGCTATTGAGGTATAATCCATCGTATGTGTAACGCCCTAAAATAAAGCATTACAACCCCCATGTGTCCTCTCTTGAAATAGTTAACGCTAAGGCTCTAATATTCACAAATTATCAAATATCACCTGTAAACACACACATAGGATATCTCATAGGATACTCAATACAATCTGTATAATTTGGCAACACAAGTAACTTCATAACATTCCTATTTAATCTAGCAAACATCCTAGTTGGCATATTTATAAGTCAATAATCTAACATAACTACATAAATTGTCTACAAGAAAAAAAAAAAAACTGCATTTACAAATTAGTCTTCCAACAACAAATGATCTAATAATTGTTCATAAAACATAATAATAAAAATCTAACTTTCAGCTGGGTAGTCAGGACCACTATTGCCATCTCCCTGATCAAAGATCAGATCATAACCCGAAAGATCATATACAATGTCTTCATCACTGTATCTGAAATTTAAAAAAATAAGCTGCGAAGCCCAGAACGATAACTCCAATCCTTAAAAGCAAATGCAATGTAAATGCAAATGCACACGCAACAGATATATATATATATATATCAAATGTATTAAGTCAAATGCAAGCAATTAGTTTGTCATCTTTTTATATTCTGCAAATCAACACAGTTCAGAACTATGTATACTTTAGTCCCGAATTCAAAGTAACTCAGACTCCTCTTGAAAAACAACCAACTCTTTGAAAATAAGATAATTATATACATATATGGATGAGTGGGTACTCCCTAAACACCCCGTTTCCCCCTAGTTCTACCAGAATCATATCAAGGCATGAGTCCACTCGAGACAACCTCACACCAAGATCATCAGTGCTTCACCAGTATCATTGTCTGCCAGGTCTTTACTAGTCAAGCCAAGTACAACCAAGCAGACAATTATTAAGCCGAATAGAATTAGGTTTATTATGAAATTCTATTCCTACAACCAGTCAAGCAATACTAAACTTACAAGCAAAAACAACAAGTAGGAATTGGTCGTACCTTTTCAATCTCAGGAATACTAATCCAAATTCACCAAACCCAACATCAACAACAACAACACTAACACGAATCTCTATAACTCCTCGATCAATACCAACAATCAAACACTAAAATCTCCAATTATCCTGTCAACATCATATATACATAAACATATATAAAAAGATGGTAAAATGAACATACCCTAATATATCATAATCTCCTAAAACTCTAACCTGATAATGAATCTCCAAAAATTTGCACCGTCTTCTTCGATCACAACCCACAACAAGTCCACAATACCGATAATTCACCAAAATCCTAATATTACATGAGAACAAGAATATATAAAGATCATCTAACTATATATTGTTTAAATCCATCAACGAAAAGACGAAACTTATTGATTTGGATCACCAAAACCCGACTCACACCCACAAATTTGAATTCCAACCAAAGCTAGGGTTTTCTTCATACAAACAACCACAAAGTCCTTAGAACTTGCATGAAATTCACATAAAACTTGTATGAGAACATTATACTTGCTTGTTTAAATCACAAAACTCACTCCTTATCCAACCGAGATAGATTAAACTCGAGATCTTAATCCTTCCCACGTTTTTCCTTCAAGAACACAACAAAACCCTAAGAAATCATGCATAAATCCATAGAAATCGTGTTGTAGATGGATTAGGATCACTCACCTTTGATCAAACTCACCTTAGGATGAGGATTGCACACTAGAACGCATAGAATAACAAACTTCTCTCTCTCACGAAGGAACAAGGATGAAAAAAACTTTTGTTGAAAAACCCTCAGATGAACGCGTCTATTTATAGAATTTGCACATACCCTGGCAAATTTAATTCCTACGCCGGCGGTGTAGAATCCCCAGGAGGTGGCATTCGTCGTGCAACAAAATCCTTCACGTCGTTCCGAACATCAAACGCTGGCAAAACCTAACTCAATGCTGGTGGTGTTCGACTTTGGCGTTAAACAATAACGCTTCTTTTCCAACTTCAACACCGGCAAAAAACACACACACACACACACACACTCATCGGCGTTCACTCCGACGTTAAAGAATTTGATACTGTACATAACCTATGCTGCCTCTATGCCGGTGGCGTTCCCTTTCCAGATGCCGGTATTGCATTTGTCAAAAATTGCAGACATTCCAAAATTTCACAATTCTTTCCCAAAACAAGATTAACCAAATTTAACTTGTTTGGTGGCTTTGATATAAGCTATATATATATATATATATATATATATCATGACCCATTTATCTTCATTTTATCTTATTTTTCTATGTGCTACAGTATGTTTGAAGATGGGTCTAATACTTTCATCAAGAAGGTTAGGAGTAGCTGTTTCATCCATTTTCTCAGCCGGACCTCTTGCTTTTTAATTTTTGTTACACGTAGTGAGTCTCACAACAAAGGATGAGGGAGGGTTTTTTTGTTGGTTGGAAAGAAAAGCATGTTGGAGTTTGATTAATTAATAAAGATAGTCCCTCTTATGATTGACTGATGTTTGTTAGTAAGGTTCACAAATGTAGATATTTTCCATGTCTGTAAAAATAACTCCATCTGATTTTTTTACATTAATATTTTAAAAGCGACAGCTTAAGTAATTATTAATGTGATACCTACTTTATTGTTTTAGGAATTATACTTCCACAGATGCTCACAGTTTTTCGTGACTTGTTTTTTAAATGTCTAATTGCAAATATAGTTTTGATTTGTTCGATACCTTTACTCGACTAACTAACAAGTAGCCAAACCGATTAGTCTAAAATGAGTATATATATTCAATACATCAGACAAATTAAAAAACTAATTTGGTTACTTCTAAATAAATTTACTCATTTGATGTTTATATTTTTTAGCCCTTCTATGTGTTCCAAACCTTTTCATTAAAAAAAAAAAAAAAAGGTTAGAGGCCATGTGTCTTTAATTGAAAGATAAATAAAAATTAGGAGTTCTTGCTCTCTTTCAAAAGTTTAAAGTAATATTTTATTATCATTTTTATTAGGTATAAAAAATGTCATTCAAATTTAAACATATATTTTTTAAGATCCTAAGATTCAAAGCAATCAATTTCAAATACATATAAAGAAAACCTAAACACAACAAAAACAAAAATAAAGGATTATTTTATAAGTTACTTTATTAATTAAAAGGAAAGGATTTTGAAAATAAAATGATTTTTTTTTTTCACTTTTTAATATACATACACTATTCAGTATTTGAAAGTTTGTTACATATTATATTTAAATCTTTAACTAGTAGTTTGAGAGGACAACATGTACACAGAGGGAATGATTGATTTTTAATTATTAAAGTGAAAAAAATAAACAATATATGCAATGATTAAAATAAAGGGTTGGACGTTTGGAATAATTAACATGTGGGATTGAGACTATATAGGTGGTTTAAACTAATGAAATAAATTAATTATATATTTAGTTACATAATTTACTTTTATTTGTCTTTCATAATTAGAATATAACTCATACCTTTATTTTTTACTGATCCCGATTCGACCCCTGACCTCCTGGTATATCCGGATCAAATTCCGATCCGGTTCTAACAACATTGGTTTTGCTTATATTTGTATTAGTGATATGAAATATGTAACTGAAGTGTTTCGATGGAATGTATTTTACTTTTGAAAATAAAAACAGTTCTAACCGCAAACTGAACTATACCAAACCTCTTCTTTTTTTTTTTATTCAAAAAAATTACAAATAGAATCACATAATTAAATTCGAATTTAAAAGAAGAACCAAGCCATAACTGTTTGAGGGGTGAACCGAATCGAACTTTATCATGCACACCCCTAATTATATTAGACCACATATTACAATTTCTTTCTTATATGAATAAACGTTGCCTTGAATTTGCCCTATCAGCTACCTACCGAGCTACCACCAGTAGCTTAAGTGCATAACTACTGTGTTGATATCACCACACAAAGTTGTCACTCTCCAAACTGGATTAAATGACACAAGCACACTCAAGAAACACCCAAGTCACTATGTACCTAAACTAAAGTAAGTATTCCACAACAAATAAACGATAGGTAAACGAGAGAATAATAATCTTTATAAAAAAATTTTCTCAAATAAGATTTAAATTAACAATTCATTCATTCATTCACAATAAATTAATTATTGGTCAAATTGAAGTTATATATTTTTTACCTATTCTATTGAGGCTTTATTTAATTCCTTTTTAAATATTAGTCCATAAATATAATTTAAAGTTCAAAAGTAAATTTAGATATTAAATTACCTATCATTCATTTAAGGTCATTTTAATCTTAGTTTAACCACTAAACCTCCCATACAGCGATTATATCTTACAAGTGATATTTTTAGTAATATAACTATTATTAAACGAACAGACCTTTATTAAGTAAACCAATAAATGTATTTCCAAAATCACAAAAACTTCTAGTTTAAATATTGACACATTAAACTACCATTCCCATGAATTTCATCAAAAAATTAATTCATGTTATAATTTATTTAGATTTTGCATCTCAATGATTTCCATGATTTGCAGCCAATATTCATAACAATAATCATTAATCATTCATCATTTGTTTATCAAATTATCAATCCACAAGTGAAATATATCATCACAACATTCAATCCTACATCCTAATCATTAGATCACATAATCACCATAAGAATATAGATTAGAATACTTACCTAAAAGGAAGAACACAATAAGCACATATACAACTACTACTATGCAGATGGCTTTGTAGCTTAGCGGCGTCTCTCCTAGTTTTTCATATGAGAGGTACCAAAATCCCCCTATCTCGTTAAATTGGCTTTAAAAAAAAATGCTACTACAAAATGTCAAGCTTGTTGCAAAAGCTTCTTCCTCTTCTCTAAATCCTCCTTAACCTTAATTGTTCCTAAAATTAATCACTGCATTAGTATTATAGATTCAAATATTATAATTTCAGGATGTGATTATTACCTTTTTCTCCTTTAAAGCTGTTTGTTGAAGAAGCTTAAATAATATCTAATTGAAAGAGAGAGGGCTTATCTTCTTAAGGATGTTTTAGAGTGTTTAGAGAGGATTGGATTCCCTAAGAAATTATAAGAGGTAAGAATGGGAGGAGAGAGAAAAATGTAGCTTTATCAATGAGCGTGTAGAAGTCCTATATGTATATGATACATTTACACAAAAAGGACTAATATGCCCTTATAGCCCTTCCTTAAGCATTATGTAGTTATGTATTTTATTTATTTAATACCCTTACTTTTATTTATTTAATTATTCATGTAAATTAATTAGTTTTGATTTTTGTTATTTTATCATTCTAAATAATTTCTCATCATTTTTAATTGAATTATTATTATTATTATTATTATTATTAATATAATAATCTTGAATTAAATTTTTGGGATAATTCATGAAGAAAGTTAATTTCATGCTTATGCTATCCCTCTTTTTGTGTGCAAGAGCCTTACTTAGAGAGGTTAGAGGCGGATAAATTAGTCCAACAATCATTATTTCAAAAACATAAGTAAAATCTTTCTAAAATATCCCTATATATGAACCAAACTTACTAGCCTTGTTACATAGCCAATAATCATGCCTAATATTTAATAGGTTCATATGGGTAATAACAAGTCGTTGCTTGATCTGTGTAACAGGGTTCAAATATTTTGCACATTGATTACACGCTATAAATAGCTTGGTTACTACTTGGTGCATGTGCACCATATGATGGCCACATTGCTGCGAAGTGTGATTTCAAAGCTAAAGATTTACCTTCTTTCTTTTAGATGAATCATTATATATATTTATACTTAGTGTGGAAGTCTATGGCACTGCTACGATTGTGTGTGTCTCCGTTTGTGCTTGTTTGAGTGATCTTACTTCTAAGGCTTGTTTGAACTTCAAGTTAGGGTTACATAGGTTTTTGCATATCTATTAACCATAAATGTAATAAAGATAAAAGATGAAATAGAAAAGGAAATTGAAGAACACCTTTTCCAACCAAAAGCAAATATATTTGATAGCCTGGTGCGCTATAAAAACATATAAATTTAACCCTACAAAATGCACCAAATGATGTAGCGGTTCATAACAAGTTTTAATAAAGTCAAATTAGTATCTTTTTTTTTTTAATGTATTATATGTCCCATTTGAAAAAAAAAAAAAAATGACTTGCCAAATCAACTTATTGGCAAGACCGAAACACCAAGTTTGTTTAGATTTGGATGTTGACCATCCAAGCAACTTTAGAAACCTTTTATTTTATTTTTCTTTTTTTTTTTTCCTTTCTTTCCTTTTTTTCCATTTTTTTCCCTCAATTGGATTTTAACTCATAATAAACTTCATATATTTTTGTTGCGCTGTTGTGACATTTACTTCCATGGACCATGACTGGAACAAGTTTTTGCCTTGTTTCTCTTGCTAACTGACATGTCATTAAGTCAACTCTTACTCTTTTCAGATTTGAATCCTTTCCTTACTACTTTCGTTCTTTCTTATGAGATTTGCAGTGGAAGCATGCAGCCAAAAATATTATTCGAACTTATCATATCTTCTCTGAGTCTTCTTCTATTGACTAATTCTTTGAGCACTCTCATTTTAAATTCATATCTTAACTCAACAATTTTCTTCAACACTATTCCAAACTAAACTTGCTTCCCAAATCCCAATCCATCTCAATAACAAATGGCAAACTTCCTTAAACCAGCCACGATACTCGCTTCTCATAGCCACCATAACCACTCGCTAATATCAAATATCACTGCCATGAGCTCATTTTGTCATCATCACCAGCCACTATGTCAATTACAGATACATAACAATCTATGAAGAGAAAAATTAACCAAATGGATATCTGTTCCCCATTAAAAGATATAATACATGAATTAGTAGACTAAAGGATATGATATTGCATCCCCACACATCAATATGACCATATTCTTGACATCTAACTTGGTAAAAATAATGATGGACAACTTGGCTTCTTTCCATTACTTCTAATTGGAGAGCAAGAATAAGCAATAATGGCAAGAGAAAAGCATAGCAAATAAAAATAAGATTCCAACTCCATTTATCCCCTTTCCAATAACCACCACCATTTGACTTTTAGGCTGTAACCGTTAGAATTTATGGCACGATATGTAATTTTTATTAAGAAGAGTTATGACTTTTAATTTAAATAATATGATTTTTTGTAATGAGATATCGTGATGAGAAGCATCCATTAATGGTTTGTGAAAAGATATCATCATCTCTCTACTTTTTAAATATATAAGTGAAAACTAAAGGAAAGATATATTTTTTTTTACAATTACTTCATCACAAAATAAAAGTTCAAGAGAGAGAAATTATACGCTCTTAGAGAAATAATGACGGATTGGAGGGATTAAGTATACCAAAAAAAATAAAGTGTTTTTGTTCTCAAAATTCAAGGTAATGGCTATGGATAAAGATATGCATGGTTCAAAGATCTTAAAATTGATTTGATGATATAATTATATCTCATGGATTATGAAATTAATTTGCATGTAGTATCAAGCATGGTTTAAAAACATATGATTTTCTAATTAATTTAATTAAATACAGGTGAACTTTTTGTAGTATGTTGTATTGGGCTTGTTTAGATTGTTGTTTTGACGTCATTTTGTTTTTTTTTTTTTTTTTTTAAACTGAACTGATACAAATATGATACCGATGAAAGACCAATAATTTTACTCATAAACTAACCAAACTGAACCGATACTGAATTGACATCGATACTGTGTTGATACGGAACTAAAATTGAACTCATATCGATTGATATAGATAAAAAAATAACAATCCAATTAAAGAAACTACCCAATGCCAAGTGACAGACGATGTAATAATGAGTGAATAACGGTTATGACACAATAAAAGTGAAGCAAACTGTAGAATGATTTACATCACGGTTTATAAATAACATTGTTTTCGTCCTTTCGTGCTGGCATTAACCACGAACAATATAATAATCTCCGATCTTTGACCAGCTTTAACCACGGACAACATGGATCTGTTTGGATTGTCTGTTTTTCATCTGTATCTGTATCTTTTTTAAAATGATATGTGTAAATATATCCGATTTGCATCCAAATTTTATCTATATTTATTCTATTTGATCTTTTGATGAGAACTGTCAACTTTTTTTTATCTATATCTATTTTTTGATAAATAATTTGTTAGCAAAAAGTTTGAAAAAATGTCTGTATCTGCTGGAAAAAAGCCAAAACAAACATCTTCGGCAACCATGAAATCGCTTCATTCAGACGTGGAACTTTATCAATTGAACGGAGGAAGCTTCTACGGTTACATAAGACTGTCTAGTTAATATTTAATTGTTAAAATAAATATAATAATTAAAATATTAACTATTTTAATGGCTCAATCATGATTGAATATGACGTGAACCATTGGATATTGATGAGATCGGTCCGTTAAAATTAATAACCGGATCATAATGCATATACTTTTGCATCTTTTCATAAAAAGGAAAAAAAACAAAAAAACTAAAGAAAGAAAGAAGGAAAGAAAGAATAATGGTGGAAAGGCTTGGCCATTATATATATTGAAATAACATGTATTAAGATGTTTGATTCATTAAGTGGAATATTGGATGTGAAACACTGAAACGTTACTAATTTCATTTCTTTTATGCCCAATGAGCTGAACGGAGAATCAAATCTTAGAATCGTCTCAACCTAGCCGACACAAATGTTATTTCACGAAATGAATATGTACGTCTTCTCCAGCCAAGAATGTTTCGGCAGGCAAATAACAGTTAAATTATTTATACATTCTTTGTGGCCAAACCAGCGTAGTTATTTTATCAAATGAAGTAATAATCGTTGTTTAAGATATATGTATATATATATATATATATATGCAATTGTATATAAGATGAAGGAAATCTTAATTTCCGTTGTGTTTGAATTTAGAAAATGTAAAAGTTAAAGTTTTGGTATAAAATTTATATAACGAATAATTTGTTAGTTATCACAAATCATTAAATTTATAAATTTCATTATATTTGTTTAAATGTTTTTATCCATGAATTTATTTGAAAATGACATAATAGAATAGATTTAGGTAGATGAAAAATTCATTATTATTAGACATTATAAATCATCCAAAGATGATTTTCTTCTTATAATACATAATGCAAGTGTTCATGATAAGTATGTTTTATTTGTATATCCAAAGATAGCAATTATATCAAATTGTATATGTATACTTGTTATTATGATTTATGCATATATATTTTAGTATTATCCAATAATAAATTTTAATATATAATTGTGTTATGCCATGAGATATTTGAATATGAATTAGTATGATTATTGAAAGTATTAATTGAAATACCCTAAATTTTCATATTTTATTAATTAGATATTATTAGATGATTAGTATGAAACATACAAGTAATTTTGAACTTTAATCTAAATTTAGTTTAGATATTGATTTTAAATAATTTATTTAGAAAAATTATGCAAATTATAGGATATAATTAGATAGTTTAACCTAATTGAATTAGTAAATGAATTTAATTGAAAATAGAGATTCTAATACCTTAAATACCCGATATAACCCATTAAACTACTTCAATCGCCTATTTCAACAAATTCGAATTTATTCAATACCTTGTAATTATTAAAATAAATTATGTTTGTCAAGTTTAATTGCGTAAACCCATAAATCATCAATTTAGCTATTTGAGTCTAAATTCTAAGTCCTTAAATCTTAGAAATTTAAAATTAAGTATTTTCTTTCAAATACCAATTTCTAAGCCTCTAAACTTCTAAATTCTAGTGAGATATCAATTTCCCTTCACTTAGAATTCCTAAACCTAATTTCTAATGCCAAATAGCTAATTTTCTTTCTTTACTTCCTAAATTCAATTCTAATGTCCGAAACCCATAATCTATGAGGCTAATTCATGACATCAAAAGGTCAAGGCCATTAACCCAGCTCAAGACAAATTTTAGAAAAGCCCATTAGCATAAACCAAGACCATATTCAAGAAGCCCATAATTGAAAGATTAAGCCCATGACATTAAGCCCATGAGAGCATGCATTTATCATGCACCAACACACACCTTATAATTTCCTAAATTCTAGAGCATTGTAACCCCATGAAAAGACAAAAAATGGCCTCAATTATTCAAGTAAAAGTACCAAAATGCCCATAACCTTAATGAAAATTACAAAATATTAGATAATATAAATATAGAGTTTAGAAAACCTTAATTCTATTCCATTTGCAGCAACCCCCAAACCCTAAAAGTTCTGAAGAAACCTCTCTCTAAAGCACACAAAAATTTCTACAAAAATACTATAATAATCCCTCATCAAGACAAGCTTCTAATGAGTAAGGAAATACATTCTTTTTCAATCATTTAACCATTCAATTTCTTCCTTAAAATCTAATGTCTACTTCAATTGATTATTAGGTGAAATTTAGAAATAAAATCAAGGATTAAATTGGAGATTAGCATTATAAGCATCATCAATCTCTTGAAGTAGTAATAGTAGAGATTTCTATGGTTTATTTGCTAAACTAAGCAAGTAATTGTAATTAACATGTTTGATTATGTTAATGACATATATATTCATGTAAATTAATTAAAAAAAACTTAGATCTAAGTATTGATTAATATATGTATATGTATGCAAGAAAACGTGAATGAACGTGTATATATATCTATGTTATAATAGTTGTTGATTAGTGAAATTATAGTATGTTTATATATATATATATTATACATGTTGAAATATGTATATAAATGTATGATTATGTTGGATTGATGTGTTTTATTGAAATGAAATTATCAACTATATATATATGCAAGTATGGATGTGTTACTTATATGCTGGAAATTGCGAAATTAGTGTAGATGATGATGGTTTGAGTCATGATTTGTGACTTTAATTGTAAAATATAAATCTAAGTATAAATTAGATAAAACAATATAGAGTAAACATATTTTAGATGATAAAAATAGTTTGGAAGTCAAATTTAACAAAGGCAATTCAAAAATCACAAACACAGTCTTGGATCAGCTCTGGTGTTGTCACTATGTTGTGATGTTGATGGCTAGACTAGTGGCCAAATGAGCTTTGACGACTTTAGAACCTTGTCAGAACAGTAGACCTGCGTGTCTAGTTTATAGCAGTGTGGTGATTCGGCCAAGAACCGGTCATATTGATGGTCAAAATCGAGTAAACCGATCGATCGATTATGTGTATCTCCTGTTTCTAGATAGTTTTGAGTTAATAAAAATTAAAACCATAATTAACTAATTATTTTATGCCAAATGAACTTATGAACATGATAAATATATGTTAGATAGTTTACATAAAAATTTGAGCTTAAGAACCTGGGTTTAAGGTAGTGAACCAGTTGATTTAAGTAAAGGTGCACATTGGCTGTTTATACGAATGGAAATATTGGAATTTAAGGTAAATTGATTCTAATAAAATAAATATGAAATAGATGTGCATAATGCGTTCACATATTAAAATATTCATTTTAAGATAAATAAATAATTAATTTGATTTCAAGAATTTATTTAATAAAATAAGTATAAATGTGACATTATAAGATAATATAATATAATAAGAACCTGGTTTAGATTTCTTAGCCATTTAGAGGTAAAAATAGATTATAATTGGCATAACTAGAATAATTATGTCTTAAATGAGTTGTTTTACTTAATAAAGTATATTAGATATTACAGGATATGTCATTGAAGATGCTAGTTTAAGGACCTAATTACCGTGAATGAGTTTAGTAGACTATGTTGAATATAAAAACGAACTTGAATAATTAATTCTATTCAACTTGGCTGAAGTAAGATAATATAAGATTTATTAACTAATTGGCTTTGTAAATTCTTTAGAGACCAACCATTTATACTTTGCTATTAATCTAATTAGTAAACTCTTATATACTTAAATTAACTGGTAATTGGCTTAGAGATAATTATAATATGATAGACCATGAATAATAAGAGGAGTATGTTGTTTCAAATGTATATTTGTTAGAAAACTAAGTAGTTAATACAAGTTTGATATAAGTTGATAATTGATTCAAATGCTTATATGAATTAATCTTTGAAACAGATGTTCGTTAGGAGTCTGCTTTTTGCTTTATTATTATTTTTTTATCTTCTAGCCTATCTTTTATTTATTTAGATTTTATATCAGTTTCGCTATGACTTGTGTGTTACTTGCTAGGGTAGGCATCCTAAATGAATTAATACTTAAAGATGGCTTGAAAAATTGCTTATTGCTTGTGTGTGGTCGTTTAACCTGGTTTAATGGTTGACAATCTTGCTGGGTAGTGTTAGCACGGTAGTTAGACGCTTAGACTATCCCCCATTCTTGACATTAGACAAATGATGGTTACTATGAGCTCGGTGGGTAGTTGATAGAGGGAACAGTATTAGGGTAACGTCTACCTGGATTAGAAAGAAGTAGTATAATGTGGTTCACGTTTATGGGATTGGTTGAGCTGCACTATATTATAGACTGTGATGGATAAAGATGTTTAAAGTTGTTGACCCCTAGATGAAGCTATTTATTAGATGTTCCTATAGGAATATAGATTCGGGCTACCTATATCAATCTCATAAGCAGTTGCTGCTACTTAGGACCTATAGGTTCCCAACATGTTACTGGAATGTGAGTGCTCCATTGTTGTTTGTTACATTTTAATTTAAAGATATAAACTATTATTTATTGCATTACATTTAAAACAGGTGTGTGTGCCCATCTGACATGCTCTTGTGTTGCTATCGTATTGAGCTTCGACTCATTCTTTTCTTTTTCAGGTATTGATGATTATGATGATGATAACTATGACTATATGGGGTATGGCATGGACTTCTGGGAGTTTCTCGACGAATGGAGTGACTAGGATTCGTTGGATCATTATCTTATTTTCACTATTAAACTTATGTTTTAATAAGGGCCTAGCTGTGAGACCATGGTTTGTATTTTCAGATATTTTAAACTCTTTATTTTGAAATACCTTGTGCTATGGTACTGAGTTACACACACACACACACACACACACACACACACATTGGTCTACTTTCTAGAGTAGCCTATTTGGAAAATGTTTTGAGAAATTTATTTTTTGCTGCAAATTTTCAGTTGTTTCCACAAATAATTCAATGGTTTTAGAATCTAAAATTTGTCTCCCAACGACCACAATAGACTGTAGACTAGGTTAACCTTAGCATATAATGCTTAAGTGTTATGCGTGGCGGACTGGACGTACCTTGAACCAATCCAGGGTTTGACATTAATGCATACCATATATTTAATTATTCTAATATCTATTCTTGTTTCTTTACATTCTCATGCTTTATTTGTTTTAATATTCAATGGATTGAATTTCTCATATTGGTATGCACAAGACTAGTTTTCATTTAGGTGTTTTGAACACTTGTAGAAAAATTGCTTGAAATGTAATGCTTAGTTCGAAAAGAAAGGTAAACCATGTGCTTTTGTTTGTTTTGAATCAAACTTTACATAGGCTCCTTATAATACTTGGTTAATTGATTCTAGCTCAACAACTCATATTTCTAATATGATGTAAGGATTACTCAAGATCTAAACTATAAAGCCAATTGAGAATTTAGTATTTATGGAGAATGAAACAAAGCTTCAATAGAAGGGATTGGGACCTTATGATCAATTTTAGAGACTGGGCATTACTTGAATTTGCTCCAAATTCTTTATATTCCCACATTTTCTGTAATTGAGTTTCTTTGTCAAAACTTGATGTATTGAGTTTTCCTTTAAAGTTTGGATTTTGAATCTTTTAGTTGTATAAGGACAATAAATTGTATGGTTTGAGAATTTATGTGATAGTCTTTACAAACTTAAGCTTGATGATAATTTTGACAAGACCTTAATTACCTCTCATCCTAATATTGGAACTAAACATAGTTTAGTTTATGATAACTCTGCATAATTATGGCATAAATGTTTAGGTCATATCCGAAATAAAATTGCAAGGATTAGTAAAGCATAAATTTCTTCCTACTTTGGATTCTACTAACCTTGGAATGTGTGTTGATTGTTTTAGAGGAAAACAAACCAAACACACTAAGCAATGAACCATAAGAGGCACACACCTTCTTAAAATATACACATGGAAATATACAGACCTTTTGATCTCTATCTTTTGATGGAAAAAAGTGTTTTATCACGTTTAGTGATGGATTTTGTGTTATACTTATGTTTATCTTTTGCATGAAAAATCTTAATGAATACCCTTAGGGTGTACATTAATGAGTTGAGAGATAATTAGATAGAAAAGTGAAAATTATTAGATTCGATAGGGGTGGCGAATATTATGGGAAGTATGATGAATTGAGGCAATGTCTGGGTTCGCTTGCCAAAATTTCTTGAAAGGGATGGTATATATTGTCAATACACTATGTTAGACACACTAAAATAAATGGTGTTGTAAAGAGGCGCAATCCTACATTATCGATATGGTTAAAACTATGCTAAGTCATTTATCTAACCTATATTCATGTGGGTTTATGATTTGAAAACTGTAGTATATTTGTTAAGCAAGGTTCCTTGTAAAGCAATTCCAAAGACTCCTTTCAAACTATGGACGGGAAAGAAACATAGTTTAAGATACCTACATATGTGGGATATCTATGGAAGTAAAAATTTATAATCCACAAGAAAAGAATTTAGACTTTCGAATGATTAGTGGATTCTTTATAATATCTAAAAGGTCCAAAAGATTTAGGTTTTACTATCCTAATCATTTTTGAAATTAGCAAAATTAGTGGAATAAAGAACGATATGATGTGTGTATTAAAGAGCTTATGGTAGAAGTTCCTATACTTTACTCTCTAAGCCAATTAATCCTAATACTATAGAAATTACCAAAGTGAAGGTCAATAAGTAATGGATTAAGCACATCATGTAGTTGTAAAAGACACACCTATAGTAGAGGAACCACAAGAAACGTCATTAAGAAATTTTGAAGGGAGAGAAAATTTGCAATTTCCAATGATTATGTGACTTATGTATAAAAGTTAGAATTTGACATAGGAATTGATAACGATACATTTTCATTTTCACAAGCCATAGAGTGTAGTAATTCTATTAAGTGGGTAAATGCCATGAAAGATGAGTTGAGGTTTATGGATCAAAATCAAAATTGGGACCTTGTTGAATTGCAGAAAGGATGTAAAAGAGTTAGCTACAAATGCATCTTAAGATGAAATGAGACTCAAATGGCAATGTTAAAGAATATAAAGCTAGACTTATTACCAAAGGCTTCACTCATAAAAATGGTATTTATTATAAATGGACCTTTTCACCAATCTCAAAGAAAAACTCACTTATGATTATTTTAACTTCGATTGCTCATTATAGTTTGGAGTTACTCTAAATGGATGTTAAGACCACTTTTCTTAATGTATATTTGGAGAAGAAGATTATATAGACCAACCTAAAAGAAAGGAGCATATGGTGTGCAAACTTAAAAAGTCAATATGTGGACTTAAACAAACTTTCCACCAATAGTATCTTAAGTCTAATGATGCCATAACTTCTTTATACTTCAAAGAAAACATCATTGATAAGTGTATATACATGAAAGTTAGTGAGAGCAAGTTTGTTTTCTTAATCCTATATGTTAATGATATCTTGATTGCTACTAATAACCTTGGTTTATTACATAAAACCAAGAATTTTTTTTTTCTAAAGAGCTTTGAGATGAAAGATATGGGATAGACAACATATGTGAAAGGAATTGGAATATTTTTGATAGATACGAGGATTGTTAGATATTTTGTTAATTATTTTTTTTTCTAATTTGTATTTATATAATTTCTTTTTCAAAAGTTAGTAGACACGTATTTCTCTCGTAGTGCATAAGTTCTTAATTATACATTCAAGAGGTCATAGGTTTAATTCTAATCTTTACATATTTTTTCACTTCTTCAATATGCACTTATTACACTAACTATTCTCTCTCTCTCTCTCTCTAACCATTGAAATCTTTTATTAAAAAGTTATATCCAACTAAATAAATTCTTCTTATGAATAACTATTTCTCTATTCAAAGCATAATACTAATAATAATTGCATTATTTGAATTTCAAATGAATCTTATCGCACACTATATAATTTGACTTAATAACATTTTTTTTTTGCGATTAATGTTATTAAAATAATGTGAATTATTGAATAGCTATCCAATTTAAGATATATTTTATAATCCTTTTTTCTAAAAACAATTGTATCGAGCACTGATTATATAATTTGATTTGGTAACATTTGTTTTTCCTATAATTGATGTTATAAAAATATATATGAATTATTGAGTAGATATCCTGGCTATATGTATTTTATGATCTTTTTTGTTGAAAGTACAACATATAGATATTAATCTATATTTTTTTAAATATTAATTTTCAAGTAACATATATATAATCTTTTACGAAATGTATTAAATATTCTTAATTATTGTTTGAATGAATTTTTTCATGAAATTTTGAAAAATAATATATAGTTAAATCATTAACAAAACTCTTAAAAATATATAAGATGTAACAGCTATAATGAGAAGTGGATATAAAGTTGGTAGTATACAATGTCCAAAAAATGATTTGGAGCGATAACAAATGACAAGAATTCTTTATGCATTTGTTGTTGGGAGTTTGATAGTTTAATGTATCTTCAAGCTTGTTCTAGACCCAACATTAGTTTTAGTGTTGGGATCTCGAGCAAATATCAAAGTAATCTAGAATTATATCATTGGAAGGCTACCAAGAAAGTCTTAAGATACTTACAATGAACGAAGGTCCATGTGCTCACTTATAAAAGGTTTGATTAGTTAAAGGTGATTGCTTACTCAGATTTGGATTATACTAGATGTGTTGATATAAGAAATCCACATATGGTTACTTATTCTTATTAGTTGGAGGGGCGATCACATGTGAAAGTGCGAAGTAGCTTGTCATTGCTGCATTGACTATGGAAGCAAAATTTGTGGCTTAGAGGCCACAATCCATGGCTTGTGGCTATTGGATTTTTTATTTCAAGACTTTCGGTTATCGACACTATTAGTAGACCGTTGAAAATTTACTATGGCATCGATCTTCTTCTCAAAGAATGATAAGTATTCAAAGGATGCAAAACACATGGAGATCAAATACTTAGCCATTAAAAAAGTTCAAAAACAAAAGGTATCAATTAAATATATTAGTACAAAAAATTATGATTGTAGATCCATTGACAAAAAGGCTAGTGCCCAATATGTTTAGAGTATGTTGAAAGAATGAGCATTATAAGACATCCTGATTAAACATTATTGTATTTGTTTGTATGTCACTTTTGAGATCAATTGTACTGTTTCTGAAATTCGCTATTTTGCTATATTGTATACATAATTGAATTAGAATTATCTTAACAGGAATCGTTTTTTATAAAAACATTAAAGGTACGATTTTATTTATCTTTTTATTAAGTTATGACTGAAAATAAAAATTAATTATGTAGTACATGGAATGGACTATGTTAAGATAATAACGTACAAATTTCATGACTCTAATTAATTTTTAGTTTAATAATGTGATATAGATATAATCAACATAATGAAGACTTAGATAATGTTATCACGCACATTATGTTTGTTCTATGTTGTTAAGGAATATATATGAGCCAAGTGAGAGAATGTTAAAATCTATAACCTAATGTGTAACTTTTATTAAGAAGAGTCATGACTTTTAATTTAAATGATATGACTTTTTGTAATGGGATGGCTTGATGAAAGGCATCCATTAATAGTTCGTGAAGAGGTATGTTCCTCTTTAGGCGTTTTATATATATAAGTGAAAACTAATGGAAATATATATATTTTTTCATAATTATTTTATTATAAAATAAAAGGTCAAGAGAGAGAATGCTCAAGTGCACCAAAGATTTAAAGTTTTTTTATTCTTGAAATTTAAGATAATGTCCATTGATAAAAGTATGCATTTTATCCATTTATTATAAAAATCATGAAGTTCAAAGATCCTAAAATTGATTTGATAATATAATTATATCATATAAATTATGAAATTAACATACAGCAGCAACCAATACAAGTTCTTCTTCATGCATCCAACATGCACTAGACACCATTAACAGCCCATCGTAAGCATCGAGTTTCATGTACTTCTACTTCTTACATGCCAATGTCATGTATATGTGTGCTTAGGCAAGCATGATGCCAAATTTCAAAAAGTGCTAATGAATTTTCTTGTGCGCCTTAGTTCTTTTTCTTTTTCCCTAGAAAAGATGAAATTTCATTAACAAGATAAAATTACATCAATCAAATAGATGAAATAGTTATGGTTTAGATTGTTTAAATTACACTTATATTTGTTAAATTATTGTATAAAGGGTCGTCTATCAATTCATTGATATTTATATTTATAAATAATAATATAAAATGCACAGGTTTCCTATTATATTTCACTAAATATGACAGTTGTTATAATATTCACTATACCACTAGTTACTATCTATGAAAATAAAAATTCATTAACAGGTTTCCTATAAATCTATTTTAAAAGGATTTGTTAAATTTATGTTTTTAATTTAGTTGTCCGCCTAATAAACTTAAAAGCCATAAAAATAGGAATTTTTCTCATGGGCTCTTAGTTTTGGGAATAGCTATGGTCATTTTCATCTTTTTACAAAATTCAAATCATTAATTCATGCCGTGGTAACTACAGAAATATTTTTCTTATGGCTTGGTAATTCATTGTCAATATTCTGCAGGAAATGAAATGAGATTGCACCAAGAAAACTAAGTTTAGAAACAAAATTTTAATTTTTAAAAGTAAAATTCTATCATAAAAATTATTGTCCTTGATTTTATCTGTTATCTGTAGAGATAAATCTTCTTTTTTTAAATTTCTACTGCTGAATATCTATCTTTAAATGTTAATGCAATGAATAGTTCACTGACGTTTTCCTAATATGGGTTGGATGTTGACGACAACACTAATGTTTGACTTAACAGAAAGGCCTTGCACTAAAATTGTGATATGATTATTGGGTCTGAATTGTAGATCATTTGCTTGAAAGATGTCTTTGATTGGTTTGCTCTTGTTCATTTATTGATGGATTTGATCATTATATAATTGGTCGCCCTAAAATTTTCCAATTTTTAGAATTAGAACTCAAAATCTAAAGATCGACATTCATAGCACCAATGGTGCATTTCCCAAGGTATACATGAGGATAACAATCTTGCTTTCCTCATTGCAGATTAGCGTCTGTTTGTTTTGGCTTTTTTTTGGCAGAGACAGACACTTTTTTAAACTTTTTGCTAACAAATTATTTATCAAAAAATAGATATAGATAAAAAAAAGTTGACAGTTCTCATCAAAAGGTCAAATAGAACAAATATAGATAAAATTTAGATGCAAATTGGATATATTTACACATATTATTTTAAAAAAGATATAGATACAGATAAATAACAGACAAAATGAGAACTCGTTGGCAATATTACTTTGTATCGTACATCTTGGGTGTCATTTTGAGCGGCGGTGCCAGGGCTGCGCATGCATCTCGGTGTATCTTATGCAAGGATGCCATTGCCTTAATGTTTCTTCTTTTCTTTCAGATACATATGACTAATGATAGACACCGATTTCCCAACCCATGTTAAGGAGGGCATAAATCCTTAACCTTGAATCAGCTACAGATCGACCAATATGAGTTTTGTTGCACGGTTAAAAAGTACGAAAATACTCCTTTGTCACTCTAAAACCACTAATCTGTGATTTCACGGAACAGATTGTTATTTCTAGTGATAATCATTTAAGTAATAATCAGAAGACACTTTTCCTCATTCAAAAAGAAAAAGACATTAAACTACTTTTTTTATGCTTTGATATCATAGGCCACCATCTTTGTCTTGCTCTCTTCCATCTTTTTATAATTCTGATGTTTGCATCTTCCACAACTATTGGCTTCTCATCATGGCTCCTTATTCGCCCATCTTGGCTCAGTCCTCGAGCATTTAGGGATTCAATGTTACTTTTTATGTATGTGTCCCTAAATGTTGCATCAGTGTTCCATAGAAAGTTTTCTTCCTGGTAGGAAAACAAAAGTAGATCGCAATATATAGTTGTTGTGTGGCTATATATAATGTTTAGGTTAAAGTCTAAGAACTTGAGAAAACCTCTCTATTGGACAGAACATTGAGGGCTGCAATGTCTTTATCTTCAACAAGCTTCGAAACATCTTTCATGAGTGAAACATACTTGTCATAGGATGCATTCTACAAGCATATGACAAAGCCAGGTTAGCCATCTATTAAGAAGAAATCGAATTCGCCGGAGAACAATCGGAGGATTGTTATGCATACCAACTCATTTTCCAGTTCCGTCCACTCATGAATTTTCTGATAAAGTTCCCCCTTCATCTTAGCTGTGTCCCTCAGGTGCTTCTCTAGACAACTCAGGTCACTCTCCACGGCCTCTAACTTTCTCTTTTGAGATATATATTTAGCTTTGGTTGCCACTTCCGTATCTCTTTCTCCTTCCAAGCGATTGCTTAAATCCTACAAACAATTACAAGGGCAAGAGAGTTGAGAATATGCAATTCAGTAAGGGTGGGTTCTATTACATTTTGCAAACTTCTTTCAAAGCTTTAGCAAATTGAATTTTGGCGGCTGCGATCACCAGTAGTTTTTATTGGGAACTGACTGTGTGAGGCAAAGGTGACAACCAATGTTCAGTGATTATTGTCAACTGTTAGTCACCACAAACCAACTGATCATTGTCACTTGGTTCACTCCACCATTTCCGGCTAAAAACCACAAGTATTTTTAAGCACTTGAGATCAACAAAACAGCATTTGACGACCCGAAAACCTTCATATTGTCACAATATATTCCAGAAAACAAACACACCCAAGTAAAACTAAACTTGCAAAGCAATATTGCTTCCACCTTAATCTTGCGTACTATGGTTCCCTTCAAACCCGAGGAGTTCCACATCTGTCCCTTTGGCACTGCATCTATAATGTCCCTCTCTACTGCACGTTTGAGACCATTAATCTTCTCGAAAAGCTGTTCCTTTTCATCTGGACGAATATCCCATCGCAACATCTGCCACCATGTCTGCCAGATCTATCGAAACAAAACCGAATGTCAAAGCAAAGCATAGTCAAGACAATAGTACCATTCACTCTTCGTACAAGCTAGGCTAGTTCGTTATTATTACAGAGTTGTCATAATCTTGGAGGGACATTAAAGAATCTTTCACTGTATGGGCGTGATTCATCTTTCTTAGTATCTTCCTTTCCTCGGCCAGATTGTTGCTCCCATGTAGCATACCAAAATGTAAGCTCTGCAACTATAGCCACATGTTTATAGCAATGAGCATAGTTTTTCCATGGAAGAAGACGAAAGGCGATAGAAAATCGAAGTGCTTACGGATTTATCAATCTCCTTGACTGGAGAAGAAGATGGTTTCATGGTTCTACCCCGACTTGCATTATTTGAAAGCTGTAACTTGTCAAGAATCAGCTGAAGCTGCTTGAAATCGTCCCGATTCCATTGTCTCATCTCATATTCCAAGTAATTCAATGCTTGATAAAATCGATCCCTATCCATCTGTTGAGAAAAATAGATAGTTAATCTCCATACTCTGATTTAATTTATCTATCTAAAATGTAATTCACCTACCAATTTTTCTCCTTTTCTCATCGAGGGCAAGACGATCTTCATTCAACCTCTCAATGATTTTTTGGGCTCCAACCAACCTTTGATCTCGGTATTTGTGGTGCTTGACAAAGTAATAGCGAGGGACTCTTTCAGATGCATTATGATATTCATGAAAAGAGAAATTGGTTAATTGCTTAACAGTAGAATTGTCATTCAAATGCTGAGATCCAGGATCATCTTGTGTAGTATAATCCATGATGCCAAAATGCTTGTCCAAGTCGCAGAAAGTAGCGAAAGAAAAGGACTTGGAGCTTACGTCTTAGAAACCACTTGGAAGAACAAAGGAGTTGACTTTCTTGCCGTGTACTCCAAGAGATGCCTGGTAATTTTGAAAATTTTCTTTTGTTTCTGAATTTTATTATTATTAAGAATAGAAACAGATAAAAAATCAATGCCAGCTATAAACCTGATTTTGTAATAGCAACCACTATTGCCAATTTCAAACTTCACACATCAAAGCTCAAGGGATATATAATCGAAGCACCCCAAATTTTGGTTACACCCTTCATTGAAGATATGCTAAATAAGTTTGTAGGACCCTTGTAGTCCTATATGGAGTACTGTATGAGGTCCTACAAGTTTATTTGGCACACTCTCAATAGAGAGTGTAGCCAAATTTGGGTGATCATGTCTCATTCAAATGATGTTCTTTGACTCTTGATGAAGTTTGTCCTCTTACATGAAATATCTAATCGGTTATAAATTTATACCCGCATGTCTATAATGCTCTAGTACCTTAGCTTTTAAGCTGATATCTACAGCTTCATTTCTCGAGAAATTTTTTGGGACTTTTTTTAACCTCATATTATTATAAAAAAAAGGATAATGTCACAATTGATATGTGAATTTTGACCAAATATATAATTAGCTACCTAAATTTTTAATTTGATCAATTTGATACCTAAACTTTGAAATTGATCAATTTGATATTTAAAAAACTTTAAATTGCTCAATTTAGTACCTTAAAAAACTTAATAAAGATATCATTGGTGTGCACAAAAAGTTCTTCCAAGTACTAAATTGATTAATTTCAAAGTTTAGTTATCAAATTGATCAAATTAAAAGCTCAGGCAGCTAATTGCATATTTGATCAAAGTTTAGGTATCAATTATGACATTAGCCCTAAAAAAAAAAATGAGGTTTGAAGTTAGGCATGGTAACCATGCTATGCCATTATGTCCGTATATCAAATTTTGCATGTTTTGTGTGTCGTGTGCTTGCGCATGTCTGGCCCATTTGTGCTTACTTTCCTAGCATGTCGTGCTTCGCATGCTTTCTTTTTTTGTATGCCGTATCGTGCTGATCCATTTATTTACATGTCGCCTTGTGTGCCTTTAATCAGGTCCAAATTTAGATGGTTTTGTGCGGTTTTTTGTTTATTTGTTTTTTCGACTCGAATTTTTTTTCCCAACGGTTTAAGGTTTATATTATCGGGATTTTTAATATGAAAATTACTTAAATAAGTTATAAAAATTTGACAATGTTAATGTAAATATAATGAAATATATTTTTTTTTCAATTTATGTTATTGTAATGTAATTTGAGCATTTGAAAATTAATAATATCGTCCATTTTATTGATAATGTGCAATTACATAAAACATACTATTATGAAAAAAGAAAAAAATACATAATCAACGTATTTCATAAAAAAAAAGGGGAATGAGGATCACGGTCGCCTTGTTAACCACCTTGACCATCTGAGCCACTAGATGCATAGGGATGATATGGTGGTGGTGGATGAACACCTGATGCGTAGCCCACCCATCAAGAGAAGTCTTTGTGAAATTTAGTAATTTGTTCATACCTAGGATTAATATTTTGGAGCAGGTCATGATGACTTTTGAGGATACAGTTTTGATCTTGAAGCGACGAATGATGACTTTGAAGTATTTTTTTTTTTTTATGATCTTCAAGTATCTCATTATGTCGCTTTAGAAGTCCTCCCTGCTCTTCCTGAATTTTTCAAATATGCTCCAAGCTGTCCATTATCGTTCTTATACTAAATTCACCTTGATCAGACAATTAGTGTTGATGGTATGCCTGACCTTGACTTTATCCTTGCTCTTGCATTGGTTCATCATACCAAGATAAGCCTAATATTTCTATGTTGAGATCCAAATCCACCCTAACATCATCCCCCCTAATTATGTTGTTCTTGACCAGCTTGACCCCATCTACTATCCCTAGCCCGATAATATCTGTTGCTTTGAGAATCATACACAAAATGCATTTTTGACTAGATGTCAGCTCTTTTGAATTTGCCTTTTGTAGACGTTGCAGCATAACCAGTGAGGTTGAATCCGCACTAGGCGAGAAGAGCCATGATCAACCTCCCATATGCCAAGTGAGTGTCCCTTCTCCCAAGAACCCGTTGGAAGGTTCTTACCACCATGTACCCGACATCCAATGGGCAATGTTGCAATATTGCATCTATCAGGAACACATCATCAACACTCAAGTTGTTTGTGTTCCTCTTTGGGTAGATATCATAACATATTATATGATGTATTAGGCGACAGATGGGGGTGAGGTCATTTTGACTTATATGTTTAAGGTATGCAATAGTAGACTTATCTTCACAAATAGGTGCACCACAAATTTAGGGGAATGCGCTACTCATATGCCAATTGCCATAGACCCTTTCACCCTCGTCAAGTGTATGTAATAATTCGTTGATAGCTGTTGGTGTGATAAGGATCACAGTGTTAAACATAAAAGTTGTAACTGTTGCATGATTGGACCACTCTATTTCAATCCATGGAGTGATAGATTCATCCTACATAACTTCTTTTGTGGTTGCATTTGATGATGTTTTACCGATCGTATTAATTTCTAAAATTTATAAACCCGATTAAATCTACGATCAAAGCTAGGCAAGCATACCTATTCGATGTAGCATAGATTTTAGGGTATCGTCCTCAGGGATTTTGAAGAACAAGTACTAGTATTACCGGTTCTCTACTATTTAGCCTAAATTTTGGAGAGAAATCTACAATTAACTACTAAGCAGAAAATTAAGCAAGCTCTAAGATCAACTAATGTTTGCTTTCAAAGATGAATTCAATCACAAGACATACTCTCCACCTTGATCCACCCTAACCTAAAGTTCTTATGATAAAAGATTGATTAATGAATCATTCATGCTTTGCACTGCGGGATCTCAACAAGTAAATCAATTCCTCCCTCGAGTTAATCAATTCCTAACCCTAAATGAGATAGTAGAGACCTCTCCCTTACTAACATCACATAGATTGCATTAAAGATCATGATCCTTGAACAAGAATTAAATTCTTATAGCAGAAAATCGTAATTTCCCTACCTCTAGGTGAAATTAGCAATTCCTCTATTCATGAAGATCTATCTAATTGAATGAAACCTCTTTCAATCCAATAAGAATCAACATGCAATTAATTTGTGCACAATCAATCACAAGCTATTGAATCACATGAATAGATACAAAGCATGAACATTCATCAATCAAAAGACATTCAATTCGTATGGTTAGGGTTTCACAAGATGAAGAGTATAAGAATCTACTCCTCCATGAGATTCAAATAAGAACAAAAGATCTAGAGGAAATAGAAAGAATCATGATAGAAAGAATAAACCCTAATTGATGTCTTGAGATCTTCAATGGATGCCCTAGCAAATCCTTCGTAATTTCCTTCGTAATTTCTGTTTTAGAGCCTAAGAAAATGATCTAAAAGTTATAAAACAAGAAAACAGAGCTCTATTTATACTTTTGGAAAAATCCAGTTCATCCTCAGGTGTCATCCTGGCCAGGATCGGGGCAGGGATGAAGACAAAAATAACTAAAACTTGTTTTAAAAGCATTCTGATGTCTTCCTCACTGTCAGCCCTGGGTGAGGATGAATAAAAGGCTGAAATCTTTTCTTCATGTGTAGCTGCTGTTCGCATCCTTCGCGTCCTTCCTGGCCAAGGATGAAGGTAAGGATGAAGATTAAAATTCTCTTTTGCATTCTGACCTCTTCCTCCCAGTTCTTCCCTGCCAAGGATGAACAAAAGGATGAAAACATAAACTTCCTTCTTGAACAAAATTGATTCAAACTTGTTTAAATTGCTTTAATTTCCTTTGAACCATCATAAAAACTTCCAATTATGATCTTTAAGCCAAGAAATGAATTTTTCACAAAATAAATGTCCTTTTCTCCATGAAATCTCAAAAATTACATACCAAGAATGTTCAAATAGCATCAAAATTAAGGTCTAATGACACTTATCAAACTTCCCCACACTTAGTCGCTTGCTTGTCCTCAAGCAAACAAAACAAAAACAAAAGAATCTATCATCAATTATACTCATCAGAAAATTTCACAACAAAGATAACATTCTAGAATTCCATCAAGCCAAAGGGACTCATTGGTGCCTATTGCTCAAACCTACCATATTTGTACTTGCACTTAGCATACTACAATCAAAATTTCAGAACTAATCCAAGTAAGTCAAATTGTTAATCTCGCCATTTAATAACCGATTCCAAAGTTATAAGGGAGATACAAATTCAAACAAAGCAAAAAGTGTCATGATCACATCTCACCACTTACTAGCAAGTATATAAACCGTTCAATCACCTCTCTAAACTCAAAAACCTTAAATGAAAGTATATGGCATCCATCATTCCCCTAGATTTTTTTCCTCTTTTTTAAATCTCTTAATAATTTTTTTCTTTTTAGCCTTCAGGGGGAGGTTTTTGCCTCCATCTTTTCTTTACCTCTGGACGGGTTTTTGCCCGCTTCTTTTCAGCTTTTTTTTATTATTTTTTTTCAAGCTCATGTAATGAACTTTTGCCTTTCCGCCCTTCTGTTATAGTGAGTTCATCGAGTCGGCACATCCCGGGCTCATCACCCAAGTGACCAGGTTTTAAAGGGACCCCTAAGAACTCTCTACTCACTCTAACATTCAAGTTTGGATACTCATAACTCAAATTTTTGAGTCATTGGAAGTATAGGCTTATTTTTTTTTTCATTTGTTTTGTTTTTTTTTTTAGAGATTATTTAAGAAGAATCACTAAGTGATAGATTTCATATGCCCCTTTCACAAAAAGTTATAAGAGCTCTCAAAGTGATTGAAAAGCAAATATACTCCTAACAAGCTTAGAAGCACAACCATTAAACTTTTAAACTAAGGACTTTGACCTTTTTCATAACTCTAAATTCAATCATTAAATGGCAAGTAAGTTTACCTCACTTAGATTTTATTTCAAAATTTTGACTAAGTAAAACTAAGTTCAAAATAGGCGAGTAAGGCACACAAAGTCAATTTATTATTTTTTTTCTTCATTTTTTCATTTTATTTTTTTTTAATGCTATGTTTCTAAAGAAAAAATGAGTATAATTTCAAGATTCTAACATATTACATCATATCAACATTAACAGCTCATTAGCAAACTCTTAAATGGGGGAATTTTGATTAACAAGTGCATATGCAAAATGAAGCTCAATTTAAAACCCAAATAATTTCTTTCTTCTATAGTAGCCCTTCCCCACACTTAAACAAGACATTGTCCCCAATGTCTTTCCTAACTAAGCAAAAGTAAGGAAAAAGGACAGAAAGAAATTATTAGAAAAGGACATTAAATAACTTCCCTGGTTTAGTGTTGATGTCAACATGAAATTGGAGAACCAGAAAAAGAAGGAAGAAAATGCAATAGAGTTGTGCAACAGCAGCAAATCAATTGAGATCCGACCAAGGTAAAAGGTAACACCTGCAATAAAAACAAAAACAGCAGGGTAAAGCAAGAAAAATTTATACTAAGTCCAAAAAGAGTAAACACATGGTCCAGTAACAAAATAAAAGTCTTCCCATAAAGCGGGAGCTCAAAAAGTACAAACTATAGAAAAACAGAATAAAGAAAAGAAAATGCAAAATCATGCATCATCATCATCCCCATCTTGATCAACACCACCATCATCGGCAGCAGCAGCATCATCAGAAGCCTTATCATCATCCTCGTCTTGGGCAACACCACCATCATCATCTGCAGCAGCAGCATCATCAGAAGCCTCATCATCATCCTCATCTTGATCATCACCACCATCATCATCTGGATCCATAACAATGCGAATGCTATCTGGATCAAGATCAGGAGATGAGTCAGAACCATATTCTGAAGAAGATTCATAATGAGGAATATTCTGTGGTGGTGGTGAACAACAAGTAGCCAATGACTGTAAAAAACCCCAAACAGCTTTCCTAAAACGCTTAGCCTTCTTGCACTCGTCATGGAATTCTCTCCTCAGCCGACGAAACTCATAATCCCGTAAGGATGAGAAAGTGGAAACACTAGCAGGACCAGAAGCGGGAGGAGATGTAGTACCAATTTTGCACATCCCATATCCATGAAATGGACCATCAGAGATCCTCTCAGATTGTACACATGGAGTACCAGGTGCTGGTGTTCGAAATAAATTCATACCCTTAAGCAATTTGGTAATGTACCCTCCACAATAAAGCCCCTTTACTCGAGGATCAGTAGCTTGGCGTTTAAGGAACAACGCAACTTCCACACCGACATTGATGGGGTAGTTCCTACGCATACTATACATATAAAACAGTTCAAAGGAACTAACAATCCCATGGCTACTACTACGTCCCCCTAGTGTATGAGCTAACAAATGATGGACCACCTTCAAAGTAAGCTCATTGATAGAGGAAATCTTGGATTTGGACGGAAGAAATTTAACAGGCTTATCAAAACATAAAAGCTGCCAAAAAGTATTCATACTTTGCTCAGGAGGCCAATCATTAGGCATAGAAAGATATTCAGGCGTTTCAATCTCAGCTTCAGAATATAAACCCAAAAAGAGTCCAAACTTGGATAAATGAAAGCTGTAAGACTTTCCATATACCTGAAAAGTGATTATACTATCGACCTTGTGAGTACGAGAGTGTTGCTCAATCTCCAAAGTAGATAAAAACTCGATAGTAATATCAGAATAAGCAGGCTCATTAATCTCAAACAACTGAGCCCAAGGACCGATAGCAATAGTCTGACGAACACGGTCTTCCATACCAAATTCGCGAAGAAGCCGCCAATCCAAATACTTATTATTGTGAAACTCCAGCTTCTCCAGTCTAGCTTTTCTTTGCCGACTCCATGTACGATTTGAAATAGCACCACCACTGTAAGAAAAGGTTTCCACTCCAGCTGGTAATGGTGGTGAAGGCTCTCTAGTTCTTTGGCGAGATTTGGATGGTTGAGATTCTGGCGACCTAGGACGTTTGCCCTTCTTAACACAGCTCGCTTGGTACGCATATCTAACAAAGAGAATGGCACAGATATGAGAGTAAAGACTAGAGAAACAGCAAACAACAAAGATATTCATGCTTAAAATGATGCCAAAATTTACCATTGGATAAGAAGAAGAACACAGATAAACAAAAAGAAAACATCAATTAGCATCAATTCAAAATGGGAGACACAAGGATGTCAAATTTGAACACAAGTGTGGGAATGAAATCATGCTGAAAACAGGGGACAAACTGCGAAGAACAAAGGAAAGTACAAACAAAATAGAGAATACCCTCAACACAGCAAAAGCAGCGAGGAATTTAAATTCCCAAAACAGAACCGACCCTAAGTCCATATTCGAACAATATAGCCAAGAGTTTCCAAAACAACTTGCATTTTAAAGCCCAAGCAGCATGTAATTTCACGAAACAAGTAAAAACCCTAAGTTTCATGAGCATCAAATTTTCAACAAAAACCCTAGAGACATAGCTTCAACACGAGAATGATTTTATGGACAACTGAAATCAACAAAAAGAAAACCCAAACATGCAATATTCTGATCATAGAAACGTCAATCCTGAAGTGAACGAAGCATTGAACCACATCAAACTAACGTACAAGAGTTAAAACAGGAAAATATATCAGGAAAAGAAACACGAACAGAAGATAAATGCATGTACCCGAAGAAAAACGAAACGAAACAAAGAGAAAGAAAAAAGAAGCTTACTTGGTGACAAAGGCGAGTGAATCCTCAAGATGTTAAAAACGAAAATGAAGAGATAAGAAGATGAGAAAAAAAATGAGAGTAAAAAGAATGAGAGGGAAAAATAAAATGCAAAAAAAAAAACGAGAGTAAAGTTTTGTATCGTTATATTATATATATATATTTAGTATTATTTTATTTTATTTTATCTTAATTTTTTTTTTTTAAACTGACCAAAGTCAGCCTGCCCTTCTTCCCGGCCAGGATCGGGGCCGGGATGGGAATAGAAACTCAATAAAACCCCAGGGCAACTTCATCCTCAGCTTCATCCTAAGGCAGGATCGGGACCGGGATGGGAATAGAAGCATGCTTTGATTCAGCCCGACCATCATCCTAGGCAGGATGGAGGTGAGGATGCGAACAGAAGCGAAATGAGACATCAGAGCAGATTCATCCTCAGCAGCAACCTAGGGCGGGATCGGACCGGGATGGAAACAGAAGCCACATTTGAACTCCTTGAAAAGTTCATCCCCAGCGTCATCCTAGGGCAGGATCAGGACCGGGATGGAAACAGAAGCTACCTTTGAAATCAGCCCGACCATCATCCTAGGGCAGGATGGAAGTGAGGATGAATACAGAAGCAAATTTTTTTTTTTTTCAAAATTTTTTTTTATTTGAAATCATCTTTTTTTTTTTTTTTTTTTTAACTTTATTCTAACAAGATTGAATGAATAAACGTCCAATTTATTCAAAATGCAACAGAAAATTCAAAGTTTTCATCAAGAATTCAACATGAAATTAGCTCAAAACTCTAAAATTGAGATGAAAACTTACCTCACTCTTTTAGAAATTAAATGCATACCAAATTTGTATTTTCCCCACACTTAAAATATACTCTCATCTTCCCTTGATTGTGCAAAACATCCACACCTGCAACTTTAAAAAACTTTGGGCTTAGAATTGGTGAAAAACAAAGAAAAGCAAAAAGAACAAAACTCACCAAAGTTAGACATGGGTTGCCTCCCATGAAGCGCACTTGTTTAACGTCGTTGGCTCGACTTTATCTTACAAAATTGCAGCTTAAACATCTGGTGCTAGGAGTCTAAACTCCTCTCGTTCAATTCTCATTTTCACCTCCTAAGTAAAGCTTTAATCTCTGTCCATTGACCTTAAAATCATCATGCCCTGGATGTGTAAGCTCAACTGCTCCATGTGGAAAAATTCTTTTAACAGTGAAAGGTCCGACCATCTAGATTTTACTTTCCGGGAAAAAGTCTAAGTCTAGAATTGAATAGCAGCACCTTGTCACCTTCTTTAAACTTCTTAGGATGACGAATATGAGAATCATGATACTTTTTCATCCTTTCTTTGTAAATTCTCATATTCTCATAAGCCAACATCCTCCATTCCTCAAGTTCATTAAGCTGCAACTTTCTTTTGATCCCTGCTTGCTAAATCAAAATTCATCTGCCTTATTGCCCAATATGCTTATGTTCGATTTCAACGGCAAATGGCATGCTTTTCCATATACCAAACGATAAGGAGTTGTCCCAAGTGGTGTCTTAAAAGCAGTTCGATACGCCCACAAGGCATCATCCAATTTATCAGCCCAATTTTTACGATGATGATCAACTGTCTTTCAAGAATGCGCTTTATTCCCGGTTTGATACTTCAACTTGACCGCTGGTTTGAGGATGGTAAGATGTTGCAACTCTATGTGTTACCCCATACTTCCTCAAAATCTTTTCGAACTGAGAATTACAAAAATGCGTTCCCCTGTCACTGATAATAGCTTTGGGAGTTCCAAACCGGCAAAGAGCTTCTTTAGGAACCTACATACTACTCTGGCATCATTGGTAGGCAAAGCTTGTGCCTCAACCCATTTAGAGACATAATCAACTGCCACTAATATGTATTTGTTCCCAAAAGAATTAGGGAGTGGCCCAACAAAATCAATACCCCATAAAAAATTTCACACTCCAAAATGTAATTTTGAGCCATTTCATCCCTCCTTGATATGTTACCTGTTCTTTGACAGTTGTCACATGTAGCTACAAAGTGTTGAGCATCCTTGAATATGGTAGGCCAATAAAAACCAGCTTCCAACACTTTATGAGCAGTCCGGTTAGCATTGAAATGACCACCGGTTGGACCCGAATGACAGTCCTTCAAAATTTTCCAACCTTCATTATGAGAAACACACCTCCTTATCATTTGATCTGCACAAATACAAAAAAGAAAAGGATCTTCCCAATAGTAATGCTTGAGTTCATTAAAGAACTTCTTCTTAGCATGAAAATTGAAATCATTTGGATAGATCCCTGCAGCAAGAAAATTTGCAAAATCAGCAAACCAAGGAGTTTCAACATTAAAAAGCTCATAAACTGCAAATAATTTTTCTTCAGGAAAAACATCATCAATATCATCTTCCTTGAGCTCCTCTAAGAATGGATTTTCCAACCGAGATAAATGATCGGCGGCTAAATTTTCAGCTCCTTTTTTGTCACGAATTTCCAGATCAAATTCTTGTAAAAGCAAAATCCATCGAATAAGTCTTGGCTTGGCATCAGTTTTGGACAACAAGAACTTGAGAGCTGAGTGATCTGTAAAAACAACAACTTTAGACAAAATAAGATAAGGTCTAAATTTCTCAAAAGCAAAAACTACCGCCAACAATTCTTTCTCTGTGGTTGTGTAATTTTCTTGAGCATTGTTGAGTGTTTTGCTGGCGTAGTAAATTGGTTGAAAATGTTTCTCTCTTCTCTGTCCAAGAACCGCTCCCACTGCAAAATCACTTGCATCGCACATGACTTCAAATGGAAGACTCCAATCCGGAGTAATCATGATAGGAGCATTTGTTAATTTTTCCTTCAAAAGTTCAAAAGCTTGTAAGCATTCTTGACTAAAATCAAAAGGATATCCTTCTCCAACAACCTTGTCATAGGCCGTGCAATTTTAGAAAAGTCTTTTATGAAACGCCTATAAAAACCGGCATGCCCTAAGAAACTTCTAATGGCCTTGACAGAGGATGGAGGTGGAAGCCTTGAAATGACATCTATCTTGGCCCTATCTACTTCAATTCCCTTGTGAGAAACCTTATGTCCTAACACAATACCTTCCTTGCACATGAAGTGACATTTTTCCCAGTTAAGTGCTAGGTTTGTCTCTCACAACGGATCAAAACTTTTTCTAAATTGGCCCAAACAGTCATGAATGAATCACCAAAAACTGAGAAGTCATCCATGAAGACTTCCATAATATTTCAACCAAATCATCAAAAATTGCAAGCATACACCTTTGAAAAGTGGCAGGTGCATTGCAAAGCCCAAACGGCATCCTCCTATAAGCATAAGTGCCATAGGGACATGTGAAAGTTGTTTTTTCTTGATCTTCCGGGGCTATAGGAATTTGAAAGTAACCAGACATTCCATCTAAATAACAATAAAACATGTGTCCAGCAAGTCTTTCAAGCATTTGGTCAACAAATGGCAAGGGAAAATGATCTTTTCTAGTTGCATCATTGAGTCTCCTATAATCAATACACACTCGCCATCCCGTGACAGTCCTCATTGGAATCAACTCATTTTTTTCATTGGGAACCACAGTCATTCCCCCTTTCTTTGGGACTACTTGAGTTGGACTAACCCAAGAGCTATCCGAAATTGGATAAATTAACCCAGCATCTAACAATTTGATCACCTCTTTCTTGACAACCTCCTTCATATTTGGATTTAACCGCTTTGAGGTTGCACAACAGATTTGAAACCTTCTTCAAGCAAAATCTTATGTGTACAAAAAGATGGATTTATTCCTTTTAAATCAGAAATTTTCCAAGCAATGGCTTGCTTATGTGCTTGAAGAACTTTCAAAAGCTGTTGTTTTTGCTCACAAGACAAATCCGAAGCAATGATAACCGGTAATTTGGAATTTTCTGCTAGAAAAGCATACTCTAGATAATCTGGAAGTTGTTTCAATTCCAAAACCGGAGGCTCTTCAATGGATTTTAAGTCTTGCTTCACTCTGTTTTTTCAATTCTTCAAATTCATTTTGAGGTGTAATTTCTTTTGTTGAATTAAGCTGTGATATCATTGAATTAACCTCTGAATTTATTACATCCTTTCCTTCTTCATGCACTAAGCTCAATTGTAACTCATCCTTACACAAAATTTCTTCAAGATGCTCCTCTACTGAAAAATCAACCACATCAATTGCATAGCATGAATCATCCATACTCATTGGATATTTCAAGCTGGGGCAATCTTCACTTCTAGTCTTCATCTCCTACCCTCAAAGTAAGCTTTCCTTTCTCTACATCAATTAATGCCCTGGCTGTTGCAAGGAAAGGTCTTCCTAAAATTAAAGGAACATCCCTATCCTCATCCATATCTAGGATCACAAAATCAACCGGATAGATGAAGTTTCCAACTTTGACCAAAACATCCTCAATGATTCCCCTAGGAATTTTCAAAGATCTATCAGCAAGTTGTAAACTCATCCTAGTAGGTTTTGGTTCTGCAAGACCTAGCTTTTTAAAGAATGAAAAGGGCATCAAATTGATACTAGCTCCTAAGTCCGCTAAAGCCTTATCAACAGTGATATCACCAACCACACAAGGAATTGTGAAACTCCCCGGATCCTTAAGTTTTGGTGGAAGCTTATTTTGAATAATGGATGAACAATTAGCTCCACTTCCACAGTAGCAACATCCTCCAATCTCCTCTTATTGGACAAGAGATCTTTTAAAAATTTAGCATACTTTGGCATTTGTGAAAGAGCTTCAACAAAAGGAATATTAATATGCAATTGCTTAAAAAGCTCAAGAAATTTACCAAATTGTTCTTTGTCCTTTGTTTGATTGAGGCGGGAAGGATAAGGAATCCGTGGTGCATACTCCTTCACAGCAGAGGGATGATTTCTTTGCTGGTTCCACTTCTTTTTGCTTCAATTCTTCTGATTTAGCCTTTGGAACTTCTTCTTTTTCTTGCTCCTGTGATTTTTCAGATTGCAACTCCTTTCCACTTCTTAAGGTGATGGCCTTTGCTTGCTCTCTTGGATTAGGCTCGGTGTTACTAGGAAGAGAACCCAATTGCCTTTCAGATAACAACTTAGCCATTTGACCAATTTGATTTTCAAGATTGTGGATGGAAGCTTCTTGGTTCCTATGCCTTGCTTCTGAGCCTTGAATGAATTTGGTCAACAATTCTTCCAGATTTGATTTCTTTTCTGGTTGAGGTGGGGCTGGAAGTTGCAGCAAAGGTTGAGGTGGAGATGGAGCTGGAAGTTGAAGTGGAGGTTGATTTGATCTTTGAAATCCCGGAGGTGGATAATTAGTCCTTTGAGGATTTGCATTATACCATAGCTGAAATTGGGGTGATTGCGCCAACCCGGATTGTATGTGTTGCTATAAGGATTATTTTGTTGCCTATTTTGGTTTCCCAAATAATCAACATGCTCCTGATGATCAAAGAAGTTGCTATGATCTTCCGATGATTCTCCAAATTGGTTTATAGGATTTGATGTGTTCTTGATGCTAGCAACTTGCTTACTCAAAGCATCCATTTTAGCAACAATGGAGGTCATGAGATCTACCTCATACAATCCAGCTGTTCTTTGTTTGCCTCGGTTATTTCCCCATTGGTAATTATTTCTGCCATATCTTCAAAAAGCTTCAAGGACTCTTCCGGTGTCTTAGAATTCAAAGTACCTCCAGCTGAGGCATCCACTAGTTGCCTTGTAGTTGTGTTCAAACCATTATAAAAGGTTTGCACTTGCATCCATGATGGTAATTGATGATGTGGACATCGCCTTAACAATTCCTTCCACCTTTGCCATGCATCATACAAAGTTTCTGAATCATTTTGAACAAAAGAAGAGATATCATTCCTTAGCTTGGCTGTTTTACATGGAGGAAATAGTTATCCAAAAATTGTTTAACCATATCCTCCCAACTAGTAATAGCTCCAGCTCCTAAGGAAGTCAACCAATTCTTAGCTTTCCCTCTCAATGAAAAGGAAAAAGTCTAAGACGCACGGCATCATCAGCAACTCCATTGCTTTTAAAAGTTTCACAAATTTCTAAGAAACTTTGGATATGTGCATGTGGATCCTCATCCGGAAGTCCATCAAACTGACAATATTGCTGCAAAAGTTGGATGACAACACCTTTAATTTCAAAGTTATTAGCCCCAATGGGAGGCTTCACAATAGTTGGACCGGTGCCATCAAGAGTAGGCCTTGAATACTCTAAGTTGGTTTTAGGATATTCTCCAGCCATGACTTGTTCTTCCTCTTGCTTAATCTGAATGATTGCTCAAATGTTCAGCAACTATTTCTTCCTAGTTTTACGGAATGTTCTCTCGATTTCAGGGTCTAAATCGAGAAGATCTGTCGGAAGGCTCCTTGTCATACACCTATAACAACAAATAAGAACAATCAGAATTATTGAACAGCAGAGGAGAAGAAGAATAAAAAAAAAAAATGACTAAAGTAGTAGATAATATGGCTTTTCCTAATATTGCTTTTCAAAATCCCCGGCAACGGCGCCAAGAAACTTGATGATGTTTTACCGATCGTATTAATTTCTAAAATTTATAAACCCGATTAAATCTACGATCAAAGCTAGGCAAGCGCACCTATTCGATGTAGCATAGATTTTAGGGTATCGTCCTCAGGGATTTTGAAGAACAAGTACTAGTATTACCGGTTCTCTACTATTTAGCCTAAATTTTGGAGAGAAATCTACAATTAACTACTAAGCAGAAAATTAAGCAAGCTCTAAGATCAACTAATGTTTGCTTTCAAAGATGAATTCAATCACAAGACATACTCTCCACCTTGATCCACCCTAACCTAAAGTTCTTATGATAAAAGATTGATTAATGAATCATTCATGCTTTGCACTGCATCTCAACAAGTAAATCAATTCCTCCCTCGAGTTAATCAATTCCTAACCCTAAATGAGATAGTAGAGACCTCTCCCTTACTAACATCACATAGATTGCATTAAAGATCATGATCCTTGAACAAGAATTAAATTCTTTATAGCAGAAAATCGTAATTTCCCTACCTCTAGGTGAAATTAGCAATTCCTCTATTCATGAAGATCTATCTAATTGAATGAAACCTCTTTCAATCCAATAAGAATCAAACATGCAATTAATTTGTGCACAAATCAATCACAAGACTATTGAATCACATGAATAGATACAAAGGCATGAACATCATCAAAAGACATTCAATTCGTATGGTTAGGGTTTCACAAGATGAAGAGTATAAGAATCTACTCCTCCATGAGATTCAAATAAGAACAAAAGATCTAGAGGAAATAGAAAGAATCATGATAGAAAGAATAAACCCTAATTGATGTCTTGAGATCTTCAATGGATGCCCTAGCAAAGTCCTTCGTAATTTCCTTCGTAATTTCTGTTTTAGAGCCTAAGAAAATGATCTAAAAGTTATAAAACAAGAAAACAGAGCTCTATTTATACTTTTGGAAAAATCCAGTTCATCCTCAGGTGTCATCCTGGCCAGGATCGGGGCAGGGATGAAGACAAAATAACTAAAACTTGTTTAAAAGCATTCTGATGTCTTCCTCGACTGTCAGCCCTGGGTGAGGATGAATAAAAGGCTGAAATCTTTTCTTCATGTGTAGCTGCTGTTCGCATCCTTCGCGTCCTTCCTGGCCAAGGATGAAGGTAAGGATGAAGATTAAAATTCTCTTTTGCATTCTGACCTCTTCCTCCCAGTTCTTCCCTGCCAAGGATGAACAAAAGGATGAAAACATAAACTTCCTTCTTGAACAAAATTGATTCAAACTTGTTTAAATTGCTTTAATTTCCTTTGAACCATCATAAAAACTTCCAATTATGATCTTTAAGCCAAGAAATGAATTTTTCACAAAATAAATGTCCTTTTCTCCATGAAATCTCAAAAATTACATACCAAGAATGTTCAAATAGCATCAAAATTAAGGTCTAATGACACTTATCAGCATTCGAGTAGAGCACACTCTCAAAAAAGGAGAGACTCTGCTGGAACTGAAATAAATATAGTAGAGGAGATTTCCAATGGACTGGAAGGTGATGGTGTGGGGAGGCGATACCGGACATCTAGCTTCTTCTACTGCATCCACGTTTCGGATGATTCACCAAAACCCTCCATTCTTTTATAATTTTTTTGAAGCACATGGAAGAGTAGAGGAGCATTTGATTACTGACGAGGAGAGAACTGAGGAGAGGATATACTAACGTGCTCATGTTGAAGCCGCTTATATAGTGGTGGGCCAGGATTGAAACGTTGGCTCCAACGTAAGCCATTGGAGTCCAACGTTTTTCTATTTTTTTTTAATGTTGAAGTCCAACATGCACACGTAAGAGAGACATGCTCATGTTCAGCCAACATAACATGTTGAACACCAACTGCCTACTTTGTTGCCCCTTGTCGATTTTTTTTTTTTTTTTTTTACTGTTTTAGGCAACATGCACACTTAACTTCATAACATGCACACATTGACTCCAACGATTAAAAAGAAATTTGGTGTGGACACTATCCTTGCCTAAGATATATTCAAAGTATGCACGTGGTCCTCAACATTCAAAATGAATTTTGGGGGCACCATATGTCCACTTGTTGTTCAACATGCCTTTTTTTTTTTATTCCAACGTGCACACTTTTGTATAGGGAGTGCTCACATTGTTGCAAAATTTTAAAAAAAAAAAAAGACCAATGTGTGGCCACCTTGGTCTCACAAGGTGGCTATGTTGGTCTATGGCTTATATAAAGTGCCGACCATTTTGTTCTTACTATCTTATGATCTTGTTTTTTGGCTTACAAGTGTTTCCATATAACATCCTATACTAGTTTTTTCTCCCTCAATATACTAGTCTCTTTTGTGTCTCAAATATTAATATGGCAGGAAACAACAACAACCAAGACAATTTTCCTAACTTCAATGAGTTTTTGATGACTCATAGATTTTCGAAACACCGCGTAAGGTTTTAACACATCTTGATGAATCAGATAGGGAATCCTGAATATAGGTACTAATGTCCTTGCCATCGATGCCAGAATATATTCTCGGACAATAGAACCCTGAATATGCGGTACGTATGTCATTGCCATCGATGCTAGAATATAATTCTCGATAAGAAGTAGCTGGAGCAGGGTATTTACCATCTCCACAAATAGTCACGTAATTGCCTTCCATGGCCAGCGGGAACGATGGAAGGTAATTTTTCCATTGTGTTTTAATTTTTTTTTTTATCATTACCACAAAATTATTGCAATTATTTTCTATTGTAAGCAACAACTTTCTCTCTGACTGAATAATCAATCCCAACACCTAGTAATAATGACTCTGTCATGACCAGTATTTCGCGATGTCCTAGAAAAAGACATTAACCATGTGGAAATATTTCATAGAGACCGGAGAATTCACATCAAGTAGAGAACCTATTAAAATGTTGTTCGTTGAACTTGCGACAATAAG